>CAJGYO010000006.1:83938300-84538300 GCA_904845875.1 Miscanthus lutarioriparius
AGATGGATGCATATTGCGCCGAAATCAGGAAGCTTGAAGGGAAGTTCTATGGTATCGAGTACCATCACGTGGTACGCGATCAAAATCAGCTCGCCAATCACTTGTCCAAGTTGGGCTCCTCTCGCATTGTGATTCCGCTGGGGCTCTTTGTTCAAGATCTTCTGGCACCATCCATTAAGGAAGAAAAGGAAATTCAAGAGGTTCCCCCCGCCGAGCAGCTGGTACTTACGGTAGCTTTGCTGGGCGCCGATTGGAGGGAATAGTTCATCAAGTACCTCTCCAGCGCCGAAGTACCCACCGATAAGACTAAAACCGAACGCCTAATATGTCGAAGCAAACATTACGTGCTAGTAGATGGCAACTTGATGAGGAAAAGTGCCAAGGAAGGGATTCTGTAAAAATGCATCACCCAAGAAGACGGAGTGAAGTTACTTCTCGAAATTCACTCTGGTTCCTATGGCAACCACGCGGCATCGAGAACACTGGTCGGCAAAGCTTTCTGAGCTGGTTTTTACTGGCCCATAGCCATCTCTGATGCAGAAGACCTCGTCCGACGTTGTGAAGGATGCCAATTTTTCGCCAAGCAAATACACGTGCCGGCACAAGAGCTACAGACCATTCCAGCTTCCTAGCCCTTTGCATGCTGGGGACTGGACATGATTGGCCCTTTTAAGCCAGCGCCAGGTGGCTTCCGGTATGTATACGTCGCCATTGATAAGTTCTCCAAGTGGATTGAGTATAAACCACTCATCTCGGCTACTACAAAGAAAGCAATCGAGCTCTTCGAAGACATCATCCACAGATTCGGTCTCCCGAACAGCATCATCACCGAGCTCGGAACTACATTTACTGGCCATCACTTTTGGGACTTCTATGAAGACCGTTACATCTCCATCAAATACGTCTCCGTTGCCCATCCTAGAGCCAACAGCTAGGTCGAATGAGCGAACGGCATGATCCTTGATGCCCTCAAAAAGAGACTATATCAGAAAGAAGAAAAGCACCCAGGCAAATGGCTCAAGGAGCTACCAGCTGTTGTCTGGGGACTACGCACTCAAGCTAGTCATAGCACTGGTGTGTCTCCATACTTCTTGGACTACAGCTCAGAAGCCATACTACCTGCGGATATTGCCTTCCGAGCACCTAGGGTGGAAAATTATGATGAAGAGCAAGCCGCAACTGTTCGGACAGAGGACATCGATAGGGCCAAGGAAGAACGCCTAATCACTTGCGTCCGCACAGCCAAGTATCTAGAAGGCTTGCGGAGGTACTACAACTGCAACATCAAAGATCGTTCATTTGCTGTCGGCGACCTCGTTCTCCGCAGGAAACAAAAAAATGAAGGGATGCACAAGCTCTCCTCCCCTGGGAAGGGCCTTATGTCGTCAAAGACGTTACCTGACCAGGGTCTTATCGCCTATGTGACTTAGATGAAATCGATGTTCCCAACTCTTGGCACATCGAGCACCTCATATGTTTCTATCCTTGAAATGCCCCAGATATGTACTCTCCACTTTATGATGAATAAAGTTTTGATCTCCATAATTTGTCTCCATTTTTTCTCCAATACGGTTTAAATCTCCATTTATGGTCGCCGGGCTCTATGCCACTCCATGACGAACTCCAAAACGAAATCACCATAGCTGTGCCGACTACGTTTCTTCAAATCTCCAACATTTTTGCTGAACACGTTTTCTCCAAATCGCCGAACACGTTTTCTCCAAATCGTCGAAGATTTTTCTCCAAATCTCCAAGATATTTTGCCAATCAGCGAGCAGCATACGTTATGTTCTGTTCTCTATGGAAAATACCTAGTCTCTGATCCCTCCCTACACATGCCACGGGCTGTACGCTCTGCGTTATGGGTGGTCGGCTGCGGTTCCTTGGTCACGCCTATTCTTCCTACACGTCCACGGGCTCTGCGCTCGACGTTATGGACTATGGGCTAGCCAAGGCCGAGAGCGCAGCACAGAACTAATTGCTCGGATGCCACTTCTACTACGTATATCTCCAAGTTATTTCGACAACCGCCGAGCAGCACACGTTCCACTCTGTTCTCTATGGAGAAGACCCAGTCTCCGATCTCTCCCTACACGTGGCATGGGCTCCGCGCTCTGCGTTATGGGAGGTCGGCTACGGTTCCTTGGTCACGCCTGTTCCTCCTACACGTGCATGGGCTCCACGCTCGACGTTATGGAATATGGGCTAGCCAAGGCCATGGGGGTCAGTAGCGAACCAACTGCTTGGACGCTACTTATACTACGTATAATTGCGTTATGGTTAAAACTATAAAGATTTTTTCGCCGAAATATAAGCAAACTGCATACACATGCACCTTATAACATTTATCACATACATAAGTGTTTTTTGCGCTATCGCGCGTTCTAACTACACCATCTAGAAATTACAGATGATAATCTCCGAGCAGATCACCGAGCTTCGCCATCACCGCTCGTCTCACCAAACAGGTCGATGTCGCCGACCAGCTTTTTTGCCGCATCCTCCACTTCATCCTCCAGCTGCTGGGTCTCCGCCTTGCTTAGCCCTTCGGCGAATCCACCCCCTATCGCCTGAAGGTCAACGGATTGATAGTGGGACTAGACCACCGCAAGGGCATGAGTAATGCCGGTAACAACGACATCGCGGTTGAAGTTCTTGAAGCTCTCCCACGTCATCTTGCACCTTTCGATGATGATGTCCGGGCGCAGCGGCCTGCCATCAGGTTGAGGAGCCGCCTCCAGGTCCACGCAGTTGAGCACTGGTTTGACTCCGGCAACTATGGCATCAAACTTGTCCCTCTAGGTTCGGGCGTCCTGCTCTAGCACATCGAATTGTGCTTTGACCCTCCAACGGTAGTCTGCAAGCATTACAAAGTTCCGTCAAGAAAGGAAACTACTTCAGCATTAACTCCGACCAGGGAGTACTTACTGTTCAACTCCTCGGCCAGTTTATCTTCTCGCCCTGTCTCCTTCGCCTTCTCTGCTCGGAGTTGTTTGAGGGCTTGGCGTAGCTGGCCAAGCTCCATGTTTTGCTCTACAACCACAACAGTCATTGCCAAAAATATGGCTGTTCACCAATACAAAGCACATTCGCTGATATATCCTACCTGCTTTCTGCTCGGATACACTTCTGAGCTGCTCGGACGTCTGTTCCAGTTGCATGGAGGCACTCGCTAGCTCTTTGGACTTGCACCGCAGCTGCTCGGACATAGCCGCTAGCTGCTCGGACAGGACCCCCTTCTGGTGTTCCAGATCTCGCGTGTTGGACTCAGCAAGGTCTCACTCGCGCCGGGCTCTCTGGATGTTTCTCTCCATCAGGTTCATTGCCTCTCTGAGTTTTTCATTCTCTTCGACGTGGGGTTCCATCCTCTTTATCAGCTGCTGCCGCTGCTCGGCCGTCCGAGTTATCCCCTACAAATACACAATTATAATGATGAACTCCGATCTCAAACATCAATGATGAGCACTCCAGATGTAGTACCAACCTCGATTTGTTTCATCACTCCGAAAGGGCGGTCTTCAATCTCCTCATCTCCCTGGTGGTGTCTTCCTCCTCGATAACCACCACCTCGTCGCCACGCTTGCGGAGGATTCGGACAGCTTGGGGTCGAGGTTCAGTGCGCTCGATCTCCTCCACCTCGTCCTCTTCCGCACTTGCTCGAGGCACCACCAGGGGGCTCCATGGCCGGACAGCGGCGCCGACCATGCCCTGCGACGCCTCAGGAAGCGCCATTTGCCCCTCGGGCACCACCGGCTTCACCGCTCCAGACTCCAATGCATCACCAGCAACTCTAGCCTCTGCTCCCGAAGACCCGGTGGTTCCCGCCGTTGCCTCCGGCACTGCCGTTGATCCATCCGTCCTCAACGCCGCTCGCTCGTCGTCGCTAAGATCGCTAGCAGTGATGGTTGACTCCTCCTCTGGCTGCCGAGCTCTCGGGGACTCTAGGACGGTAGCCGCCAGCGTTGCTTCCACCATGGGATCAGCCATCGGTGGTTCAGTAGTCTGGACTGGTGAGGTCAGACCCTCCACACGTTTCGCACTACATCAGATCAGTTCGTCAAGCGCCAAAAAAGCTAAGAAATGACAACAAAGTAACTCCAAGGAAAGGATACTAACGGTTTGGTCTGCCGGTACAATTTCTTGAACCGGTGACGCCTACCCGAGCACCCAGGCGCGGCCATGGGGTCGAGTTCCATGCTCTGGGGTGGAGGTCCTGTCTCCTCCTCCGTCAGCCTCTGCTCCGCCTGCCGCTCTAGGACTTCCTCCACTTGCTACTCGGGGGCTTCCATCGCCTATTGCGTAGGGACTCCCCTAGCCCGCTGCTCGGGGACTTCGTCACCTTTCTTCGCTTGTTCCTCCAAGCGCGTGCTGCACAGAGGCGATGCAGTGTTCAGTGGAGGAGCCACCAAAGTTTCATCGTCATCTAACCACTCGAGCATCGTGGTCCTTCGCATTCGAGTGGTCTAGTCACCACCAAGCGAGATGTCGCCTGATTTGAGGGGACCGGCGGCCGCCGTCTTCCTCTTCTTCCAGGCTAGCTCGTCTACCGCTGCCCTTTTTCCCCAGACTTTCTCCGATACCAGGGGTGAACTCTCTGTCCGACCAGTGTCGGTGCCCCCGAACTCTGAAGAAGCGCTGGCCGCATCTTCCTTAGGCCAAGCCGGTGGCCGGGCATCTACACCCCTCGGCCAATCACCCCTCGGCACGCCGGAGAAGTACAGCGCTCTTTCCTACGAATGGATCTTTGCATAAGTGAATCAGTACACTGCTCGACAATGCTTCAGGATTAAAAGAAAAAGGAAAAAACAATCGAGATGGTTACCTAAGGAGGCAGATTTGTACAATTGAAGGCCCTCGTTTGCCTTGGCCAGCTGAATGAGGTGTTGGGAGCGAATAGCTCTGTGGCCCGATCTAGGACAATTTTTTTCGTCAGTCGTTCCGTCCTCTCTCGGGTCCCGTCGTCATCACCTCTATAGTCAAATCCCGGGTGGGCCCTTTCCTTGTAGGGCTGGATTCAGCGCACTATGAAGCTCGCCGCCACTAGTTCACCGCTAATCTCCATGCCTTTAATCAGATCGAGGAGCTCCCTGACTTGTTCCATGTCAGCACTATTCAGTTTCTCTGACCAGCTTTTTTGGTTCTCCAGGATATGGTGGACATCGCAGCGGATTCCAGGGTGACTCTGTTTCATGTAGAACCATTTGGAGTTCCACCCTTTCAGAGAAGTGTTCAGTGGTACATTAATGTACTCAATGGCCATTCCATCCTGGAGCTGCAGATATACGCCGCCGACCACCTTGGAACCACTGCCGCCCTTCTTCTTCAACCAAAATAGGTGTCTGAAGAGGTTGAAGTGCGGTAGAACCCCTAGAAATGTCTCACAGAAATGAATAAAGATCGAGATGTGTAATATGGTGTTGGGGTGGAGATTGCATAGACTAATCGCCTAGAACTCCAGCTGATCCCGCAAGAAAGGATGAACAGGGAACCCCAACCCACGCCAGAAATAATCCTCAAAGACTACAGCTTCATCAGTGTTAGGCATCGGGAAGGGCTCACCACTGGCTGGCCACCATCCGACGGTGACACGGTCAAGAAGCACGCCCGCCTCCAACAATCTCTTGAGCTCCGCTTCCCCCGTGCGCGATAGCACCCACTCTTCATCATGACTGGCTCCCGCTCCTGCCTTCTTTGGGCTCGCCTTCTTTGGGTTCACAGCTCTCCTCTTCCACGCCATCTCTCAGATCTAGATGGGGACTGGCGTCGAGAGCATGCGTGGATGCGAATCTAGAAATGTGAGGGCTGAGGATGAAGACGGAATGGCAAAGTGGCAAAGGTATGAACACGGGATGCGGCGGCGCAGTTATAAAGCACTTTCCCCACCCTTTCACATTCGAGGGTTTTTGGGAAACCTTTCTCGCGATTTGCGCCCCTCCAAATTCTTTGACGCGGCTTAATGGGCCGTAACCTGGGTTTTCACGCAACCGCAGCCCACATCGCTCATTTATCGCTGTCGTTGGTTATCACTCGCCGAATAGTCGCCGACTTCTCCGCCATTTATTGAGGCTCAGTTATAGTTATTGTACAGCCATTACTCTAGTTTTTTCTCCATGTTTGGGTTTTTCAGATATCTCCATAAATGTCTCGAGGATTGGCTGCCTGCTCGGCTGGTCTTTTTACTATTTTTCTATTTCTGACCCTGGCACCATGTGACTGCGTCACCTACTGTCAGGCTCGGGGACTAAGTGGGCACACTTCACCTTGCGGTGAATGTGCTCTCTCTCATTTTAGGGCTATGTTCGAGGACCGGCTGCCTGCTCGGCTGGTCTTTTACTATTCTTCTACTTTGGACCCTGGCACCACATGACTATGTCATCTACTGTCAGGCTCAGGGACTAAGTGGGCACACTTCACCTCGCGGTGAATGTGCTTGCTTTATTCTGGAAGACTCCATGCCTCTTGAAGCTGAAGAAGACTATCTCCTTTTCTCGTGGTCGGACTCTAAGTGGGCACACTTGTTCCACTGTGAAGAAAATTTTTGATTCTGAACTTGAGCTCCTTACACCCTTATGGCAAGCCGTGCTTGGGTTATGCTGCTCGGCTATGGTTCATGCTGCTCGGTGATAGTACACACTGCTCGGCAACTACTCACAACTGCTCGACAACTCATCATGGTGGTCGGACCATGAGTTCGACTACTCGGCTTTGTTCGCACCTTCTCGGACAAGCTCAAGACGGCGTTGCACTATGGGTACAAGGCGCTCGAGGACTAGCTGTGGGGGGTATGACCCCGGATACCCACGGCAGACCACATGGGTTGCGCCCTTAGGGGCGGCCCAGCTCACAAGACGAAGCCTTGCGGGGCGCGAATCTGCTTGGCTCTTCCCGCAAGACATCTGGAAGATATCCTGAAGATACTACAAGATGTGTTACGATATGTATGATCCCAAGATTCTTGTAATCAGTTATTACTTTCTGGTTATCTCTCAGATCTAACCGACTTGTAACCCTGCTCCCCGGACTATATAAGGCGGGCAGGGACCCCCTCCGAACTCACGCAATATCATACGATAGCTCATATAAACCAATAGACCACAGGAGTAGGGTATTACGTCATACTAACGGCCTGACCCTGTCTAACTCGTGTGTCTCTGTTGCCTTCTTGTTCTTGATCTCATGCTCCTCTGCCGATCAATCTACCTTCATGGGATACTACTCGGAGGACTACCGACGATATTCTGTCAACATCAACGTAGTCGGTCATGACCCCTACGTCGGTGGGTAGCGGCTCGCCCGCGCGGGGCAAGCCCTTGCTCCAGTGGACGGATCCACAGGATCCAGCGTCGACGCTTTTTACCCTTGACGATGCCGTAGAGAGCATGGAGCGAGAGAGCCTCGACGCGGCTCACAAGGAGTGCAGCTGGGCTTTCAGAGAGCATGACCTGGTCTACCAAGAGCGTGATGATGCATAGCAGAAGGTCGGCTCCCTCCAGGCCGAGCTCAAAAGGGAGACGACCCAAAAGCTAGAGGCCAAGAGCGTTTTTGCTGGGCTGGCTGTGGAACTGACCGAGGTGAGGAGAAATCTTCAGGCAGAGAGTGACAAGCTCGGTATCCTGAGCACCACCCTCGGAGTGGTCTATGATGACCTTGAGGTGGTGTGGTCGGAGGGGACCAGCTCGCTCGCGGCTCATGGCGTCGAGATCACAGCTCGGGTGCGCTAGCCTGAGAGGAATGCCCTTCGTGTCGGGGTCAATCAGTCCTTTGCGATTGCTCATTCTCATTTTGGGGACAGCATCGATCTAGAGGCAATGAGCCATGACTACGCGCCTGGTTATGAAGTCCACGAGCTAGAGGAGATGGAAACAGCGGTGGCTCCCCTTTCGCAGGACCTGGCAGACAGGATAGAAGGCATAGTTCTCCCCTAGAGGGGCTAGTTAGTTAAATAGGTCGGACGGTCGTTTTTGTAATAAGCAGACAAGTTCTGACCCTTGTGTTTCGTTTAAACAAGCATGTTATTTTGTTTGAACAAATTTGTTCTTTCTCCCTTTTTATATGTAAAAAGGGGTTAATGCGTTTTGACCCTTCCTATTGTTAAGACCATAGAGCTCGAGGTGTGGGTAGAAAACTTTGGTCACGTAGGTAAGCAAGAGTGCCATAGCCGTTGGGGCGTGGGTTTTTTGTAGTCCGACCAGTTTTTCTCGGCGTTCATTTCCGCAAAACCTTACCTCTAGTTTTTTAACGTGAGAAAGGGTCGAGCATGGCGACTGTTTCAGAAAGGGTATATATATATGCCCTTATCTGCCCCTGAGTGCGACCCAACCCCTTGCCGTTGCTAGGGTCGGGTTTCACTAAAGATCGAGGAGACAATAACGAAACTAGTAGGAGAAAGCGTCTCTTGTTTTAGAAACGTTATTCTTAGTTTTTGTACGTATCCCCTCCCTAGGATCCGAGCCATCATTCTATGACCACGCATTCGGTCTCCTTACGAGTCCAACTTTCCTTGAGCCCCCGCGCGTAGCGGGGGTCCGGTCGAGGGTTGTCTCATCTTTGTGATCGTCACCCCGTCCATGGTTTTCACAACCAGAGGGGTTGAGCTAATGTCACTTGCCTCGATGGCTCGATGGATGTGCTCGGTGAGCTCACTAATGGGCATGTTGGAGTGGAATCTGGGTTCGTCATTCATAACGGGGTTGGCATAGCGCTCATGTGGCATTCCACTGCTCCTTAACCCACCTCCCGGCAGATGCCTGAGAAATTTTGGAGACCGACTTAGGTGGGCCACTGGCCTCCCCTCGATGGAGATTCAGTGGGCTTGGCTCAAGGTTATGATCGAATGAGAAGGTCAAGATGACCCTGTCCGCTTCTGAGCGGGTCGGGCAAAGGCCGCTAGGGCACATCCGCATTTTCTCCCCTGGCTCTGTTCGATGCGAGGTGGCCTCAAGCCTTTCGTGGGCCGGCGTTCGAACCTCGGTTAGTTGGATTCCCATGTCAAGGTCGGGCGGCTTGAGCCCTCGAGCCCCATTGGGCTCGGTAGGGGTCGGCCGAGTTTTATGCGTCACCCCATCCATGGTTTCCACAACCGGAGGGGTTGAGCTAATGACACTTGCCTCGATGGCTCGAGTGTCGCGCTCGATGAGCTCGCTAACGGGCATGTCTGAGTGGAATCTGGGTCCATTGTTCATGACGGGGTCAGCATAGCCCTCATGTGGCATTCCACTGCTCCTTAACCCGCCTCCCGGCAGATGCTCGAGTCATTCTGGAGACCGACTTAGGTGGCCCATTGGCCTCCCCTCGATGGAGATTCTGTGGGCATGGCTTGAGGTTAGGATCGAACGAGAAGGTTGAGATGACCCTGTTCGCTTCTGAGTGGGTCGAGCAAGGGCCGCTCGGGCTCATCTGCATTTTCTCCCCTGGCTCTATTCGATGCGAGGCGGCCTCGAGCCCTTCATGGGTCGGCCTTCAAACCTCGATCGGTTGGATTCCCAAGTCAGGGTCAGGTGGCTCGATCCCTCGAGCCCCGTTGGGCTCGATAGGGGTTGGCCGAGTTTTATGCGTCACCCCATCCACGGTTTTTGCAACCAAAGGGGTTGAGCTAATGACACTTGCCTCGATGGCTTGAGTGTCGCGCTCGGTGAGCTCGCTAATGGGCATGTCTGAGTGGAATCTAGGTCCATCATTCGTGATGGTGTCGGCATAGTCCTCATGTGGCATTCCACTGCTCCTTAATCCACCTCTCGGCAGATGCCTGACTCGTTTCGAAGACCGACTCAGGTGGCCCATTGGCCTCCCCTCGATGGAGATTCTATGGGCATGGCTCGAGGTTAGGATCAAACGAGAAGGTCAAGATGACCCGATCTACTTCTAGGCGGGTCGGGCAAGGGCCGCTGGGGCTCATCTGTGTTTTCTCCCCTGGCTCTGTTTGATGCGAGGTGGCCTCGAACCCTTCGTAGGCCAACCTTCTCACCTCGGTCGATTGGATTCTTGAGTCGGGGTCAGGCAGCTCGAGCCCTGAGCCCCATTGGGCTCATTAGGGGTTGGCTGAGTTCTATGCATCACCCTGTCCATGGTTTCTGCAACCAGAGGGGTTGAGCTAACGACACTTGCCTCGATGGCTTGAGTGTCGTGCTCGGCGAGCTCGCTAATGGGCATGTCCGAGTGGAATCCAGGTCTGTCATTCATGACAGGGTCAGCATAGCCCTCATGTGGCATTCCACTGCTCCCTAACCCATGGCCTGGCAGATGCCCGAGTCTTTTCGGACACCGACTCAGGTGGCCCATTGCCATCCCCTCGATGGAGATTCTGTGGGCATGGCTCGAGGTTAGGATCGAACAAGAAGATTGAGATGACCCTATCCACTTTTGAGCAGGTCGGACAAGGACCGCTAGGGCTCATTTGTGTTTTCTCCCCTGGCTCTGTTCGACGTGAGGTGGCCTCGAGCCCTTCGCGGGATGGCCTTCAAACCTCGAACGGTTGCCTCTCATGTCGAATGAGACGACTATCGTGTAACACCCTAGGTGTTAAGCATGCATTTAGCATTGGCATTGCATGAGCACAAGCTTCATTGATCATTCATGAGCATGAGCATCTCAAAATTTATCTCTATAATTGCTTATATCGCATGTGTTTGTCACTAAATGCCTCACATGCTAGGGTTTGCATGTGACCAAGGTATAAAATGTTTGTGGAACCTTAGGAGTACCTTAAACATGTTTAGAATGTCACATGGAACAACTTTGGTATTCATGACTTGGACAAATTTGGCCTCTAAGTCATGGTTATAGTGTAAGTTACCATTTTCATGTTGTATGTTTGACCTAAGTTGAACTATAGCATAGAGTGTTTGCATGGTAGTGCACACTTAAGCAAAGTTGTAGTACTTGACTAGGTTAACAACTTTTATTTTTGGGCCATGAGCTAATTCAGTGCCTAACATAGTCAAATAGGGCTCACAAGAATCAACAAAATACTCTTTTCCACACTTGAAATATTTCTAAGTCGAACTGATTTCACAGGTTTGATGTGCCCAACTTTGAGATGTTGTAACTTCCAAACCATTGCAAATTAGAAGATGGTTTCTAAAACAATCTTGTAGCCCTTACATAGCTCTACAAAGTTTGTTTAAACCTCTTGCACCAATTCGCCGTGGATTAAGCGCTTAACCACCCTTAATTCGCGCTATCAGGCATTCCATCGGGCGCTGATGGCCACGGACACCAAGCCGTGGGTGGCCGACAGCATCAGGCCAAAGTCACCGTGTGGTGGCCGCACACCGCTGACGGCCTAGCCGTTTAGGCCACGATGGGCACAAAGGCACCCCATGCCCGCTCTTTCACCTCCACACTCTCACTCTCTCTCTGCTTCCCGCTCTGCCTTGCCGAAGCGCATCTTTGAGCTCGCCGCGCCACTGCACCACTCCATCGTAGCCGCTCGCTGTCGACCTAGCTTCACTTGTCAATCGGTCTTAGCCACAGCTGCTCCATCTCCACTACCACCTCACCGACCCCTTGCTTCATCGTATTGCTCTTGGGTAAGGCCGCATTTTGTTTTCCACCGTCGTGATACCTCACCGGAGCGCCGCCGCGTGCTTGGCCCACCATGGTCGCGCCTGTACACCGCACCCCCTACTTTTCTCTTCCCTGGTCTAGCACTGCACTAGGTCATATAAGCTCAGGTCAAGTCTAGGTTAGATGCTACCGAGCAAGAGCATGGGAACACGCCGCCGCTCCCGCTGTGGCCGAAATGGCCACCATGACAGGCAAGCTTGCCGCTGTCGAGCTGGCCTATCGCCTTCCTCCTCTCTGGTGCACCTTAGGTAGAGTAGACCTAACCCTAGCTAATGGCATGATGGAGACCTCTCTCTCGCTGCCATCTTGCCAGAACACTACGAGCACCACCGTGCTCTGTGCGCCGCCGTAGAGGCACGCACGTGGGCCGAGCTCACCGTCGCATTGTCGGATCCCTAACCACCCTAGCTAGCTCCATTGAAGCACCGTAGAGACGTAGAGCTTGTCACTAGAGCAAATGGTGGCCGAAAACCACCGGCGTACCGCCGCGCACCTCCACCGTCCGCCATTGCCTCCGACGAGCATGCTCCGATGGACCTCTGACCAAACCGAGGGTACCCCTAGGCGCGGAAGATCACGGGGAGTGCAGTGGTGGTGACAACGCCGCCAGTGGCTTCGCCGTTGACGAGCCATGGCCGGTCAACCACCGTGCCCTGTCTCTGTTCGGCTGACAAGTGGGGTCCGTTGACCTCTAGGTCCCACGCGTCAGCGGCTGTAGCTTTCGGTTTTGTTTTATTCCTTTCTAGAATTTTGTGCTCACTTTGGAAAATCATATCTGGAGCTATAGGTGTCCAAATTGAGTGAACCAAATTTTTTTGCATTCCTCATGAAGTGTAGTATTTGATAAAAATATGAAATGCACTATTTCTAGTATTTTTCTGCGAGAATAAAATGTAGCTAGATAAATGCTTTTTAAATGGTTTTAATCTTGTAAAATGTAAAACTTGAGCTAGAAAAGTGATAAAAATGTGATTCCAATTTTGTTGGTCTTGTATTGTCATGTACTACCTGGGAAAAATATTGGTTGCATAGTGATCTTGCTAGAAATAGGAGTTTGCTATTTATCTTGAATAAATGCTAGATTCTTGTGCTATTTTTCATGGTAAAAACATGTATCCAATGAGCATGAAATTTATTGCACAGTATTCTTGTGCTATGATGAAGCTAACAAAAAATATGAATTCTGTTGTTTGACACTTTTCAATAGGATTTTCTATTTATGCTACTTTAAGTCCTACTAGCTTGTTATTTTTGTAGAGGATGCTACACATGTCCTAATGGTATGAAATTTTTATAGTAGCCTATTGGGAGCACTTGGAAGCCGTTGTAATTTTCTGAGAATTTACTATGCATATTTGGTATATGTTTGTTATTTCACCTAATTATATAATTAAATTAATAAAGGCATTGAAATAAATAAATTGGGCTTGACCATTATGTTTTCTTGAGTGTATTTGACATTCCTGAACTGTTGGTATATTTGGTGATGTCCAATTTTGAATGTTTATATGCCATGAAAATATTATTGCTCTATAATTCAATTTAGAGGTGTTTTTGGACAGATTCTGTTGTTGGGTATTTTGCATAGTCAAAATGAAGTTTATTGTAAAAATGGTTAATAACAAAGTTGTAGGGAACTTCTTCATATATCTTGTGTCAAAATTTTGGGGTAATAGGCCAAATGGTTTAGGAGTTATAGCTGTTTAAAATTGGTCTCCCGAAATGCTTGTTCTCTGGAATTTCTGGATAGAGTTAGAAAGATTGCCTATTTTGGTTAGGATAGACTTTGAATTAGCATTTCATGATTAAATAAGAGTTGTAGGAAATTTTATAATATTTCCAGAAAGTCTAAGATCAAAGTATTTGGTTAGGTATAACTACAGGTATGATTTAAACTTGTAAATGCTATGTGTAGCTCAGAAATTGTCTTGTGAAGAATATTGGAAGTGGATAGAGAAGAGTATGCACCTACTCAGTAAACAAGGAATTAGCATTGTTATCATCTGTGTGACTTAACATCATTATCTCAACATGTACATTCCCATATCATATCATCCATGATCCTTCTTATGCATTCATGGAACTTACCTATGCATATGCATACAATAGGTGCAGCCGAGGAGATCACGTTGGTGGAACTCGACGCCGATCCACAAGAGGAGAGCCAAGAGGTGCTGCACCAGGAGATTCTAGGAGAAGGAGAGCCTGAAGCTGATCATCTTCTTGAGTGTTCGGATCATCAACAAACCACTTTCGTGAAAGGCAAGCCCCGGAGCATTATAAGTCTCCCTATTTTATTAATATCACCTAAGTTACTCGTATTGCTGCATTACATGATAGGAGTTGTTTAGAAACATTTGCTGCATATTACCTTTCCTTGTCTAGAAATATCTATCCTGAATCCTATTTAAGTCCAGGAACGCTCCTTATGCTTAGACCGGTAAAAGTTGGGTGATTTTCTGTCACCTGCGAGCCATAGGCGATAACTTGATCACGGTTGGCTATATTTTTCTATTGTGGAACATAACTTGGTGTTGTTGATTAATTGGAGATCAAACGGAGTCTTATGTTTGTGGTAATCATAGTGATTCTGTCTGTGTCGTTTAAGGACCGGTCGTTGGAGGTCATCTTGTCATGTTGAACGCATGCCTCTCACATAGTTAGCCGGATAAGTCGTTCCGACCGTGAAGTCGAGTAGCTCAACTCAGGCCGAGGACACGAGAAGTTAAAGTGTGCACCCTGAAGGCAGTAAGGATATGCGAAGAGCCAATGGCGTGAGTCCAAGGGCGGGTTCAAGTCCCGAGCTTCCTGGCAGATTGGTAGTATCTTTGAGGGTGCGGCGCTAGTCTTACCCACGATTTGGACTTCAGTTGTACCAAAGGTGACCTGATGCAACCCCGACGGGGGAAGTATGGGTGTGTGTTAGGAATAATTCCTCAGCTAGGTAGGAATCGATTCGAATCGCCGTCTCTCCCAGATAGTGAGAACTTGACAGGAGTATGCTTCATCGTAGTAATTAATGGAAGTGTTGGTTATGAGATTATGAAAGAACTCAACTGGATATGGTTATTATTGTGTTGACTTAATGGTACCAACATGTTTAGCATAGGATAGTTGCTAATCTAGTATGAGATAGGATTAATAACTGGTGATTCACAGTTTAAGAGATATTGGACAACTAATGCTTTTCATGCCAATAATGTCTACCAGCTCTACTTATAAAGCCTTGCATACTCCTTGGTGTCTTAGTATTTTAGTTGTTGATGGGTAAGTCTAGCTAAGTACCTTCTTGTACTTAGGGTTTTATTCTCATTGTTGCAAATAAGGTTATGTACCACGGTTACTGCAAGAACTACTTTGCTCCTGCAGTGGATGAGGAATAGGACCATGGGCATGGTCATTCTGTATATCATCTCACCCTTGTGCTTTTGTTGGATATGACTTTGAAAAACTGGCTATGTATCTAAACTACTATTGATGTCGTTCTGAACTATGTTGCTTCCACTACTTTTAAACTTGGTTTGTAATAACTATGTGAACTCCGATTATTATTTGTGAACTGTGATGTAACATGTGACTAGTTATGTTGAATCATGTACGATCTTGGCTTGTATGTTGGTTGAATCAAGATCCTTCATGATACTCAACAGACTACCGGATTTATATGGGCTCAATTGTGATGGTTCGATTGCCTTGGTGGTTGCTATTGTACTTGTGCTCTTATAAATTAGACGGTTCTGTTACATATCGCTTCGTGACGCGATGCGAAGCATTGTGATGCAATAATTGCATATGCGATGTTTGGATGTATGAGAATGGAAGAATGCTCATGCACTGGAAAAGTAAAGTGGGGGTTGGTAAAGTTACCTCCCTAGCTCGAGTGACGGGTTTGGGGAGCTCTTACCAGATATGTCCGAGTAGGGTCCGGGTTCATCGTTCATGATGGAGTCGACATAACCTACATGGGGCATCCCACTGCTCCTTACCCATCTCTCGGCAGCGGCCCGAGCCGTCCGATTGACTTGGGTGACCCGCTGGCCTCTCCCTGATAAAGATTCCGACGGCAGGCCCCTCCTGGAAGGCGAAGGCTAAAGCTCAGGGTACGGGTAAAAAAACTCTGATCATGCTGGTGAGCAAGAATGCCATAGCCACTGGGGCGTAGGTTTCTTGTGGTCCGACCAGTTTGATTCAGCGTTTGTTTCCGCAAACCTTGCTTCTAAGTTTTTAACGT
Organism: Miscanthus lutarioriparius; assembly: GCA_904845875.1. Taxonomy (NCBI): domain Eukaryota; kingdom Viridiplantae; phylum Streptophyta; class Magnoliopsida; order Poales; family Poaceae; genus Miscanthus; species Miscanthus lutarioriparius. The sequence goes on from CAJGYO010000006.1 coordinate 83,954,097, forward strand.
GAGAAAGGGTCAGGCACAGAGAATGTCTACCAAATAGACATATTCTTACCAGCCCCTGAGTGCGTAAACCTTGCTGTTCTTGGGGTAGGGCGTCACTTAGAGATCGTGGAGTCGATAGCGCTGGCACAGGACTTACCTTGATGGCTCGAGTGATGGGTTCGAGGAGCTCTTATCGGATATGTCTGAGTGGAATCCGGGTCCGTCGTTCGTAACGGAGTCGGCATAGCCTGCATGGGGCATCCTACTGCTCCTTACCCGTCTCTCGACAGCGGACCAAGTCGTCCGATCGACTTGGGTGACCCGCTGACATAGGACTTACCTACGGAGATAGAGGATGGGATCATCCCTCCCAAGAAATTAGTTAGGCAGATAAGTCAGGCGGTGAACTTGTAATAAATGGACAAGCTCTTAAATTTTGTTATGGCCAAACAGATTTTTAGCCCTTCTCCCCTTTTTGTATAAAAAGGTTAATGCATTCTGACCTTTTCTATTGTTAAGGCTGTAAAGCTTGGGGTGCGGGAGAACAAACTCTAATCACGCTGGTGAGCAAAAACGTCGTAGCCGCTGGGCCGTAGGTTTCTTGCAGTCCAACCAGTTTTACTCAGCGTTCATTTCTGCAACCCTTGCTTCTAGATCTTAACATGAGAGAGGGTCAAGCATAGAGAATGTTTGCCAGGTCTATATACTCTTAAACGTGTACCGACTCTTTCCATAGTTAAGGCTAAAAAGCTCAGGTTGCGGAAAAAACTCTGATCACGCGGGTGAGCAAAAACGTCGTAGTCGCTGGGGCATAGGTTTTTTGTAGTCCGACCAGTTTTACTCAACGTTTGTTTCCACGACCTTCGCTTCTAGGTCTTAACATGAGAAAGAGTTAGACATAGAGAATGTCTATCGGGTCGGGTGTCACTAAAGATCGGGGAGTTGATAGCGAAACTGATAAGAGAAAGTGTGCGTATATTAAGAGTAAAAGCGACGTAGCTGTTCGATGTTCTAGGGGTTGACGAAGACTTCGCTGTCGATGGTCTTGAGCTTGTAGGTGTCTGGTCAGAGCACATCCACGATGACGTATGGTCCCTCCCGCAGTGGAGAGAGCTCGTGGTGGTTCTTATTGCTATGGATGAGGCAGAGCACCAGGTCCCCAACATTGAAGGCCCGACCCCGCATTCAATGACTGTGGTACCGACGCAACGCTTGCTGGTACGCCTACGGGCATCCAGGGTGTCGCGCGCATCATGGTGGAGGCCGAGACGTTCATGCACTGGGACCGCGGTGCGTGGCTTGCCACCTTGCCGCGCCTAGTGGACTGACACGTCCTTGTCTGGTCACTCTAAGGGCGTGTGCTGGTTGGCATCAAGCTCACATTGTTGGGACAACGAGCTCTCAGCCTGCTGTGACGCCGCACGCTCGAGTAGCGTGCGAATCTTGCAATGGGCCCGACGATCCTCGAGCGTCGTGGGCCCTAGAAGCCCCCAAAGCAAGGCCGCTGCAGCAGTGATGTTCTGGCTTGCTCGGGTGAAGTGTGGGAGGGCTTTATCATCCTCGATGATCCTCTGGTTCACATCATGGGCCACGGCGTGCGCATGCCCGCCATCTCCGTGGCGCTCGATCTCTTGCTCGAGCTTCATGCATTCCTGCTCGAGCTGGAGTTGTGCTTCCTTGAGCTCTTCATGCCAGGCCTTCAGGTGCTCCACCCACAGGCATGGTGGGGCCTCTACATCCCCCTCGACCTTGTCGTCGAGGTCCTTTGTTGGGATAGCCTCTCCCTCATGGATGCTTTCGACGTGTCCCTCGACGTGTCCACCACGACGTGTCCCTGCTGGAGTTAGAGCTGGAGGGCGACTCTGATTCTCCTACATGGAGGTCATGGAAAGATTCTGCGACATATTCGGTCATCCCCATGAACTCATCATTCGTAGGGGATGGGGACGTGCATTGTGCCACAAGGTGACCAACGATCTCTGTGGCGTTGCGTAGACTGAACGGGAGCGCTGTCGGGGCACTCCGGATGAGATATTCCAAAGAGAGCGGCTCTCCTCTAGCAAGCTATGTCATGATGTTGGCGAATGAGAAGGTGAGGTGGCCCAGGTCCTCCTGGGATGATCGGGGTCCCAGGAAGGCGTCGAGCTGGTGCTCTAACCTCCCGTAATTGACATCGAGGGCCTGGTCGCTCCTGGGGGCACGGGCCTCCGGTGCGTGCAGCTGCAGCTCCTCAAGCACCTTGGCGATCGCATCGAGGTCAGCAGGGTTGAGAGGTTGGACGGCGGCAGGAGCCTACGCCAACTCTCCCTCCGTCGTGACAATGAAGTCCAGGTTCCCGAAGCACATGTGCGTGCCTGGGACCCAGCTGACGCCGTGACTAGCCATCCAAGGCCTGATGTAGACGTCGAGATGCGTAAGAGGCCCCTACCTGGATGTCGGTGTTTCGAGTTACCACCGAAGAGTAAATTTCTAGTATTGCGCGTCTAGCTTGGATGGTGTGCTTCGAAGACACGAGGTTTATACTGGTTCGGGCAGAAAGTCCCTATGTCCAGTTCGTCGCTGCTGCTCGTGTTACTAGCACTGAAAGTTTATAGTAGGGGTTATAAATAGGCAAGAGAGGGAAAGGATCCTAAGTCTCTGGTGGCAGAAATGAATAGGAGCTCAGAGCTCTGTCACTGCTCTTGTGTTTCTATCTCGTGGTTCGGTTGTGTGCGGGTCTGGATCAGATCTGGCTCGATGGGTCGATCCCCTTCATGGGGCACCCTGCTTTCCTTTTTATAAGCCAAGAGAAAGCGTGGGTTACAGTGGAGGAAAAGGAGAAGAACAAGCAAGAGGAAGGCTTCCAGGATCATCCGGTCCTTCTCCTTCATGTGGATCCTGCCGATCCTGTGGATGTCAATAGGGACGGCTCCACATCGTGGCCCTATTCATCACTGGCACCATGCGCAGGCGTCATTTGCCGGTTATGGCGTCCCATTCCGTCTCGACGGGCGTCATGGTGAACTGACGCGCCTATCAGCGTTCGTAGGAGGGTTAGGGAGAACAACACCGGCACATCCGACGCAGTTCTTGATATGAATCCTCATGTATGGCCCATCATGGCCACGGGTTACATCAAGGCATGCCGGTCTCTTCCTTAGTGTCATAGTTTTGACCCAGGCCCATACGCTTGGACCTAAAGTGGCTGGCGACGGTATGGGTCCCTGTCGGGCGAGACGGATCCCACATCCAAGGGGTCGGGCGAGATGGAGCCCGCACCCGAGGGGTTGGGCGAGGCGGAGCCTACGGCCTTGAGGTCGGGCGAGGCGGGACCCCCAACCTAGAGGTCGGGCGAGGCGGAGCCCGCGCACCTGGGGGTCGGTTGGAGCTGTAGTCACGCTCTTGACTGCTCGGATGAATCAATGTTGATGACCATTAGCTCCTCTTCTTCGGGTACCCTAGCATTTGTCTCCGACAAAACCCTTGTGTCCTCCGAGCACACCATCCGAGCCAAACGCGCAAATATAAATTTACTCATCGGAGGTCCAAAAACACCGATAGATTTGATCCTAACCCAATCCACTACTCAACTTTATGTCCTGATCCAACTTGTGGCTGTTGACCATAGGCCCTGTTTGGTAGAGCTCCCAGAGCTTATTCTCTGCCGAATTTAGTAGGACCTCTATCAAACAGTTTTTTTATAGAGAAGTGATTCTCTGCTGATTTCATGAAGTGGTTCTCTGAAATGAACTAAGAGGCTGAGAGCTAAAAAGAGTAGCTTCTCCTAGTTCTGTGAAGTGATTCTCAACGTAATTTTGAGAGTTTATGGTAAAAAAATTAAAAAAATCACTTTGAGTCACAGAGTAACTTCTATTTGAGAATCAACTTCGATGGAGAATCAGAAAGAGGTCTGCCAAAATTACCCTTAAAATCCTAGTTCGATCCTCATCCTATTCAGATCCTAGGGCTAATACTTTTGAAAAAAAAAAAAGATTTCCTAACCGATGTTCGGTTGTTTCTCACGAACCCAGCAACCGAATTTTCCACACCACCAAAGCCTCCGTCAGTCTGTCTGCCCCCACGCCGCCACCAAGACCGTCGCCAGCAGCTCCTCCCACGCCACCGAAACCGCCGCCAGCACCTCCACCTCACGCTGCCATAGCCGAAAAACCCTAGCCCAACTCTCCCTTCCCTCGCCCATCCCACTCCTTTCATCCGATTCGAGGAGGCCAACAGAGGGGCTAGGGCATGGCGACCGATGTGCAGCTCAGGGAGTGGGTCTCCGACAAGCTCATGAGCCTCTTGGGCTACTCCAAGAACGTCGTCGTCCAGTACGTCATCAGGCTTACGAAGGAGTCCTCTTCAATGGGTGACCTCGTGGGCAAGCTCGTCGAGTTTAGGTTCACCTCATCTGTGGAGACCCATGCCTTCGCATCGGATGTCTATGCCAAGGTTCCCCACAGGGCCAGCGGCATCAGTAATTACTAGAAGCAGGAAAGGGAGGCAGCAAAGCTTGTCCAAAAACAGAGCACTTACAAGCTGTCGGCCAACGAGGATGACAATACGATAACCGAGACACCAACAAGTCAAAAGACCTCAACAAATCCATCATCTAAGAGTCGGAAGCATTTCAGAGGAAAGCAAATCAAGACAAAGGTTGATGATGAAATAGTGGCAAAAGATTCTCGAAGGAATGTCCGTTAGCGAAAAGTAAGAGGAGGATGAAGAAGGTGGCGGCGGCGAGCCTGATGAAGAGAAAGAAAGGATTAGAGATCAGCAGGAAAAGGCCCAAATAGAAAGGAACATGAGAGAAAGAGATGCGGCTAACACAAGGAAGTTGATGGAGCGACAATTATCTAAGGAAGAACAAGAAGAGCTTACTAGAAGATCTCAAGCAATGGACAAGAATGACACATCCGGTCTAAGAAAATTCTCAAGGCAAGCATACCGCAAAAGCGACAGGACAAAAAAATTGAGGAAATTCATGATGAAATTCTAGACCACCAAAGACATTTTTCGTGGTGTGAAACTAACAGAGGCGTAAGAAAAGGACTTGAGATACAAGATGAAGATATATGATCGTGTCAAGGAATATGTTGAGACTCCTGATGATGTTGGTGAGTACAAAATGCCCAAAGCTTATGACATGGATGAAAATGTCAATCAAGAGAAGAGATTCTCTGTGGCCATGCAAAGATACAAAGATCCCGAGGCCAAGGATAAAATGAACCCTTTTGCTTGACAGAAGCATGGGAAGAACACCAAATAGGAAAGTCAAAACTGCAATTTGGATCCAAAGATAAGAAGCCGTCTTCGATGAGTATCAGTATGTATTTGAAGATACGATTGATTTTGTTAAATCATCAGTCATAGAAGGAACCCAGCCTGAAGACGATTCAGATAAAGAGGACATTCAAGCAAAAGATATTTTGAAAAGGGAGCTCCAGGATGAGCGAAAGACACTTCCAATTTTCAAATTTAGGGATGGACTGCTTAAGGTTGTAGAAGAGTATCAGGTTATCGTCATAGTGGGTGAGACTGGGTCTAGTAAAACAACACAAATACCTTAGTACCTTCATGAGGCTGGGTGTACTACGAAAGGAAAGGTTGCATGTACTCAACCTTGTCGAGTGGCTGCCATGAGTGTTGTGATGGGATAAGTCTCTGTGATGACTAGTCTTTGTGGGGCTGCAGCATATGGTCTTTGTGGCTGCATGATGGTCTTGCTGCCCATCAAGGACAGCATCAAGGATAGCATCCTTGACTGGCTAGGACAGCATCTTAGCATCTAGGACAGCATCTGTTTTAGGACAGCATCTTAGCATCTAGCATCTTGGCATATGCTTGGCTAGCAGCCTATAAATATGTATCCCCAACCCCTCAGGTTGGTATGGCATTTCTATGAGAAATAAACCAGAAAATTGCCCCAACTCCTAGTGTCATCCTCTCTCGATAAGAGTAAGAATTCTGCTACTACCAAGAGTAAGAATTCTATGACTAACAACTAGTATCAGAGCAGGAGCCTGAGCATCTCCTGCTTATCTCCTTTCCCAGCCTCGCAACAGCCCCAGCTGAGAGCAGTAGCTCCGGCCACTCCTACTCACTCCTCTCCCTCTGCGCAGCTCGTCTGAAGCATCCCTGTTCCCATGCAGTAGCCCCCCGGTAGCGCGTCATGTCCACAGGGTCGCCTCGAGCACGCGGCGTCAGTAGGAGGTCGAACTTGCCGCGGTAGAGGAACGCGAGCGAGCGGCGGCAGCAAATGCGTCGAGGCTGGCAGCGGCGGAGCTGGAAGCAGCTAGAGCGGAGGCGGAAGCGGCGGTGGCAACGGATGCACCGGTGGCTCCATTTCTGCTGACGACAGCGCCGACATGGACCTCGAGCTGCTGGGGAGGGAGGCAGCGCGAGTGTGGGCGGCGCAGTGGGCAGCCGCGCATGCCCACGAGCCCGGCAGCAGCCCAGACAGGCGCGGATGCACCGGCGGCTCTCCTGGAGGAGGCGCGCACGGCGGTGGCGCTCCTGGAGGAGGCGCACATGGCGACGGTGGTGGACGAGTCGATGGAGAGCGTGGCCTTCACAGACAGCGTGGCTCTCTCTCCCTGGATCGGTACCGTGGTTACCACGGGCTCCAGGCTGTTGTCAGGGACGTCGGCCCCGGCAGTGGCTGGCCTACCCTCACTAAGACTAACTACGTCGAGTGGGCTGCGGTGATGAGGGTAAAGCTCTAGGTGTGGCACATGTGGGAGGTAGTCCGGTACGGTGACATTGACTACGACCAGGATCGACGGGTGTTGGATGCCCTCATCGCTGCAGTCCCGTCTGAGATGTAGTTCTCGCTTACCAACAAGCGGACTGCCAAGGAGGCTTGGGACACCATTGCCGTGGCACGCATCGGCAGTGCCCGCGCCCGCAAGTCCACACTGCAGGCACTTCGCAAGGAGTGGGAGAACCTAGCCTTCAAGCCAAGTGAGGATGTTGATGACTTTGCTCTCTATCTCAACACTCTATTGCAGAAGATGGTGCAGTTCGGCGATGACACCTATGGCGAGGAGAGAGCTATCGAAAAGCCCTTCCGTGATGTCTCTGCTGATGGCTCGCTCAATCGAGTCTCTACAGTTCGGCGATGACACCACGAGCACAAGCAGATGGCTCGCTCAATCGAGTCTCTACTGGATCTCTCCACGATGTCGATCGAGGAGGCGATAGGTCGCCTCAAGGTCGTCGACAGCGATGAGCCACAGTCTCTCTCGGGTCTCATCACCACTGGCGGGAAGCTCCTCACTCGGGAGCAGTGGGTTGCCTGCCAAGGTGACTAGAAGAAGGGGGAGCCTTCTTCCGCGATAGGCGGCCGCAAGCGTGGCAAGCCGCGCAAGGTGCGTAGAGACGCCTAGGCCGGGGCGCGAGGACGTGCCGAGGGTGATGCCCGAGGAGACGCCCAGGGTGGCGCCGCCGACAAGCACAAGCCGGCACGAGACGACACCTACCGCAACTGTGGACAGCTTGGCCATTGGGCCAAGGACTATCGACAGCCACGACGCGGTCAGGCCCACGTCGCACAGGTGGAGGAGGAGGAGCCAGCTCTGTTCATGGCACATGCAAGCATCGAGCTACCTCTAGCGGCACCGGCCGCAGCGGCTCTCCTCCACCTTAACGAGCCAAAAGCACATGTCCTCCTCGGCGATGGCTCCGGCAACGACAAGACTAACGGGTGGTGCCTCAACACTGGTGCCACCCATCACATGACTGGTCGACGGGAGTTCTTCACCGAGCTTGACTGTAGCGTCCGAGGCTCCATCAAGTTTGGGGATGCCTTCGGCGTGGAGATCAAGGGCGTCGGCTCCGTTATCTTCACCGTCGTGTTTGGTGAGCACAGGCTGCTCACCGAAGTCTACTACATCCCCGTGTTGAGGAACTCTATCATCAGCTTGGGACAGCTGGATGAGAACGGTTCGCACGTGGTGGTTGAGGATGGAGTCATGAGGATTTGGGATCGTCGTCATCGCCTTCTTGCCAAGGTAACCAGAAGCACAAATCGACTCTACGCCCTTAACGTGCAGATGGCACAACCCCTCTGTCTTGCTGCTCATCGGGATGATGAGGCGTGGCAGTGGCACAAGCGCTTCGGGCACCTTCACTTCGAGGCCCTGAAGCGGCTCAATGCCACGGAGATGGTGCGAGGCTTGCCGTGCCTCGACCATGTGGAGCAGCTCTACAATGTCTACGTGTTGACGAAGCAGAGGCAACTCCCCTTTCCCTAGCAGGCGAGCTTTTAAGCCAAGGAGAGGCTCGAGCTTGTGCATGGGGACTTGTGTGGCCTGGTGACACCGGCCACACCGAGAGGACGACGCTACTTCCTGCTGCTTGTCGATGACCTCTCCCGCTACATGTGGGTGATGGTCCTTGGTAGCAAGGGAGAGGCTGCGGACGCCATCAGGCGCGCGTAGGCTGCTACGGAGGCGGAGTGCGGCCGCAAGCTGCGCGTGCTGCACACTAACAACGGCGGTGAATTCACGGCAGCTGAATTCGCGTCGTACTACGCTGATAAGGGCATTCAGCGCCACTACTCCATGCCGTACAACCCGCAGCAGAACGGCGTCGTCGAGCGGCGCAACCAGATGGTTGTGGGGATGGCTCGAGCCCTTCTCAAGCAGAGGGGGATGCCGGCTATCTTCATCAGCTATGCGAAGGGCTCGAAGGCCTACCGCAACCTCGAACCGAAGACATAGCGTCTGCACACGGTGCGTGACGTTGCGTTCAACGAAGGGTGAAGATGGGCGTGGGACAAGGCGGTGGACGACGGTTCGGCTCTAACGTACGATGACTTCACTGTTGAGTACGTCCACTTCAAGGGAGTGGGGGAGTAGGCAGCTCTTCTTCGACGAGCGCGTCTACCCCAGTCCCCGAGCCTCCACCGACCCCGGCGCCTGCTACTCCGACAGCACCATGCTCTCCAACCAGGACCTCGGCTGCGATGAGTTCTTCGTCGGCTCCACCACAGCCGGCACCGCCACGCACTCTAGCACCAACAGGCACCTCTCCGGGCACATCTACTCCAACACCAGCTTGTGTCGAGCACAGCCCGATTGAGCTCGCTACTCCGCTCCCTCGCGACGAGGAGTGCATCGACACGTACCACGACGGTGAGCCATTACGGTACCGTACGATGGAGAACCTTCTCGGTGACCAGCCGGTGCCGGGACTAGTGCCTCACGACCTGGAGGCGTAGTTGCACCTTGCGTGTGACGACGGCGAGCCTCGGTCATTTGTAGAGGCCAAGAGACACGCAGCATGGCATGCCAGGATGCAGTTGGAGATGGATACGGTTGAGAAGAACTGCACCTGGGAGCTTGCTGACCTTCCTCGTGGTCACCGCATGATCACCCTTAAGTGGGTGTACAAGCTGAAGAGGGATGAAGCCGGCGCCATCGTCAAGCACAAGGCTCGCTTGGTGGCATGAGGTTTCGTGCAGCAGGAGGGGGTCGACTTCGACGACGCCTTTGCTCCCGTGGCACGGATGGAGTCCGTGCGACTCCTCCTTGCGCTAGCTTCCCAGAAGGGCTGGCGTGTTCATCACATGGATGTCAAGTCGGCGTTCCTTAATGGCGACTTGAAGGAGGAGGTCTACGTGCACCAGCCACTAAGATTTGCGATCCCCGGCAAGGAAGGCAAGGTGCTCCGCCTGCGCAAGGCCCTCTATGGCTTGCGGCAGGCACCGAGGGCGTGGAATACCAAGTTGGATTCCACGCTAAAGGGAATGGGCTTCGAGCAAAGCCCGCACGAGGCGGCCATCTACCGACGGGGCAGTGGAGGAAATGCTCTGCTGGTGGGTGTCTACGTCGATGATTTGGTGATCACCGACACCAAGGATGCGGAGGTGGCGGCATTCAAGGAAGAAATGAAGGCCACCTTCCAAATGAGTGACCTGGGGCCTCTCTCCTTCTACCTAGGAATCGAGGTGCACTAGGATGACTCTGGGATCATGCTTCGACAGACCGCCTACGCAAAGCGCGTCGTTGAGCTAGCTGGGCTCACCGACTGCAACCCAGCTCTCACTCCGATGGAGGAGAGGCTGAAGCTGAGCCGCGACAACACGACAGAGGAGGTGGACGCTACGTAGTACCGGCGTCTTGTGGGGAGCCTTCGCTACCTCACCCACACACGGCCAGACTTGGCATTCTCCATCGGCTACGTTAGTCGGTTCATGCAGTGACCGACGATGGAGCACCAGCAGGTTGTGAAGAGGATCATCCGCTATGTTGTGGGGACTCTCGACCACGGCCTCTACTATCCTAGGTGCCCTGGGGTGGCACACTTTGTCGGGTACAGCGACAGTGACCACGCTGGCGACAGCAACACCAGCAAGAGCACGAGCGAGATCCTCTTCCTCCTCGGCAAGTGTCTCGTTAGCTGGCAGTCGGTCAAGCAGCAGGTGGTGGCCATGTCTAGCTACGAGGCCGAGTACATAGCGGCCTCCACCGCTTCAACTCAGGAGCTCTGGCTCGCTTGACTGCTTGGTGATCTCCTCGGCAGAGACACTAGAGCGGTGGAGCTCAGGATGGACAGCAAGTCCACTCTGACCCTGGCAAAGAACCCCGTTTTCCATGAACGAAGTAAGCACATCCGGGTGAGGTACCACTTCATCCGAGGTTGTTTGGAGGAAGGGAGCATCAAGGCGAGCTACATCAACACTAAGGACCAGCTTGCGGACCTGCTTACTAAGCCTCTTGGGAGGATCAAGTTCCTTGAGCTCTGCTCCAGGACCGGGATGGTTCAACTTTCCCACAAGACGACGCACAAGGCTTAGGGGGAGAATGATGGGATAAGTCTCTGTGTTGGCTGGTCTTTGTGGGGCTGCAGCATATGGTCCTTGTGGCTGCATGGTGGTCTTGCTGCCCATCAAGGACAGCATCAAGGACAGCATCCTTGACTGGCTAGGACAGCATCTTAGCATCTAGGACAGCAGCTAGGACAGCTTCTATTTTAGGACAGCATCTTAGCATCTAGCATATTGGCATATGCTTGGCTAGCAGCCTATAAATATGTATCCCCAACCCCTCAGGTTGGTATGACATTTGTGTGAGAAATAAACCAGAAAATTGCCCCAACTCCTAGTGTCATCCTCTCTTAATGAGAGTAAGAATTCTGCTACTACTAAGAGTAAGAATTCAGTGGCTAACATGTTGCAGCAAGAGTATCTGAAGAAATGGGTGTTAAACTTGGACATGAGGTTGGTTACTCTATAAGATTTGAGGATTGCACTTCAGATAAAACAATTATTAAGTACATGACTGATGGAATGCTTCTAAGGGAGTTCCTTGGTGAACCAGATTTGGCTAGCTATAGTGTTGTCATGGTTGATGAGGCTCTCCACTGATATCTTATTTGGTCTGGTGAAGGATACTTCTCGTTTTTGACCAGACCTGAAGTTGCTCATTTCTAGTGCCACCCTTGATGCAGAATTTTTTTTTGAAACAATGGCAGGAGCTTTGCCTTTCAATTAAGACGAATGAAGTTTATATACAAGCAAAAGGTAGCCAAGCGTGGCGCCAAACACCATGAAAGGTTACCCACCCACGCAACGTGACAGAGTACACACTACCATGAGACATCGTTGCCGAGCATAGTTGCAAAGCAGCTAGCAGCTCCGACATCCCATGGCAAAACACCAACAACCCATCAAAGATGTCAGACCAACGGGCCCGAAGCAGTAGGCTGCAGCAGGTCATCGTTGCCGAGCTCAACGGCCCCGCGAAGAGCAGCTCCGACTTCCTGCCATGATCCCACGCCCCGCCCACGGCGATTGCCGAGCCTCTAAAGCTGAAAACCCAGCCGTCGAAGGAGGGTTCGACACGCGTCATCGTTGCCGAGCTACATCCCCTGATGCAGCAGCTCCGACTTCATGATGCAGAACTCGACGTCTCGCATCAACCGGGCGCCGAGAGGCGGAGGACATCCGCCGAAGGAGACATCACGGCCGAGACGAATTTCCACAGCGACGCCTTCAGGAAGGGTACGACGCCGAATGCGCCGCCATCGCTTGTCCAGAAAGGACCGGGTTTTCACCGTGGAAGACATGGTCAGGGGCACAAGAACACGACGCCCCAACAAGGAAAACGGCGCCCACAGCGCCGCCGCCGCCAAGGCTTTTTGCCCGAGGTGCCCCTAGCACATACGCCGAGCCAAGATGCTGGACCGTAGCTCGCCGCCACCGCTCGCCGCCATCGCCATCCCGTAGAAGCTTCTCTAGAGGGGCATCGACACGCCGATCGCTCACAATGACCGCCAAAGACAACAGCCGCCGCCCCCCTCCGATCGGGCAACATGCGAACTAGACTTACCACCGCCACGCGTCACCACCGCCAAGACGCCGGTTGCCGCCGCCACTACCGTCGTCGGCACAAGCACCCGCCGTCGACGCTGCCGACCTCCGCCAACCACCGTCAGGCACATGCCCCACCACGGGCGCCGCCCCCTGCCCCGGGGGCACCGGATGTGGCCGTGGCACCAGATCCAGTGTCCCCAGCAGGCGCCGCCTCCACGCCAAGGTCGAGGAGGAAAGGGGGAAGCGGAGGAGGAAAAAGGAGTCCCCACCACCGCCGGCGCTGCGACGGCATCGGCAACGCCATCATAGCCACAAAGAAGTTGCCCCGCCGAGCCCCACGCGGCTTGCGCGAGGGCACGCCCCGCCGCCCCGCTACAGTGCACGCCACCAACACTGCCGAGCGCGAGGAAGAGGAAGAGGCCCGCCCCAGGCCGACGCAGCTGCCACCGTGCGCACCCCTGGGCGCAGCGCCCTGAACCCCGCGGATCCGGCGACACCACGGTGCCATGGACAGGAGCCGCCACCACCGACGCCCAGCGCCCGCCCAGGCGCTGCCAGCCGGAGATCCGCGTGGATACGGTCGCCAACGCGAGGAGACCACCGCCGAAGACGCCGGCGCCGCCCCCAGCCTCAGCAACCTCGCCGAGCCCCAGGAAGCCACACGCGAGCTCGTCCTCAACCGTCGCAACTCCCACCACGAAGAAGAGCCTCACCGCCGCCCTCCTGGCAAGCCGCACTGCCATGCCGGCGGCCCGCTCCGGCAACGGCGCGGCTAGAGAGAGGGAGGGAAGGAAGAGAGGCGCGAGGGTTTGGGTTCGCCTCCCGTTTTGCCTACGTGGGGGCGACGCGGGGACCGGGTATCAGTAATCCGATGTGCGTCTGATGCAGAAAAATTTAGTGACTACTTCGATTCAGCTCCTATTTTCAAGATACCTGGGAGGCGATACCCGGTTGAAATTCATTATACAAAAGCCGCAGAGGCTGATTACATAGATGCAGCAATTGTCAATGTTTTACAAGATACATGTGACACAACCCCCTGGAGATATCCTGGTGTTTCTCACAGGTCAGGAGGAAATTGAAACCGTTGATGAAATCCTTAAACACAGAACAAGGGCTTAGGCACCAAAATTTCAGAATTAATTATGTCCTATTTATGCAAATCTTCCTACCGAGCTTCAAGCTAAGATATTTGATCCAACCCCCGAGGGTGCCCGTAAGGTGGTTCTGGCCACTAATATAGCAGAGATTTCATTAACCATTGATGGTATAAAATATGTTATTGATCTAGGCTTTTGTAAGATCAAATCATACAATCCCCGCACAGGAATGGAATCTCTACTTATTAATCCTATCTCAAAAGCTTCAGCAAACCAGAGGGCAGGAAGATCTGGACGCACTGGACCCGGAAAATGCTTCCGTCTATACACGAGTTATAACTACATGCACGACCTAGAAGATAATACTGTTCCGGAGATCCAATGAACCAATCTTGCGAATGTTGTGCTTACACTCAAGAGTCTTGGTATTTGTAACACCTCGGGTGTTAGCCTTGCATAACTTGACTTGCATAACATGAGCATGAGCGTCAAGCATTCATAAATCATCATTTACAATTGAAACATGTGATCGAAACATATGAAACATTGCTTGTTATTTCGTGTTTCTTGGAACATATGCATATAATCATGTGCAAATGAATGCAAGTGGGTAATGTTAGTCACTAAAACACCTTAGCTACACTTAGGTTAACAAAAGGAACCTTGTTCATGAAGGTCACCTTTCATGATCAAGCACGTAAGTAATATTACATGTGTTGACCTGGATAGCTCTATGAGTGACTACTACATGAAATGCTTAAATGACCTTGCAAATTGCTTAAACATGCTTAGAGTATCATCATGAACAACTTTGGTATTTAGGGCTAGGGCTAGTTTGGTCATTAAGCCATGCTTTGATGTGTTTCATCATTCAAAAGTGACATGTTTGACCAAAGTTGAACTAGGTGTTAGAGACCTTGCATGGAGGAGTTCACTAAATCAAAGTTGTAGTGTTTGACGTAAGGAACAACTTTTATTTTTGGGTCATTGACTGATTTAGCTTCTAAAATGCTTGAATAGGTCCCACAAAAATCAGCAAAATCCAACTTTCAACACTTAAGAAAAATTTTCTAAGTCTGGATCCCTGACAGCCTGACAAGCCCACCTTGAGCACGTTTTTTCTCCGTTTCTGTGCGAATCAGAGCTTACTCTCTTAATCAAAGTTGAAGCTGGTACATAGGGCTAGGATTTTTGTCAAGACGGTTTACGATTTGGAGCCATGGATTAGCCGTTGTATCAGCGTGAAAACTCGGCGTCAGGCTCGGCTTCGGGTTGTATGAGCGAACTGAATCACGGCGTCGATGGCCGACACCGCGAGAAAGCAGCGCGCGCCGCAGTGTCCATGATGACGACGCCGCGTCACGTCACCAACACCTCCTGCCCACCATGCCAAGGCAGGCCAACGCGAGCCAGTAACCCCGCCAGCGCCTGCCCGAGCCATCCCGCGCCCATTTTCAATTTCCCGGCCTCCTCCTTCACCCACAGCGCAGCCGCCGAGCTCCCGCAGTGCCGAGCAGTTCCGCCGTCGTCTCGCGTGCACTGCGTCGCACCACCACCGCCTCCATCTCGCCCATAGCTGCGTCGCACCTCCCTCCACCACCACGACGCGTTGATTGCTTCTATTGCGCCTTGGTGAGGGCGTATTTCCTTTTTCCCCTCTCGCTGGAACCTCGGCCGCCATGGCCGCCTCCACGGCAAGCTCGCCACTGTTCGGCTCGCGCGCGTTTCCCTTTCGATTTTGAGCGTTAGCATTGGGTTAGGATGTGTATTAGCCGGTGCTATGATGTCACCTCGGTTGGTTGTCCCGCCGGTGTGGAACGTGACAACCAGCGCCGCCGCGCTCTAACCTCCGCGCCACCGCACCGTGGCCATACGTCGTTGGAGCTTTGCGTGGAGCTTTTGTTGTTGAGATAGAGTCGCTAGGTCACCGTGGTACCGTTGCGCGCCTCGCCTAGTTTTCCCATGGCCGGAGATGGCGGCCAAAGATCGAGCAAATGCCGTCGTCGTGCCGCCATCACCGACGACGAGCATGCTCCACCCACCCTCACCCGCCACCACCTAGGTCGTTCGACGCGCGCTGCTCAGTAGAATGTGTCGTGAAGACCTCACCGCCGGCGAAGCTCGCCGTCGACGAGCCGCAGCCGCGCAGTGCCAAGCAGCGCCGCTGCCCTGTTTCGTGTCACTGACGCGTGGGGTCCCCTGACCAGCGGGTCCCACCGGTCAGCGACAGCAGTATTGAAGGATAGCTCATTTGATTCCAGTTTTTTATTTCTTTTGTGATTTTCATATCTTCAGTTTGATAGCTCCTAAAATTGTGAAATAAATTTGTGAGTGTTCCTTAGGAAGAGTAGTATTTAGGAAAGATATGTTCTTGACTTGTACAGTAGAAATTTTTGGAGATTTAAATAGGGATTTGAAATGTGCTTTTGAATGCATTCAAATTTGTTTATTTTATATCTAGAGTTCCTGTGCTCCAAAAATTATGAAATTTTTGTGGTAAGCTAATCTTAGCATATATGAGCTCTGGTAAAAATTTGGGGACCAGTGCATGGGTAGATTTATAGTTATAGATTTTTCTTTTATGGATAGTCAATCCTTGCATAAATTTTTATAAATTATTTATGAGTCCAAAATTCATGAAATTTGTTGGAGGTAATCCTAGTACCATATGGATGCTAAGAAAAATAGGAAATCTATTGCTTGACACTTTTCAATAGGGTTTTCCATTTATGCTATTTCAAGCCTTGCTGCCTTGTCATTTTTGCATTGGATGTTCTACTTGGTAAAATGACATGAAATTTTTATAGTAGTCCTTTGATAGCATTAGTAAGGCACTGTAAATTTTTTGAATTTATTAAGTACTTCTGATATATATTTATTATTTAACCTAGATATATAAATAAAATGATAAAGGCAATTAAATAAATAGTTTGGGCTTCACCATTATATGATTCTAAATGTAATTGGTATGCTTAAACTGTTGGTGGATTCTATGTTGTCAAATTTTGAATGATTACATGAAGTAGAAGTATCGTTACTTTATGTTGCATGTTGAATAGTTTCCGGACTGATTCTAGAGTTTGATGAGTTGCATGTTGAAAATGATGTGTACTGTAAAAATGGTTAATAACAAAGTTGTAGAGAATTTGATAAGATTTCCAGAAAGTCCAGGATCACTGGATTTGGATTTGTAGAACTCCCGTTATGAGTGAAGCAAGTAGCTGCTATTTTATGGTATAATCGATGCATTATGGAAAGATAATTAAATAACAGAGAAGAGATATGCACCTACTCAATAAACATGATGCACTTGTTAACATATATGCATTCGTAATACTTATGCCATACTCATGCATCTAGGATCGGAGGAAGAGATCACGTTGCTGGAATTCGAAGAAGCAGAGGAAGGGAACCAGCAGGAGGATCCGCAAGCCGCAGCTCCCGAAGGCGTGGAGCAGAACCCTGAAGAGCTTCCGGAGTGCCCTGACCACCGCCCTACTTCCTTTCTGCGAGGCAAGCCCCGGAGCATTATAAGTCTCCCAGTAATTTACAAATGTTTACTTAAGTACTTATGATTGCTGTATTAGGTTATAAGAGTTAAATGAAACCACTTGATGCATGTACATTCCTTGTTCAGATATTACACCTTTAACCGGTATAGGTCCAGGATCGAATAAATGCTTAGCCATGCTTAGACCGGTAGAAGTCGGGTGATTTCCGGTCACCTGCGAGATATAGGTGGATACCGGAGCACGGTTGGTTAAAATTGCTATCGTGGAAAAGAACCATGGTTAATAAAATTGGAGACCGGGCGGGATGTCGATAGAAAGCAACAAGACATGGAGGTCTTGGGTGTGGATCTATCCCGTCTCGTGTCGATCAAGGACCGTACCATTGTTGGAACTTCGACAAGATTGAACGCATGCCTCTCACTTAGCTGGCCGGATAATTCGTTCCCCGGCGAAGCCGAGTAATTCAACTCGGTAGGAATCGCTCACAGCGCTCCTTCCGGGAACGATCGATCGAGCCCAAGGGCGTGCTTGGCTCGAGCATCCCGGCATCTGGTGTTCCAGTTGTGCGGCGTAGTATGGACCCATGAAATGTGTCTGGGAATTGTACCAAAGGTGACCTAAGGCTATCGTGGGTTGGTAGACACTGGTTTGTGTTAGGAATAAATTCCCCGGTTGAAATCGATTCAATCGCCGCCTCTCCCGGATAGTGAGAAACTTGGCTAGCTCCAACATCGTAGTAACTGTGTTATGGAACATGATGGTTCGGATGAAAATGGAATTACAATACCTGCTATGGTTACTATTGTATGCTTCTAAAGGATATACCACATGTTTGGCACAGGATAGATGCTAATCTAGAAATGAATAGTGATAATTAACTTGGTAAAGGAATCATAATGGTACAACGGATCAGTTGCCTTTTTCGCAAAATATTGTCAAGTTACGTCCACTTATATAGCCTTGCATAATCCTTGGAGTCATTTTATTTCTGGTTCATGACGGGTAAGTCTAGCTGAGTACCTTCTCGTACTCAGGGTTTATTTTTCCCATTGTTGCAGATGGCACTGTGTATCAAGGTTATTGCAAGAGTTGCTCTATCCCGCTGTGGATGAGGAGTAAGCCTTGGGCAGGCTTCTTTAGTAATTCCTATCCTTGCTTTTGTGGACCGTGATCTAGCTTGGCACTATATCAAACTATGTTGGAAACCTTATCTTCGAACTTATTTGCTTCCGCTTTATTTATCAAACTCGGTTTGTAATAACTTTTATTCGTACTCTGATGATGAAAAGTATCTGTGAACTTTATGTAATATGTGGCATGTATGTTGAATCCTGTACGATCTTGGTTGTTGTAAATCATTTATCGAGACCCGTCGTGGTACTCGACGGACTACCGGGTTTATATGGGTTCAAGTATGACAGTGCGACCGCTTGCGGATTGCCATTGTACTTGTATTCTTATAAATTGGTCGGTTCTGCGACAGCTGGTATCAGAGCAAGATTCAACGTTAATTGTCACAAGTGTATTTAAAATAAAAGTTTTTGTTTTCCGAAAACCCTTCTCTAGCAACTAATAGTTATAATAGGTATTTGAAATCTAAAGTGTGCCAATGATCACTTTCCTTATGCCCAAATTAAGGACTATTAGGTGGCTATTTAAGTACTAACATGGGGGTTTTTACTTCGTCGTCCATACGGCGTGCTATTGTATGGATGCCATTCACTTGAATGGTAATGTATGGATCAAATGCCTCTATGCCAAGGTAAAATGAGTGTATGACCGCAAGATGTGAGCATGCGGTCGGGAAGAGTTAGCTTTGGTACGGCTACGTATACATGCTTGCATGTGTATATGGTACGTATTTAATTGTGGGTTAAATTATTGTCGGGTAGATTGATACGGAAGTATATGTATGGGTATACATATATGGAAGTATTTACAATTACATTCTACATATTTATTATGGGTTTAGGGCTGAAATGAAATTTTGTGCAGGTACACTAACAACGAAACGTGTAGCTCGACTAGTTACGCTATGTATGAGAGAACGTATGTATGCCACCGTGTCTACCGCTAGAAACAAATTTTTCCTAAGTTTGTGAGGACGTACGGAACAAGCATGCATCATGATAATTACCATGCACATAATTAAATTGTTCCTCCCCTTATAAAATTCTTACTCGATTATGTAACTCTTATCCGTCATGGTCTTGTCTCACCTAGTGGTACATGTTAATGGTGCGATGGCACACTTTAAAAGCGCATCGCCATAAAGTCCACCGGCAAGCGAGCTCCCCGCCGTCGACTTGCTCCACGTGCCCATCAACGTCACACGTTTCTTAGAGTTTGGGATGCCTACACTATTGTGGAGAGTGCTCACTATGTAGGCTATCCCGATGGAATGGAACCCCGCTATTTCGGGCGAATGAGCAGTTGGGGAAGGCCTCTTAATTCTTGTGGAGGCGTTGTTCGTCCCCGAGGTGACGATTCGAGTGTGGACAGCTGGTGTTATGAGTCAACCGGCAGATCACTGCTGAAGAAGCAATTGGCGGGCAGCCTTTGGGATCCCGAGGGACATCATGGATCGTTTTCCTCGGAGCCGGCAGCCGCTTTGGTTGGAGTCTTTCCGAGGGTAACCCTCCACCGACTCATGGCGGCAGAGCAAGAGGAAGATCTTTGGAGATTGGTGCGCAGAAGGCGTAAACGGTGATAACCCTTCCATGAGCGCCATGTTCGCAATGATGAGAGTGTTGGATGGAGTTGAAGGTAGCCTCGGGGCGTGTGTCCGGTGCTCTTGGTCATGCCGCGAGGACCGACGTCAACTTCAGAGGGAGCACGACGCCGAGATTGAAAGGCTCACCAAGAGATGACTCGGTTAACTCACCAAATGAAATGCAGCTTGGTCCAGGGAAGATGTCCTAAGAGCTCGACAGCTTTGAGCTAGGATAGCAACCGCCAATGCGGAAGAATACAATGATAATCTGCATGAAGAGGGTTCATCTATCGAACAATCAGCTCCACCCTTATGTCCCACCCGAGCCGTAGAAATGGATCTAGAAGGGTGCGAGGAAGGAGAAAGAAGAAGTGGAGCTGAAGAAGAAGTAGAACCCGAGGAAGGAGATGATCTTAAGCGTCGACCTCGATAGTGATCATGATGAGGATTAGATCGCTTAGCACTTAGTGGAAGGACTAATGTATCACCTTTATTCATGTAATGGACCTGTAGTTCAAGTTGGCATTAGTAACCGGACTATCATGTAATGTTGATTTAGTGCACCTTTGGTTGAACAAAGAATGCAATTCCGTTCCTTGTTGGTGATCACGATTTAAATTTGCATGCGTTATGAGTGCGATAAGTGGTCAAATTGGGGATGCCATGTTGCGAGAATGAATTGTTATGCCTCTGCTTTTATTGTGAATTTGAGAATTTCTCCATAATTTCAGTTTGGCATGATTATGATTCATCTGCAATCTCTTGACATCAACCAATAATCGCTTAATGTTGCAACTTCGCAGATGATGCCGCACCCGTCTTTGGGAGCTGGTAGCGATCCACGATGGCAATGGTGATGACTTACCACCACGCCGCCGCCGCCCCGCTTTCAGGAGTTCTTTGCTCGATTCTTGGGGAGCCAAAGGACAATGGAAGAAGCTTTAAGCCTTATCGCAAGAAAACACCGCTCGTGGCCACCCACAAACAACTAGGGGCCGAGCCAAATCAAGACACAGATACATTCAAGGAGTTTCGGACACGAAGCCTCCGATCTTCAAGGTGGTGAGGAACCACTGCAGCCGATGGTGGTTGAATACCATTGAGCAAAAATTCCATCTGTTGAGGGTCACGGAGCATCTGAAAGCAGAGTATCCTTCTCATCAATTGCAAGGACCAGCAGGGATCTGGTGGACACACTTCCTGTCGTCTCTGCCTGCTAATGCGCGAGTGACCTGGGAACAATTCAAGCTGGCTTTTAGGGGACATCATATTCCCCCGGGCCTGATGCGCATGAAAGCAGCCGAATTTATGAGGCTCACTCAAGGAACAAAGTCACTCACAGAGTATATGCACGCATTCAACAACTTGTCTAGATATGCTCCCGGTTTTGTGGATACCGAGGAGAAAAAGATAGAGAGTTTCAAGCGAGGTTTGGGTACTAAACTGATGAAGACCATGGCCAATTCTCGATGTGCCACGTACAATGAGTTTATTAGTGATGCCTTGACCCAAGAAAACCACAACAACATGCATCCAGTTGCTAAGGGTCGCAAGAGGACATATGAGGCCGGTGCCTCCGGATCTTTCCAATCAAAAGCTCCTATCATAGCTAGGCCACAATTCCGTCCACACGCACCCCAAGTTTAGGCCTCCACCACCGAAAGCTCGAATAACAGCCACGAAAACCATTCCGTATATGCGTTCACTATTGCCTTACCAAAAGGAAATGGCAATCGATGAGCTCCACAGATTCAAGTAATCAACCATGTTTCAACTGCAACCAAGCGGGTCATTGGTCCAAGGAATGCCCCCACCCCAAGAGGAATGGCAACCCAAATCAGAGCAATCAGAGGTAGGTGAATGCCAGGGCACGTCAAGGACAAGTGCATTATACCGCTGTGGAGGAAGTGCCCGCCGGAGAAGTTGTCACGGCTGGTATGTTTCTTGTCAACAAGTATCCTGCTGTTGTTTTATTTGATTCGGGAGCTTCTCATTCATTTATGAGTCAGGCATTTGCATCTAGACATGATCAAGAAATAATAGAAGTAAGCAAAGGGGGTTTTAACATAAGTTCAGCAGGGGGAACTGTTGCTACCAAAAGGATAGTCAAAAATGTACTCATCTCGATACAAGGGAGGGAGTACACCACAGATTTGATAATATTGCCGGGGTTGTCAATAAGTGTAATCTTAGGCATGAATTGGATGAAGTATCATGGTGCTCTTATTGACACTAGCACCCGCACTATTATGTTGAGAGAACCCACGGGAGGGAATGCTTTTCTAGTCCCACTCTCCCGCGATTTCGAACCCCAACATTTAGCCTGTGCTATCCAAGCCACCACAATATGTGATATCCCGATGGTTTGTGAGTTTCCTGGATGTATTTCCGAGGAATTACCAGTCTACCACCGGATAGGGGCGTGGAATTTAAGATTAAATTAGTGCCGTGTACCGCACCCATATCCGAAGGCCCTATAGAATGCCACCCAATGAGTTAGCGAACTTAAGGTTCAATTGCAAGATCTATTGGACAAAGGTCTTATCCAACCTAGCTCATCTCCGTGGGGATGCCCAAAGATTGTTTTTGAAAAAGAAGGATAAGTCACTTGAGAATGTGTGTAGATTACGAGACCACTCAATGCTTTGTGACCATCAAGAACAAATATCCATTACCCGCATCGACATCTTGTTCGATCAGCTAGCGAAGGCAAGGGTATTCTCCAAAATTGACTTAAGATCGGGCTACCATCGATAAAGATTAGACCGGAGGATATACCTAAAACTGCTTTCTCTACTAGGTACGACTTATACGAGTATTTGGTTATGTCTTTCGGACTAACAAATGCTCCAGCCTATTTCATGTACCTGATGAACTCGGTATTCATGCCCGAACTTGACAAGTTCGTGGTCGTGTTTATTGATGATATATTGATTTATTCGTAAAATGAGACCGATCATGAGGAGCATCCGAGGATTGTCCTATCCATCCGAGGGAGCATAAGCTATATGCCAAGTTTAGCAAATGTGAATTTTGGATGAGCAAAGTACCTTTCTTAGGTCACATTTTATCAAGAGATGGAATCTCAAGAGACCCATCAAAAGTACAAGAGGTCATGGATTGGAAAGCCCCAACTTCGTGCATGAAGTTTGGAGTTTTCTAGGGTTAGCGAGGATACTATCGTCGGTTTATTCCAGATTTCTCAAAGATAGCTAAGCCTATGACCGACTACTTCGAAAGATGAGAAGTACAA
Organism: Miscanthus lutarioriparius; assembly: GCA_904845875.1. Classification (NCBI taxonomy): domain Eukaryota; kingdom Viridiplantae; phylum Streptophyta; class Magnoliopsida; order Poales; family Poaceae; genus Miscanthus; species Miscanthus lutarioriparius. The sequence continues at coordinate 83,976,952 of CAJGYO010000006.1, forward strand.
ATGGACACCGAGAATGCTAAATGACTTTTCACACCCTCGAACTTTGTTGACTACGGCACCTGTGTTAGCACAACCATATAGAAAAAACCTTTTGATGTATTTTGTGATGCATCGGGAATAGGTTTGGGATGTGTGCTTATGCAAGAAGGAGAGTAATTGCATATGCCTCACGGCAATTGAGAAAACATGAAGTCAACTACCCTACACATGATTTGGAACTTGCGTACCGTTGTTCATGCATTAAAGATATGGAGACATTACTTGTTGGGCAATGTCCATCACATCTATACCGACCACCACAAAAGTCTCAAGTATATCTTTACCCAAATTTCGAAATGAACATGAGACAACGAAGATGGTTAGAATTGATTAAGGACTACAATTTGGAAGTGCATTACCATCCGGGTAAAGCAAATGTAGTAGCCGATGCACTCGGTTGAAGTCCCATTGCAACACTTTGTGGAAGCATTGTTGGAAGATGGATTCAACTTGTTACATCCTCATTGTACTACACAATATCACAATCAGTTGTTCACTTGAGGGCAAAATCATAGAGCTACAAAGACATGATATAGGAATAAGTCACATCAAGAGAAAATGCAAGAGCAAGAAACCAAACATTTTAGATTGGACAAAAGAGGTGTATTATGGTTTGAGGACCGTTAGTGGTACCAAAAGACCGTGAGCTAAGAAATCAAATTTTAGAAGAAGCTCACTCATCCAAATTGTCTATCCATCCGGGTAGTAGTAAAATGTATCAAGATTTAAGAACCCGTTTTGGTGGACTAAGATGAAGAAAGAGATCGCAGCCTATGTTGCTAGGTGTGATAATCAGTAGCGAGTAAAAGCCGTCCATATGAAAACTGCTGGATTACTTCACCATTGCCTATTCCAGATGGAAATGGAAGGAAATCAAGATGGACTTTATTACAGGCCTTCCAACGACGCCACAAGGTCATGATTCAATATGGGTTATTGTTGATCGTCTCACCAAATCAAACATTTTGTACCATTCACACCACATATCACGTGGGAAATACTCTGAGTTATATGTTTCCCGGATCGTGAGACTGCATGGAGTACCCCGGACTATAATCTCGGATCGAGGACCACAGTTCATAGCTCATTTCGAGAGCACTTACACCAGTGCTTTGGGAACCAAGCTAATTAGAAGTTCAACTTATCATCCACAAACTTCGACAGATGATGAGAGCGAGTGAACCAAATCCTAGAAGATTTACTTAGAGCTTGTGTTATATCTTCAAAAGGTTCATGGGAGAAATGGTTACCTTTAGCTGAATTCTCCTATAACAACAATTATCAAGCGAGTATCAAAATGGCTCCATTTGAAGCCTTGTATGGCAGAAAGTGCAGAACTCCTTTGAACTGGATTGAGCCCGGTGAAAGGAGATACTTTGGTATTGATTTTGTAAATGAAGCCGAAGAGCAAGTACGTATCATCCAACAATATATGAAGGCAGCTCAATCAAGACAGAAGAGTTATGCCGACAGAAGAAGAAGACCACTAACTTTTGAAGTGGGTGACTATGTATACTTGAGAGTATCACCCATGAAAGGTGTGAAAAGATTTGGGATGAAAAAGAAGCTTTCACCAAGATATGTAGGGCCATACAAAATTTTGGAACGAAAAGGGAAGGTTGCATATAAGCTACAACTTCCACCAGAGATGAGTGCAATCTTTTATGTGTTCCATGTTTCTCAGCTAAAGAAATGTCTTCGAGTACCGGAAGAAGCTATTGCACCCACCAACGTGCAGCTTCAATCGGATTTAACCTATGAATAAAAGCCAATTCGAGTATTAGAAGAAATGGAGAGAGTAACAAGGAGTAAGATTATTAAGTTCTATAAGGTGGTGTGGAACAATCATAGTGAACAAGATGCTACGTGGGAAAGAGAAGATTATCTACGAGAAGTTTATCCCGCCTTTTTCCAAGAATGGTAGGTCTTGCAAATCTCGGGACGAGATTTTTATAAGGGGGAGGGGCTGTAACACCTCGGGTGTTAGCCTTGCATAACTTGACTTGCATAACATGAGCATGAGCATCAAGCATTCATAAATCATCATTTACAATTGAAACATGTGATCGAAACATATGAAACATTGCTTGTTATTTCGTGTTTCTTGGAACATATGCATATGATCATGTGCAAATGAATGCAAGTGGGTAATGTTAGTCACTAAAACACCTTAGCTACACTTAGGTTAACAAAAGGAACCTTGTTCATGAAGGTCACCTTTCATGATCAAGCACGTAAGTAATATTACGTGTTGACCTGGATAGCTCTATGAGTGACTACTACATGAAATGCTTAAATGACCTTGCAAATTGCTTAAACATGCTTAGAGTATCATCATGAACAACTTTGGTATTTAGGGCTAGGGCTAGTTTGGTCATTAAGCCATGCTTTGATGTGTTTCATCATTCAAAAGTGACATGTTTGACCAAAGTTGAACTAGGTGTTAGAGACCTTGCATGGAGGAGTTCACTAAATCAAAGTTGTAGTGTTTGACGTAAGGAACAACTTTTATTTTTGGGTCATTGACTGATTTAGCTTCTAAAATGCTTGAATAGGTCCCACAAAAATCAGCAAAATCCAACTTTCAACACTTAAGAAAAATTTTCTAAGTCTGGATCCTCGATGCACCGACAAGCCCACCTTGAGCACGTTTTTCTCCGTTTACATTGCGAATCGAGCTTACTCTCTTAATCAAAGTTGAAGCTGGTACATAGGGCTAGGATTTTTGTCAAGACGGTTTACGATTTGGAGCCATGGATTAGCCGTTGTATCAGCGTGAAAACTCGGCGTCAGGCTCGGCTTCGGGTTGTATGAGCGAACTGAATCACGGCGTCGATGGCGACACCGGCAGAAACCGCACGCGCGCCACAGTGTCACAAGCGACGGCCGTAGCGTCACCAACACCCTTACCCACCATGGCCAAGGCAGGCCGACGCGAGCCAAGAATCCCCCCGCCAAATGCCGCCTGAGCCATCCTGCGCCCATTTTCAATTTCCGGCCTCCTCCTTCGCCCCACACAGCAGCCGCCGAGCTCCCGCAGCACCGGCGCAGTTCCTGTCATCATCTCGCTGCATCGCGGCCGCACCACCACCGCCTCCATCTCGCCCATAGCTGCGTCGCACCTCCCTCCACCACCACGACGCGTTGATTGCTTCTATTGCGCCTTGGTGAGGCGTATTTCCTTTTCCCTCTCGCTGAACCTCGGCCGCCATGGCCGCCTCCATGGCAAGCTCGCCATTTATTATCGCTCGCTTTCTTCCCTTTGATTTTGAGCGTTAGCATTGGGTTAGGGATGTGTATTAGCTGGTGCTATGATGTCACCTTGGTTGGTTGTCCCGCCGGCGTGGAACGTGACAACCAAATACCGCCGCAGCATCTAACCTCCGCGCCACCGCACCACCGTGGCCATGCGTCGTTGGAGCTTTGCGTGGAGCTTTTGTTGTTGAGATAGAGTCGCTAGGTCACCGTGGTACCGCTATGCGCGCCGCCTAGTTTTCCCATGGTCGGAGATGGCCAAGATGACGATCGAAGCAGCGCCGCCGTCGCCGCCATCACCGACGACGAGCATGCTCCACCCACCTCACCCGCCACCACCTAGGTCGTTCGACGAGCGCTTTCGATGAGAATGTGTCGTGAAGACCACCACGGCCGGCTCGCCGTCGACGAGCCGCAGCCAAGAAGCGCGAGGCCAAGCAGCCGCCGCTGCCTGTTTCATGTCATCGACGCGTAGGTCCCCGACCAAAGGTCCCACCGGTCGTGACAATGATGATTGAAGGATAGCTCATTTGATTCCAGTTTTTTATTTCTTTTGTGATTTTCATATCTTCAGTTTGATAGCTCCTAAAATTGTGAAATAAATTTGTGAGTGTTCCTTAGGAAGAGTAGTATTTAGGAAAACTATGTTCTTGACTTGTACAGTAGAAATTTTTGGAGATTTAAATAGGGATTTGAAATGTGCATTTGAATGCATTCAAATTTGTTTATTTTATATCTAGAGTTCCTGTGCTCCAAAAATTATGAAATTTTTGTGGTAAGCTAATCTTAGCATATATGAGCTCTGGTAAAAATTTGGGGACCAGTGCATGGGTAGATTTATAGTTATAGATTTTTCTTTTATGGATAGTCAATCCTTGCATAAATTTTTATAAATTATTTATGAGTCCAAAATTCATGAAATTTGTTGGAGGTAATCCTAGTACCATATGGATGCTAAGAAAAATAGGAAATCTGTTGCTTGACACTTTTCAATAGGGTTTTCCATTTATGCTATTTCAAGCCTTGATGCCTTGTCATTTTTGCATAGGATGTTCTACTTGGTAAAATGACATGAAATTTTTATAGTAGTCCTTTGATAGCATTAGTAAGGCACTGTAAATTTTTGAGAATTTATTAAGTACTTCTGATATATATTTATTATTTAACCTAGATATATAAATAAAATGATAAAGGCAATTAAATAAATAGTTTGGGCTTCACCATTATATGATTCTAAATGTAATTGGTATGCTTAAACTGTTGGTGGATTCTATGTTGTCAAATTTTGAATGATTACATGAAGTAGAAGTATCGTTACTTTATGTTGCATGTTGAATAGTTTCCGGACTGATTCTAGAGTTTGATGAGTTGCATGTTGAAAATGATGTGTACTGTAAAAATGGTTAATAACAAAGTTGTAGAGAATTTGATAAGCTTTCCAGAAAGTCCAGGATCACTGGATTTGGATTTGTAGAACTCCCGTTATGAGTGAAGCAAGTAGCTGCTATTTTATGGTATAATCGATGCATTATGGAAAGATAATTAAATAACCGAGAAGAGATATGCACCTACTCAATAAACATGATGCACTTGTTAACATATATGCATTCGTAATACTTATGCCATACTCATGCATCTAGGATCGGAGGAAGAGATCACATTGCTGGAATTCAAGAAGCGAGAGGAAGGAACCAAAGGAGGATCCGCAAGCCGCAGCCTCGAAGGCGTGGAGCGTAACCCCGAAGAGCTTCCGAGTGCCCCGACCACCGCCCTACTTCCTTTCATGAGGCAAGCCCGGAGCATTATAAGTCTCCCAAAGAATTTACAAATGTTTACTTAAGTACTTATGATTGCTGCATTAGGTTATAAGAGTTGAATGAAACCACTTGATGCATGTATATTCCTTGTCCGGATATTACACCTTTAACCGTATATAGGTCCGTGATCGAATAAATGCTTAGCCATGCTTAGAACGGTAGAAGTCGGGTGATTTCCGGTCACCTGCGAGATATAGGTGGATACCGGAGCACGGTTGGTTAAAATTGCTATCGTGGAAAAGAACCATGGTTAATAAAATTGGAGACCGGGCGGGATATCGATAGAGAAGCAACAAGACATGGAGGTCTTGGGTGTGGATCTATCCCCGTCAGTGTCGATCAAGGACCGTACTGTTGTTGGAACTTCCGACAAGATTGAACGCGCATGCCTCTCTCACTTAGCTGGCGGATAATTCGTTCCGACCACGGCCGAGAGTAATTCAACTCAGGTGGGAATCGCTCACAGCGCTCCTTCCGGGAACAATTAGATTGAGCCCAAGGGCAGGCTTGGCCTGAGCATCCTGGCATCTGGTGTTCCAGATTGTGCGGCGCAGTACGGACCCGCGAAATGTGTACCGGAGTTGTACCAAAGGTGACCTAAGGCTATCGTGGCTGATAGACCTGGGTTTGTGTTAGGAATAAATTCCCAGCTGGTTGAAATCGATTCGAATCGCCGTCTCTCTCGGATAGTGAGAAACTTGGCTAGCTCCAACATCGTAGTAACTTTGTTATGGAACATGATGGTTCGGATGAAAATAGAATTACAATACCTGCTATGGTTACTATTGTATGCTTCTAAAGGATATACCACATGTTTGGCACAGGATAGTTGCTAATCTAGAAATGAATAGTGATAATTAACTTGGTAAAGGAATCATAATGGTACAACGGATCAGTTGCCTTTTTCGCAAAATATTGTCAAGTTACGTCCACTTATACAGCCTTGCATAATCCTTGGAGTCATTTTATTTCTGGTTCATGACGGGTAAGTCTAGCTGAGTACCTTCTCGTACTCAGGGTTTATTTTTCCCATTGTTGCAGATGGCACTGTGTATCATGGTTATTGCAAAAGTTGCTTCTATCCCGCTGTGGATGAGGAGTAAGCCTTGGGCAGGCTTCTTTAGTAATTCCTATCCTTGCTTTTGTGGACCGTGATCTAGCTTGGCACTGTATCAAACTATGTTGGAAACCTTATCTTCGAACTTATTTGCTTCCGCTTTATTTATCAAACTCGGTTTGTAATAACTTTTATTCGTACTCTGATGATGAAAAGTATCTGTGAACTTTATGTAATATGTGGCATGTATGTTGAATCCTGTACAATCTTGGTTGTTGTAAATCGTTTATCGAGACCCGTCGTGGTACTCGACGGACTACCGGGTTTATATGGGTTCAAGTATGACAGTGCGACCGCTTGCGGATTGCCATTGTACTTGTATTCTTATAAATTGGTCGGTTCTGCGACAGTATTCATGACTTAGTTAACTTTGACTTCATGGATCCACCTCCATCAGAAGCCCTATTAAGGGCTCTGGAACAACTTTTTGCTCTCAGTGCACTCAACAGTCGTGGAGAGTTGACCAAGACTGGAAGAAGAATGGCAGAATTTCCACTGGATCCTATGTTGTCGAAGATGATTGTTGCTTCAGAGAAATATAAGTGTTCTGACGAGATCATCTCCATTGCATCCATGTTGTCAATTGGCAATTCTATATTTTATCGTCCGAAGGACAAACAAGTTCACGCAGATAATGCAAGGTTGAACTTCCACACTGGCAATGTTGGGGACCATATAGCACTACTAAATGTGTATAATTCTTGGAAAGAAACAGACTATTAAACTCAATGGTGTTATGAAAACTATATACAGGTGCGCAGCATGAAGAGGGCAAGAGATATTCGGGATCAACTACAGGGGCTTATGGAAAGAGTTGAGATTGAGATTTGCTCAAATGCCAGTGATTTAGATGCTATTAAAAAAGCTATAACATCAGGTTTCTTCCATCATTCTGCATGGTTGCAGAGGGATGGTACATATAAGACTGTCAAGAACCCTCAGACCGTACATATCCATCCTAGTTCAGGATTAGCGGAGATACGTCCGCGGTGGGTAGTATACCATGAATTGGTTCTCACAACAAAAGAGTTTATGCGCCAGGTGATGGAACTGAAGCCTGAATGGCTGGTAGAGATAGCACCACATTATTACCAACTAAAGGATGTGGAAGACTCTGGAACAAAGAAGCTACCAAAGGGCCAAGGACGAGCTGCATTGTAGCTAGGACCCATGGATGTTTTGTGTTGGACTCAGCCTAGGAGCATCAGGCTTTGAGTGAAGATGTATATAACTCCTTATATTGCGAACATGATAGATGATGTCACTATTCATTGTCCTACTTAGGTTTCAGAGTAACTGATTGTTCATGTAAATTATGACATGAAGACATGCATGTGAACCGCTATAATTGTCACACTAGGGGGTTGCCAGCCGCCATGCTGGACGATCGTCAGCATCCTGCCGCCGTTGGGAGTTGGGACTATTGTCCAAGAAAATTCATATGTGCCTTGCCTAAAAAAAATTATAGTTCCAAACAAATTAGGAAACCAGACAATGTATACATCAATTTTTTTTGTTGAGAATGGTGCTAATGAAAAAAAGGCTCAACATGCCAAGCAGAACTCCATCTGGCTGGCTTCATTGAAACTTCAGTGATCTATGCTTCCTGAATTCAGCATTATTCCTTTGTAGTGATACCAGCCATGACTTCACAGCTTCTGATCTATATCATGGCCAACTGATTTATCCTGAAGATGAAAAGTAACCGTGAAGACATTATGCCAGAAGAAAATAGTCACTACATGATATAAAAATCCAGATTAAATTAATTTTACTGAATGTGTATTATTAGTTTCTCTACCATGTGCAAATTCAGCAAGTACAATGTAAAATACTGTGCTGCTGTTACGAAGTTGGACCTGCCAGCACCAATGAGTGAAATATTAATTTAGGAAGTTGACCCTACAGCTCCTAAAAAATGAGTTTTTTTCCACCAAAAACAAGGCTAGTGTTCCCCATTTAATTAGCAAGAACCTGCCAGGATGTTATGTATCCTGTTCATGCATGGCAACAAAAGCCTTGTGCATGGCCAAAGAACCTAGAGGAAGGGACTAAAGGCGAAATGGATTTTTTTTTAAAAAAATCTGAAATATTTATGAACGAGACAGACATCTACTAGTAACAAATGAAGGTGACACTGAGCAATGAGCTCACAACCCCTGTCGGCTTGGTGCAACTACTACTGGTAGGAAACATGGCATTAGGCCAGTCTCAATGCAGCGTTTCGTGCCACTGTTTCCAATACTAACGTGAAACAACCTCTCAATAGCTAGTTTTGTTTCACTGTTTTATAGGCTTGTTGTAGCATTTACTACTTCTTGTGTTTTGCAATCAAATATGCCGTACAGGATATAGTTGATCCGAACACTATCTTTTTCTAAACTCTGTCAAACATAACATTCTGATCAGAAGAGAATTCTGGTTCTTCAATAGACGCTGAACTGGGAGCCACATTCAGATCTAGATTATCTTTAATGTCCTCTTCCTTTTCATCTTCAACTATCATATTGTGAAGTATGATGCAAGCTAGCATAACGTCATGGAGTTGATCTCGGTCATATAGACGAGTAGGTCGTTTTAAAATGCAAAATCGACGACGCAATACACCAAAGGCTCTTTTGATATCCTTTCTTGCCCCTTCTTGCTGCTGTGCATACGACTTGTCCTTGTCAGTAATGGGCATAGGTATTGACTTCACAAGTACAACCCATTCTGGGTATATTCCATCAGCAAGATAGTACCCTAAGATGTGTTGATTCCCATTGACCATGTATTGGACTCTAGGAGCTTGTCCTTTTAGCTCTTTAATAAATAGAGTACATTTGTTCAAAACATTAATATCATTGTTAGAACCCGCAACTCCAAAGAACACATGCCAAATCCAAAGATCATGCCACGGCCTCAAGAATCAACGTCGACACTTTCTGATCATCATGAATGAACTGACCCTTCCATACAGTTGGCCATCTTTCCCATTGCCAATGCATGCAGTCAATGCCGCCGAACATACCAAGAAAACCTCATCTCTCACCAAGTTTGAGTAGATGGCTCAGTATCCTCCATGGTGGGGCGCCTCAAATACCATTCACCAAATATAGCTCTAGCACCTTTGACAAAATTCTTCATATTGCCTCCATTGCAGTAGTTTCTCCAATCTTCAAGTATTCATCTAGTTCATCACTGCCAATAGCAAACTGGCGAATAGCCGCAGTGCACTTCTGTAGTGGAGTCAGCCATTGCCGATTAAGGGCATCCACCCTTAGAGTGAAGTAATCAGACCATTGGCCTAAAGACTCAACGATGCGGATAAAAAGTGGCCAAGACATACGAAATCTTCCATAACATTTCCATTGAGACTGGTCTTATACAAACATAGACAAGACTAGCCTCCGTTAATGTGTGGTCGTAAGCAAGCAAAGCAGTAGTAACTGGCCAAACAGAAAAGGCAAAAACTTAACTAGGCAGAGTCTGGATTGTCCAGGCCAAACCAAGCAGCATGCTTACTAGACAATGATGAATATCAAAGTGTGTTCAAACTTCATTTCATGGTATACCACAATCCAATAGTGTTTGTTGTTGACGCTGGACACTACCATTTCATGCATACCACAATCAATTGAAAATAGATAAAATACCTGCAGGGCAAGAAACATACCACATGGTTGTAGCACTAATCATCTTCCTCATCATCTGAAGTGAACATACATTGTCCGGTCAGCTGCTCACCTACATTGATGAATAAGAAAAATAGTTATTATTCAGTTCATGTGCAACAAATAAAGTTCAAAGGCAACAAATTTACCTTCCTCTTCGTCACTAAACCCAAAAAGCCAATCCTTCACACAAATTAACGCAAGTGTCTCTAGAGCAAGCGATGTTCAGTTTTTCCCTAGAATCCTTCCGACGGCACTAAAAGCAGACTCTAATGACACTGTGCTCACCGAGGTAGCTACGAAATCTCTAACCATCAGAGATAAGATTAGGAACACATCAGAATTCTTTTTCCACCATACAAGGACATTGAATTTCTCATGTACTTTGCAAATAAAGATGTATCATTTTTCCAAAATAAAGGCTTTTCAAGGTAGTTGATTTACTCTCCCTATGATTAAAGTGGTGTCATGTAGTTGAAACATGTGTCTAAACCGTCTATGGTGAAAAACAATGCTCGGCTGTGCTCTTTGCAGCATTGTGCAGCAGCTGTTGCAGAGCACTGTGGAGCAAAATTAATAGATGTGGTGCACAAGCAACCATAGCAGCTGAGCTATGCCAAAAAGTGTAGTCGGGCAGGCCAAACGTTTTTAGTTAAGGGGACAAACAGAGCATCTCTAACAAGGACTCTAAATAGAGCTCGTACTCTATTTTTTTGTGCCAGAGAAAAAACCTTAATCCAATAGAGTCCTAACTCAAGTTGCTATTTTATGAAGACCCTCAAATCTCCACTCTTAGCCCCATCTCCCATGAGTGCGTAAGAAGCTACATTGCCAAGAAAATTTTCTCCCCACCAACTCACTCCCACATTGCAGCCCTATTCTCCTCTCCTGTCGTGGCTCCTCTAGCGAAACCCCTCGGCTTGGTGAGGCTACCCTCTCGGACGTCCTTACCGTCCGTTCCGGTCAGGTCCATTCAATGCGGCTCCTCTCGTGCTGGCAAGGCACTTGACCTTGCCGAGGTCCCGTGCCCTGATGCTCTTCGCCCTCTCTCGTGATAGCCTAGTTGATTGGAACGGTGATATATATGGCCAAATGCTGAGTAGGTCCCACACGCCAATGTCTACTGAAATGAATTTGAGGGTTTTTATTTAAAGGCTCCTGTTATAGTAAATGTAAAGAATGTAGATATTTAAGAATAAGAGAGTTCTCAAATTACGAAAAATTTACAAAAATGATACTCGAAAGATTGACTCCTTATTATAATGACACTCGAGTGGATGACAAGTGAGTCCATCTATATCTATGAATATAGATCCAATATCAAATCTGCAAAAGACCCATGTTTAGACTCCCATTCTTACGAGCAGTGGCTTAACCTGCTACTGCTAGTCTCGAGGATAGTTGTGACTTTTTTTGGTTGTCTGATCCCATCTCGCACCTGAGACTGGAGAGTGGAGACTGGACTGTTGTGAGTTGTGACTATTGTGGGAGAGAGAGAAACAGAAGAGGAAAAGGAATCCATGGCGGCGACGCTGGCGAGGAGGGCGGGGCGCTCCACGGCGGCGGCGGCGCTATGGGGCGCGGCGAGGGGCTTCGCGTCGGTGGGGTCCGACATCGTCTCGGCCGTGCCCGGCGTATCGCTGCAGAAGGCGCGGTCCTGGGACGAGGGCGTCGCCACCAAGTTCGCCACCACGCCTCTCAAGGACATCTTCTACGTGCGCAGCGCTGCTCCGCCCATGTCTTCTTCTGCTATATAGTCCATACCGGCCAATTTAGTTGTGTTTACCTCTTTGCTTGCTGTCCTTGTGCTCGCAGGGGAAGAAGGTGGTCATCTTCGGCTTGCCCGTAAGTTCCCCTCTCCACTGCTTCCATTCTGCTCTCCATGTAGATGTTTGGCCATTTTAGGGTCGCTAGATGAGACAGTTGTTTACATTGGTGCGGAATTGTTTCGTTAGGTTTGCTAGGCCTGAATTTACATTAGGGGATTAGGGATGCCTCAGTAGAACGTTGATTATGGGTGTGTTTTTTGCTATAGGACGTTAATTTGGGAAATAGACGTAGGAATTGGGAATGGGAAGTTATGTTGTTTTAGTGACCATGGTGAAATCTGAATGCTGTATCTTATACATTGGATGGCGTTTCTACAAACTAGAGATGTTCATCTCTGATGCCTAGGAGAAAACATTACAGTACATTTCATTCGTCTCATCTGATAGGGCAATAAGGATAGGTATGTGTACTCGATGATACTCAAAGGACAATCACAATCTTATATGGGTATTTTCTGTGTTGTGGGTATTTTCCGTGTTTTAAGATGTGCCTATGTAAGGTTTTTAGGCCTGGTTTCCCTTATAAACTAGGCCAATCGTATTCTTCTTAATTGAAAGGCAGAGATCCTGCCATTACTTTCCAAAAAAAAAAAAACAATCTTATATGGGCATACCACAGGATCCATGTTTCATTTTCTAAGCCATGAGAAAACATTGTAACACATCCACACTACTCCCAGAGTTTCTAGTCATTGTTGTTTCCTTGGTGATCCATTCCATTGGAATTTGTATATTTCCACCTTTGGTATTATTCCTTTTATTGTCTTTCTCCATCTTTTATTCTGAAAGGCAGAATTCTCTCACTTCAAATGATCTAATGACTGTATGGTTTGGCAACTATCTTTTGAATTTATTCCAGGGTGCATATACAGGGGTTTGTTCACAAGCGCATGTTCCTAGTTACAAGAACAATATTGACAAGTTGAAAGCAAAAGGGGTCGACTCTGTTATCTGTGTAGCTGTGAATGATCCGTATGTCCTGAATGGATGGGCAGAAAAGCTAGAGGCTAAAGATGCAGTAAGTAACTACCCTTTAATCTTTATTCTTCACAGGATTACCATTTTAGCAGAGAATCTGAAATATAATGAGGGTACATAATGTATGTATCCAAGTATTGTGCTATTATCATTGTGATAGTGATAGGACTATGTGCCTTTTGCTGTCAAGTGTTATTACTTATTTGGTGTTCTCAACTTCATAAATGTTTGTCGTCATTATATTCCCATCCTATCCTCCTCAGTAATTCCTTACTATTGACAATTGTCCTATATGCAGTCAACCTGTGATGTTTTCCTTGTTTTCCCACCTAATATGCCGAGTCACACCCCTAAATTATTGAGACTCTACATCAGATGTGGTGCTTTTTTATACTTCTGCTGCACTCCGTTCACCTTGGTGCATAAAACTACCAAATGCTAATTTCATGTCATGTCTCGTAAAGCTCACCCCAATTTCTCTGTACTGATGAATGATTGAATGATCTAATTTAGATTTCAAATTTATGGGAAACATGTTTCAGATGTATCGTCTTATGATCTTAACAAAAAGGAAAAAACTGCAAATTTGAGTATGTGCAGTTGCTAGTTATTTGTAACTTTATATTAATTCCCTTGAGATCATATGCATATTCATATTTTTCCTATATGCAATGATTGGAAAATATAGATTGAGTTCTATGGTGACTTTGATGGGAGTTTCCACAAAAGCTTGGATTTGGAGATAGACCTTTCTGCTGCTTTGCTTGGCCGCCGTTCTCACAGGTTAATGGACTCAACTTGCAGTCATTCTTAAACTTCTGCCCTTATATTACAGTTTGAAGGATGGTGTCACGTAGTTTAATACCGAGTTACTTATCACACCGCCTGATTAGTAAAGCTCCTTTGTCTTCTGAGTTCTGACAAATTTGTCCTTGTTTAGTGCACCCTTTATGTAATTTATTTCCAGCCATGCCCTTGTCAGCAGAACCACATGCCATCTGGTTTAGTGTTGCTTTCATTTCACTAGGTTCATAATACTATAGAAGACATCCCAGTCTGACATGATAACAACCGTTCTTAGACAAAGAGTATCTTTTACATTTCCCCATTAAGCAAGGAAAGTATGCTTAATATCTAGTGCTTATGAGTAATGACAATACATCTTATGCTTGGTTTCTGTCTTCTGGTCTAAATCTTGACAACATTGTCATTTTTTAGGTGGTCTGCCTTTGTTGACAATGGTAAGATCAAGTCTTTCAATGTTGAGGAAGCACCGTCCGACTTTAAGGTTTCTGGTGCAGAGGTGATCCTGGACCAGATCTGAGCTTCTCAATGAACTTCGACTATCTTCAGTTTGTGCGGCATACTTCCTCTGCAGCCGCGAATAATTTAAATCTCTTACGACCCGTGTAAGAAGTTTAGATACACTGCGCCCAGACTAAGGAATCAGAGTGTATGACCTCGGTTTTTCTGGAATGAATTAATCGATGTTCAGTCTGTGCATTGTTTTCTGTTTACATTGGCTTCAATTGCCTGTGGATTTGGTATGATGCCCAGGGGAGCCAGGGCATTTCTTGGCTCTCAAATCAGTGATGCAGTTCAATTCCTCTGAGAATTCCGGTAGTCCCCAGTGACCCAGTAGTTGATATCCTATTTCAGTACATTTTCGAGAGGCGACAATCTCGATGTCGTCACTGCTGATCGCAGCATTCAGCAGTCACCACAACGCACTCACTCGTGCAGTCGTGCTTTAGTCATCATGCATACAAAAAGCAGACGGCTAACCCGTTCGACCTTTAGAAGACAGGCATAGGAAATAGCCAGGAGCAGCAGCCGGCGGCGGCCATAGCCCAGGAGCCCGGAGCTGTTTCTTCGTCGCAGGAATGGGCAAGAATGGCATCCAGTACGCAGTGGTCAGTAATACTGCTCTGTACTCTCTTGCAGCGATACTACCTTTTCTTATCTCCCTCGCAGGAGGCCTGACATCGTCGCCGTGGTCGTCGCAGGTGGACGCCTTCACGGCGGGGCCGTTCAAGGGCAACCCCGCCGCGGTGTGCCTCCTCGAGGACGCCGCCAAGGCCGCTGACGAGCGGTGGATGCAGTCCGTCGCCTCCGAGTTCAACCTCTCCCAGACCGCCTTCCTCCTCCGGGACTCCTCCGCGGCCGGCGCCGCCCCGCGGTTCCAGCTCCGATGGTTCACCCCCGCCGCTGAGGTAGCCACCCGACTCATCGTCGCACGGTTGCGCGTAATTCGGTCTTCAGTCTTCTCTTGACACGGGCGTTCGTGACGCCGTTCCAGGTGGAGCTCTGCGGCCACGCGACGCTGGCCTCCGCCCACTTCCTCTTCACATCCGTCCTCGCGGAGCACGAGGCGCTCATCGAGTTCTCGACCAAGTCGGGGATTCTTACCGCCAAAAAGGTTGCTGCGCCGGAGAGTACGGGCGTGTCAGGCAAGGGGAAACTGTTCATTGAGCTGGATTTCCCCATGATTGACCTCGTTGATTGCCATCCTTCTGAGCTGCCGTCCATCCCCGAGACGCTGAACGGAGCTTCCATTGTCAGCGTTCACAAGTCAACGACCGCTGGTGACCTCATTGTAGTTCTCCTAATCCTTATTTTACTTTCCTGCTTGAAATGTCTAGATTTTCTAATGCTACTGATGAAATGTCTAGATTTTCTAATGCTACTGATGTAGGTGCCTGCCTACTGCCTAGTAATGCACTTTGATGCCCAAGCATTATATCCAAAATTTACCAACATGAAAATGGATGGAAAGATTCCAAACAAATTTTCAAGAACATGATAATCCTACGTACAACAGCACTAAAATTATTTGTAGGCTGCATAAAGTTTACATAGAAGCAATGAAACAAAGATAAACAAGAGTGGTAGCTGATAATGAGGGAGTTCAGTTTGTTCAGGTAACTCATCACAAGAAAATCTGATTTTGCTTTCAGGTGGAGCTTTCATCAGGAAAAGAGGTTGCTGATATCATTCCTAACATTCATGAAATTAAAATGTGTTCTGGTGGAGGAATTATTGTTACAGGGCCAGCGCCTGCTGGATCTGGTTATGACTTCTTCACGCGTTTTTTCTGCCCAAAATTTGGGATACCTGAGGTGATGTCATACTCTTTGTCCAAAATATATACATTGGGGGAGCTAAGATTGCTTAACATAAACTTAAATTGCAGTATTATACATTTTAGTATCAAATATATATAGGAGAATTTGTGACTGTTCTCATGATGTACCTTTATGGTACCTCGTGAATGCTTTATTTTCCTGCCTGTCTACTATGAATTTTGACTACATGCATGTAGTAAACACCACATACCTATATTCTTGTGGCTTCCTTTTTCTCAATTAGAGATGCATATTGATCCTTAACCAGAAGCCATACATATTCTGTGCATGGAGAATAATCTATCAGAATAGCTATTCTGTATCATGATACAATCACATTCCATCCTTCTAATAAGGCACTAAGCACCTTACAAGTCTGGTTTCACTGTTCTTGTTTATACATAAAATTCTTTACCTCAGAGAATATGTTATCATGGAATCGAAATTTCTTATTGCTGCATTTATTCAAAAAAATCTACTATTTTTGTAGTAGTGAATTACAAATGTTTGTGTCTGGTACAATGTCCGGTTCTCCTGGTCCCGACGGTTTAGGAAAATTCTGTTTTGATTTCTCTCCTGTGTTAGTTTTACAAAATTCCTACTACAGCCTAACCCTCTAATAACTATGTTTTGACAGGATCCCGTTTGTGGCAGTGCGCATTGTGTCTTAGCACCTTATTGGGGCGGGAAGCTGGGGAAACACAAACTGACGGCATTTCAAGTATGTTTTTGCAACGCTTTAGTATTTCCTTGATGAATCATCAGATTGGTTTTTGAATTCATTCTTGTGTCACCAGGCATCTCCACGGAGTGGAATACTATACCTGGAGTTAGAAGCTGCAGGCAGGAGAGTGCGAATTCAGGGCGAAGCTGTTACTGTGATGACTGGTACCCTCCTAGCGTAGCCGCTCAATGAACTTCCGCTGTCTTCAGTTTGGTTGTGCGGCATGATTACTCTGCAGCAAGGAATAAACTAATTCTCATTTCGCCCGTCGAAAGAACTTAGATACACTGCTTCCAGTCTTTGGAATCAGAGTGTATGAGTCCGTGTTTCTGGAATAACTCAGTCGATGTTCAATGTGTCTGTATAATATTTTCTATTTGCATTGGCTTGAATTGGAGCAATGAACTAGATTTACGGGCTGGATAAAGAACATAGATTTGAACAAGCTGCCTGTGGAGTATACTGATTCGTGGTGAACGCTTATAAAGAACACCGAATGTAATGTCGGGCTCGGGCAGGTGGATTTGGTTTTATGCCCAAGGGAGTCAAAGACTAGGCTCTGAAACTTGGATCTCGCACGACGCAATTCAATTTCTATGAGAATTCTGGTACTCCCAACTCCCAAACAAACCTGCAGGCTGCATGACGGTACACTTATCTATCTATTATTTTACCACGATAGTGTTAAAAGAAGGCATCAGCCCACCATATTTTCAGAGCACAGAAATCATTACGGTGATTGAGAAAAATCGTTAATTGGGAGTGGCTATACATCCTCAACCACACAAAAGCGAATGAAAACATGACATGATATCATCTGAGAGTTATTTAGAAATCCCGCTGCCCGATTCTGACGCACCTTGGTGCTTGTCAGAAGAGAGACGGTCTGGTTGGTGCTCGGCGGAGGCGGAGCCGCGGAGGTGTCGGCGCCGGGCGTCGCCGTCGCTGTCAGTGAAGGACTGTGCTTCACTCATCGTCTTCGTCGCCTACTGAACCTGAGGGGCGTGCTGTCATCCGTATCTCCCAGCTGATTTTGGATTTCATTCGTTTTGCTTTGTCAACAAATTTTGTGTGTGCAGACGTCCCGGGGCAAAGGGTGTATCAACGGATGAGTTGGGCTAGGTGGCCAGCAAGTTATGGGCGTGAGAGAGGAGCCTGTTATCATTGATGCATGGTACCTGAATGAAGTTGGAGCGCAGACGTTGGAGAGGTTCAGGGAGAGCTTGAACTCCGAAGGCATCACCATGTGATTACTGATTCATTGTGCTCCCACACATTCAGGAATTAAACAACTGCAGTTAAATTGATGTGCTGCACAAAAGGTGATTCTGATAAAGTATTAGTGAGCAGACTTGCACACTGCCTATATTAAGATTATATGTCTGCAGTGTAATTAGTAGTAAGTTCCTATTTGAGTTTGTTTCCTTTCAGTATGTTCATTAGTTTTAGTTTTTTCAGTATATATTGTTATTTTTATATTGAGCGATATCCTATTATTCAGTTTGTTCTTTTTAATTTATTTTAGTTCAAGTCATTTCAATATTTCAGCACACATTGTTAATTTTTTTTAGTTGTGCAGCTTTTGCAATTGTAATTGTATGATGTGTCATTTTCAAGCAATAGTGATGGGGTACTGTCAATGTTCAGTTTCAGCTATTTGATTTTTAGAAACCTAGCGATGGAGTATTGTCAGTGTTCAGTTTCAATTATTTGATTTTTAGAAACTCCTTTTCAGTTGTAATGTTTCCATTAGTTTCAGTTGATTGAGTTCATTACAAACTCTGTTTTATTATTGTTTTAGTTGATTCAGTTATTCTGAAGCTCCTCTTTTTTCATGTGAGATTCCCGCGAGTGAGGGTTGTTGCTGCATGCACGTGATGTTTGTTGGAATTTTAATCACTTTTTATTCACTCTAAATTTTGGGCTAATTCTTTTTTCTTTATCTACCAGATTCTGATTTGATTTCAGGACCTACGTGTCATGAAACGATTGGACACAAAACTTATTGATGGATTAAAATAAAATCAACCGAAAGATGTATAGCCACTCCTATTCTAGATAGAGAGACTCACAGCCCCATACATATGGCTCACATGTCACACCATGTCATCGGTCTCGCCGGAGCGGGTGGCCTCCGCATTCAGAGGCGGAACCAGATAAAAACCTAAGTGGGGGCCAAGATGAAGGAAATGCATGGATATAGTACCTTCAAGAGCTCCATCTCTTTGAAATACCTACTATTACTATAGTTGAAGCAGGAGTATATAAAAAAATTCAGACCATAGGGGGGGGGGCCTTGGCCCCTGCTAGCCCCCCTGGTTACGCCTTTGCCCGCATTGGAGGGCGCGGGCTGCTTGGGACGCCTGTGGCGGTGTCGCCTCTTCATGACGGCGATCACCGCTGAAAAGAGCAGCAGGCCGAGGAAAGGTGATAGGATTATTTCGGTGTCGTCCACTAACAGAACGTTGACAGTCAAACGAGTGAGGTGCATCAGCGTCTGGACGTCGATAAGGAGGAGAGGAAGCAGGCGGAGGATATCTCTTCTACAAACCGTAGATTGTGTTAAACTCGAGGCGGTCGGTCAAGTTACAACAACCGCCTCCGTTAATGTATATTAACGGAGACGGTCTCCCTAACCAGCTCCCTTCCATTAATCGATTAACGGTGGCGGCCATTTCGTACATGCACGCCTCCGTTAATGATTTTTCAGTTAAAAAAATAGTTTCCGACCATTTTATTTGAATTTTAATTTTTTCGCAATTTAAACACAGACAAAGCAGACAATACACACGCAGAGAACACACATCTCATCGTATGAAACTAAGACTTGCAATGTTTTGTAGTTCGCCATTTTCTAATTAAAGATGTCCGGCAACTTGTAATCCTGTAAGTGCAGCTGATGCCAGTTTCTGAGCTTGTGGTACTTCTCCTGGTACGCTAGCTCGCTCTCGTGATTGAAGAACTTTCCTCCTCGATGTATGCATTTGTGCAAGACAAATCCACATATAGAGAGCATATAGAGAGCATGATGAATTCCACATATGTCCGCTATAGTTTGAGTTATTTTCTTGTCGGTGACCACCCCTTCGTTCGTTTTGCCACTAGTCTTGTGATTTCTTGAGCTCCTTGTAACTTATGCTGAATTTGCCACACGCTCTAAGGTACTCGCAAACATAATATCCACATAATAGTGTCCTTGGAGGTCGTTTGGAGCACTGCACGATAACACAATCTATTAGAACATATAGAGAGCATGCACAATATAATAGCATATACGACTTTTGATACGTACCGGGAAGTTGCGCCTGACAGTTATTGTCTTGCCACGCCTATTCTTCTTCTTCTTCTTCTCACTTCTGAGACCGTGGGAATCGGGATCCTCCAGGTATCCTCTTGGACTCGATAAAAGCCCCTTGATACACCTTAACTAGAAAACTAGTCAACTGACTAATAATCATGATTAGTCATCCGGTCATGCCATCTGGACATCAGTTGGACTAGCCCAAAAACTTTTTATGGTGGGAAGAAGTTGACCCATCCTTAGCAAGCCCATTAGGTTTATACAATGGTATTAAAACAAGAGAGGGACGATGTTCACGAGAGGATCAAGAAATTACCACATTAATTGGAAAAAAAAAACAAAAAGAATCTACACCCTCAGATTTTAACTTGATATAGGCTTAGATTAAACAAAAAAGTCTATAGCTAATATAATTAGTAATAAATAGTAAATTCTAAAAATAATTAAAAATAGCAATTTAATTTCATACGAGTTGCAAAGAAAAAAAACTGCAATTAAGAGTCCATGTAAATACAATTAGTAAAGGCAAATTTTGAATAAACACTCTAAAAATTAATAGTTTAGTCTCCAACGAAAGAGTCACCACGTCTGCTACGAGGATCTAATTACCACATTAATCGAAAAAGGACCTATATTGTAAGATTTTACGATCTAACGGTTTAGATTAAATAAAGAGTTTACGCTTGATACAACTAATAAATAATAAATTTAGAAAAATAGAAAGTCAATTTTCATATGATTTGTAAAGAAAAAATCTTAAATGAAGAGGCCATGCAAAACAATGATTAAGTTTTTAAATAAAAATTCTGAAAAACTATAGTTTAGTTTCCAAAAGAATTAAGAAGGTATAAATACTTAAATAAATAGCTCACATAAATTATAATTAGTAGATGGTTCAACACTAAAAATTTTATTCTCATATGTTTGAAAAAACACCAATATAAAAAGCTAATATATTACTACAAGTACATAAAGTTAAAATTCATATCTTAACTCTCAGGGGCAAAGGAAAGCTACCTAGACAAATAATCCATATAAATTATGATGAGTAAATTGCTAAATTCAGTAATGAAAATTAGAGATAATAGTACTTTCATCTTCATATGTTGGAAAAACACCTAAATAAAAATTTAGCGTATTTCTAATAAGTAAATAAAGTTTTAAAAACAATGTCTATTTTTTTACCGAAGTTAGCAAGGGAACCCCAACCTATTTTTTTTTAATAATTTTTGTTCCAGGCCCGTTTAATTCGCTCGCACGGAGAGTCAAACCTAGGCCTGCTGGATGTTACTCAGATGCTCTAACCACTACGCTAGAGGCCCTTTCGCCAAAAATAATGTCTTTATTGACCAAAATTGGAAAACTAGCCTGGTTGATTTCCCAAAATCATCTGGGATGGCTTTGGTAAAAGTGTCAAATTGCATAATGGACTTCACTATTGCGTCGCTCTTGTTGAGAAGATCAAAATTTATATGTGAAATTCCCAATTTATAGTTCGAATGGAGAAGTTGTGGCCAGTTGGAGACGATTGAGAGGACCGTACATGCCAGTTTGGTCAAAATTCAAGTTAGGAGTTGTATTTGGCACTGAATTTGTTGACTTCTAACAAGACAAGACCTTCCCAACCTATAAATATATAAAGGCTCATGTCGATTGAAGGACATCTAATGGAACAAATCATTCTACTCTATTACTTCTCATCATGTTTTCACTTGTTCCCTACTTTTCCAAATCGTGCATGTTGTTCATATCTTGATCTAATGATCAGAGGTGGTGTGGTGCGGTGCCCTAGACTTGCCCATTCACCTACCCTGACTGGGTACCTCCCATCCGAGAGTTTTGACGGTTCCTTTGCTAGTTTGTTTAGAAACTAGTTGTTCATCATCAAGTATGTACGATAGATATCCTTTGTTGGTTGGCTCGCAAACTTAGCCATCCTTTACCACCTAAAGTGTGATATTTACCCTTCTCGGTAAAACCCTGAGAGAACCATCCTAACAATTCGCTTCGTATCAATCAATATGCGATATGAGCATGTTCTAGCTCTTTGGATGTAGGACTAGATTTGGTCTCGACAATTTTGGTAACTTCGTTGGGGAACTATAATTTTGGCTATAATACCCTATAGCTGAATTTTTCCCCAGGCAATTGGTTAAGATACTCCCTTCGTACCAGAAAACTTGATGTTCTAGGATTTAAAAAAAATGTCCCACAGAACTTGATGTTTTAGCTCGACAAATATAGATTTGGCCCAAATCAGGTCTGCATGTCTCTATATGTTCCTTGTAATAAAGGGCTTATTTTTCATTAGCATGGTTTACCATTCAATAAATAAAGCTACATAGGTTTTTATTAAGAACTGATTTGTCCTAAAAATCATAAATCATGATGAGGCAACATGCTATTATCATTGCATCTGGCTCTGAGGCTGGTTGCGTCTGTTTTTGATCACTTATGTTGTTGCTTGCTGCTGCGCTACATGCTATTAGGTCGTGTTCCGATTGATGGCCGAGACAAAACATACCTGGCGCAGGCATCATTCCTAGGCGCCCGATTATGGACGCCTGAGGTCCGCTGGCCGAGGTTCCTGGTTCCAACCTATCAGGGTCTCATCCAAACACACCCTTTTTTTTGCGATTAAGCATGCCTTTATTGATATTATGTAGATGATCAACACACACCAAGGAGGCAACCAGGAGGTTTACTACTGCACCTTTTAATGAACATAGAAAGGTACCGTAGGTGCCGCCCTGCAACACCAAGCAGAGGTAGAAGTAAACTTGTAAATACATTATATAGTTCTAATAATTATTAGTACTAAGACAGTTCCATCAAGATCTGGAAACATCATCATATATATGGCGCCGGCTTTCTTCTCTGATCTACTCGGTGCACTCCGGTTACACAGGAAGTTCAAGTTTCGATCAGATTTGAGAGAGCCACACCCATCTGGAAATCCTGGGCGTCCGTGTGGCTTGCCCTGCTGAACCGCCTTTGGACGGCAGACCGACTACTACAATGGCAAACAAACGCCTGAACGCCACACGTGGGACCCTCCTCTGATTTCGTCGCCGGATCCACCCGCCCGCCCGCCCGACGTCTACCGCGGTGAAATCCTTGTCACCGCGCGTGAACGTGAACGACGGGACGGGGTGGTGTCGTGGTGAAAGTGAAAGTGAAAGTGAAAGTGAAAGTGAAACCGAGGAGCAGACGCTGCCGATCCCTCAACACGACACCTCACCGTCGACCGGTCATTCTATTCTAGCTAGCGCGGTTGATTTTCTTCCATTTCTGGCGACGTTAGTTAATAGTAAAGCGACACAGAAATACTCCAACTACACAGTCAGAGAGCTAGCATGGGCATGGGCACCGACCAGTGACAAAACCGGCTTGGGAGGACGTCTTGGATCGAAATCTATGCGTTTGGACGAGTTCTCCTTTGTGGAAAGGAATCAGGATGGTGACGAGCAGCTTACCTGGTCCTGTGGTCCATTCCACCGAGTCACACCCACCGTCAGATTACTGTTTGTTGCATCTCAGTCAGATTACTGTTTGTTGTCCTGAACTCTGTACCGAACTACCACTGCACATGCCTGATGACATCTGTTCCAAGTGAGGTTATCGGCGTTCATCTGTTTTTTCTTGTCCAACTTGGAGATCCCATTGAGGCTTGCAGGCTGCAGCGGCTCAAACAACCCCGACCACGTAGGCACGTAGCAAAGTAGCAAATTCAGAGTAGTCAGGGCAGAATGCCAGTCATCGCTTGCTCGGTCTAGATCAGCTGGTTCCCCACGGGGTCAACGGTGAAATGCAGGTGGAGGGATCTCTCCACGACCAGGTGGAACTTCGATGCCCACATCTGCAACTCACAGACCAAACACATCCTGCTTCAGTTCAGAGTTGGAATCCAACCCTGCATTTGCACCATCATATTCTGTATGTAAGCCTCTATCTTGTATTTTTCTAGTTTTAATTTACTTTGGGTTAGTAGAATGTGGTATGCAGATCCAGCCATCCAGGCAGGCAACTCAAATTGAAATCCGTGTGAGCAGAATTCTTACATCCTTGTACTCCATGCTCTCCCTGAACAGCTTCAAGTCGTCAACTGCGTGATACAATAAATTGAGCAAGCAACCATAGCTCTAACATGCTGCTAACTTATACACAGAGATTCTGACATGCATAGGATGAGAGAGAACTTATAGCTCACTAACATGATGGGAAACGGATTAGTGCAGCATGACTGTATCCGCTATCCGGATGATCCAAACAGCAGCCTGATACAAAATAAAAGTATATAACATTAGAAGCAGTTCCATGAGATTTTGGAAAAAGTGCTTGTAACAAAAAATGTACATGTTAATGACGATCTATGTGGAACAGGATAAATAGGTTATATATCTTCAGCCTTAGCAATCGTGTACAGAATCGCAGTCGCAGTGGCAATGTGACCGAAGAACCATAAGGATATCATGTTGTCTTACTGCAGGTTGCCTGCACAGTAAAAGAACTGCATTGGCTGATCAACTTCTGAAGAGAAGCTAATGCATCCTCCGTTGCCTCTCCGGATGCAGTCTTAAAAGAAAGATATCAGCAGCATAAACTCGACACCGTAGTTAAAATCCTGCCACAGGAAACAACATTTCGGTTTTAGTGCAAAAATGGCATTGGGACATTTTTTACATACCTAAAGAATGGTGTCGATTTACGCCAGGAAAAGGTAGCTTGAGTTACCTCTCCCCTACGAAAGATAGGTATAATGTCATCTTCCACCTCGGACTCGAAATCTACAGAAACCGAGCCCTGTAAGTTATCCAAACAGTGTCTATCACAGTGTTATGAGCATAGAGAATCAGTATGGTGTAAGAACTGGAAAGAAGATTACATGCTGAGGCATACATAGGAAACAGGTTTTACGTGCTCATCAACAATTTTTGAATAGTATGCACTACTCTGGAACTTTGTGAGGTCTTCTTTCTGCTGAAAACGCGAAGACAGCATGTGTGAAATTCTCCCTGTTGGGGTCCTCTATGCGGCCTGCATCCAATATATCACAAATACCAAATTGAAGTTTATACTTATTAACTGATTCTACAGCTGAAGTGTATATAAGCCTAACCTAATGAGACAGAGTACCCCTCTCATCTGATACTGTGATGTATATAGGTAGTCCAGCATATCTCTTTCTTCAGCATCTGAGATGTTTGGCTTGGCTCTAAGCAGAATAATGTGCTCCAAAATCTTTCTGCAAAGTGTACTAGATCAGCTGTCTACTACAGCTTTGCATAGTCCAGGGCATGAGGTGACAGTATGCAGAATTTAGAACACTGATGTAAATATGATACTTTCACAGTGTCAATTTCTGGGCAACAATTTTACAAATTTGAAGTGATTTGGTAATGCAACACTTACAAAACAACTCACCTTTTCTTCATAAGGCCACTAGAATGTGCACCATTGCTGGATTCAAGCACACCACGAGTGGAAAGAATCATCTTCTTTCCAGTCCCCCACCATCTGCGATCTACACAAACACAAGGGACTCTAGAATCTGTATTCAACATGCATACACTTCAAAAAGAAGGCCAAAGCTGAGAACGAGAACTCACATCGGTCCAAATTCTGCGCAGATAGTTGATGCAACCTAAAGCAGCTCCCAACAGGTCGTATGGTGTGAGGCTGAGGCACCTGGGCTGATGCTGGCACAGACATCCTGATGATTCAGAGCCTGGAAGCTTTAGCTCTCATTGTTGCCACACTGGTTTTTATGGTTTGGGTGGAGTTGTGGTATGGTGGTAACCGTGAGCAAAAGCAGGATATTTTGGGTTGGATGCACATAGTGTGGCAGGACATCCTCTGTCCTCACCATCAGTGGGCGGTAGGAGCTTATAGCATTGTCCTTTTCACAGCTCCACGATTTCAGATTTTTTTTTTTTTTTGCAACAAAGATACTAGATCTCTCATTGAGAAATACAAACTTAAAAAGGGAAAGCATCAGAACTGCCAGTGCCACACAACTGCGCCAACATCAATTTGCATTAATCACCAAACAGTGACACAGAATTGCACCAACATTAATTTGCATTGATCACCAAAGGAGATTAAACTAAAAGTAGCCTAAATTAGAGTGACATGAGAATCACACCAGTCAACCTTCAAATCATTCACAAGTTTGATCACAAGAAAAGATGCTACAATTCAAGAACCAAAACAATAAAGATTCTAAAAGCTACAAACGCTCCATGATGGACTTGACGGAGTCTAAGATCCTAACATAGTGGTAGAATAATGAAGAATGTTCGCCCTCCAAACCATCTCTGTGGTGACGGTTGCTCCCAGCAAGATTGTTACAGGGACTTCCACCAATCACAAGATCAAAGCCGCCGATTCTTCTAACATAAGCCTCGATCCTCTCAGATGTCAGTGTCTGCACATCACTAATCTCAATCAGAAGACCAGTCTGCGTCTGACTCCACCAACTCTTCAGAATCGTCCTATTGACCTCAGACTTCTCTACTGAAATAACTGTCTTCATGCGTATACCAAGCCTGTGGAGAGCTACCTCTGCTCCTCCAATACCAGAGAAAAAAGACAGTACATTCATGCCTTGTGGGTACATATCCTTGAGGACTGAGAGATGGTAAGCAACAGTATCAACTTGAAATGAATTTCCTAGAGATCGATACCTCTCTGTCCTGCTGATACCTCTGGTGTGATCCTTCGGAAAGCCGAGTAGAAACTCCATCTCATCAGGCTCTAAAGGAGCAACCTTGTTTAAGCCAACCCAAGCGAGATTCCATTTCCTACACTCCTCCAACACAAACTTTTGAACTCTTGGAGGAGGTGGATCTGAACTGTTTGTAAGGGCTACACGTATCCTCTCTAACAGTTTTGCACTAGACATACAAGTCTGGAGGCAATTGAACTGTCGTCTTGGGTCCCATGATGGCCACCACCTCCTGGTATGAGGAAATGCTTCGGATATTGTCTTTGGAGGTATGGGGAGGAGAGGTGACCTGTTCTCAAGCGGCAGATTGTGTATATAACCTCTTTTCCTGGCAGCAGCACAGAAGTACTTCGAGTCCACAAACTCCGGCTGAATATCATACAAGAATCTTGATATGGTAGTCCAGACACCTTTTGGAGCAAGAGCAACATTCTCGTAGTAGAAGTATGGTGGACCCATAGCTTGTGAAGGCAGCGATCTGTCCACTGGTCTGGCAAGTTAAATCCAACCATTGGATGTGGGAGAGGCATGGGTTCATTAGAGCTACCATCTAATGGGCCTCTACTTCCATGTGCTTGACCACCATATGTCTTTCTCTTTTTTTTGTTCCCATCCATGAACCTTCCTTTGTTTCTCCCTCCATAGGAATTATCCTGCAGTATTGCAAACACAGTTCCATTATCAGACCATTAAATTAGAACTAAATCTTATTGCAGACTTGTATGGACAGTTCACCTAAGACAAACCTCATAGTCAGACAAATTGCCACAGTAACCATCTCCTGCGGTCTGTGAAGCATATATTGAATCCACCAGAACAGAAATAGATGCATCCTGCCCTGAGTAATTTTAAACCACAGACGACAGTAGATGGCGTAAGGTGCATGATCAGTGAACAGGGGCATTTGGAGCATACTTTGACAAGTTCAAATAATAAACTCTGAAGATAAGTTAAAATAAAACAGGGACAAGGACAGAATCTGAGTGGTACACGTTGCAAAAACAGTTTTATTTGACAGCAAATGCAATTAAAATATTCTGACCCCAAAAGAATAATAAATTGTTGGTTGCCTGCTTTGATACCCAGACTTGATGCAAACAGTAAATAAAGCTTAGAAAGAATCAACCATTCTAGGTTATCTCAGTTCAAGGTTGCAGACAATTTACGAGTTCCAACTTACTGCATTTGAGGAAAATTATCAAAATCCGGAGATAAACCAATAGAAAGTTTGACATATAATTAAACATGACAACATTATTATTCAACTAACTTATTCTATATGAGAGCATATCCTACTTTCAAGGTTGGAAATTGATGTTTATTTTGCTGAGGAATCTAAGGCAAACAGAGGAGCATGGAACAAAGGCAAACAGAGGAGCATGAAACTGCATCTAGTAATAGCCAGTGCAGCCTCGTCTTCAGGAAACCCCATTTTAACTAAGGAATCAACTTTCTCATCCGTCTGTGATATCTCATGTAAGAAATCCTGTGTAGAAAGCACAAGAAAGCACTTAGAATACAGTTGACAAGCTACATAAACTAGCGTTGCAACCAAAGGACAAAAACAACAATTCTTGTAATGTGTATAAAAATGGGAAGTATCATAATTCATAACTATGGACAATTTTAGGAAAACAATTCAATCAACTCTCAGCTACATGAAGTCACATGCCAAACACCAGAAAGCGCAATGCAAGTTCAATGTTAGAGTTGAACAGGAATGTTGTTGCACTACAGAGCCTCCAATTCTCAGGATCAGTGATTGATTTGCATGAGTATAAAAAAGGAAGTAGATTATAACCCATAACTAAAGTTTTTTTTGTGAATTAAAACAGTAGAAGAGAATGCTATTACAGGGAGGAGGGGCTACAGCAAACTTAAGTAAAAAGAAATGAATGTCAGATACAAAATAAGAAATTCATCATTAACGAACCACCCACAATTTTGGAATTTCATTTGTTAGTCCATGGTGGTGTCTTGTTCAAGAATATCACCAACACGAGAGTTCTAGTCATACGCATAAGATGAAACGCAATAGTTTCAAGTTTATGATTGACACAACTATCTTGCTTACCGTCTTACCAATACGATTTTCTTAAAAAATTAAGGATTTTGGTTTTATGGGAACATGTTGTTTTGCCTAAAAGAACCCAGTTGTCCCCAAATATAACGGAAAAACAAAGTAGATTGGCTTTCTAGTACAGCTATGTAGCTAACAGCTGTTTGAAAACAAAAGGAACAAGTGCAAGTAAAAGTAAGGAACCTTATGGTCTTCAGGATAAGTAGTCTACTTAATGGATTAACATTAAACAAGTTTAATGCAGAAGTAAATGTGATTGAAACAAACTAAATACATAGCAGGTTTCTCAAAAAAATAAAGTAAATGCATACAGTCACCAAGGGGGCGCATCAAAATACCTCGTCTCCAGAATCATCAAAAGAGCTAGCAACCCTTGTGCTTCTACCACCAGCATCCTCATCATCCCAGTTTTCTAGAATGTCATCATCATCACTATCGTCAACAGTTTGGGGGACACAACCAGAAGCAAAGCCATTATCCACTTTGAGATCATTGCCTAGTTCCTGCATTTGGCATCACTTCGTAGATACAAATCCTCTTTAACACCATGCGACAACATCATCAAAGAATAACTAATAGAAGTAGGAACACAAATGAATACCTGGTAAGTAAGAAGAAGCTCAATTAATGAATCTGCTCCATTATCCCCTGAAAGAACAAGCAATTGTCAGATAGAGTATATAAAATCACCTAGAATCTAAGTAAATGAGAAGATATGGGTTATTAGCTAAGTACCATTGTCCTTCATGGCCTTCAGAACAATCTCTTCTGCAAAACCCATGTCCATATACTTCTGAACCAAAGCGGCAGATGGCCCAGCCTTCCCATTGCCATTAGCAACCTTCAAATCAGCGGCACAAACAAACAGAAATTACAATCGTAACCACTAGGAACAAGGTAACAGTAACATTGAGAGTGTTCGTGTCGCTATACACTAATCATGATCCCTGTTTCTGTTCAATGACTACCATATATATCCAACACTCACCCCCCCCCCCCCCCAACACACACACACCCCCGGCCGGCCAGTTTGGCACAAGTGGTTTGAACAACCCTGAGTAACATGAACTGAAGAACAACTAGCTGCTGAGTTCACACATTGTTGCATATGCATGGATCAGTTAGCTGGCTTACCCGTGTCGATGGGCCTGGAGCATCAGTGTTCGTTGATGTCATTGCTGATGAACTGGCACCAGCAGCGTTGAAGCTCGCTGCCTCCTCCCCATTGCCATCGCTATCCCATTCGAAGCTGTCACTGCCATCACTCTCCCTAACCCAGTGCTGTGACACGAATTAAGAACAAAGCATCAGGCACCTCGACCAACAATAGGATCAAACCACCATCCATCCCGAAATAGCATAAAAAAATGCAGGTTCTAACTCGATCCAGTGTTAAGAAAACCCTAGCGTTGAGCAGCAGAAAGGGAGAAAAAAAAACCCAACCTCGCGACATCAGGGACCCAATCTAACGCGCGGAATCGCCGTAGCAGCGGACCAGACTATTAGTATCAAGAATTCATGGCGCGAGAGATCATCCCTTCACAATACATGGAAGGGGACAGAAAGGAAAGTCTTACCGCCATTCCGGAACCTTCGCGAAGGGGCTCCGGGGGATATCCCTCTCGTTTCCTCGGCCTCGGCGTGGCCGGAAGCTGCGGCGACCGACCCGGAGACCCCGGACGGCGTGGCTCGGCGCAGCCCCTCTCTGCCCTCCGCTCCACAGCCTCCCCCGGATTACCAATGCCGCCTCTCCCCTCCCGTCGCCGTCGGCCCCTGCGCGCTGGGACTTGGAAGCCGGTGGCAGACGAGGAGGAGCAGGAGGCCGCGACGGCGAAAGGCGGCTCTGCCTGCCTCCGCCACGGCGAATCTCGACGAGAAACTCACGCCGTCACGCGCCGCGCCCCCACAAACAGCACGAGCAATGGGCACATCGCTGGTGGTACACCACTGTGATGTGGGGACAACCTCATGCGTCCAGGGCTGTCAGGGAGAGAGTGCGGCACTGTCCCCGGTACGCCGGTACGCGTAGGCGGTGAAAGATCCCGTGTGGCGGTTGATCAGTGATCCTGATGATAAAAAAATGGGAAAATTGGTTCTACGACAGTCAATCAACGTCGTTTTTGGAAAATACCACTTAAAATCCAGGTCACGTAAGATACCACCGAAATGCGTAACCGTTACCTGAAAATAGCATTACGTGAGGCCTCGTGCTCCGTCAAGAAAGCGCGTCGCGGCGCCATAGTCTGTCTTACGAGCTGCTCTGATCGATGAGGCATGAACCTCGCGTTCGCGATGCGCGTGTTCTTGGTGCGTATGGGATCCGAGACTCCGACTCCTGAGGCGTGTTCGATCAGGGGGTCACGGCGTCATCCTTACTCGGCTCGACCAGGCCAATTGGCCATGGCACGCCACCATGGAGGTGCGCCGCACAAGGTCCTCATCGCCGGCAGATGCGGGCAGCCTGCTGCTGAAGCCGCTTCTCGTTGCCAAGCCGCTCGAGGCTAGGGAGAGAACCCGTTGCTCCTGTTCCTTCACAGCTAACCTCGCCACCAACTCCTACTCCCAGCCGTTCCAGGCTTCCAGCAGCGTGTTGCCACCCATGGCTTCGGGTCACAGGGAATAATTAATATTAGCATCACTCCATGTCCACGAGTTCAATTTAATTACCCCAGCTTCATGTTTCGTCTACTGTATGCTCGTCGATCGAGCAACTGTACACCAATACACCATTCCGGGCCGGACAACATCGAGCAGCGTGTTGCCTCAACTCAGCTGGTTCAGTGGATGACCAACGTGGGCTTCCATCTACTCTGACACTCGGCGTCCACGCAGACCTAACCAAGGTGTGCGTCTTTGGCCACGCACACGGCGGCAAGCCGGCAAGGGTGGCGTTCGCGGTGGCGCTCGGCAAAGCCAAGGGCAAGCTCGTCGCCCTCTTCGCGGCGGAACCGGTGGACGACATGGGTGTGGGCAACAGGGCAAGCAAACGCCACCACCTGCTTCACAGCGTGTCGCACCGCAGCCCATGGGGGACTGGCCCTGCGGCAGCTTGTTCAACAGGGTAAGGATGGAATACTTTTTCACGGCACGAGCACGGCATTAGCTTGGACTGTGACCGAATGATATTTCCAGGTGACGGTTAGAAATTTCGGTGGTATTCTACGTGACGACAATCTTTCACTGGTATTTTCTGAAAACAGCGTTCTTTAAGGGCTATAGAACCAATTTTTCTTAAAAAAAAAGAAGTCGGTGGGGTCTAGGGTTCCATTTCGAATTTGGTGAGGCACCAGGCTGGATGCAGAGTCGCGACGCAGCGCACATCTCAATCAGAGAAGAGAGGAAAACTGTTTTTATGTGGTGATGGCTGAAAAAGCAAGCTATCCAGAAACTAGCTTGTTTTTTCAGCGGGAACAGTGTTTTTCTCTCACAGCAATTCAGTCAGAACAGTGTTTTCAGCCAGTTTCAGCAAAGTTTTAGCAAGCCGAACGGGGCCCAATTCACCTACCACCACCCATGGAGGCCCGTCTTTAAAGCGTCATTACTGTCACATATATAGTGTAATAGCCTTGGATTTTATATAAAAGACGTTAAGTTATTTACTATACCTATCAAATAAGGGCCTGTTTGGATTGAAGGATTTTCACGGGAATTTTGAAGGAACACAATCCATAGGAAAGGAATTGAATATGAGTGTTCGGATTGAAGGAATACAGAGTTCCATTCCACAGGAAAGGGAATAGTCGATGCACAAAACGTAGGAAATAAAACATCCATCCAAACCTAGTGGTTTTTGTTCCTTCACGAAGACCGAGGCAGCTGCACGCACTTTATCGCTGTCGTGTGTGTGCCATCGACCATAATCTAGCTTTTTTCTGACGTTGCTGTATGTTTGTACTTGAACCATGCACTTTATTCCTACGTTATAAATTCCTGTGTTTCAAACAGCCTAAGTTTTATGTTCCTGTGTTTTAAAATCCCGTAGTTTTTCACTTTTCATCATACCTTATTCCTGCGTTTTTTCCTATTCCTATGTTTTGGATTCTTCGTTCCAAACAGGCCCTAAGTGATGTTTTGATATACATGTAGTTCGCTTTGGTTGTTTTTTATATAATTTATTTTTATCGAATAGATAGAGTTAAATGTGCTAGCGACCCTTGAACTTGTGGTCCCGTGCCATTTAGGTCCAAAACACTCAAAATCAAACTCTAGTTCAAACTTATGAGCGGCAGGTCCATACCCCTTCAGGTGCTATTCACTACAATAAAACTTTATAAAAACGCCCTTCCATAGTCATCTCCTACCTACCTGGAAGAGTGATAAAGCCCTGTTTAGGACAACTTTTCTCAACCTTGTTTTGAAAATAAAGTTTTCTTCCACAACAAAGTTTTATAAGAATCACAAGGAGAAAAATCTTAGCGTTTGGTGTGCTAAATTATAAGGGAGAACTCATGGACATGCTCGAGCTCCGCCGAGAATGAGGAGGATGAGAAGGGGCTCGGCGAGGAAGAGGAGGTAGTCTGCTAGTTAGCAACAGGCCTACTCATGGAGCGGTTTGACAACTACCACAGCAAGACAAACTCCCTTTTGTTCGATGGTGGACACCTTGTTCTTAGGAGCCACTAGCCCTACCGCCGTCGCCAGAGAAAGAGGCATCTCCGCCTTGTAAGCATCACTTGTCCTTGTCGCTGCTAGAGGAGAAGGCGAGGGATCCATCGGGCTT
Organism: Miscanthus lutarioriparius; assembly: GCA_904845875.1. NCBI lineage: Eukaryota > Viridiplantae > Streptophyta > Magnoliopsida > Poales > Poaceae > Miscanthus > Miscanthus lutarioriparius. The sequence goes on from CAJGYO010000006.1 coordinate 84,010,317, forward strand.
GGGCTACGGTGCCTGAGCGAGGAGGTAGAGGTGGATCTGCCGGCAGATCCGTCAGACTCGTGTCCTGCTCTGGCTCCGGTGCCCGTATGACGCAAAGGCGGGGCACGAGCAAGGAGAGGCGTGGGCGGAGCTTGATTAGGTGGAGGCGGTGATGAGAGGGAGAGGAAGGAGAGAGTCGAGGGGATTTTCTCCACTGCTCACTAATATGCGATTCTACAGTCACGTTTGTAAGTGTAATCAAGCTATAATGTGGATTTTGGTGATAATTGTAACACCCTGGCTCAGGGCTTAATAGGATTAATAGGATACTCGTACCAACAAGTTGCAACTTCTTTTCTGAAAGCCCATCTCTTAAGAACTCCAAGGTTAAGCGTGCTTGGCCTAGAGCGATGGGTGACCGACCGGGAAGTTCTTCCCAGGGGCGCATGAGTGAGGACAAAGTCGTGAAAAAGACCGGTGTTGATCTGTGAGGCGATCTATGTCCTTGAAAAGCTATCGAGATGTAAAAGCGGGCTCGGCCTCGAGGAGGCGGGACGTTCTGAGAATGGTATCGAGCCGACCCTTGCGGTTTCACGGTGCATGTGTCGATTCTTGTGAGCATGGTGCGCATGGTGGTGTGGACCCAGAGTGGTCACCCAAAGATGGCACATCTTGTTGCACTAGACACACGGACGTGGCCAAGAGAGGCGTTCTGGCCTAGGGTTGACCGAGCGAGGCGTCGATCTCCCTAAGGGGTGAGGATGTAACACCCCGGCTTAGGGCTTAATAGGATTAATAGGATACTCGTACCAATAAGTTGCAACTTCTTTTCTAGAAACCCATCTCTTAAGAACTCCAAGGTTAAGCGTGCTTGGGCTGGAGCGATGGGTGACCGACCGGGAAGTTCTTCCCGGGGGCGCATGAGTGAGGACAAAGTGCGTAGAAAAGACTGGTGTTGATCTGTAAGGGCAGTCTATGTCCTAGGAAAGATATCAGATGTAAGCGGGCCTGGCCTTGAGGAGGCGGGATGTTACAGATGTAACACCCCAGCTCAGGTCTTAATAGGATTAATAGGATACTCGTACCAACAAGTTGCAACTTCTTTTCTGGAAGCCCATCTCTTAAGAACTCCAAGGTTAAGCGTGCTTGGCCTGCAGCGATGGGTGACTGACCGGGAAGTTCTTCCTAGGGGCGCATGAGTGAGGACAAAGTGCGTAGAAAAGACTAGTGTTGGTCTGTGAGGGCAGTCTATGTCCTAAGAAAGCTATCAGATGTATGAGAACTTGACTGAGCAGCGGCAACGTAGATTCACTAAATATAAAGATATGGTTAAATGATGATAATAATGATGATGATAATGATGATGAGCCATGAAATACCTGATATGGTTATTATTGTTTGCAACTAAATCAAATGGTTGATTAGTATATGTGTTAATATAGATGGTAGGTAATGGCTAAAAGTCAATGCTAGTATAGGTGAATAATGCTAATGGTTACTCAAGCTTTTATGCAAAAAGGTTGTCCAGCAAGATCCACTGATAAAGCCTTGCATACTCCTTGGTGTCATTTATTTTTGGTTTATGTCGGGTAAGTCTACCTGAGTACATAACCGTACTTAGGGTTTATTCCCTCTTGTTGCAGATGACCTTCTATATCAGGGCTTCTGTAAGTATTGTCTCCACCCGGCGGGTGATGAAGACTAGATCATGGGTATGATCTCTTGTTATCTCATCTGAATGCTTTTGTTGGATGTGATCGGCGAACTGGTACTGGTATTTGAACTCATGTGTGTGAGTTAAACTATTTGCTTCCGCTACTTTACAAGACTTGGTTTGTAATAACAATGACTCTGATGGGTTGTAATCTATCTGCAAACTGTTTATGAAATGTTGTAACGTGTGAGATGTTATGTTGAATTACTGTGATCTTAGTTGTATGCAAGTTGGTTTGAAATCCTTCGTGGTTTCAGTTGACTACAGGGTTTATATGGGCTCAAGTGCGAGAATTTGATCGTTTCGGCGATTGTTTTTGTACTTGTGCTCTTATAAATTGGTTGATTCTGTGACAGCTGGCATCAGAGCTAGATTCAACACTAAACATGTCAGACGAGTATTTAAAAACAAAAGCTTTTGTTGCGAAAACGGGTTTTTCCAACTTATAGTTATATATAGGTGTTCAAAAAGTTTCATATTATAGCGTGTCGGTGATCACATCCCTTGTAGCCCACCTAAGGACTTTTAGGTGGCTTATATAATTACTAACTTGGGGGAAATGATTGTTTCTATTTTTAGAGGAAGCTCACTCATCTAAGTTATCTATCCACCCGAGAAATAGGAAAGTGTATCAAGACTTAAAACCTCGATTTTGGTGGACCAAGATGAAGAAAGAAATCGTAGCTTATGTTGCAAGGTGTGACAATTGCTGTAGAGTCAAAGCAACTTGAAACCTGTTGGGCTTCTTCAACCATTGTCTATACCAGTGTGGAAATGGGAAGAGATTAGTATGGATTTCATTGTTGGGTTTTCCCCTACCCAAAAGAACTTTTATTTTTATTTTATATGAGTAATAGTGGATCGTTTAACGAAGTCTGCTCATTTCATACCAGTCAGAACTGACTATGGACCAAATGACTATGTTGAGTTATATTTTAATCAGATAGTACGTCTCCATGGTGTTCCTAGGACCATTGTATCTGACAGAGGACCTCAGTTCACTGCTCATTTTGGGAACATTTGCACAAGATGTTAGGCACCAACTTAGTCAGAAGTTATGCTTATCATCCACAAACCTCCAGACAGACAGAGCGAGGGAATCAAATATTGGAAGACATGTTAAGAGCTTGTGTTATATCTTCCAAAAGATCATAGGATAAATAGTTACCCTTGGCGAAATTTTTCCTATAATAATAGTTATCAAGAAAGTGTCCAGATGGCTTCGTTCGAAGCGTGGTATGGTCGCAAGAGTAGGACTCCTTTGAACTGGGTTGAATCAGGAGGAAGGAGTTACTGTGACACTAATTTTGTCGAAGAGGCTGAACAACAAGTCCGTGCGATCTAGAAACATATGGAAGCCGCTTAGGCTAGACTGCAAAGCTATGCAGATAGAAGAAGGAAGCCCATTGAGTTTAGAATAGGTGATCAAGTTTATCTAAAGGTATCACCAATGAAAGGTGTGCAACGGTTCGAAGTAAAGAGGAAGCTTGCACCTAGATATGTAGGCCCATACTCGATCATAAAGAAGAGTGGGAGGGTAGCCTATAGGGTAGAGCTACCTTTTGGAGATAAGAGCTATCTTCAATGTTTTTCATGTCTCTCAATTGAAGAAATGTCTCCGCGTTCCCGAAGAAAGAGTTGCACTTAGAAATAACAAGTTAACATCAGATCTATCCTATGAAGAAAGATCGGTGCGGGTTATTGATACCAAAGAGAGTAACCCGGAACCGTGTGGTCAAGTTTGACAAGGTTATGTGGAGTAATCAGGGTAGTGAGAGCGATGCAACGTGGGAACGAGGAAATTATTTAATGGATGTATACCTTACCTTTTATTCAAAATGGTACGCTTTTCAAATCTCGGGATGAGATTTTTATAAGGGGGGAGGGCTGTAACACCCCAGGTGTTTGGCTTCCACATTTGCACTTGCATTTCATAAACATGAGCATCATTCATCCATTCATGAGTTTAGATTGTATGAAACATGTTTTTGAAACATTGCAACATATTGTTACATTCCATGTGTGTTTGTTTTAGGAAATGAATAGTGTGCAACACTCAAGTGCAACATGTGCAACTCACTTTAGTGAAGCATGGTTAGTTAGTACTATGCAACAAACTCATAAAACGTATGAAACATGGCTTTGAAACAAAAGTAACATTTCACTTGTTTTTCCTTGTTTCAATGCATGTGATGCTTGATTTTGGTGTGATCAATGTGTGGTGCGGCTAATTATCCTCTTAAACAACTTAGCTACACTTATAATGTCATTAGGAACAATGTTCATGTTGACCATATTGACTAATTATGCTTTCAAGTGATGGTTTGACTACTGTTGACCCCTAGAGCTCTTTGGTTTGACTGTTTAAAAAGTACAGCTTAGAGTGTTTGCATGTCAAAGCAACCTAAAGCAAAGTTGTAGAAAATTTTATAAGGAACAAAAGTTGTAAAGGTGCCAAGCTTTTAAAATGTGCAGAACATGCTCAAAATTGGATTACAACACGAAAGTTACCCCTGATTTCAGAGACAAAATTTTTCTAAGTGTTAACTCTGAAAAACAGTTTCATGTACTCGACTTGTCAGCCCTGTAGCTACCAAACCAAGCCGAACCAGCTCGAGCTCCAATTAGCAAAGTTGAAGATCTCACTTGGTACTACAACTTTGTCAACTACACCTTAACCTAGATCATCATGGATTAGGAGATTTATCGTCACAAACTTGCGCTGTCAGTCGGCACAAATTGTAACTGAATTGAAGTTTCTGACCTGCTACAGTGCCGACCGACAGCAGAGCTCTGCCGCCGCGTGGCCGCCACGTGCCGTGGTAGACCTGATGCCGCTGCCCAGTGTCCTCCGCTTGAAGTCGCGTCCTTCTGCCCTCCCTGCTCACTCTCATTCACCCTCCTTCGCTTCCTCCGCTCACGGCAGCAGCAGCCGAAGCGCAGCCGCTCCGCCATTGCTGCCAAGGAGCTCCGTCGTCGCCTAGCTCATGCGCCGCCACAAAAACGCGACCTCCAGCTCCACATCAGCTCCGATGTGTCCTCCTCTACCTCGTCGACCTTCTAGCCGAGCCAATCGTGCTGTAGGTGAGGACCCTTGGCCAGTTTTTCGACGCCGTAGCCATGGCCATACCTCGCCGGAGTTGCGGTTCGTCGTGGCCAGCGCATCACCGCACCGCTCCTTCTTCCCTAGCCTTCGTTTCGTCTTCTCTAGCACATGTAGTTGCTCTAGTGATGATGCTACCGACGAAGCCAGTCCAGCCGAGCCGGAACACGGCCGCGCACCGCCGCGCCATGGTCGCCGCCGGTGACATCACATGGCTACACTCGAGCACTTCACCGCAACCATTAGCAGTAGCATAGGTAGGTCCACCTTGGTCACTGGAAGCTGATGCGCACCTTGTCCGGGTACCTAGCGCTGGGGTTCGCCGGAGCGCCACCGTGCTCCATGCCCGACGTACCTAGAGGTCGATAGAGCTTAGGATGAGTAGGTCAATCGATGCGGGGGGTCGTGACGGTCACGGAGGTACCCTCCTCGTCGCCGGAGAAGTCGCCGTCGGCGAGCTTCACCGCTGCCACGCCGTCACGAGCGTCCTCCCCTGTTTTCGTCTCACTGACAAGCGGGTCCGGCTGACATGCGGGCCCCACGCGTCAGTGACTATTTGTTCAAAAGGATAGTTCAAATTTCTAGTTTTGAATGCTATTTTGTGAATTTTGTAACTCCAAATGTGTAGATCCAAATGGCGTGATTCAAATTTTGTTAGACTCATAGTGAGGTCTAGTATTTAAGAAAAATATGATATGAGCACATGATGTAGAAATTTTGGATGAATTAAATAGGAACTTGAAATGTGTTTTCAAATGCAAGCAAACTTGTTTGAATTATATCTTGAGCTTCTGTGATCCAAAAATTATGAAATTTTGTGGGTAAGCTAGTCTTGCTTAGTAGAAGCTCTGGTTAAAATTTGAGAGTCATTGCATGTAGGGTTTTTGAGTTATAGATTTTTCTTTTATCATTGATTGATACTTGTGTGAATTTTTGTTAATTATCTAGGAATCCTATGACCATGAAACTTGGTGGGTAATATCTTAGTACCTTAAGGATGCTAGAAAAAATATGAAATCTGTTGCTTGACACTTTTCACTAAGGTTTCCTAATTATGCTATTTTAAGCCATTATGGCTTATTATTTTTGTGTAGGCTGTTATACTTACTCAAATGGTGTGAAATTTTTATGGTAGTCTACTTAGGGAATGTAGTATCTACTGTAATTTTTGTAGATTTAATGGTGTAGCTTTCATATAGGTTTATTATTCCTCTTAAATAATGAATTAAATTAAGAAAGGTATTAAAAGAAATGAATTGGTGATGAACACCTTACTTTATGGTGTTCTTGTGATATGTGTGATGAGGTAGTAAAGTTGGTTTTATCCATTTATGTGTTTGCAACATAAGTTAATAATTATTTTGCTTGCATTATGTCCTTCTGGACAGTTCTGGGGACTTTGCAAAGTTCCCCCTAATAATTTGGTTTGCTGGGAAATTGGTGAATACAAAAGTTGTAGAGAACTTATGTATCTAGCTCCTGTTAAAATTTAGTGGTATTTGGCCTATTAGTTTAGGAGTTACAGTCGTTTAAAGTTGGATCACAGTTTTGCTTGCTCTCTGTCTTGGAAAGATAGATTTCTGTTGATTAAAGAATTTGACCTGGTAAAAGTTCGAATCATGCCTTGAGGTCTGAAAATGAAATGTAGGCAATTTCATAAGCTTTCCAAATTGTCTTGTTGCATGTCATTTGGAATTGTAAATCTCCATTTATGGATAGTTTACTGTACCGCTGTCTAGTCCCTGTTTTGCTAAAATACAAATGTTTGTGTGTATGCTTTGTTGCAATGTTCTTGTTGATTGTTTAGGTGCTAGCCTAACTTGAGAACATGCTTAGGTACAGGTGCTTGGTCTTTAACTGAAGATGAGCAATTATACATTAGGTTGTATAAACTTGGTAAGTTAAAGTGATTTGAATAGAGCTTAAGTTAGAATATGCAAACTGCAGTAAGCATGTGCATTCCCCGAGCATCCCTAACTTTGTTCATGTGCATCCATGATATTTATCTTGCGCATTCATGCAATAGGTGTGCCGGAGAGAGTGACGCTTCTGGAGTTCGAGGGAGCAAGCCAGGAGGAGGAGCCCGGGGTGCAGGCAACCGACGAAGCAGCCGCCGAGGAGGAGTTACCTGAGTGCCCTGACCACCGTCCATCCTCTTTCCTGAAAGGCAAGCCCCGGAGCATTCTAAGTCTCCCATGTTTGTATAAATATCTTGAGTATCTTTTATTGTTGATGATGCATTAAGTATAGGAATTGGTTGGAACCAATTGTTGCATTATATCCTTACCTTGTCCAGATAAAATCCTATAAATCCTAATTAAGTGTAGGATCGAATGATGCTTAGCTATGCTTAGACCGATAGAAGTCGGGTGATTTCCTATCACCTGCGAGATGTAGGATGAGCTCTGGTCACGGTTGGCTATATTTGCTATCATAAAAAGAATCATGTGTTAATAATGAAAAAAGACCGGACGAGATGACGGTAGTGCAGCAACAAGGCATGGAGGTCTTGGGTGTGAATCTATCCCCGTCTGTGTCGTTTAAGGACCGATTTGCTGTACGTCCTCATGTCATGTTGAACGCATGCCTATCACTTAGTTGGCCGGATAACTCGTTCCGACCGCAAAGCCGAGTAGCTCAATTCAGGCCGGAAGTCTGGGAAGTGAAAGTGCGCACCCTAGCGGTAGTAAGGATGTGCGGGGAGCTATTGGCATAAGTCCGAGGTGAGATTGACCACCTGGCAGAGTGGACTCCCTGAGGGTGCGGCGCTGCTCAGAACCATGATTCCTGAGTTGTACCAAAGGTGACCCGAGGAAACCATTGATCAGGTGGATTGGGTGAGTGTTAGGAATACCCCTCCAGCTGGATAGGAATCGATTCGAATCGCCGTCTCTCCTGGATAGTGAGAACTTGAGTGAGTAGCGACAACGTAGATTCACTAAATATAAAGATATGGTTAAATGATGATAATAATGATGATGAGAATGATGATGAGCCATGAAATACCTGATATGGTTATTATTGTTTGCAACTAAATCAAATGGTTGATTAGTATATGTGCTAATATAGATGGTAGGTAATGGCTAAAAGTCAATGCTAGTACAGGTGAATAATGCTAATGGTTACTCAAGCTTTTATGCAAAAAGGTTGTCCAGCAAGATCCACTGATAAAGCCTTGCATACTCCTTGGTGTCATTTATTTTTGGTTTATGTCGGGTAAGTCTAGCTGAGTACATAACCGTACTTAGGGTTTATTCCCTCTTGTTGCAGATGACCTTCTATATCAGGGCTTCTGTAAGTATTGTCTCCACCCGGCGGGTGACGAAGACTAGATCATGGGCATGATCTCTTGTTATCTCATCTGAATGCTTTTGTTGGATGTGATCGGCAAACTGGTACTGGTATTTAAACTCATGTGTGTGAGTTAAACTATTTGCTTTCGCTACTTTACAAGACTTGGTTTGTAATAACAATGACTCTGATGGGTTGTAATCTATCTGCAAACTGTTTATGAAATGTTGTAACGTGTGAGATGTTATGTTGAATTACTGTGATCTTGGTTGTATGCAAGTTGGTTTGAAATCCTTCGTGGTTTCAGTTGACTACAGGGTTTATATGGGCTCAAGTGCGAGAATTTGATCGTTTCGGCGATTGTTTTTGTACTTGTGCTCTTATAAATTTGTCAGTTCTGTGACAATAATGACCACATAATTATAGGACTAATAAGATTTATCAAGATGACAAGCCGGTGAAATAAGAATGAGGATAACACATACAATGGTGGAGCCTCCAATTACAAAAAGATGTGGCAATGGACTCAATGGCATTAAAATTCTTTTATACTTTGAATTTGAGCTTAGTAAAAGCCACACTATAAAGGGGATACAATGCATAAGCTTTAATGTGCAACCAAGTGCTCATATTTCCACCAAGAATATCTTCAAAATCTTAGCCAAGATAGCAAGCTTTTCATTCCCACTTCTCCAGTTGTCTGGCTATCGTGGCACTACCGCGACTATTCAGACCATTGAGAGAGGGGAGGTATTTATACCTCTTCCCTTCTCCCCCAAAGGGCATCTCAACCATTCTCTGCCAACAGCAACCAGAGCACCCTCTCTCTTCTCCATTGAAGGCTCTCAAGCTCTAAAGCTTTCTCCCCTTGATTTCCTTGCAAATTTATGAGAGATTGAGCCTCCAAACTCGATTAGAGAGCTGCTCAACCTGATCTTCAACTCCTATAGCACTTGGTTCACGAACCGATGGATTGTGTTTGTTACTCTTGGAGCTAATCTCCTAGCCATCTAGGCATCGCTCGTCGAAGCTTCCAACTCATGTGGTAGCTCCAGGACATTTGTAATCACCCTCTACTCTAGTAAGAACCTCTCGTCTCAAGAGACTTGCTCTCTTGACTTGAGAAAGAGGATAGGGTTCTTGAAACCAAAGTCTTGGTGGCTTCCTCAACAATGTGGAGATAGGCAAGCCTTTGTAGTGAGCAGAACCACATGATAAACACCTTGTCTCTCTTGTGATCTTGCTTTGAATTGTCCTATACTTGTTTGTTAGTGATTCTAGGGTTTGGTCCTGATCTACCTGTGCGTGAGTTTTCAACTACATTCAAGTGGTGAAATAGGCTCAACACTACCCCAGGAACTTCAGTAAATTACTCGATCTAAAATGCCTTAGATAGATGTTGAATTATGTTCACGAGCTTCTCTATGCTCATGGCACCACCATAGATTCACCCGCTAAAAAGTCCTAATGGCTAGAGGGGGTGAATAGCCTATTAAAAATTTCTACAACAACACTTAGCAAAGATGTTAGACAATTAAACGGTGAAGCGAGTGTTGCACTAGCCTACTAAAAAGGCAAGCCACCTACCACAATTCTAGTGAATATGATCTCTAAGCACACCAAAGCTAAGTCACTACACTAAGTTAGTGTGCTCTCAAAGGCTAACTAAAGAGCCACACTAACCACTAGACCCGACATAAGCTTGCTCTCAAAACTAATTACATTAAAGAGCGAAGCAACACTAGAAATGTAAGTGCACAAGAGAGGATGGTGATGATTATACCGCCGTGTCAAGGGATTGAGCCAATCACAAGATGATCACAATCAATCACAATGAATACCGAAAATCCTCGGACGATGATGACACATGATTTTTTTACCGAGGTTCCCTTGCTTGTCGGCAAGCTAGTCCTCGTTGGCTAAGCTCATAAGGTTGCTATATCAATGCAAATGGCCAAGAGAGTGAGCTTGAGCCGGCCAAACACCTTTTATAGAGGCTCCATCGAAATAGAGCCGTTGGGCTCTCACTGTAACAACCCAAAAATCCACACACCAAAAATACCAACTGCAAAAATTTTTCTTCTTTTTCCTAGAAACCCTTGAGTGATGATGTGGCATGTAGGAAAACCCCTAGCCTTGCACTAACTAAACCTACATGACTTGCACAAGTATCTCACCTCATCACCCTAAATTTATTTTACCACATAGCATACATCAAGTTGCATTATATTCAACATGGTGATTTGGATTTTAATGGATTATGTATTGATTAATAAAAGCCACCAAATATTTAATTCTACAATAAATAATTATATTAACATGGAACCAATATCCCAAACATATACCATGACCAACACTTTTCACCATGGGACATTATACCATGGGTGCAACATGCTACTTGATTTATATACACATGTGTGAAGCATAGAACAAAAATGGAAAAAGGAAAAGAAAAACAGAAAAGAAAAGAAAAGAGGAGAAGGCCTCGCAGCCAAGGCCTGCTTGGCTTCGCGGCCCAACCAGCCCAGACAACCGACCGTCCCAGCCCTTCACCTCTCCCCCTCTGCTGGCCCACGCGCGCGCAGTAGCAGGCCGGCCCCAACTCGCGCGGCCAGCCCAGCTTGCGGCCCAGCGCGTCGCCCACGCCCGCGCGCCCTGCTGCATCGCTCGCTGCCACTGCCCGCTGGACCCCACATGTCAGCCACCCACCAGCATAGTAGCATCTTCTACCTCACCCACGCACTCTCCCTGCGCGACCGGAGACCGACCAAAGTGACAGACGCGGGCCAGGGGGTCACGCTGGGAGCATGACCCTGTCTCCTTGGTGCCGCGCCCACACAACCTTTGCGCCACGCCTACGCCACCACACGTGAACCGCCCGATGCGCTCGGCGCATCACCAGCCGCCCACCATTGGAGCTTGGAGCTCCGGCTATAAAAGCCCCGGCTCCGGTTGCCCTAGCGCATTCCCGTGCCTGCCGCCACCTTGTGGCCACCCCCCCTGCACACCCGAGCCAAGAGAGAGAGCCAAGAGAGGAAGAAGGAAGGGAGAGGGAGAAGAGGAAGAAGAGGGGGGGAGTGCCGAAGCCGTACGCCGCCGCCGGTGTTGCCAGAGCAGGAGACGACGCCACGACGCTGCACTGCACTGCGCTGCTTCCGGAGCTACATGGCCGCAACCCGCCACTGCACCGCCATCCTATCTTCCACGACACCAATGGTGAGCCCCCCGGTTCTCCCCCTACTCGCCGCCGGACTTAGCTACTCCGGCCATGGCGCTCCACACTGTGAGCGCGTAGGCCAAGGCCATCTCCGGCCACTGGGTACACACACACGGCACACTCACGCGCACATCCGCGACCACGCCAAGACCACCCCACCGGCGCCCCGTAGCGCTCCCGCGTGCCTCGCCGTCGCCACCATGTCGCCGTGGACGCCGAAGCCCCGCCTTGAGCCCCTACCGGCCACATAAGGACCCGAAGCCCCGCCTTGAGCCCCGGACGCCCTCGCCGTGCACCCACGGACCCGCAGAAGCCCCTATCCACCCAGTCGAGCCACCGGGGAGCCTTCATGCGCGACCTCGCCACCGGCGAGCACCGCCGAGCCGCCGACCGCCGTGGCCAAAGCCACCGGAGGCTCTAGAAGTCCCCTCGACCTACCCGATGAGCCCGCTAGAGCACCGTGACGCTCGCGCGCACCACATGTCCGGCTTTTGCCGCTGCCACCACGCCCTCCCTGTACGCCGTCGTGCTCGAGCCACCGACCACCATGGCCAAGGCCCTAGGAAGCTTTGGCCGCCACTTTGACCCCACCGTCGCAGTCGCCATGGCGTGCGGGAGCTTTTCCCCTCCTCAATTAGACACCAGCGCCTACGGCAAGGCTCGCCGACGAGGCTCACCGCCGGCGGGAACACACCGGGGAGGAAGTAGGGGAAATTTCCCCTCGCCGGCCACACACGCATGAACCTGGTGCACGTGGACCACAGAGAGAAGAAAGGAAGTGTGGATGCGGTTCACCGGAAGGAGACGCGGTCCATGGACCAGCGCGTCTTGGTCCACCGTGAGCCACGCTCACGCCCACAGCCTGGAAACGAAGCCTAGTAGGAGCCCATGGCAGTGACGTGGCAGCGCCACAACATGCCACGTGGTGGGCCAAGCCCGGCCCAAATCCAGCCCTGTCCAGGCCTAGTTTCAACCCGACCCGTATTGACTGTTGACTGGTCAACGTTGACCGTTGACCTGGCCCCACATGTCAGATGGTGTCACACGGGCCCCACATGTCAAAAGCCGACACGGCCACGGTGACGTCACGATGACATCAGTTGCTGACGTCAGCTGCCCTGGCCCCACACGTCAGTGACCCTGACTCGTTGACCGTTGACTCGCCCTTGACTCGCCGTTGACTTGACATTGACTTTGACCGAACCCACCTGTCGGAACTGATGACGTTGATGACGTCAGCTGGACCCCACCTGTCAGCTAGGAACAGAGATGATGATGTCATGCTGACGTCAGCATGCCACATGGACTAGTCACAGCGTAACACGTGTCAGCCTAGGATTAATTCAACCTTTTTCATTTTCAGAAATGGATTTAATCTTTGGAAATTCGTAACTAATTCATACGACCTCGAAAAATATAAAACCAGGACCAAAATTCATCTAAAATCGAGCTCTACGCAATGAACCCATGTTTGAGTGCATTTGGCTCTTTTAAATTTTTAATTCTTCTTTGTGCTATTCTATAGACGTCGCTAACGCGACTATAATTCGATCGTATGCAGACTCGGAGGAGTACCGGACGGATGAGGATCGTGAGTACCGTGAGGAGTACGGAGACGACTACACTGAAGGTGCCACATCCCACCCAATCTCATAGCACCTATTACGCATGGCTAAAATAGAAATGCTAGTGCTTTACTTTATTGTTATGATCACACTATGATAGGACTTGCATGGTAGTATGCTTTCTTGATGGCCTTTACCTTGACGCAACCTTACCCCTGCTCACCCTGCTGTTAGGCTAGTCACACGCTTACAACTATATTTCATTGCTTATTACCTCTACTACGCTTGCACTACATTGATGCGTGGTGGAAACTGGTGTTATCTGGACTATGGGGAGAGTGCTGCGTGTGTGACTTGGGTGCGTGGAGGATGAGGGTTGTGTCGACCAAGTTGGAGTATACGACGAGCCTGAGGCAAGTCTTGCCGTGGGGTGCTACCTGGGCACCCCTGGAATGGATACATGTGGTGGGTAAAATGGTATATGAGGTGGCCCTAGGTGTGATCCTGTGATGGGAGGAGCCCAGGGTGGAGGTGCTGTGGTGGCACGGTAAATGGAAACCCTGATGAAGACATTCTGGCTTGGTCATCCCTAAGGACTTACTAGTACTCAGATTCACCGGGAAGCCTTACGTACCACTCGCCCTATATGGTGCGGGACGACCGGACTACTTGGTAGGATATTGCCACTACTGCTAGGTTGATAGCGGACTATGTGAGGGAGGTACGGGGCGCGGAGGATTTCCCCCACACCCTTCCGAGACTTCATGGAGACCTTGTGGACTCGGCTCATGACTCACAGTTTCAGCCACCCCAGACTAGACTTGGGGTGTACGAGGGCTGAATGGTAGAGTGGCATTATCCTAGGCTAGCAAGCGGCCGGAATCAGCCCAGTTGACGACAGTCAGTGAGGAAGGTGGATCTTGTGGTTATGTAAAACCTCTGCAGAGTGTATGGTTGATCGATCGATACATATGGCTATGGACCTTTTCTGGGTTTCGCTTAAACTAGATAGTGAGATGAGTCCTTCTCTTCTTCCCCCCGGGAGTGAGTGTTCAGATGTAGCTAGGGGCTACGGGCCTTGAGATAGTGTCGAGAGGGAGTTGGCCTGTCGACTGAGCGATGGTATGGGTGTGGTATGGTGATGGTGGTATTTCGATCCCTGGATCGAAACCTGGCTCTGGAATGGGAATGGGGTGGAATGGGTGTGGGAATGGTGTTAAAACTTGACCAACTGTTAATATATACTTGAAATGCTAATGCATAGGAAACCCCAGCCTTATAGGTTCCTTTTGATTATATCCAACTTGCATCCAATTTCCACAAAGCAATGCTCATAGGGTGGGAGTGGCTAGTACAAATCGTACTAATATATTTTGGCACACAGGTTCTGCTGAGGAGTATAGCTCGAGGAGTTTAATGGTTGAGGGTTTGTTCCTACGCTCGAGTTTGGCGATCTTATCTTCAAGCTGTTCTGAATTAAAGCTACTTTTAATTCCACCAATGCGGCAATGTAATAATTTATGTAATTCCGCACTATTTGTACTCTGATATTATCGTTGTATGGATGTGATATTCGATTGGAATTTGGGTAATATGATCTACAACGGTCTTATTACACTTCGACTCTGTGGATTTCCCTTCGCGGAAATCAGGTCGCTTCACTCACTATAGCCCAACACGCGTTGATCGAACGTGCCGATCAAAACAATCAGACGCGCGCCACCCTGCGTCTAGTCATGGGATTACAGCCATGTGTCACACTGATTCAACCATGATCGTTGATCGCCAACGGTCAGCTGAGTTCCTCGCGCATGCTAAGTGGCGATCGGATGTGCGGCCAGGAAGGCCGAACGCACCGATGCCTCGTTAGACCAGGCACACACCTACACTAACACTCTGCGATCGGACACGCCGGTGCCCACGGTACCCTAGTGTTAGGTCGCGTCTAGAGACTTCCCTGAGCGCCTAAAAGCCAACCTGACACGTCAGGTCCGCCCTGACCGGACACAGCCGAGCGTTAGGTCCTCGCTGCCTCAGCCGTCGGTGCTACGTCACCATGCGTCAGCATTGATCAGACTCACCTTCACCGCACTCGATCATCAGCGCCACCAGAGTCTGGCCATCCACCAGACAGAGGCTGAGTGCACCCAACACTAACCGGACACATAGGACCAGCGTCCGGTTCTGCGTTCGGTCACGCTAGTGGCCTCCTCGACTTCTCAAACTTCACCACCCTTACTCAAATGTGTCAATCACCAAGTGTATCACCTTGTGCACGTGTGTTAGCATGTTTTCACAAATATTTTTAAGGGTGTCAGCACTCACTAGAATCTAAATGCATATGCAATGAGTTAGAATATCTAGTGGCACTTTGATAACCATATTTCAATACGAGTTTTACCTCTCTTAATAGTATGACCATTAATCCTAAATATTATCACACTCGCTAAGTGTCTTGATCACCAAACCAAAAAGCTCCTATAAAGTTTCACCTTTGCCTTGAGCCTTTTATTTTTCTCTTTCTTCTTTTCCAAGTCCAAGCACTTGATCATCACCATGGTCACACCATCATCATGATCTTCATCATTGCTCCACTACTTGGAATAGTGCTACCTATCTCATGATCACTTTGATAAACTAGGTTAGCATTTAGGGTTTCATTAATTCACCAAAACCAAACTAGAGCTTTCAATCTCCCCCTTTTTGGTAATTGATGACAACCTTTTCACAAAGATATGAATTGAATTTCACTTGAATCCATGTTGCTTGCCAAGCATATTTACCATGGGTAAAAGGAAATGGACAAGTTTCATGAACCCCATTGGTAGCATTTGCTCCCCCTACATATGTGCTAAGAGTTTGGATTGAAGCTTGCACATATGCATGGATTAGAGTTTTGTGGAAGTAATGTTTACCAAATAATGCCAAGGTATAAGAGATGGACCTTGAAGCGTAATACCAATCGGAATGCACCAAATATACCATCCTTAGCACCATTAGTAATTAGACATACACAAAAACTATAATACCCGATGAGATCAACATTAGAAGCAAGGGTCTAGTTTTCACAATATAGACACAAGTCTAGTTACTCAACCTATGCATGCTAGTTTTTCATTTCATCATTCAAACTTACAACTAGCATACACCACACAAGCATGGATATTGAAATTTAAAACTTGAGTCATGCAAGCAAACATATGAAATGCACATTCAAATACACCAATCAAGTTTATGAGCTTGCTCCCCCTACTTGTGTGCTCAAAATTTTAATTGATCCCCTTACCTTGTCATATCTCTCCCCCTATGTCAAAGTTCTCCCCTTTAGTGATTACTTCTCACCCTATCACTTATACCTTTGTTTCTCTCCCCCTTTGTCATCAATGACCACAAAGGTTCAAATTTTAGATAGATTGAGATTATCAATGTTAATCAATGGGGTGAGGATTATTTTACCAAATTTAGTTCAATCTAGATCACTTGTCAAAGATTTTTAACTCGATTTGATCCAAGGACAAGCTTCTTTACACCTCCAAATAAGGGTTATCTTGTACCATGTTGAGTTAAACACTTATAGCTTATTTTCTAGATCAAACACTAGGTTCACAGGCCCACAAACATATCATATGCTACCACTAGATCAAGTCAAGCATAAAAGCAATAATGGTACCATACAAGCATCAAATTCATTTGATTTTCATGAATGAGCCTTAACATGTGAGGAATGACTAGATGCACTAAACAAGTCCTTAGCAAAGGATGTATGCCATGCCAAATAACTTTTACATTGGATTGCTCGAAGGAGAGGCATGTCATATGAGTGGGGGGATGCATCAACACATATTTGAGAAATCCAATATGTTCAACTCATTCCTTAGCTTGCAAAACCTTTTCTCATCAAGTGGCTTGGTGAATATGTCGACAAGTTGATCTTCAGTGCCCACACTCTCAATGCAAATGTCCCCCTTTTGTTGATGATCTCTAATGAAGTGGTGGCGGACATCAATGTGCTTTGTTCTTGCATGTTGAACCGAATTGTTGATTAACTTGATTGCACTCTCATTGTCACATAGCATTGGTACTTTCTTGAACTTGATTCCAAAGTCATTCAAGTGGCCTTCATCTAAAGAATTTGTGCACAACAACTACCGGTGGATATGTATTTGTCTTCGACGGTTGATAATGCAACACTATTTTGCTTCTTTGATGACCATGAAATAAGTGATCTTTCTAACAATT
Source organism: Miscanthus lutarioriparius (assembly GCA_904845875.1). Classification (NCBI taxonomy): domain Eukaryota; kingdom Viridiplantae; phylum Streptophyta; class Magnoliopsida; order Poales; family Poaceae; genus Miscanthus; species Miscanthus lutarioriparius. Next base: position 84,027,425 of record CAJGYO010000006.1, read on the forward strand.
GACATGTACTCGATGTGCTCTTCCTTTCAACCTTGCATCCCGCATAATCCGAGTTAGAATAACCGATTAGCTCAAACTTTGCTCCTTTGGGATACCACAAACCAACATTTTACGTATGCTTCAAGTACCTCAATATTCTTTTTGTAGTCTTCAAATAACTTTCTCTTGGTGAGGCTTGAAATCTTGCACACATGCACACACTAAACATGACATCCGGTCTTGATATGGTCACAGAGTAGGCTTCCAATCATAGACCGATACAACTTTTGATCCACCATGTTGTCACTTGCATCACTATCCAAATTTCCATTTGTTCCTATTGGTGTACTTATGGCCTTTGCTTCATTCATACCAAACTTCTTGAGCATGTCTTTGATGTACTTTCCTTGATTCACAAATATACCATTCTTTAATTGTTTGATTTGAAGACCAAGGAAGTAACTCAACTCTCCAATCATAGACATCTCAAACTCATTAGCCATCATTTTGCCAAATTCTTCACAAAAATCTTGATTGGTTGATCTAAATATAATATCATCAACATAGATTTGCAACATAAATAAGTCCTTGCCAATATTCTTGGTGAAAAGAGTGATGTCAACCTTGCCCATTATGAACCCTTTAGAGAGTAGAAAGTCCTTCAATCTCTCATACAGTGCTCTAGATGCTTGATTTAAGCCATACAATACCTTTTTCAATTTGTACATATGGTTGGGCTTCTTGTCATCTTCAAAACCGGGAGGTTGCTCAACGTATACCTCTTCATTAATATAGCCATTTAGAAATGCACTCTTGACATCCATTTGATAGAGTTTGATGTTGTGGGCACAAGCTTCTTGACAAGCATAGGCTAGCAAGATTCTAATTGCTTCCAATCTAGTAATCGGGGTATATGTTTCTTCAAAATCAAGACCTTCAACTTGTGTATAGCCTTGTGCAACCAATCTTGCTTTGTTCCTTACTACTATCCCATCTTGATCTTGCTTGTTTCTATAGACCCATTTGGTTCCAATCACATTGTGATTCTTTGGTCTTTCCACTAACTCTAATACTTGATTTCTTGTAAAGTTGTTCAATTCTTCATGCATACCATTCACCCAATCAAGATCCTTCAATGCTTCATCTATCTTCTTTGGTTCAATAGATGACACAAATGAGAAATGCTCACAAAATAATATCAATCTTAATCTTGTTTGTACACCTCTAGAAATATCTCCAATTATAGTGTCCAATGGATGATCTCTTGCAATATTAGTTGGTTGGAGTATTAGAACATTGTTGCTTGTACTTGCTTGATCATTGGGTTGAGATGATGTACTAGCCACTTGATCTTGCACATTATCATGAGAGCCACTTATGCTAGCTTGATTTGTATCATCTTGCACATTTGAGTTAGTAAGCACTTACACTTGATCTTCTTCTTCATCATTCACTTTTCTAGGCCTCAATTCACCAACATCCATGTTCTTAATGGCATTTTAAAGTTGAACACTTCTAACATCTTCTAAATTCTCATTCTCATCTTGGGAACCCTTGGTTTCATCAAATTCAACATCATGAACTTCTTCAAGAGTACCACTTGCCAAATCCAAACTCTATATGTTTTGAGTATCCAAGTAAGAATCCTTCATCACATTTCTTATCAAACTTGCTCAATCTAGTGTCTTTCTTCAAGATATAGCATTTGCAACCAAATACCCAAAAGTATGCAATGTTGGGCTTTCTATCATTCAAGAGCTCATATGGTGTCTTCTCTTTCAATGGGTGACAATATAGGCGGTTGCTACAATAGCAAATCATGTTGATAACTTCAGCCCAAAAGGATTGACTCACATTGTACTCACTAAGCATAGACCTTGCCATATCAATGAGTGTTCTTTTCTTCCTCTCAACAAGGCTATTTGATTGTGAAGTGTACTTGGCCAAAAATTGATGTCTAATTCCAAATTTATCACATAACTCATCAATTCTTGTATTCTTAAACTCACTACCATTGTCACTTCTAACTCTTTTGATGGTTGTTTCAAATTCATTGTGTATGCCCTTGACAAATGATTTGAATATTGCATACACATCACTCTTGTCTACTAGAAAGAATATCCAAGTATATCTTGTATAGTCATCAACTATCACAAAACTATATTTATTTCCATCGATGCTAGTGTATTGTGTTGGCCCAAACAAGTTCATGTGCAATAACTCAAATGCTTTACTAGTGCTCATCATGCTCTTCTTAGGATGGGTGTTTCCAACTTGTTTGCCGGCTTGACAAGAGCTACAAAGTTTATCCTTTTCAAACACAACATCTTTCAAATCTCTAACCAAGTCATTCTTAACCAATCTATTAAATTGTTTTATTCTAACATGACCAAGCCTTCTATGCCATAACCAACCCATACTAGATTTAGTGAACAAGCATGTTGACAATTGAGCTTCACTAGCATTGAAATCAACCAAGTATAGATTCTCATATCTAAAGCCTTTGAAGATCAAGTTAGAGCCATCTACACTTATGATCTCCACATCATCTACCCCAAACATACATTTGAATCCAATATCACACAATTGAGCCACGAATAGTAAATTGAAGTTTAAGCTCTCTACTAGCAACACATTGTATATGCTTCTTGTGTTTTGCTATCAAATATGCCGTATAGGATATAGTTGATCCGAACACTATCTTTTTCTAAACTCTATCAAATGTAACATACTGATCAGGAGAGAATTCTGGTTCTTCAATAGACGTTGAACTGGGAGCCACATTCAGATCTAGATTATCTTTAATGTCCTCTTCCTTTTCATCTTCAACTATCATATTGTGAAGTATGATGCAAGCTAGCATAATGTCATGGAGTTGATCTTGGTCATATAGACGAGTAGGTCATTTTAAAATGCAAAATCAACGACGCAATACACCAAAGGCTCTTTTGATATCCTTTCTTGCCCCTTCTTGCTGCTGTGCATACAACTTGTCCTTGTCAGTAATGGGCATACGTATTGACTTCACAAGTACAAACCATTCTGGGTATATTCCATCAGCAAGATAGTACCCTAAGATATGTTGATTCCCATTGACCATGTATTGGACTCTAGGAGCTTGTCCTTTTAGCTCTTTAATAAATAGAGTACATTTGTTCAAAACATTAATATCATTGTTAGAACCCGCAACTCCAAAGAACGCATGCCAAATCAAAAGATCATGTGATGCCACGGCCTCAAGAATCAACGTCGACACTTTCTGATCATCATGAATGAACTGACCCTTCCATGCAGTTGGCCATCTTTCCCATTGCCAATGCATGCAGTCAATGCCGCAGAACATACCAGGAAAACCTCATCTCTCACCAAGTTTGAGTAGACGGCTCAGTATCCTCCATAGTGGGGCGCCTCAAATACCGTTCACCAAATATAGCTCTAACACCTTTGACAAAATTCTTCATATTGCCTCCATTGCAGTAGTTTCTCCAATCTTCAAGTATTCATCTAGTTCATCCGTAGCACTGCCAATAGTAAATTGGCAAATAGCCGTAGTGCACTTCTGTAGTGGAGTGAGCCATTGCCGATTAAGGGCATCCACCCTTAGAGTGAAGTAATCAGACCATTGGCCTAAAGACTCAATGATGCGGATAAAAAGTGGCCTAGACATACGAAATCTTCCATAACATTTCCATTGAGACTGGTCTTATACAAACATAGATAAGACTAAGCCTCCGTTAATGTGTGGTCATAAGCAAGCAAAGCAGTAGTGACTGGCCAAACATAAAAAGCAAAAACTTAACTAGGCAGAGTCTGGATTGTCCAGGCCAAACCAAGCAGCATGCTTACTAGACAATGATGAATATCGAAGTGTGTTCAAACTTCATTTCATGGTATACCACAATCCAATAGTGTTTGTTGTTGACGCTGGACACTACCATTTCATGCATACCACAATCAATTGAAAATAGATAAAATACCTGCAGGGCAAGAAACATACCACATGGTTGTAGCACTAATCATCTTCCTCATCATCTGAAAGTGAACATACATTGTCCGGTCAGCTGCTCACCTACATTGATGAACAAGAAAAATAGTTATTATTCAGTTCATGTGCAACAAATAAAGTCCAGAGGCAACAAATTTACCTTCCTCTTCGTCACTGAACCCAAAAAGCCAATCCTTCACACAAATTAATGCTTCAAGTGTCTCTAGAGCAAGCGATGTTCAATTTTTCCCTAGAATCCTTCCGACGGCACTAAAAGCAGACTCTGATGACACTATGCTCACCGGGGTAGCTACGAAATCTCTAACCATCAGAGATAAGATTGGGAACACATCAGAATTCTTTTTCCACCATACAGGGACATTGAATTTCTCGTGTACTTTGTAAATAAAGATGTATCATTTTTCCAAAATAAAGGATTTTCAAGGTAGTTGATTTACTCATCTTGAGATTAAAGTGGTGTCATGTAGTTGAAACATGTGTCTAAACCGTCTATGGTGAAAAACAATGCTCTCACTTTGTGCTTTTGTAGCATTGTGCAAAGAAATTGCAAGAAGAGTACTATGAAGCAAAATTAATAGATGTGGTGCACAAGCATCCATAGCAGCTGCAGCCATGCCAAAAAGTGTAGTCGGGCAGGCCAAACGTTTTTAGTTAAGGGGACAAACATAGCATCTCTAACATGGACTCTAAATAGAGCTCGTACTCTATTTTTTGTGCCAGAGAAAAAACCTTAATCCAATAGAGTCCTAACTCAAGTTCCTATTTTGTGAAGACCCTCAAATCTCCACTCTTAGCCCCATCTCCCATGGGTGCCTAAGAAGCTACATTGCCAAGAAAATTTTCTCCCCACCAACTCACTCCCGCATTGCAGCCCTATTCTCCTCTCCTATCGTGGCTCCTCTGGCGAAACCCCTCGGCCTGGTGAGGTTATCCTCTCGGACGTCCTTACTGTCCGTTCCGGTCAGGTTCATTCAATGCGGCTCCTCTTGTGCTGGCAAGGCACTTGACCTTGCCGAGGTCCCGTGCCCCGGTGCTCTTCGCCCTCTCTCGTGACAGCCTAGTTGATTGGAACGGTGATATATATGGCCAAATGACGAGTAGGTCCCACATGCCATGAAATGGATTTGAGGGTTTTTATTTAAACCGCCTGTTCGTTGGTTGGTTTCTGGGGTGATAAATCCGGTTGGTGCTGGTTTGTTGTGAGAGAAAAACACTGGCCGATAAGTCCTGACTGAGACCAAACAAGCGAACAGGATGAAAGGCTTTTGTTATAGTAAATGTAAAGAAAGTAGATATTTAAGAATAAGAGAGTTCTCAAATTACAATTAAGAGCAGTGGCTTAACCTGCTACTGCTAATCTCGAGGATAGTTGTGACTTTTTTTGGTTGTCTGATCCCATCTCGCACCTGAGACTGGAGAGTGGAGACTGGACTGTTGTGAGTTGTGACTATTGTGGGAGAGAGAAAACAGAAGAGGAAAAGGAATCCATGGCGGCGACGCTGGCGAGGAGGGCGGGGCGCTCCACGGCGGCGGCGGCGCTATGGGGCGCGGCGAGGGGCTTCGCGTCGGTGGGGTCCGACATCGTCTCGGCCGTGCCCGGCGTATCGCTGCAGAAGGCGCGATCCTGGGACGAGGGCGTCGCCACCAAGTTCGCCACCACGCCTCTCAAGGACATCTTCTACGTGCGCAGCGCTGCTCCGCCCATGTCTTCTTCTGCTATATAGTCCATACCGGCCAATTTAGTTGTGTTTACCTCTTTGCTTGCTGTCCTTGTGCTCGCAGGGGAAGAAGGTGGTCATCTTCGGCTTGCCCGTAAGTTCCCCTCTCCACTGCTTCCATTCTGCTCTCCATGTAGATGTTTGGCCATTTTAGGGTCGCTAGATGAGACAGTTGTTTACATTGGTGCGGAATTGTTTCGTTAGGTTTGCTAGGCCTGAATTTACATTAGGGGATTAGGGATGCCTCAGTAGAACGTTGATTATGGGTGTGTTTTTTTGCTATAGGACGTTAATTTGGGAAATAGACGTAGGAATTGGGAATGGGAAGTTATGTTGTTTTAGTGACCATGGTGAAATCTGAATGCTGTATCTTATACATTGGATGGCGTTTCTACAAACTAGAGATGTTCATCTCTGATGCCTAGGAGAAAACATTACAGTACATTTCATTCGTCTCATCTGATAGGGCAATAAGGATAGGTATGTGTACTTGATGATACTCAAAGGACAATCACAATCTTATATGGGTATTTTCTGTGCTGTGGGTATTTTCCGTGTTTTAAGATGTGCCTATGTAAGGTTTTTAGGCCTGGTTTCCCTTATAAACTAGGCCAATCGTATTCTTCTTAATTGAAAGGCAAAGATCCTGCCATTACTTTCAAAAAAAAACAATCTTATATGGGCATACCACAGGATCCATGTTTCATTTTCTAAGCCATGAGAAAACATTGTAACACATCCACACTACTCCCAGAGTTTCTAGTCATTGTTGTTTCCTTGGTGATCCATTCCATTGGAATTTGTATATTTCCACCTTTGGTATTATTCCTTTTATTGTCTTTCTCCATCTTTTATTCTGAAAGGCAGAATTCTCTCACTTCAAATGATCCAATGACTGTATGGTTTGGCAACTATCTTTTGAATTTATTCCAGGGTGCATATACAGGGGTTTGTTCACAAGCGCATGTTCCTAGTTACAAGAACAATATTGACAAGTTGAAAGCAAAAGGGATCGACTCTGTTATCTGTGTAGCTGTGAATGATCCGTATGTCCTGAATGGATGGGCAGAAAAGCTAGAGGCTAAAGATGCAGTAAGTAACTACCCTTTAATCTTTATTCTTCACAGGATTACCATTTTAGCAGAGAATCTGAAATATAATGAGGGTACATAATGTATGTATCCAAGTATTGTGCTATTATCATTGTGATAGTGATAGGACTATCTGCCTTTTGCTGTCAAGTGTTATTACTTATTTGGTGTTCTCAACTACATAAATGTTTGTCGTCATTATATTCCCATCCTATCCTCCTCAGTAATTCCTTACTATTGACAATTGTCCTATATGCAGTCAACCTGTGATGTTTTCCTTGTTTTCCCACCTAATATGCCGAGTCACACCCCTAAATTATTGAGACTCTACATCAGATGTGGTGCTTTTTTATACTTCTGCTGCACTCCGTTCACCTTGGTGCATAAAACTACCAAATGCTAATTTCATGTCATGTCTCGTAAAGCTCACCCCAATTTCTCTGTACTGATGAATGATTGAATGATCTAATTTAGATTTCAAATTTATGGGAAACATGTTTCAGATGTATCGTCTTATGATCTTAACAAAAAAAAAAAAAACTGCAAATTTGAGTATGTGCAGTTGCTAGTTATTTGTAACTTTATATTAATTCCCTTGAGATCATATGCATATTCATATTTTTCCTATATGCAATGATTGGAAAATATAGATTGAGTTCTATGGTGACTTTGATGGGAGTTTCCACAAAAGCTTGGATTTGGAGATAGACCTTTCTGCTGCTTTGCTTGGCCGCCGTTCTCACAGGTTAATGGACTCAACTTGCAGTCATTCTTAAACTTCTGCCCTTATATTACAGTTTGAAGGATGGTGTCACGTAGTTTAATACCGAGTTACTTATCACACCGCCTGATTAGTAAAGCTCCTTTGTCTTCTGAGTTCTGACAAATTTGTCCTTGTTTAGTGCACCCTTTATGTAATTTATTTCCAGCCATGCCCTTGTCAGCAGAACCACATGCCATCTGGTTTAGTGTTGCTTTCATTTCACTAGGTTCATAATACTATAGAAGACATCCCAGACTGACATGATAACAACCGTTCTTAGACAAAGAGTATCTTTTACATTTCCCCATTAAGCAAGGAAAGTATTCTTAATATCTAGTGCTTATGAGTAATGACAATACATCTTATGCTTGGTTTCTGTCTTCTGGTCTAAATCTTGACAACATTGTCATTTTTTAGGTGGTCTGCCTTTGTTGACAATGGTAAGATCAAGTCTTTCAATGTTGAGGAAGCACCGTCCGACTTTAAGGTTTCTGGTGCAGAGGTGATCCTGGACCAGATCTGAGCTTCTCAATGAACTTCGACTATCTTCAGTTTGTGCGGCATACTTCCTCTGCAGCCGCGAATAATTTAAATCTCTTACGACCCGTGTAAGAAATTTAGATACACTGCGCCCAGACTAAGGAATCAGAGTGTATGACCTCGGTTTTTCTGGAATGAATTAATCGATGTTCAGTCTGTGCATTGTTTTCTGTTTACATTGGCTTCAATTGCCTGTGGATTTGGTATGATGCCCAGGGGAGCCAGGGCATTTCTTGGCTCTCAAATCAGTGATGCAGTTCAATTCCTCTGAGAATTCCGGTAGTCCCCAGTGACCCAGTAGTTGATATCCTATTTCAGTACATTTTCGAGAGGCGACAATCTCGATGTCGTCACTGCTGATCGCAACATTCAGCAGTCACCACAACGCACTCACTCGTGCAGTCGTGCTTTAGTCATCATGCATACAAAAAGCAGACGGCTAACCCGTTCGACCTTTAGAAGACAGGCATAGGAAATAGCCAGGAGCAGCAGCCGGCGGCGGCCATAGCCCAGGAGCCCGGAGCTGTTTCTTCGTCGCAGGAATGGGCAAGAATGGCATCCAGTACGCAGTGGTCAGTAATACTGCTCTGTACTCTCTTGCAGCGATACTACCTTTTCTTATCTCCCTCGCAGGAGGCCTGACATCGTCGCCGTGGTCGTCGCAGGTGGACGCCTTCACGGCGGGGCCGTTCAAGGGCAACCCCGCCGCGGTGTGCCTCCTCGAGGACGCCGCCAAGGCCGCTGACGAGCGGTGGATGCAGTCCGTCGCCTCCGAGTTCAACCTCTCCGAGACCGCCTTCCTCCTCCGGGACTCCTCCGCGGCCGGCGCCGCCCCGCGGTTCCAGCTCCGATGGTTCACCCCCGCCGCTGAGGTAGCCACCCGACTCATCGTCGCACGGTTGCGCGCAATTCGGTCTTCAGCCTTCTCTTGACACGGGCTTTCGTGACGCCGTTCCAGGTGGAGCTCTGCGGCCACGCGACGCTGGCCTCCGCCCACTTCCTTTTCACATCCGTCCTCGCGGAGCACGAGGCGCTCATCGAGTTCTCGACCAAGTCGGGGATTCTTACCGCCAAAAAGGTTGCTGCGCCGGAGAGTACGGGCGTGTCAGGCAAGGGGAAACTGTTCATTGAGCTGGATTTCCCCATGATTGACCTCGTTGATTGCCATCCTTCTGAGCTGCCGTCCATCCCCGAGACGCTGAACGGAGCCTCCATTGTCAGCGTTCACAAGTCAACGACCGCTGGTGACCTCATTGTAGTTCTCCTAATCCTTATTTTACTTTCCTGCTTGAAATGTCTAGATTTTCTAATGCTACTGATGAAATGTCTAGATTTTCTAATGCTACTGATGTAGTGGCCTGCCTACTGCCTAGTAATGCACTTTGATGCCCAAGCATTATATCCAAAATTTACCAACATGAAAATGGATGGAAAGATTCCAAACAAATTTTCAAGAACATGATAATCCTACGTACAACAGCACTAAAATTATTTGTAGGCTGCATAAAGTTTACATAGAAGCAATGAAACAAAGATAAACAAGAGTGGTAGCTGATAAAGAGGGAGTTCAGTTTGTTCAGGTAACTCATCACAAGAAAATCTGATTTTGCTTTCAGGTGGAGCTTTCATCAGGAAAAGAGGTTGCTGATATCATTCCTAACATTCATGAAATTAAAATGTGTTCTGGTGGAGGAATTATTGTTACAGGGCCAGCGCCTGCTGGATCTGGTTATGACTTCTTCACGCGTTTTTTCTGCCCAAAATTTGGGATACCTGAGGTGATGTCATACTCTTTGTCGAAAATATATACATTGGGGGAGCTAAGATTGCTTAACATAAACTTAAATTGGAGTATTATACATTTTAGTATCAAATATATATAGGAGAATTTGTGACTGTTCTGATGATGTACCTTTATGGTACCTCGCGAATGCTTTATTTTCCTGCCTGTCTACTATGAATTTTGACTACATGCATGTAGTAAACACCACATACCTATATTCTTGTGGCTTCCTTTTTCTCAATTAGAGATGCATATTGATCCTTAACCAGAAGCCATACATATTCTGTGCATGGAGAATAATCTATCAGAATAGCTATTCTGTATCATGATACAATCACATTCCATCCTTCTAATAAGGCACTAAGCACCTTACAAGTCTGGTTTCACTGTTCTTGTTTATACATAACATTCTTTACCTCAGAGAATATGTTATCATGGAATCGGAATTTCTTATTGCTGCATTTATTGAAAAAAATCTACTATTTTTGTAGTAGTGAATTACAAATGTTTGTGTCTGGTACAATATCCGGTTCTCCTGGTCCCGACGGTTTAGGAAAATTCTGTTTTCATTTCTCTCCTGTGTTAGTTTTACAAAATTCCTACTGCAGCCTAACCCTCTAATAACTATGTTTTGACAGGATCCCGTTTGTGGCAGTGCGCATTGTGTCTTAGCACCTTATTGGGGCGGGAAGCTGGGGAAACACAAACTGACGGCATTTCAAGTATGTTTTTGCAACACTTAAGTATTTCCTTGATGAATCATCAGATTGGTTTTTGAATTCATTCTTGTGTCACCAGGCATCTCCACGGAGTGGAATACTATACCTGGAGTTAGAAGCTGCAGGCAGGAGAGTGCGAATTCAGGGCGAAGCTGTTACTGTGATGACTGGTACCCTCCTAGCGTAGCCGCTCAATGAACTTCCGCTGTCTTCAGTTTGGTTGTGCGGCATGATTACTCTGCAGCAAGGAATAAACTAATTCTCATTTCGCCCGTCGAAAGAACTTAGATACACTGCTTCCAGTCTTTGGAATCAGAGTGTATGAGTCCGTGTTTCTGGAATAACTCAGTCGATGTTCAATGTGTCTGTATAATATTTTCTATTTGCATTGGCTTGAATTGGAGCAATGAACTAGATTTACGGGCTGGATAAAGAACATAGATTTGAACAAGCTGCCTGTGGAGTATACTGATTCGTGGTGAACGCTTATAAAGAACACCGAATGTAATGTCGGGCTCGGGCAGGTGGATTTGGTTTTATGCCCAAGGGAGTCAAAGACTAGGCTCTGAAACTTGGATCTCGCACGACGCAATTCAATTTCTATGAGAATTCTGGTACTCCCAACTCCCAAACAAACCTGCAGGCTGCATGACGGTACACTTATCTATCTATTATTTTACCACAATAGTGTTAAAAGAAGGCATCAGCCCACCATATTTTCAGAGCACAGAAATCATTACGGTGATTGAGAAAAAACCGTTAATTGGGAGTGGCTATACATCCTCAACCACACAAAAGCGAATGAAAACATGACATGATATCATCTGAGAGTTATTTAGAAATCCCGCTGCTCGATTCTGACACACCTTGGTGCTTGTCAGAAGAGAGACGGTCTGGTTGGTGCTCGGCGGAGGCGGAGGCGGAGCCGCGGAGGTGTCGGCGCCGGGCGTCGCCGTCGCTGTCAGTGAAGGACTGTGCTTCACTCATCGTCTTCGTCGCCTACTGAACCTGAGGGGCGTGCTGTCATCCGTATCTCCCAGCTGATTTTGGATTTCATTCGTTTTGCTTTGTCAACAAATTTTGTGTGTGCAGACGTCCCGGGGCAAAGGGTGTATCAACGGATGAGTTGGGCTAGGTGGCCAGCAAGTTATGGGCGTGAGAGAGGAGCCTGTTATCATTGATGCATGGTACCTGAATGAAGTTGGAGCGCAGACTGTTGGAGAGGTTCAGGGAGAGCTTGAACTCCGAAGGCATCACCATGTGATTATTGATTCATTGTGCTCCCACACATTCAGGAATTAAACAACTGCAGTTAAATTGATGTGCTGCACAAAAGGTGATTCTGATAAAGTATTAGTGAGCAGACTTGCACACTGCCTATATTAAGATTATATGTCTGCAGTGTAATTAGTAGTAAGTTCCTATTTGAGTTTGTTTCCTTTCAGTATGTTCATTAGTTTTAGTTTTTTCAGTATATATTGTTATTTTTATATTGAGCGATATCCTATTATTCAGTTTGTTCTTTTTAATTTATTTTAGTTCAAGTCATTTCAATATTTCAGCACACATTGTTAATTTTTTTTAGTTGTGCAGCTTTTGCAATTGTAATTGTATGATGTGTCATTTTCAAGCAATAGTGATGGGGTACTGTCAATGTTCAGTTTCAGCTATTTGATTTTTAGAAACCTAGCGATGGAGTATTGTCAATGTTCAGTTTCAATTATTTGATTTTTAGAAACTCCTTTTCAGTTGTAATGTTTCCATTAGTTTCAGTTGATTGAGTTCATTACAAACTCTGTTTTATTATTGTTTTAGTTGATTCAGTTATTCTGAAGCTCCTCTTTTTTCATGTGAGATTCTCACGAGTGAGGGTTGTTGCTGCATGCACGTGATGTTTGTTGGAATTTTAATCACTTTTTATTCACTCTAAATTTTGGGCTAATTCTTTTTTCTTTATCTACTAGATTCTGATTTGATTTCAGAACCTACGTGTCATGAAACGATTGGACACAAAACTGATTGATGGATTAAAATAAAATCAACCGAAAGATGTATAGCCACTCCTATTCTAGATAGAGAGACTCACAGCCCCATACATATGGCTCACATGTCACACCATGTCGTCGGTCTCGCCGGAGTGGGTGGCCTCCGCATTCAGAGGCGGAACCAGATAAAAATCTAAGTGGGGGCCAAGATGAAGGAAATGCATGGATATAGTACATTCAAGAGCTCCTTCTCTTTGAAATACCTACTATTACTATAGTTGAAGCAGGAGTATATAAAAAAAATTCAGACCATAGGAGGGGGGGGGGGGCCTTGGCCCCTGCTAGCCCCCCTGGTTACGCCTTTGCCCGCATTGGAGGGCGTGGGCTGCTTGGGACGCCTGTGGCGGCGTCGCCTCTTCATGACGGCGATCACCGCTGAAAAGAGCAGCAGGCCGAGGAAAGGTGATAGGATTATTTTGGTGACGTCCACTAACGAGCGTTGATAAATAAACGAGTGAGGCGCATCGTCGTGCGGGCGGGCGTCGGTAAGGAGAGGAAGCAGGCGGAGGATATCTCTTCTACAAACCGTAGATTGTGTTAAACTCGAGGCGGTCGGTCAAGTTACAACAACCACCTCCGTTAATGTATATTAACGGAGACGGTCTCGCTAACCAGCTCCCTTCCATTAATCGATTAACGGTGGCGGCCATTTCGTACATGCACGCCTCCGTTAATGATTTTTCAGTTAAAAAATAGTTTCCGACCATTTTATTTGAATTTTAATTTTTTCGCAATTTAAACACAGACAAAGCAGACAATACACACGCAGAGAACACACATCTCATCGTATGAAACTAAGACTTGCAATGTTTTGTAGTTCGTCATTTTCTAATTAAAGATGTCCGGCAACTTGTAATCCTGTAAGTGCAGCTGATGCCAGTTTCTGAGCTTGTGGTACTTCTCCTGGTACGCTAGCTCGCTCTCGTGATTGAAGAACTTTCCTCCTCGATGTATGCATTTGTGCAAGACAAATCCACATATAGAGAGCATGATGAATTCCACATATGTCCGCTATAGTTTGAGTTATTTTCTTGTCTGTGACCACCCCTTCGTTCGTTTTGCCACTAGTCTTGTGATTTCTTGAGCTCCTTGTAACTTATGCTGAATTTGCCGCACGCTCTAAGGTACTCGCAAACATAATATCCACATAATAGTGTCTTTGGAGGTCGTTTGAAGCACTGCACGATAACACAATCTATTAGAACATATAGAGAGCATGCACAATATAATAGCATATACGACTTTTGATACGTACCGGGAAGTTGCGCCTGACAGTTATTGTCTTGCCACGCCTATTCTTCTTCTTCTTCTCACTTCTGAGACCGCGGGAATCGGGATCCTCCAGGTATCCTCTTGGACTCGATAAAAGCCCCTTGATACACCTTAACTAGAAAACTAGTCAACTGACTAATAATCATGATTAGTCGTCCGGTCATGCCATCTGGACATCAGTTGGACTAGCCCAAAAACTTTTTATGGTGGGAAGAAGTTGACCCATCCTTAGCAAGCCCATTAGGTTTATACAATGGTATTAAAACAAGAGAGGGACGATGTTCACGAGAGGATCAAGAAATTACCACATTAATTGAAAAAAAAAAAAAAGAATCTACACCCTCAGATTTTAACTTGATATAGGCTTAGATTAAACAAAAAAGTCTATAGTTAATATAATTAGTAATAAATAGTAAATTCTAAAAATAATTAAAAATAGCAATTTAATTTCATACGAGTTGCAAAGAAAAAAAAACTGCAATTAAGAGTCCATGTAAATACAATTAGTAAAGGCAAATTTTGAATAAACACTCTAAAAATTAATAGTTTAGTCTCCAACGAAAGAGTCACCACGTCTGCTACGAGGATCTAATTACCACATTAATCGAAAAAGGAACCTATATTGTAAGATTTTACGATCTAACGGTTTAGATTAAATAAAGAGTTTACGCTTGATACAACTAATAAATAATAAATTTAGAAAAATAGAAAGTCGATTTTCATATGATTTGTAAAGAAAAAATCTTAAATGAAGAGGCCATGCAAAACAATGATTAAGTTTTTAAATAAAAATTATGAAAAACTATAGTTTAGTTTCCAAAAGAATTAAGAAGGTATAAATACTTAAATAAATAGCTCACATAAATTATAATTAGTAGATGGTTCAACACTAAAAATTTTATTCTCATATGTTTGAAAAAACACCAATATAAAAAGCTAATATATTACTACAAGTACATAAAGTTAAAATTCATATCTTAACTCTCAGGGGCAAAGGAAAGCTACCTAGACAAATAATCCATATAAATTATGATGAGTAAATTGCTAAATTCAGTAATGAAAATTAGAGATAATAGTACTTTCATCTTCGTATGTTGGAAAAACACCTAAATAAAAATTTAGCGTATTTCTAATAAGTAAATAAAGTTTTAAAAACAATGTCTATTTTTTTACCGAAGTTAGCAAGGGAAACCCCAACCTATTTTTTTTTAATAATTTTTGTTCCAGGCCCGTTTAATTCGCTCGCACGGAGAGTCAAACCCAGGCCTGCTGGATGTTACTCAGGTGCTCTAACCACTACGCTAGAGGCCCTTTCGCCAAAAATAATATCTTTATTGACCAAAATTAGAAAACTAGCCTGGTTGATTTCCCAAAATCATCTGGGATGGCTTTGGTAAAAGTGTCAAATTGCATAATGGACTTCACTATTGCGTAGCTCTTGTTGAGAAGATCAAAATTTATATGTGAAATTCCCAATTTATAGTTCGAATGGAGAAGTTGTGGCCAGTTGGAGACGATTGAGAGGACCGTACATGCCAGTTTGGTCAAAATTCAAGTTAGGAGTTGTATTTGGCACTGAATTTGTTGACTTCTAACAAGACAAGACCTTCCCAACCTATAAATATATAAAGGCTCATGTCGATTGAAGGACATCTAATGGAACAAATCATTCTACTCTATTACTTCTCATCATGTTTTCACTTGTTCCCTACTTTTCCAAATCGTGCATGTTGTTCATATCTTGATCTAATGATCAGAGGTGGTGTGGTGCGGTGCCCTAGACTTGCCCATTCACCTACCCTGACTGGGTACCTCCCATCCGAGAGTTTTGACGGTTCCTTTGCTAGTTTGTTTAGAAACTAGTTGTTCATCATCAAGTATGTACGATAGATATCCTTTGTTGGTTGGCTCGCAAACTTAGCCATCCTTTACCACCTAAAGTGTGATATTTACCCTTCTCGGTAAAACCCTGAGAGAACCATCCAAACAATTCGCTTCGTATCAATCAATATGCGATATGAGCATGTTCTAGCTCTTTGGATGTAGGACTAGATTTGGTCTGGACAATTTTGGTAACTTCGTTGGGGAACTATAGTTTTGGCTATAATACCCTATAGCTGAATTTTTTCCCTAGGCAATTGGTTAAGATACTCCCTTCGTACCAGAAAACTTGATGTTCTAGGATTTAAAAAAAAATGTCCCACAGAACTTGATGTTTTAGCTCGACAAATATAGATTTGGCCCAAATCAGGTCTGCATGTCTCTATATGTTCCTTGTAATAAAGGGCTTATTTTACATTAGCATGGTTTACCATTCAATAAATAAAGCTACATAGGTTTTTATTAAGAACTGATTTGTCCTAAAAATCATAAATCATGATGAGGCAACATGCTATTATCATTGCATCTGGCTCTGAGGCTGGTTGCGTCTGTTTTTGATCACTTATGTTGTTGCTTGCTGCTGCGCTACATGCTATTAGGTCGTGTTCCGATTGACGGCCGAGACAAAACATACCTGGCGCAGGCATCATTCCTAGGCGCCCGATTATGGACGCCTGAGGTCCGCTGGCCTAGGTTCCTGGTTCCAGCCTACCAGGGTCTCATCCAAACACACCCTTTTTTTTTGCGATTAAGCATGCCTTTATTGATATTATGTAGATGATCAACACACACCAAGGAGGCAACCAGGAGGTTTACTACTGCACCTTTTAATGAACATAGAAAGGTACCGTAGGTGCCGCCCTGCAACACCAAGCAGAGGTAGAAGTAAACTTGTAAATACATTATATAGTTCTAATAATTATTAGTACTAAGACAGTTCCATCAAGATCTGGAAACATCATCATATATATGGCGCCGGCTTTCTTCTCTGATCTACTCGGTGCGCTCCGGTTACACAGGAAGTTCAAGTTTCGATCAGATTTGAGAGCGCCACACCCATCTGGAAATCCTGGGCGCCCGTGTGGCTTGCCCTGCTGAACCGCCTTTGGACGGCAGACCGACTACTACAACGGCAAACAAACGCCTGAACGCCACACGTGGGACCCTCCTCTGATTTCGTCGCCGGATCCACCCGCCCGCCCGCCCGACGTCTACCGCGGTGAAATCCTTGTCACCGCGCGTGAACGTGAATGACGGGACGGGGTGGTGTCGTGGTGAAAGTGAAAGTGAAAGTGAAACCGAGGAGCAGACGCTGCCGATCCCTCAACACGACACCTCACCGTCGACCGGTCATTCTATTCTAGCTAGCGCGGTTGATTTTCTTCCATTTCTGGCGACGTTAGTTAATAGTAAAGCGACACAGAAATACTCCAACTACACAGTCAGAGAGCTAGCATGGGCATGGGCACCGACCAGTGACAAAACCGGCTTGGGAGGACGTCTTGGATCGAAATCTATGCGTTTGGACGAGTTCTCCTTTGTGGAAAGGAATCAGGATGGTGACGAGCAGCTTACCTGGTCCTGTGGTCCATTCCACCGAGTCACACCCACCGTCAGATTACTGTTTGTTGCATCTCAGTCAGATTACTGTTTGTTGTCCTGAACTCTGTACCGAACTACCACTGCACATGGCTGATGACATCTGTTCCAATTGAGGTTATCGGCGTTCATCTGTTTTTTCTTGTCCACCTTGGAGATTCCATTGAGGCTTGCAGGCTGCAGCGGCTCAAACAACCCCGACCACGTAGGCACGTAGCAAAGTAGCAAATTCAGAGTAGTCAGGGCAGAATGCCAGTCATCGCTTGCTCGGTCTAGATCAGCTGGTTCCCCACGGGGTCAACGGTGAAATGCAGGTGGAGGGATCTCTCCACGACCAGGTGGAACTTCGATGCCCACATCTGCAACTCACAGACCAAACACATCCTGCTTCAGTTCAGAGTTGGAATCCAACCCTGCATTTGCACCATCATATTCTGTATGTAAGCCTCTATCTTGTATTTTTCTAGTTTTAATTTACTTTGGGTTAGTAGAATGTGGTATGCAGATCCAGGCAGGAAACTCAAATTGAAATCCGTGTGAGCAGAATTCTTACATCCTTGTACTCCATGCTCTCCCTGAACAGCTTCAAGTCGTCAACTGCGTGATACAATAAATTGAGCAAGCAACCATAGCTCTAACATGCTGCTAACTTATACACAGAGATTCTGACATGCATAGGATGAGAGAGAACTTATAGCTCACTAACATGATGGGAAACGGATTAGTGCAGCATGACTGTATCCGCTATCCGGATGATCCAAACAGCAGCCTGATACAAAATAAAAGTATATAACATTAGAAGCAGTTCCATGAGATTTTGGAAAAAGTGCTTGTAACAAAAAATGTACATGTTAATGACGATCTATGTGGAACAGGATAAATAGGTTATATGTCTTCAGCCTTAGCAATCGTGTACAGAATCGCAGTCGCAGTGGCAACGTGACCGAAGAACCGTAAGGATTTCATGTTGTCTTACTGCAGGTTGCCTGCACAGTAAAAGAACTGCATTGGCTGATCAACTTCTGAAGAGAAGCTAATGCATCCTCTGTTGCCTCTCCGGATGCAGTCTTAAAAGAAAGATATCAGCAGCATGAACTCGACACCGTAGTTAAAATCCTGCCACAGGAAATAACATTTCGGTTTTAGTGCAAAAATGGCATTGGGACATTTTTTACATACCTAAAGAATGGTGTCGATTTACGCCAGGAAAAGGTAGCTTGAGTTACCTCTCCCCTACGAAAGATAGGTATAATGTCATCTTCCACCTCGGACTCGAAATCTACAGAAACCGAGCCATGTAAGTTATCCAAACAGTGTCTATCACAGTGCTATGAGCATAGAGAATCAGTATGGTGTAAGAACTGGAAAGAAGATTACATGCTGAGGCATACATAGGAAACAGGTTTTACGTGCTCATCAACAATTTTCTGCTGAAAACGCGTGAAGACAGCATGTGTGAAATTCTCCCTGTTGGGGTCCTCTATGCGGCCTGCATCCAATATATCACAAATACCAAATTGAAGTTTATACTTATTAACTGATTCTGCAGCTGAAGTGTATATAAGCCTAACCTAATGAGACAGAGTATCCCTCTCATCTGATACTGTGATGTATATAGGTAGTCCAGCATATCTCTTTCTTCAGCATCTGAGATGTTTGGCTTGGCTCTAAGCAGAATAATGTGCTCCAAAATCTTTCTGCAAAGTGTACTAGATCAGCTGTCTACTACAGCTTTGCATAGTCCAGGGCATGAGGTGACAGTATGCAGAATTTAGAACACTGATGTAAATATGATACTTTCACAGTGTCAATTTCTGGGCAACAATTTTACAAATTTGAAGTGATTTGGTAATGCAACACTTACAAAACAACTCACCTTTGTTAACTAATCTACTGTCACCTTGTATGAACACAGCAGAGGAAGGCGGCGTCGACTTAGCCGTCTGCTGTGTGTGTGAACACAGCAAGGGAAGCCGGCGCCGACTTTGCCCCCTGCTGTGATACAGTAGCCGCTGCAGGTGCAGGCGCCGCACGGCTCACCTGCAGCACTGTAGGAACAGGCAGTGGCCGGCGCAGAGTCAGCCCTGTCAGGTTATCTAGTTATTGTGCCAGCATGGGCGCTGCGCATGGGCGCTGCACATGGACTAGATAGTTAGAGTTGTATAAATAGACATGTATGGTAACTCAGTAAAGAGAGCTCAGATTTGCCATCACACAGACAGGACCTCGGCCAACGCTGTTGTCTTGTATTGTGCGTGCTTGCTCTGTTCTCCCTTCTTCTTCTAAGCTCGTCCGTAGTGTGTGGGTACGGACAACGCCGGTACGTGGTCTGCACGACTAGTGGGTGCTCGGCAACACTAGCGCGTGCTCGGCGAGATCGTCAAGTGCTCCACTCGCCTGAGCCGGTGCTCGGCAAGATCGGCTCGAGTGGTTCACTGTCGTGAGCCGGTAATCCTGTGAGACCAACGGAGTGGTCTGGAGGCTATCTCGGTGGTCGGGAGGCTAACTGTTGGCCAACAAGTGGTATCAGAGCCGTACAAGCGCCGTCGTCATTCTAACCGATGGCGATGACAGGCGGTTCGGAGTTAGGCGACGGCAGTGGCACTGTCGTGGCTGCCCAGCCACTACCGGATGTAGTTGTTCGCACGGTGCGGGAGGTCAGCGGCACCACTTGGCCGACGCTGACTCGCACTAACTATGGAGAGTGGTCGGTGACCATGAAGGTCAAGCTCAGAGCCCGACGGCTCTGGAATGCTGTTGACAAGGGCACCGATGTGGAAGAAGACGACATGTCAGCGTTGGAGGCTATCCTCGCTGCTGTACCGACGGAGTACAGGGAACCATTGGGGACGAAAGGCTCAGCTAAGGAAGCGTGGGAGGCCATTGCGGCGATGCGCGTCGGTTCCGACCGCGCAAAGAAGGCGACGGCCCTGCTTCTGAAGCAGGAGTACGCAAACCTCAAGTTCAAGGATGGTGAAACAGTGGAGAATTTTTCCCTCCGCCTACAGACGCTCATCAGCAAGCTGAAGAGCCACGGCATCACCATCGACGAAGAGGAGGCGGTCTCCAAGTTCCTCCACTCCGTGCCGGCAAAGTACATCCAGATCGCTCTCTCCATAGAGACGATGCTGGACTTGTCCACCCTCACCATTGAGGATGTGGCAGGCCGTCTGCGGGCGGTGGACGAGCGCCTGGGGCAGGCGACAGCAACGAAGGACAGCGGGAAACTCCTGCTGACGGAAGAGGAGTGGGCTGCTCGGCGTAACTCCGGGAAGGCAGCATCCTCCAGTCGCGGTGGCAAGGGCAAGCACCGAGATGGGGCTTCTTCGGAGAAGAAGCACATCGACTCCAACGCATGTCGGTGTTGCGGGAAGATGGGCCATTGGGCATGGGAGTGCCCAAATCGCAAGAAGGAAAAGAAGGCTCAGGCTCACCTGGCGAAAGCCGATGATGAGGATGAGGCCACTATCCTTATGGCGATGTTCGGTGCACTGCACGACATCGAGGCCATGGAGAGGGAAGAGGAGACGATGGTGGAAGGACCTGGGAAGGCCCTGAAGAATGTCAACCTCGACGAACCACGCGCCCAAGTTCACCTCGGGCGTGTGGGCGTCGACCAGGAGCAGCCGTGGTATCTGGACTCTGGTGCCAGTAACAACATGACAGGCTCCAAGGACTCCTTCTCCGAGCTCGACGGCGATGTTACCGGTACGGTGAAGTTTGGTGACGGCTCAAGGGTGTCTATCCAAGGGCGCGGCACCATCATCTTCAGATGCCAGAACGGGGAGCACCACGCGCTAACAGATGTATACTACATCCCGCAGCTGCGTTCCAGCATCATCAGCATTGGCCAGCTGGATGAGCGCGGTAGCGAGGTTCTGATCAAGGACGGCGTTCTGAGGATCAGAGACCGGGAGCAGCGACTTCTCGCTAAGGTGAAGAGGTCCCTGAACCGGTTGTACCTGCTCGACCTAAAGGTAGAGCAGCCGGTTTGCCTGGCGGCAAGGCACTTCGAGGAACCGTGGATATGGCATGCCCGGTTCGGACATCTCAGCTTCGACACGCTTGGTCGGCTGGTAAAGATGGTCCGAGGGCTACCCCACATCAAACACGGAGGCGAGCTATGTGACAGCTGCCTGGCCAGGAAGCAGAGGAGGCTACATTTCCCAAAGGCGGCCAAGTATCGCGCGAAGGAAGCTCTCGAGCTAGTTCACGGCGACCTCTACGGGCCGATCACGCCTGCTACATGCGGTGGTCGGCGGTACTTCCTCCTACTCGTGGACGATTGCAGTCGCTACATGTGGCTGCAACTCCTGATGAGCAAGGATGAAGCGGCGGTGGCGATCATGAAGTTCAAGACGCGCGTGGAGGCCGAGAGCGGCAAGAAGCTCCGCGTACTGAGGACTGATCGGGGTGGTGAATTCACTTTGGTGGAGTTTGCTACGTACTGCGCGGATCAAGGTGTGGGACAACATCACACCGCGCCGTACTCGCCACAACAGAATGGCGTGGTGGAGCGACGGAACCAGACAGTGGTCGGCATGGGCCGATCCATGATGAAGGCCAAAGGGATGCCGGCAAAATTCTGGGGAGAGGCGGTGACCACGGCGGTGTTCATCCTCAACCGTGCTCCAACCAAGGCCCTAACAGGCAAGACGCCGTTCGAAGCTTGGTACGGGAGGAAGCCGAACGTGTCATTCCTCTGGACATTCGGTTGCATCGACCACGTCAGGAAGACGAAGCAGAACCTCACCAAGCTGGAGGACAGGAGCACACCCATGGTGTTCCTGGGCTACGCGGAGGATACCAAGGCGTACCGGCTCTATGACCCACGCGGAGACAAGGTGATTGTCTCGCGCGATGTTGTGTTCAACAAGGAGGCGGCTTGGGACTGGAACAGTTCGAGCACGGGGGAAGCAGGAGGCTTCCCCAACACCTTCGTCGTCGAGCACTTGGTCATCCACGGCGGTGGAGACGCTGCGGAACAGGTGCCACGCACTCCGGGAGGAGCGCCGAGCACTCCGGCGGTAGAGTCGAGCACTTCTGGGGCAGTGCCGAGCACTTCAGGAGGGATACCGAGCACTCCGGGAGGAGTGTCGAGCACTTTTGGAGGGATGCCGAGCACGCCAGGAGTGGAGCCAGGAGGTTCTGCAGTGGTGGCGACCACTTTAGGACGGGTGCCAAGCACTCCCATGGCAGAGCCAAGACGTCTTATTGTGGTCCCAACCACTCCAAGACTGAGGCTAGGCACTCCTACAGTGTGGCCGAACACTGTAGGAGTTATAACGAGCAGTCTAGAAGCAATGCCGAGCACTTCGGGTGCTATGCAGGGCACTCCGGTGGAAGAAGGAACTCCATCACTTCCGATCGAGTTCACCTCACCTCCAAGTGACATCACTGAGTTCGTGGACGCCTACCACGAAGGTGAGGAGTTGAGGTTCCGCAGGTTGGACGACATCGTCGGCGGCACATGTCCGTCAGGTCTGGTGGGTAGGCTGCTCAACGACGCAGAGCTGCTACTCGTCAGCACAGAGGAACCACCCATGTTCACGCTAGCCAAGCGCGATGGAAACTGGCGACAGGCGATGCTGGAGGAGATGAAGGCAATCGAGGAAAACGAGACTTGGCAGCTCGTCGATCCATCTCCAGGATGCCGTCCGATCAGCCTGAAGTGGGTATACAAAGTCAAAAGGGACGAGCTCGGCGCCATTGTCAAGCACAAGGCGCGCCTCGTCGCCCGAGGCTTTGTCCAGCGCGAGGGCATCGACTTCGAGGAGGTCTTTGAGCCAGTAGCGTGCATGGAGTCGATCCGTTTGCTACTTGCTTTGGCGGCAGCAAAGGACTGGCGTGTCCATCACTTGGACGTTAAATTGGCCTTCCTCAACGGCGAGCTGGCGGAAACTGTCTTCGTCAGGCAACCTCTAGGGTTCGCTGTCAAGGGAGAGGAGCATAGGGTGCTCCGACTGCGTAAAGCGCTCTATGGGCTGCGGCAAGCCCCTCGAGCATGGAACGCCAAGCTTGACGCCCCGCTGGGCGAACTTGGGTTTCAAAGGTGCGCAACCGAGCACGCGCTCTACACGCAACGACGGGGGAAGGAAGAGCTCATCGTCGGCGTGTATGTGGATGACTTAATCGTCACCAGCGCGCGCACGGAGGATATCAACAGCTTCAAGCGAGAGATGGCAGCTCGTTTCCGAATGAGCGATCTCGGCGCTCTCTCCTACTACCTTGGCATCGAGGTGAGACAGGGGAAGGAGGAACTCACGCTCAGGCAAAGCGCGTATGCCTCCAAGCTGTTGGAGAGGAGTGGCATGGTGGAGTGCAAGCCATGCGTGACTCCGATGGAGGAGCGGCTGAAGCTGACGAAGGCCAGCACTGTGGCGAAGGTGGATGCAACACTCTACCAGAGCATCGTCGGCGGTCTACGCTACCTAGTCCACACGAGGCCAGACATTGCGTTCGCCGTGGGCTACGTCAGTCGCTTCATGGAGGATCCCAGAGAGGATCATTGGGCTGCAGTGAAGCGGCTACTACGCTACGTGAAGGGGACGGTGAATCATGGAATCATCTTCTCAAAGACCGGCAGGAGTAGGCTGCAGCTCACGGTATTCAGCGATGCAGACATGGCGAGGGACATCGACGGACGACGGAGCACCTCTGGCGTGCTCGTCTTCCTCGGATCAGCCCCAATTTCATGGCTGTCACTGAAATAGAAGATGGTGGCGCTATCTACGTGCGAGGCAGAGTACGTAGCGGAGGCCACAGCGGCGTGCCAAGTTGTGTGGCTAAGCCGGCTGCTGGGCGAGCTGACCGGCGTGGAAGCTCACCCACCAGCACTGATGGTGGACAACCAGCCCGCCATCACCCTCGCGAAGAATCTGGTTCTGCATGACCGGAGTAAACACATCGACGTAAAGTTCCACTTCCTCAGGGACTGTGTTGATGGAGGGCAAATCATCATCGAGTTCGTCAAAACTGCTCGGCAACTCGCAGACGTCCTCACCAAGCCGCTCGGACGACTTCGACTCACGGAGCTGAAGGACATGATTGGCATGGAGGGGGTACAAGGGTTAGCAGTAGGATTAGGGGAAGATTGTTAGCTAATCTACTGCCACCTTGTGTGAACATAGCAGAGGAAGGCGGCACCGACTTAGCCGCCTGCTGTGTGTGTGAACACACAAGGGAAGGCGGCGCTGACTTTGCCCCCTGCTGTGATACAGTAGCCGCTGTAGGTGCAGGCGCCGCATGGCTCACCTGTAGCACTATAGGAACATGCAGTGGCCGGCGCAGAGTCAGCCTTGTCAGGTTATCTAGTTATTGTGCCAGTATGGGCGCTGCACATGGACTAGATAGTTAGAGTTGTATAAATAGACATGTATGGCAACTCAGTAAAGAGAGCTCAGATTTACCGTCACACAGACAGGACCTCGGCCAACGCTGTTGTCTTGTATTGTGCGTGCTTGCTCTGTTCTCCATTCTTCTTCTAAGCTCGTCCGTAGTGTGTGGGTACGGACAACGCCGGTACGTGGTCTGCACGGCTAGTGGGTGCTCGGCAACACTAGCGCGTGCTCGGCGAGACCGTCAAGTGCTCCACTTGCCTGAGCCGGTGCTCGGCAAGAACGGCTGGAGTGGTTCACTGTTGTGAGCCGGTGATCCTGTGAGACCAACGGAGTGGTCTTGAGGCCATCTCGATGGTCGGGAGGCTAACTGTGGGCCAACAACCTTTTCTTCATAAGGCCACTAGAATGTGCACCATTGCTGGATTCAAGCACACCACGAGTGGAAAGAATCATCTTCTTTCCAGTCCCCCACCATCTGCGATCTACACAAACACAAGGGACTCTAGAATCTGTATTCAACATGCATACAGTTCAAAAAGAAGGCCAAAGCTGAGAATGAGAACTCACATCGGTCCAAATTCTGCGCAGATAGTTGATGCAACCTAAAGCAGCTCCCAACAGGTCGTATGGTGTGAGGCTGAGGCACCTGGGCTGATGTTGGCATAGACATCCTGATGATTCAGAGCCTGGAAGCTTTAGCTCTCATTGTTGCCACACTGGTTTTTATGTTTTGGGTGGAGTTGTGGTATGGTGGTAACCGTGAGCAAAAGCAAGATATTTAGCTCTCATTTTAGATTTTTTTTGCAACAAAGATACTAGATCTCTCATTGATAAATACAAACTTAAAAAGGGAAAGCATCAGAACTGCCAGTGCCACACAACTGCACCAACATCAATTTGCATTAATCACCAAACAGTGACATAGAATTGCACCAACATCAATTTGCATTGATCACTGTTTACACTAGAATTTGGGAAGAAGAATGCGGGAACTCGAAGCTCCCAAAGATCGTGGAATCGATTGCATAAAGGTCGATATCAGCTGATTCAAATGCAGCACTGGAATTGGCTCTCTTCAGATGACGCCAGCAGATAACGACAAAAAGCTATGGTTGGTGTCGAGAGAAACATGTCGGACTCTACAAAAAGGGAAAGATTAGGGTCCAAGTTATCTTAAAATAGGAATGTTTTCTCTTATGCCAAAGATTGTAATGAGTCGTGCGTAAGTAGGATTCATGCTTAAGTTTTGGGTATAAATATTGGACCCCGGCTATTGTAAAGGAACATCCAATCAATCAAATACAATTTACTTTTTTTGGCTCCGTGCCAACCCTTAGGAGTAGGAGTAATGTAGATCTCAGCGAGTTCTTCAACAAGCAGGGCTGCATCGGTCTGGCCGACCTCCGGCTTGTCTGTAAGTACCATCATGGCTTACACTTCCGTTTGTATTGCTGCATCGGTTAAGTTCAACCTCCACTACGAACTCTAGTATAAGCTAGTTACCGACTCTTGTCTAGTTCAAGTACGGCTACATCGATCCGGTCGACCTCCACTGCTCGAATTAGATTAAGGTCAAGTTATCGGCTCTACCTAAGGGTGGCGTCTTTCGGGTAGATTCATTAAGTTATCGATCTTGCTGATGTTCTTATCGCTATTAGTTTGCAGCAACATCAATCTGCCCGGTCGAGATCGATCTAGATCGGCTTCATATCCTTTTAGTCCGTCGTTTGCTTTGCCACAACACGATGTTTCTTACTTTGAGCGACGGGTTACGTTTCATCTGCTGTTCTATTTCGATCTTGATCGTGCATAGTACGTGGTTAAGGCACATATGATCTTGAAGAGGTTTGTTGGCCAGTTGAATCTGGTCTATAGTTCGCTATTATGGCTGCAACGATCCAGTCGATCCCCACTGATGGCACGTAGATTGGAGGACTCTAGTTAGTAGGTTTGTTCTTGGTCAGGCTGACCTTAACTGTTTGCTATGCCTGCATCGGCTAAATAGCCAATCGCCTATGCTTTAACACCTACAGTGTGCGTCCATGATTCTGTTAAGCGTGAATAGATCTGTGTACTTTAAGGGTTTGATTTGTTGTCTTTATCACGGCTGCATCGATCTAGTCGAACCCCACTGTTAGAGATAGTAGGTTAAGTCTGATGAGTCCATAGGTTTATCCATGTGAAATAGTCGATCGTTCACACGCTGTAGTCCCCTTTTACCTGAATCGGCTATTTTAGCCGATTCGCTTGAGACTTCACGTATAACATGTCTTTCGAAAAGCCTGTCGAAGTATAGATAGTTTTATGGATTCTTCGGTTTTAGTTTGTTATTATCATCATAGCTGCCATCGAACCTCACTGTTGATGGTAACAGATTAGATTCAAAGCGTTTGTAGGTCCATTTGTATTAGATAGTCGATTTGTTTGCATGTTATATCATTTCTTGATTAGATTCATCAGCTCAATGATTCACACCGGTAATATCCACCTAGCTGATGAGCTCATTTACATCTGCGGGCATTGTACGTATCAACATAAAATCAATCGCGATCCATGAGCTTTACTATCGTCCGTAATAGTCGATTTCTGTGCGTATCGGCTATTTAGTCGATTTTCTCGTCTAGCTGCTCCCGAAGCGGCACACTTGGAGCTGTCTGGGCAAAGACCGGCATGTTCCACCTTAAATTACTGATAAACTTTCTCTCCTTGTCAATTGCAGGTCAAATTGACTGGCATGCCTCGGGACGAATACGCAGGATCGGTTAACCCTGCGTTAAAGCCAAGCGGATCTCCGGGCTCATCCTAAGCAAATCCTTCTGGCTTGCCGTGTGTTGACATTTTCGTGCCGACACACGTTTTGGCAAGCCTGGTGGGACCCCACAATCATCATGGCGACTTACAACAACAATGACATCCTTATGGTACCTTATGAAGACCTATCTAATGAAGATAAATATGTCATCAGCAAAGCTATAGAAGAATTTTAGAATAAATGTTTGTTGTCCTACACCAAGACACATGACAATATAATTATTCAGAAATATCCACTACCAAGAGTTCTGTTGCGTGGGCAGACAGATGCAGATGAAGCTGAGGATAGGCGTTTCTTCTTGGAGGCTGTAAACAAATCTGTTCATGATGCCATATTAAACCATAATGCAGTTTTCCTGAACATATTCCACAACACCATGAAAGAGGTGTTTCATGGGTTTCCAATTGATCAGGTTGGTTCGGCTTATTATAACATTCCAACTTAGGGGACTAATCAAGCCGGTACTAGCCATCAAGAAGCAGCACTAGCTGGTAATGATGATGTCCAGGTAGTTCAAAGCTCATCTGAGCACGTTCAGGGTGCCACTGCTAATCAGATACAGTATAATCTTGGATCGTCAGTGCAGCATATACAACAGCCGACCGGGCAAGGTCAGAACCAGATGGTTAATTTTGGCACATCAGACCAAATACCATCGTCGGCTCAAAAGATAGCGCCATTAGTTTAAAGGATTCATAGAGATATAGATTATAACATCTATAACCAGAGACTTCAAGCAGCAAACCAGTACAGGACCCAGCAGATGGAGGTTCCGCAAGGATATCATTATGGCACAGATTACAGTACCCTTCACATGATTCCAAATCCAGGGTATCAAGGTACCCAAAATTTTAATCCACAGATGGGTCAACAATTGCAAAGAAATCCAAATTCAAATGCTGATGAGTTGTTGCTTAGAGTGATCGAGATGATGAAGAATCAGTTCGGTTTGAAGCCAAAAGGGCAGACTTTTTTGTACAAACGCCCATATTCAGAGTGGTATGATTTGGTCGCTTTTCCTGCAAATTACAGGCTCCCGGAGTTTGCTAAGTTCACTGGCCAAGATAGCACAAACACAATAGAACATGTCAGTCGGTATCTTACTCAGTTGGGCGAAGCATCCATTAAAGAGGCCCATCGAGTTCGTTTCTTGTCCTTGTCTCTGTCAGGGCCAACCTTCACTTGATTTTCATCACTGCCAGATAACTCTAATATCAATTGGGCTGATCTAGAGAAGAAGTTTCACACATATTTTTACACTAGGACAGGAGAAAAGAAAATTACCGATTTGACGACTATAAGGCAGAGAACTAATGAACCGGGCACCGAGTTTCTTCAGAGGTTCCAAGAGACTAGAAATCTGTGCTTTTCATTGAACTTGACTGATGATCAGCTAGCTGCAATGGCCATTCAAGAAATGCTGCCAATGTGGAGAGAGAAGCTGCTGGGACAAGAGTTTGACAATTTAGGTCAGTTGGCTCAACGAGTGACAACGCTCGATAGCCAATTTCAGAACATGTGCAGAGATACCTGATTCTAGAAGAATGTCGTAATTGCCAAAGCCTATAATCCATATTCGGTTGATGACGGCTATGAAGACGATGAAGAAGAAGAGGTTGCCACGGCTGAATGGAATTGAGATAAGAAAACAGTAATGGTGCCAAGTCCTTAGGGAAGAGGAGTCGAAGAGAGCTATGACTTTGACGTCACAAAATCGGACAAGCTCTTTGATTTTTTGCTTGAGAAGGGACAAATTAAGTTGCCCGATAATCATGTTATGTTGCCTCTCGATCAGTTGAAGAATAAGAAGTTCTGCAAATTTCACAACGCCACTTCTCATTCTACTAATGAGTGTAGAGTTTTCCAGCAACACATACAGAGGGCTATTCAGCAAGGAAGGCTCAAATTTGATACGCCTCGAAAGATAAAAGTTGATGATAATCCTTTCCCAAGAGATCAGAACATATTTGATGCTAGGCTGCTCAAAGGAAAGACTAAAGTCCTGACATCAACTAGATCAAGAGAAACTAGAATAGTCGATCTCGAGATGTAAATATCGGCCGATGAATATAGAGAGGTTAGAAGGCGTCGTGACCAACAAAAGAGCCGATATGAGCAGGGAGAAACGTCAAAGGATGGCGCGACAAGGCCGCGTGTTACATCTCGAATTTTGTTGAATAAATGGCAGCGGCAGAAGGAAAGGGATTATCAGCGTTGGTTAGAAGAGCAAGAATTCCAGCGTCAACAGGAAAAAGAGAGGTATAAAAGAAAGCAAGCTGAATCACATTAGAATTGTCCTTTCTTTAGACATTGCTGGAACAAAGGTTTGAAATTGCCTACCAAGAATAACTGTCTGTAGTGCAGCGAGCAATATTAGGTGTTTAGGCAATCTCAAGCCAACCGCCGGTCTATCCATGCTCAAGATGAGTATCATCATAATAACATGGATCGATGCTTAAAAAATAGAAGTGTTCATAATCGGCTAGGAAAATGAGTTGTTGATCAAAACTAGGCTGATTATGAAGAAGAGAATAATGAAGAAGGATATGTTTGGCAGGAAGGCCAATGGTGTCCAGGAGGTCTGACAAGAAGCCAGAAGAGAAGAGTGCAACGCCTAAGGAACAGAGAGCTAGAACAGGCTCAAGCGTCTGGTAAACCTCAAGTGTGGCATGTTAAGCAAACAGCCGATAGGGGGCAACCATCGGCTAATATTCAGATGACTTTTCTATTGTCGTCAGAATTTAGAAGCTCCAGCGGACCAAGAAGTTTATTCAGATTTTGATGAATCAGAGTATGAGGAAGTAGTTGCCAAGTTGATAGTTATACAACAGGCTATATTCGATAAGCTAGTCAAGCATTGGCACTTAAAGGCTTTATATGTAAAAGGTTTGTTGATGGGAAGCCGATGAGCAAGATGTTGGTGGATGGAGGTGCTTCTGTCAATCTTATGCCTTACACCACTTTTCGTAAGTTTGGCAAAGGGCCAAGAGATTTAATTGAAACTGATATGATGCTTAAGGGTTTTGGGGGTAATGCGTCTAAGACCCGGGGGGCAATGAACGTCGAATTGACAATCAGAAGTAAGACTTTGCTCACCACATTCTTTGTCATTGATAGAAAAGGGTCATATAGTTTACTCTTTGGTCATGATTGGATTCATGCAAACTGCTGTGTGCCGTCAACCATGCATCAGTGTTTGATTCAATGGCATAGAGATGATGTCGAGCTGGTTCATGCTGATGAATCTATGAGTATCGCAACAGCCGGTCCAGTATATTGGAGCTAGAAGACTTCGAGTGTTTTTCTGGCAAGCTATGGGAAGGAGGCTTCATTAAAATCAGTAATGAAAGCCAACAGTCGATCCAAACAGTCGGCTTCAAAAATTTGTTTTAATGGATAATCCAATAGATGGTACAGATGGTAAACTAGGACATCGCTTTACGTCGGCCGATGAATTAGAAGAGATAGATATTGGTTTTGGAGATAGACCTAGGCCGACGTATATAAGTACCAAGTTGGATCCTGAGTATAAGCAAGAGTTAGTGGGTTTATTAAAGAAATTTAAAGATTGTTTTGCTTAGGGAATACTATGAGATGCTTGGTCTAGACCGATCGATTGTTGAACATCGATTGCCAATCAAACCTGGATATCGGCCGTTTAAACAAACTCCGAGGAGATTCAACCCAAATGTTCTTGATGATATAAAAAAGTAGACTGAGAGGTTGCTAGAAGCGAAATTTATTCGACCATGCCGATATGCAGAATGGATATCGAATGTTGTTCCTGTGTATAAGAAAAATGGGAAGTTAAGAGTTTGCATCGATTTCAGAGATCTAAACAAAGCTACACCCATGGATGGTTATCCGATGCCGATAGCCGATATGTTGGTAGATGTGGTAGCCGGGCATAAGGTTATTAGTTTCATGGACGGCAATGCAGGATATAACCAAATTTTTATGGCTGAGGAAGACATAGCAAAAACAGCTTTAGATGCCCTGGCGCAATCGGTTTATTTAAATGAGTTGTGATGACCTTTGGTTTGAAAAATACTTGTGCAACTTATCAGAGGCCAATGAATTATATTTTTCATAAGTTGATCGATAGAATTGTTGAAATTTACATTGATGATGTGATGGTAAAATCCAAAGGGTACAAGGAACATCTAACTGATTTGCGGGAGACTTTGGAGTGCACAAGAAAACATGGTCTAAAGATGAATCCTAATAAGTGTGTCTTTGGAGTATCAGCTGGACAATTCTTGGGTTTCATGATCCATAAGAGAGGAATCAAAATTGGTCCAAAAAGCATGAAAGCAATTGATGAGGCAGTACCCCGACTACTAAAACAGAGTTATAATCTTTGCTTGGTAAGATTAATTTTATTAGGAGTTTTATTGAAAATTTGTCGGAGAGAGTTCTGCTGTTTTCTC
Organism: Miscanthus lutarioriparius; assembly: GCA_904845875.1. Taxonomy (NCBI): domain Eukaryota; kingdom Viridiplantae; phylum Streptophyta; class Magnoliopsida; order Poales; family Poaceae; genus Miscanthus; species Miscanthus lutarioriparius. The sequence goes on from CAJGYO010000006.1 coordinate 84,059,403, forward strand.
CCTTGTTGAAGTTGAAAAATGATCAAGAATTTAAATGGGGTGACATACAACAAAAAGCGTTTGAGAAGATAAAAATAATACATGAAATGTCCACCCGTGCTGATCCCTCCTCAGCAAGGTAAGCCTTTTAAGTTGTACGTATCGGCCGATGACCAAACGATTGGATCGGCCCTGATGCAAGAGTTCGAAGAGAAAGAGCGAGTTGTTTTCTATCTCAGTAGGAGGTTTCTGGATCCCGAGACAAGATATTCTTGCATCGAAAAGTTATACTTATGCTTATATTTTCCTTGCACTAAGTTACGACATTACTCGTTGTCGGCTGAGTGTACAGTTGTCTCCAAGACTGATGTGATCAAGCACATGCTATCAATGCCAATATTAAATGGAAGAATGGGAAAGTGGATTCTTGCGTTGTCAGAATTTGACTTGAGGTACGAATCGGCTAAAGCAGTCAAAGGGCAAGTAATAGCCAATTTTGTCATCTAGCATCATAAGCCAAGTGTTGGCTATGTAGAGTCGGTACCCTGGAGGTTGTTCTTTGATGGGTCATCATGCAAGCAAGGTGGTGGCATTGGTGTTGTTATTATTTCACCTCGGGGGGGCAAGTTTTGAGTTTGCTTTTTCAGCTGAACCAATGATTACCAACAACCAAGCAGAATATGAAGCTATTCTTACGGGGCTTCAACTTCTTCGTGAAGTAAAAGCCAAGGCAATTGAAGTATTTGGAGATTCACAATTAATTATTAATCAGTTGATCAGCCTATATGAATGTAAAGAAGATACTCTGAGGGGATATTATGATGAGTGCCAAGGGTTGCTCAAGGAATTTCCTCATGTCTTCAACATATTCCAAGAGCACAAAATCAAGAAGCTAATCGTTTAGCTCAAAGTGCGTCAGGTTATTGAGTGTTTCAAGAGGTCTTAAGTAGCAAAACCTCGAATAATGATTAGAGAGTTGAAATAGCCGATTACCTTAGGAATCCATCACATAAGGTTACCAGAAAGCTAAGGTATAAATCGACTAAGTATGTTTTACTAGATGATCAACTGTATTACAAAACAGTCGATGGAGTGTTGCTTAAATGCTTAAATCAAGAAGAAGCTAAGGTGTTGATGGGTGAAGTACATGAAGGGATGTGTGGAGCTCATCAATCGGCTTATAAGATGAAATGGATTATTCGTAGGACTGGATATTTCTGGCCAACAATACTGGAAGACTGTTTTGAATATTATAAGGGGTGCTAGGGCTATCAACGTTTTGGTAATATTTAGAAATCACTCGCATCGGCTATGAATCCAATAATCAAACCATGGCTGTTTCGAGGTTGGGGAATTGATCTAATTGGCTAGATTTTCCCTCCTTCAAGTAAATGACATAAGTTCATATTGGTAGCAACGGATTACTTCACTAAGTGGGTTGAGGCAATTTCTTTGAAGACGGTAACCTCGAAGAACATGTGATGAGGACATGACACCCATGCATATGACCATGTTTGGCATATGGTATGGAGGGGTAGGAGGCCAGCAAGGGTGTCCAAGTCAAGAAGGAGGTCCGAGGCTAATTCGGTTCAAGTCCCCGAGGTGGAGGCCCAAAGCAACTCAAGTTCGAGTCTGCCTCAGCCTCCAGGACCAGTCTGCCTTAATTGGAATCAATGGGAATCGTCGAAACAAGTCAGCGTCCAGAATCTGCCAGGGTGCTGCGACACCGTCTTTTGGTCCGTTGAACCGTGTATCATGTTTGGGCCCATTAGGGGGCACGTCCAGGGGGGTGACGCCCAAGACTCTATAAATAGCAGTCGTCGCTCTCCTTAGGGTTTGAGTTTTGTTTAGTTCTTGATTTCCTCGTGAAACAGATGTCGTTTTGCTGCAACTGTGCCACCAAGGCTGCTTGCTGTGAACCAGGGCCCCAGTTCTTGATCTTGTTCGCCTATGGCGATTAGTCCTTTCGAATAAAGACTTGAACTCCTTCTCGTTATCACAAGCCTCATATTTATTTATAATTTCAGATTGCGTTCATCCCGTTTTACTTATGTTCTCGATTCGCTTGCAGGAAAGCCTTCTCGGTGAGGTCAATCGCGTTCGCGTGATTGAAAACCAACAGAGCAGTGGTGTAACAGTTGTGGGGGTCTGAATTAGTCTTGGTTCGAAGCCTAGATCGTGAACGTCGAGTCTCCACCAATCGACGCTATCATACCTTTCGGAAGATTAGGCCTAGTCTACATCAAGTGGTATCAGAGACCTTGTTGCCCGTTAGGTATACCTTTGTTTTCCCCTTTAGATTGAATCTGTTTTTGCATTACCTAAAGTCCAGAAAAAGCCAAAAAAAATAAACCACCACATATTCCTTGTCCTACAACCCCTTTGTGCCGTTGCAATAATTTTAATTTTAGTTTGCTTTGTTGAACAGTCGTCCCTTGCGTGTCATCTGTTCGTCCTGTCTAGGTCTTGTTCTTGGTTTCTAGTGTCAGGTTTTGTTTTACTTGTGTGACGTCCATCAGATTGATTCTCTCCATCTTTCTAGTGTTTCTGGTGTGTTGTTTGCTATCTTTGGTCAACAAACAAAACAAAAAAAGGGGAGATAATTTCCTTCTACGTGAGAGACAGAATCTATAATCCTTGTGCATGATCACGTTCCATCTCCATTGTTTCTTTGGGCGATATTGATTTAGAAAGGAAAGTCTAGATATTTGGGATAGCTTGTTCCTGTGTTCTTCTCAGTCACGTTTTCCACAAGAAAGGAAAGTCCAGATTTTGCCATAGCTTGTGTCAGCCATGCATGCGTGTTTTAGACTGATTAGCACTGAGGTTTTGTGCATCTAAAAAAAAGAAGATTTGCTGCTTGGTGCATTGAAGGTAGAAGATCTACGAGCACTTGTCTTGCGGCACATTCTGTTATTTAAAAAAAAGATAAAAACAAGGTAACACAAAAGGCAAAGAGGTGCAAAAAAGGAAAAAAGCCACACCAAAAGAAAAAGGAAATGAAAAAAAGGAAGGTGAAAAAAAAATTCAGAAGTGCTTGCATCCTGTTTAGTCCTTGTGCTGAGATATTGTTGCTTGTTGAACTAGGTCTAGGACGAGTCTAGGCTGGCGACATAGACTAGCTTGGGACTAATTTTCAATTTTGCAATTTTTGAATTAAATTATTGCTATTCCTTGCTACTATATTGTGCCTATCCAAGCTCCACTTTCTTCTAACCAAGTACATGTTCGCCTTACAACTGTTACACTCAAACTACAACTGTATCACAGTCACCGACCGATTGCGCCACCTGTTGCTTTGGTAAGAACACTTGTAAGACCGTGGTAAGACGCTTGAGAGTTGAGTGCCTTGTTTTTCCTTGTCCACAACCTAAGTAGTTGATAGGGATAATATTTTTGTGTTGTCTTTTGCTATCTTCTAACAATGACAAGTTGTTTGTATCCACCGACTTATGATGATGTATAGGTGCTGATGAGTACATGGAGTGGGAAATTGGCATAGATAACATATTTGCTACTCACTTTATGTGTCCAAGGAGGAAGGTAAAAAATACAGCTAGTGTTTTGCGACATTCTACTTTATCTTGGTGGGAGTCTTTAGATCCTTCTGATAAACCTCAAACTTGGAATGATATGAAACTCCTTATGCGAGAAACCTTTGTTAATCCACCTCATGTTTTGACTTCATATGCTGAGGTGCACTATTTAGAGGAAGAGTATGTTGTTATTCCTCTTGCTATGACTAACCTTCTGCAAGATAATGTACATAAGCGAGAGGATGACATGGAAGAAAATGAGGAGCTCACAACCTCATATGCAAATTCAGAACCATCACTTCACAATGCACCTATTACTCCTGCTGAGAACACAGGTAATGCCCATGGTGCTACACTCACGGAAGGTGAGAATTGTTTTAATGTACTAAATTTTTCCACAAACTATGCTATCATAGAGCAATTGTTAGTGGAACCCTCTCTTGATTTATCTTTGTCCCATGATAATTTGCTTGATGTTCCTTGTGACAAAGATAAATTGGTTGATGATGCTTCAGTTTTATATGTTTTGGAACCAATCACTTGTGCTGAAAATAAACGTGTTATTCATATTGCTACTAAAACTGATGAGCTCAAACTGTTGTCTTTTTTACATACTTTGGGTTATATTGAATTTGATGTTTTGTGTAACCTAGATTATTTGGAGGAGAGCCTTTTTAAATATGCTGATTTGCCTTGGTTTTCTAAACACACATATCATGTTATTGGCAAATATAACAACAAAGGACAATATATGATACATCGAGTATACGTTCGTAGTAATATGAATTCTCCTTTTATTGTACAAGATTATGATCGTTTAGAAGGCAGCCATAATAATACAAACATTTTCTCATGTTCCTCAAAAAAACAAGTTCACTTCCAAGAAAGGGAGCATTGTTGGTTGCTACCTATATCTGCTAGACCATCTATTCCTGCATTGTCTTTGGTTAGTTCTAATTTTTTGTAGAATAGTGTTGACATACATCGTGTGCATTTGGATCATGGAGTCTACATGCTTGCTAAAATTTTTATGCGAGATGACATGCTAGAAACTTGGAAACATGGTCACATTCCTTCTCACAATTATTTCAGTTCTCTTTGTCTTCGCAACCCTGTTCTCCTTTATGTTGTGCAGGATCAGTTTCAAGCATAATCGATGCCGAGGATGGCTTTTCGTCAAGAAGGGGAAGATGATGAGGACATGACACCCATGCATATGACCATGTTTGGCGCATGGTATGGAGGGGTAGGAGGCCAGCAAGGGTGTCCAAGTCAAGAAGGAGGTCCGAGGCTAATTCGATTTGAGTCCCCGAGGTGGAGGCCCAAAGCAACTCAAGTTCGAGTCTGCCTCGGCCTCCAGTACCAGTCTGCCTTAAACTGGTCACCCAAGAAGCATCTGGACTCCGTTTTTGACGATCCACATATGGTTAGAAAGCTAATTTGATAAGGAAGCCAATGCAAGTAGTCTCATGTCAAAAGCCCTTCGGAATCAACGGGAATCGTCGAAACAAGTCAGTGTCCAGAATTTGCCAGGGTGCTACGACACTGTCTTTTGGTCCGTTGGACCGTGTATCGTGTTTGGGCCCATTAGGGGCGCGTCCAGGGGGGTGACACCCAAGACTCTATAAATAGCAGCCGTTGCTCTCCTTAGGTTTTGGGTTTTGTTTAGTTCTTGATTTCCTCGTGAAACAGACGTCGTTTTGCTGCAACTGTGCCGCCAAGGCTGCTTGTTGTGAACCAGGGCCCCAGTTCTTGATCTTGTTCGCCTATGGTGATTAGTCCTTTCGAATAAAGACTTGAACTCCTTCTCGTTACCATAAGCCTCATATTTATTTGCAATTTCAGATTATGTTCATCCCATTCTTGCTTGTGTTCTCGATTCGCTTGCAGGAAAGCCTTCTCGGCGAGGTCAATCGCGTTCGCGTGGTTGAAAACCAACGGAGCAGTGGTGTAACGGTTGCGGGGGTCCGAATTAGTCTTGGTTCGAAGCCTAGATCGTGAACGTTGAGTCTCCACCAATCGATGCTATCATACCTTTCGGAAGATCGGGCCTAGTCTACATCAACATGGTTGACTTTGTCAAGGAGCATATTGTGTACCGTTTTGGGATTCCTCAAACTATCACTACCGATCAAGGGACAATGTTCACATTAGAAGAGTTTGGAGATTTTGTTGCCAGTATAGGAATAATGTTGCTAAATTCTTCTCCTTACTATGCTCAGGCTAATGGCCAGGCAAAGACGTCCAATCAGATTATGATTAAGCTGATCAAGAAAAAAGATTGAGGAGTAGCCAAAGAAGTGGCATTCAACGCTTAATGAGGCACTATGGGCATATAGGATGGCCTGTCATGGATCGATTAAAATATCACCTTATGAACTTGTGTATGGTCATAATGCAGTCCTTCCTTGGGAAATTCAAACTGGATTGTGGCATGTCACATTGCAAAATGATTTGTGAGCTGGAGTCTACAAGAATCTTATGATAGACGACTTAGAGGACTTGAGTTGCCATTGGCTGCGTGCTCTTGAGAATATCGAAGCCAATAAACTGAGGATTGCAAAGTATTACAATAAAAATGTCAAGAGCAAATAATTTTCTGAAGGAAACTTAGTCTAGAAAGTAAAATTGCCAATCGGGTCAAAGGACAGCAAGTTCGGCAAATGATCACCTAATTGGGAAGGGCCTTATCGGGTTAAACGTTGTGCGCCTGGCAATGCTTATATTTTGGAAACACTAGGAGGAGAAGAGGAGTTTGATAGAGCAATCAATGAAAAATATTTAAAGAAATATTATCCTAGTGTTTGGATTAATACTTGACAGCCGATTTGTTCGATCATCGGCTCTAATAGCCGATACCAGAAGGGTGTCGACTCTAGTTCAAAAATAAACCCAAAGGGGAAAAAGCTGGTACGATATGTATCGCCTATAAGAGCAGAACGAACACGGATAAATTGATGCATGGAACATGAAGTATGGGGCAAAAGAGAAACCACTTAGAACAAAGAGATGGTTTGCTAGTGTCACCTATTACAAGCTAAAGGCCAGAAAACACTTTGTTCACTATGTCATCGGCCTAGGAAATAAGGGCTACAGAGTTGGCGGCGTTGAAGAAATCCTCGACTAGGCGCTCATGATCCCCAAGGTGTTCGGTGGCTAGAAAACCATGGGGAAGAAGCTGAAGCTCGTGGCCAGAGTGAGCTTGCGCAGCAGCCAACGCCATGGCAGCACCATGACGAACACCATGAAGAGCGACATCTCTGACATGGTTCTGGATGTCGTACAAGCGAACCACCGGCATGGCACCCCTGGCGTTGACGAATCCTGCCGTGTGCTCCACAGTTGATCGGAGGCTTTCTAGCTGGGCCGATAGATCTAAAAAGATTCGAGGAAGGGATGATCAAGATCTTGAAGACAAAAACTAAGAAAAGACAGAAAATTGTGGTAGGCATCTCACCCGTGATTTTGGCCTCGGCCTTGGCCAACCTCTCCTCCACCTGGTCGGCCTCGGAGGGTGATCGGCACTGAACCATGGCCAGAGCCGATTCTGCGATGGAGAGGCAGTCGGCGAGCTTCTGGCTAGCCTGATCGATGGAAGCAATCAGATCGTCGTTGTCGATCCGCTTCCTTGGGTAGCAGGGGAGCTAGCGGCAAATTGTTGATGAGGATGACCCTGGAAGTTGAGCGGAGTCGTCCCTATGCTCTGGGACGATGGGAGCATCCTGGTTTGCACCCTCCTGATGATGAAGACGCCGGCGTGGTGACACAGACCCGTTGAAGGCCTCCTCAGCAGACCTCTTGCCATTCTCCATGCCTTCAAAACTATGAGAAAGCAGAATCACACCAGAGATATGGAAGGTTTGGGACGAGGCAGGTTGTTTTTCGATCCACAGCCGTGACCCGTATATATAGCCCGGGAGATGAGAAGATAGGCTTCACCGAGGTTGTGGAATTAAAGTTAGATATGAAAACGGATCGACACTCTAGAAATTCAGGAGACGGATCACGAAGAGACAACAGATTCAGACTTATTGCTTCTCATAATTACAAAATATCGTGGGATTGATACGAAGGGTTTACATTAACTGGCGATCAACCCACCAAGACTTCTTTGGATTGAAGGCAGTCTGGATCCCCACAAGGCTGAAGGTCATCATAGACCAAGTCATATTGGCCTGTTGATAAAATTGCATCAGGGGAAGAGGAAAGGCCGCCTGCTTAAAAGATGCCCGTATACCCAACCGATTTCTCGATAACCGGGAAACAATGGGAAATAAAGCCGTATATTAAGAGATGCCCATTTATCGGTGGCTGGGAAACCGTGGAAAAGAAGTATGTGGTTTTCCCAACGAGCATTTGATGAAGCGAACAAGGAGAAGGTGTCCACACATTTTAGCCCTTACAAACACTAGAACAGCTCTGCGATCATGGTGGGAAAACTCAGGTGATGTCACAAGAATTCTTCTAACTGCAGTAGCTAATCCTCTTGCTCGACAAGGCGCTAAAATGAGCGACACAATCACCCTATGCATAAGAATTATTCTAACCACTCAAGATCCTCATAGTAAGGAATTAGACCATGGAGGGTCTGGCGGAGTTAGGGGCACTCGAGGAAGCAAACAGAGGAGAAACATAATTGAAGTTGTTGAGTTGCTCTCGCCAGAGTTGGATAGACATTTATAGTTGGCCTGGAAAGATGGATTCAAGTGCCCATGAAGCAATGATGCTCTCGTAAAGCTTTGAAGCATGGGATCATAAGCTGACAAAGAAGGTGACAGACAGTAGACCCCAGATCAAGATTCTCTACCCGTGACTACGGACCTATCGGAGGTACAAACATGATAATTTTGGAATAAAATTACTTTTATCCCAAAATTAGGGGGCATGTGTTTACACCAGAATTTGAAAAGAAGAATGCAGGAACTCAAAGCTCCCAAAGATGGTGGAATCGATTGTATAAAGATCGATATCAGCTGATTCAAATGCAGCACTGGAATCGGCTCTCTTCAGATGACGCTAGCAGATAACGACAAAAAGTTACGGTTGATGTCGAGAGAAACATGTCGGACTCTACAAAAAGGGAAAGATTAGGGTCCAAGTTATCTTAAAATAGGAATGTTTTCTCTTATGCCAAAGATTATAATGAGTCGTGCGTAAGTAGGATTCATGCTTAGGTTCCGGGTATAAATATTGGACCCCGGCTATTGTAAAGGAACATCCAATCAATCAAATACAATTTACTTTTTTTGGCTCCGTGCCAACCCTTAGGAGTAGGAGTAGTGTAGTTCAAGTACGTCTGCATCGATCCAGTCGACCTCTACTGCTCAAATTAGATTAAGGTCAAGTTATCGGCTCTACCTAAGGGTGGCGTCATTCGGGTAGATTCATTAAGTTATCAATCTTGCTGATGTTCTTATCGCTATTAGTTTGCAGCAACATCAATCTGCCCGATCGAGATCGCTCTAGATCGGCCTCGTATCCTTTTAGTCCGTCGTTTACTTTGCCACAACATGATGTTTCTTACTTTGAGCGACGGATTACGTTTCATCGGCTGTTCTATTTCGATCTTGATCGTGCATAGTACGCGGTTAAGGCACGTATGATCTTGAAGATGTTTGATGGCTAGTTGAATCTAGTATATAGTTCGCTATTATGGCTGCAACGATCCAGTCGATCATCTCTGATGGCACTGTAGATTAGAGGACGCTAGTTAGTAGGTTTGTTCTCGGTCAGGCATGACCTTAACTGTTTGCTATGCCTGCATCGGCTAAATAGCCGATCACCTATGCTTTAACACCTACAGTGTGCGTCTATAATTCTGTTAAGCGTGAATAGATCTGTGTACTTTAAGGGTTTGATTTGTTGTTTTTATCACGACTGCATCGATCCGGTCGAACCCCACTGTTAGAGATAGTAGGTTAAGTCTGATGAGTTCATAGGTTTGTCCGTGTGAAATAGTCGACCGTTCACACGCTGTAGTCCCTTTTCACCTGAATCGGCTATTTCAGCCGATTTGCTTGAGCCTTCACGTATAACATGTCTTTAAGAAAGCCTGTCGAAGTATAGATGGTTTTACGGATTCTTCGGTTTTAGTTTGTTATTATCATCATAGCTGTTATCGAACCTCACTGTTGATAGTAATAGATGGTAATAAATTAGATTCAGAGCGTTTGTAGGTTCATTTGTATTACATAGTTGATTTGTTTGCATGTTATATTCTTTCTTGATTAGATTTATCGGCTCAATGATTCATACCGGTAATATCCATCTAGCTGATGATCTCATTTACATCCGCGAGCATTGTACTTGTCAACATAAAATCAATCGTGATCCATGAGCTTTACTGTACGTAACAGCCGATTTCTGTGCGTATCGGCTATTTAGTCGATTTTCTTGTCTGGCTGCTCCCGAAGCGGCACACTTGAAACTGTCTGAACAAAGACCGACATGTTCCACCTTAAATTACTGATAAACTTTCTCTCTTGTCAATTACAGGTCAAATTGACTGGCACGTCTCGGGAGGAATACGCAGGATCGATTAACCCTGTGTTGAAGCCAAGCGGATCTCCAGGCTCATCCAAAGCAGATCCTTCCAGCTTGCCATGTGTCGACATTTTCGTGCCGACAAATACCAAAGGAGATTAAACTAAAAGTAGCCTAAATTAGAGTGACATGAGAATCACACCAGTCAACCTTCAAATCATTCACAAGTTTGATCACAAGAAAAGATGCTACAATTCTAGAACCAAAACAATTAAGATTCTACAAGCTACAAACGCTCCATGATGGACTTGACGGAGTCTAAGATCCTAACATAGTGGTAGAATAATGAAGAATGTTCGCCCTCCAAACCATCTCTGTGGTGACGGTTGCTCCCAGCAAGATTGTTACAGGGACTTCCACCAATCACAAGATCAAAGCCGCCAATTCTTCTAACATAAGCCTCGATCCTCTCAGATGTCAGTGTCTGCACATCACTAATCTCAATCAGAAGACCAGCCTGCGTCTGATCCCACCAACTCTTCAGAATCGTCCTATTGACCTCAGACTTCTCTACTGAAATAACTGTCTTCATGCGTATACCAAGCCTGTGGAGAGCTACCTCTGCTCCTCCAATACCAGAGAATAAAGACAGTACATTCATGCCTTGTGGGTACATATCCTTGAGGACTGAGAGATGGTAAGCAACAGTATCAACTTGAAATGAATTTCCTAGAGATCGATACCTCTCTGTCCTGCTGATACCTCTGGTGTGATCCTTCGGAAAGCCGAGTAGAAACTCCATCTCATCAGGCTCTAAAGGAGCAACCTTGTTTAAGCCAACCCAAGCGAGATTCCATTTCCTACACTCCTCCAACACAAACTTTTGAACTCTTGGAGGAGGTGGATCTGAACTGTTTGTAAGGGCTACACGTATCCTCTCTAACAGTTTTGCACTAGACACACAAGTCTGGAGGCAATTGAACTGTCGTCTTGGGTCCCATGATGGCCACCACCTCCTGGTATGAGGAAATGCTTCGGATATTGTCTTTGGAGGTATGGGAAGGAGAGGTGATCTGTTCTCAAGTGGCAGATTGTGTATATAACCTCTTTTCCTGGCAGCAGCACAGAAGTACTTCGAGTCCACAAACTCCGGCTGAATATCATGCAAGAATCTTGATATGGTAGTCCAGACACCTTTTGGAGCAAGAGCAACATTCTCATAGTAGAAGTACGGTGGACCCATAGCTTGTGAAGGCAGCGATCTGTCCACTGGTCTTGTCCACTGGTCTGGCAAGTTAAATCCAACCATTGGATGTGGGAGAGGCATGGGTTCATTAGAGCTACCATCTAATGGGCCTCTAGTTCCCTGTGCTTGACCACCATATGTCTTTCTCTTTTTTTTGTTCCCATCGATGAACCTTCCTTTGTTTCTCCCTCCATAGGAATTATCCTGCAGTATTGCAAACACAGTTCCATTATCAGACCATTAAATTAGAACTAAATCTTATTGCAGATTTGTATGGACAGTTCATCTAAGACGAACCTCATAGTCAGACAAATTGCCACAGTAACCATCTCCTGCGGTCTGTGAAGCATATATTGAATCCACCAGAACAGAAATAGATGCATCCTGCCCTGAGTAATTTTAAACCACAGACGACAGTAGATGGCGTAAGGTGCATGATCAGTGAACAGGGGCATTTGGAGCATACTTTGACAAGTTCAAATAATAAACTCTGAAGATAAGTTAAAACAAAACAGGGACAAGGACAGAATCTGAGTGGTACACGTTGCAAAAACAGTTTTATTTGACAGCAAATGCAATTAAAATATTCTGACCCCAAAAGAATAATAAATTGTTGGTTGCCTGCTTTGATACCCAGACTTGATGCAAACAGTAAATCAAGCTTAGAAAGAATCAACCATTCTAGGTTATCTCAGTTCAAGGTTGCAGACAGTTTACGAGTTCCAACTTACTGCATTTGAGGAAAATTATCAAAATCCGGAGATAAACCAATAGAAAGTTTGACATATAATTAAACGTGACAACATTATTATTCAACTAACTTATTCTATATGAGAGCATATCCTACTTTCAAGGTTGGAAATTGATGTTTATTTTGCTGAGGAATCTAAGGCAAACAGAGGAGCACGGAACAAAGGCTCAGAGAGCACACCGCATCTAGTAATAGCCAGTGCAGCCTCGTCTTCAGGAAACCCCATTTTAACTAAGGAATCAACTTTCTCATCCGTCTGTGATATCTCATGTAAGAAATCCTGTGTAGAAAGCACAAGAAAGCACTTAGAATACAGTTGACAAGCTACATAAACTAGCATTGCAACCAAGGGACAAAAACAACAATTCTTGTAATGTGTATAAAAATGGGAAGTATCATAATTCATAACTATGGACAATTTTAGGAAAACAATTCAATCAACTCTCAGCTACATGAAGTCACATGCCAAACACCAGAAAGCACAATGCAAGTTCAATGTTAGAGTTGAACAGGAATGTTGTTGCACTACAGAGCCTCCAATTCTCAGGATCAGTGATTGATTTGCATAAGTATCAAAAAGGAAGTAGATTATAACCCATAACTGAAGTTTTTTTCGTGAATTAAAACAGTAGGAGAGAATGCTATTACAGGGAGGAGGGGCTACAGCAAACTTAAGTAAAAAGAAATGAATGTCAGATACAAAATAAGAAATTCATCATTAACGAACCACCCACAATTTTGGAATTTCATTTGTTAGTCCATGGTGGTGTCTTGCTCAAGAATATCACCAACATGAGAGTTCTAGTCATCGCATAAGATGAAACGCAACAGTTTCAAGTTTATGATTGACACAACTATCTTGCTTACCGTCTCACCAATACGATTTTCTTAAAAAATTAAGGATTTTGGTTTTATGGGAACATGTTGTTTTGCCTAAAAGAACCCAGTTGTCCCCAAATATAACGGAAAAACAAAGTAGATTGGCTTTCTAGTACAGCTATGTAGCTAACAGCTGTTTGAAAACAAAAGGAACAAGTGCAAGTAAAAGTAAGGAACCTTATGGTCTTCAGGATAAGTAGTCTACTTAATGGATTAACATTAAACAAGTTTAATGCAGAAGTAAATGTGATTGAAACAAACTAAATACATAGCAGGTTTCTCAAAATAATAAAGTAAATGCATAGAGTCACCAAGGGGGCGCATCAAAATACCTCGTCTCCAGAATCATCAAAAGAGTTAGCAACCCCTGTGCTTCTACCACCAGCATCCTCATCATCCCAGTTTTCTAGAATGTCATCATCATCACTATCGTCAACAGTTTGGGGGACACAACCAGAAGCAAAGCCATTATCCACTTTGAGATCATTGCCTAGTTCCTGCATTTGGCATCACTTCGTAAATACAAATCCTCTTTGACACCATGCAACAACATCATCAAAGAATAACTAATAGAAGTAGGAACACAAATGAATACCTGGTAAGTAAGAAGAAGCTCAATTAATGAATCTGCTCCATTATCCCCTGAAAGAAAAAGCAACTGTCAGATAGAGTATATAAAATCACCTAGAATCTAAGTAAATGAGAAGAAATGGGTTATTAGCTAAGTACCATTGTCCTTCATGGCCTTCAGAACAATCTCTTCTGCAAAACCCATGTCCATATACTTCTGAACCAAAGCTGCAGATGGCCCAGCCTTCCTATTGCCATTAGCAACCTTCAAATCAGCCCCACAAACAAACAGAAATTACAATCGTAGCCACTAGGAACAAGGTAACAGTAACATTGAGAGTGTTCGTGTCGCTATACACTAATCATGATCATGTTTCTGTTCATGACTACCATATATATCCAACACTCCCCCCCAACACACACACCCATCCCACTCCGGCCAGTTTGGCACAAGTGGTTTGAACAACCCTGAGTAACATGAACTGAAGAACAACTAGCTGCTGAGTTCACACATTGTTGCATATGCATGGATCAGTTAGCTGGCTTACCCGTGTCGATGGGCCTGGAACATCAGTGTTCGTTGATGTCATTGCTGATGAACTGGCACCAGCAGCGTTGAAGCTCGCTGCCTCCTCCCCATTGCCATCGCTATCCCATTCGAAGCTGTCACTGCCATCACTCTCCCTAACCCAGTGCTGTGACACGAATTAAGAGCTAACCATCAGGCACCTCGACCAATAATAGGATCAAACCATGAAACCACCATTCATCCCGAAATAGCATAAAAATGCAGGTTTTAACTCGATCCAGTGTTAAGAAAACCCTAGCGTTGAGCAGCAGAAAGGGAGAAAAAAAACCAACCTCGCGACATCAGGGACCCAATCTAACGCGCGGAATCACCGTAGCAGCGGACCAGACTATTAGTATCAAGAATTCATGGCGCGAGAGATCATCCCTTCACAATACATGGAAGGGGACAGAAAGGAAAGTCTTACCGCCATTCCGGAACCTTCGCGAATGGGCTCCGGGGGATACCCCTCCCTCGATCCCTCTCGTTTTCCTCGGCCTCGGCGTGGCCGGAAGCTGCGGCGACCGACCCGGAGACCCCGGATGGCGTGGCCCGGCGCCCTCTCCGCCCTCCGCTCCACAGCCTCCCCCTGGATTACCAATGCCGCCTCTCCCCTCCCGTCGCCGTCGGCCCCTGCGCGCTGGGACTTGGAAGCCGGTGGCAGACGAGGAGGAGCAGAAGGCGAAAGGCGGCTCTGCCTGCCTCCGCCACGGCGAATCTCAACGAGAAACTCACGCCGTCACGCGCCGCGCCCCCACAAACAGCACGAGCAATGGGCACATCGCTGGTGGTACACCACTGTGATGTGGGGACAACCTCATGCGTCCAGGGCTGTCAGGGAGAGAGTGCGGCACTGTCCCCGGTACGCCGGTACGCGTAGGCGGTGAAAGATCCCGTGTGGCGGTTGATCAGTGATCCTGATGATAAAAAAAGGAAAATAGGTTCTACGACAGTTAATCAACATCGTTTTCGAAAAATACCACCGAAGGATCCACGTCACGTAAAATACCACCTAAATGAAAAAATTGCAAAAATTACACTTGAAAATTTGACTCTTGATTATGATGACATTCGGGTGGATGACAAGTGAGTCCATCTGTGCCTATAAATGTGGGTCCAGTGTCAAATCTAGAAACGACCGATGTTTCGAGTCCCATTTTTGCAAATCGCCCCCTAAATGTGTAACCGTTACCTGAAAATAGCATTCCGTCATGTTTCAAGCTAACGCCGTGCCGTCAAAATAGTATTCCGTTCCCACCCCATTTAACATGCCGCTGTAGGGCTAGTACCCCGCAGGCACGGCGGCCTCGCGCTCCGTCAAGCAAGCGCATCGCGGCGCCATAGCCTGTCTTACGAGCTGCTCTGATCGACGAGGCATGAACCTCGCGTTCGCGATGCGCGTGTTCTTGGTGCGTATGGGGTCCAAGACTCCGACTCCTGAGGCGTGTTCGATCAGGGGGTCACGGCGTCATCCTTACCTGGCTCGACCAGGCCAACTGGCCATGGCACGCCACCATGGAGGTGCGCCGCACAAGGTCCTCATCGCCGGCAGATGCGGGCAGCCTGCTGCTGAAGCCGCTTCTCGTCGCCAAGCCGCTCGAGGCTAGGGAGAGTACCCGTTGCTCCTGTTCCTTCACGGCTAACCTCGCCACCAACTCCTACTCCCAGCCGTTCCAGGCTTCCAGCAGCGTGTTGCCTCCCATGGCTTTGAGTCACAGGGAATAATTAATATTAGCAGCACTCCACGTCCACGAGTTCAATTTAATTACCCCAGCTTCATGTTTCATCTACTGTATGCTCGTCGATCGAGCAGCTGTACACCAATACACCATTCCGGGCCAGACAACATCGAGCAGCGTGTTGCCTCAACTCAGTTGGTTCAGTGGATGACCAGCGTGGGCTTCCATCTACTCTGACACTCGGCATCCACGCAGACCTAACCAAGGTGTGCGTCTTCGGCCACGCACACGGCGGCAAGCCGGCAAGGGTGGCGTTCGCGGTGGCGCTCGGCAACGCCAAGGGCAAGCTCGTCGCCCTCTTCGCGGCGGAACCGGTGGATGGCATGGGTGTGGGCAACAGGGCAAGCAAACGCCACCACCTGCTTGACAGCGTGTCGCACCGCAGCCCGCGGGGGACTGGCCCTACGGCGGCTTGTTCAACGGGGTAAGGATGGAATACTTTTTCACAGCACGGGCACGGCATTAGCTTGACTGTGACCGAATGCTATTGTCAGGTGACGGTTAGAAATTTCGGTGGTATTTTACGTGACGACAATCTTTCACTCGTATTTTCTGAAAACAACGTTATTTGAGTGCTATAGAATCAATTTTCCTTAAAAAAAGAAGCCAGTGGGGTCTGGGGTTCCATTTCGAATTTGGTGAGGCACTGGGCTAGATGCAGAGTCGCGGCGCAGCGCACATCTCAATCAGAGAAGAGAGAAAAACTGTTTTTATGTGGTGATGGCCGAAAAAGCAAGCCAATTCACCTACCACCACCCATGGAGGCCAGTCTTTAAATTGTCATTACTGTCACATAGAGTGTAATAGCCTTCGATTTTATAAAAGAAGTTATTAAGTTATTTACTATACCTATCAAATAAGTGATGTTTTGATATACATGTAGTTCACTTTGGTTGTTTTTATATAATTTATTTTTATAGAATAGATAGAGTTAAATGTGCTAGCGACCCTTGAATTTGTGGTCCTGTGCCATTTAGGTCCAGAACACTCAAAATCAAACTCTAGTTCAAACTTATGAGCGGCAGGTCCATATCCCTTCGGGTGCTATTCACTACAATAAAACTTTATAAAAACGCCCTTCCATAGTCATCTCCTACCTACCTGGAAGAGTGATAAAGCCCTGTTTAGGACAACTTTTCTCGACCTTGTTTTGAAAATGAAGTTTTCTTCCGCAACAAAGTTTTATAAGAATCACAAGGAGAAAAATCTTAGCGTTTGGTATGCTAAATTCTAAGGGAGAACTCATGGACGTGCTCAAGCTCCGCCGAGAATGAGGAGGATGAGAAGGGGCTCGGCGAGGAAGAGGAGGTAGTCCGCTCATTAGCATCAGGCCTACTCATGGAGAGGTTCGACAACTACCACAGCAAGACAAACTCCCTTTTTGTTCGATGGTGGATACCTTGTTCTCAGGAGCCGCTAGCCCTGCCGCCGTCACCAGAGAAAGAGGCATCTCTACCTTGTAAGCATCACTTGTCCTTGTCGCTGCTAGAGGAGAAGGCAGGGGATCCATTGGGCTTGGGCTACGGTGCTTGAGCGAGGAGATAGAGGTGGGTCTGCCAGCAGATCCGTTAGGCTCGTGTCCTGCTCTGTCTCCGGTGCCCGTATGAGGTGAAGGTGGGGCATGAGCAAGGAGAGGCGTGGGCAGAGCTTGATTAGGTGGAGGCGGTGATGAGAGGGTGAGGAAGGAGAGAGTCGAGGGGGTTTTCTCCACTGCTCACTAATATGCGATTCTACGGTCACGTTTGTAAGTGCAATCAAGCCCTAATGTGGATTTTGATGATAATGACCACATAATTATAGGACTAATAAGATTTATCAAGATGACAAGCAGGTAAAATAAGAATGAGGATAACACATACAATGGTGGAGCCTCCAATTACAAAAAGATGTGGCAATGGACTCAATGGCATTTAAATTCTTTTATACTTTGAATTTGAGCTTAGTAAAAGCCACACTATAAAGGGGATATAATGCACAAGCTTTAATGTGCAACCAAGTGCTCATATTTCCACCAAGAATATCTTCAAAATCTTAGCCAAGATAGCAAGCTTTTCATTCCCACTTCTCCAATTGTCTGGGTATCGTGGCACTACCGTGACTTTTTAGACCGTTGAGAGAGGGGAGGTATTTATACCTCTTCCCTTCTCCCCCAAAGGGCATCTCAACCATTCTCTACCAACAGCAACCAGAGCACCCTCTCTCTTCTCCATTGAAGGCTCTCAAGCTCTAAAGCTTTCTCCCCTTGATTTCCTTACAAATCTATGAGAGATTGAGCCTCCAAACTCGATTAGAGAGCTTCTCAACCTGATCTTCAACTCCTATAGCACTTGGTTAGCAAACCGATGGATTGTGTTTGTTACTCTTGGAGCTAAGCTCCTAGCCGGCTAGGCATCGCTCGTCGAAGCTTCCAACTCGTGTGGTAGCTCCGGGACGTTTGTAATCACCCTCTACTCTAGTAAGAACCTCTCATCTCAAGAGACTTGCTCTCTTGACTTGAGAAAGAGGATATGGTTCTTGAAACCAAAGTCTTGGTGGCTTCCTCAATAACGTGGAGATAGGCAAGCCTTTGTAGTGAGCAGAACCATAGGATAAACACCTTGTCTCTCTTGTGTTCTTGCTTTGAATTGTCCTATACTTGTTTGTTGGTGATTCTAGGGTTTTGTCTCAATCTACCTGTGCGTGAGTTTTCAACTACATTCAAGTGGTGAAATAGGCTCAACACTATCCCAGGAACTTCAGTAAATTACTCGATCTAAAATGCCTTAGATATATGTTGAATTGTGTTCACGAGCTTCTCTATGCTGGTGGCACCACCGTAGATTCACCCGCTGAAAGGTCCTAATAGCTAGAGGGGGATGAATAGCCTATTAAAAATTTCTACAACAACATTAGCAAAGATGTTAGACAATGAAACGGTGAAGCCAGTGTTGTGCTAGCCTACTAAAAAGGCAAGCCACCTACCACAATTCTAGTGACTATGATCTCTAAGCACACCAAGGCTAAGTCACTACACTAAGTTAGTGTGCCCTCAAAGGCTAACTAAAGAGCCACACTAACCACTAGACCCGACATAAGCTTGCTCTCAAAACTAATTACACTAATGAGCGAAGCAACACTAGAAATGTAAGTGCACAAGAGAGGATGGTGATGATTATACTGCCGTGTCAAGGGATTGAGCCAATCACAAGATGATCACAATCAATAACAATGAATACCAAAAAATCCTCGGACGATAATGACACGATTTTTTATCGAGGTTCACTTGCTTGTCGGCAAGCTAGTCCTTGTTGTGGCGATTCACTCACTTGGAGGTTCACGTGCTAATTGGCATCACACACCAAACCCTCAATAGGGTGCCGCACAACCAACACAAGATGAGGATCACACAAGCCACGAGCAATCCACTAGAGTACCTTTTGACTCTCCGCCGGGGAAAGATCAAGAACCCCTCACAATCACCATGATCGAAGTCGGAGACAAGCACCTTCCTCCGCTCGACGATCCTCGTTGCTCCAAGCCATCTAGGTGGCGGCAACCACCAAGAGTAACAAGCGAATTCCACAGCAAAACATGAACACCAAGTGCCTCTAGATGCAATCGCTCAAGCAATGCACTTGGATTCACTCCCAATCTCACAAAGATGATGGATCAATGATAGAGATGAGTGGAAGGACTTTGGATAAGCTCACAAGGTTGCTATATCAATGCAAATGGCTAAGAGAGTGAGTTTGAGCCAGCCAAACACCTTTTATAGAGGCTCCATTGAAATAGAGCCGTTGGGCTCTCACTATAGCCCAACACGCGTTGATTGGACGTGCCGATCAAAACAATCGGACGCGCGCCACCCTGTGTCTGGTCATGGGATTGCAGCCACATGCCACACTGATTCAACCGTGATCGTTGATCACCAACGGTCGGCTGAGTTCCTCACGCTTGTTAAGTGGCGATCGGACGCGCGACCAGGAAGACCAGACCCGCCGATGCCTCGTTAGACCCGGCACACACTCGCGCTAACACTCTATGACCGGACGTGCTGGTGTCTATGGTACCCCAGCGTCAGGTCACGTCCAGAGACTTCCCTGAGTGCCTAAAAGCTGACCTAATGCGTTAGGTCCGCCCTAACCGGACATAGCCGAGTGTCAGGTCCTCGCTGCCTCAGCCGCCCATGCTACGTCACCATGCATCAGCATTGATCAAACTCACCTTCACCACGCTCGATCGTTAGCGCCACCAGAGTCCGGTCATCCACCAGACAGAGGCTGAGCGCACCCAACACTGACCAGACACGCAGGTCCAGTGTCTAGTCCTGCGTTCGGTCATGCCAGTGGCCTCCTCGACTTCCCAAACTTCACCACCCTTACTCAAATGTGCCAAGTATCACCTTGTGCACGTGTGTTAGCATGTTTTCACAAATATTTTTAAGGGTGTCAGCACTCACTAGAATCTAAATGCATATGCAATGAGTTAGAATATCTAGTGGCACTTTGATAACCATATTTCAATACGAGTTTTACCTCTCTTAATAGTATGACCATTAATCCTAAATGTTATCACACTCGCTAAGTGTCTTGATCACCAAACCAAAAAGCTCCTATAAAGTTTCACCTTTGCCTTGAGCCTTTTATTTTTCTCTTTCTTCTTTTCCAAGTCCAAGCACTTGATCATCACCATGGTCACACCATCATCATGATCTTCATCATTGCTCCACTACTTGGAATAGTGCTACCTATCTCATGATCACTTTGATAAACTAGGTTAGCATTTAGGGTTTCATCAATTCACCAAAACCAAACTAGAGCTTTCAATCTCCCCATTTTTGGTAATTGATGACAACCCTTTCACAAAGATATGAATTGAATTTCACTTGAATCCATGTTGCTTGCCAAGCATATTTACCATGGGTAAAAGGAAATGGACAAGTTTCATGAACCCCATTGGTAGCATTTGCTCCCCCTACATATGTGCTAAGAGTTTGGATTGAAGCTTGCACATATGCATGGATTAGAGTTTTGTGGAAGTAATGTTTACCAAATAATGCCAAGGTATAAGAGATGGACCTTGAAGCGTGATACCAATCGGAGTGCACCAAATATACCATCCTTAGCACCATTAGTAATTAGACATACACAAAAACTATAATACCCGGTGAGATCAACATTAGAAGCAAGGGTCTAGTTTTCACAATATAGACACAAGTCTAGTTACTCAACCTATGCATGATAGTTTTTTATTTCATCATTCAAACTTACAGCTAGCATACACCACACAAGCATGGATATTGAAATTTAAAACTTGTTCCATGCAAGCAAACATATGAAATGCACATTCAAATACACCAATCAAGTTTATGAGCTTGCTCCCCCTACTTATGTGCTCAAAAATTTAATTGATCCCCTTACTTTGTCATATCTCTCCCCCTATGTCAAAGTTCTCCCCTTTAGTGATTACTTCTCCCTCTATCACTTATACCATTGTTTCTCTCCCCCTTTGTCATCAATGACCACAAAGGTTCAAATTTTAGATAGATTGAGATTATCAATGTTAATCAATGTGGTGAGGATTATTTTACCAAATTTAGTTCAATCTAGATCACTTGCCAAAGATATTTAACTCGGTTTGATCCAAGGACAAGCTTCTTTATACCTCCAAATAAGGGTTATCTTGTACCATGTTGAGTTAAACACTTATAGCTCATTTTCTAGATCAAACACTAGGTTCACAAGCCCACAAACATGTCATATGCTACCACTAGATCAAGTCAAGCATAGAAGCAATAGTGGTACCATACAAGCATAAAATTCATTTGATTTTCATGAATGAGCCTATAACATGTGAGGAATGACTAGATACACTAAACAAGTCCTTATCAAAGGATGTATGCCGTGCCAAACAACTTTTACCTTAGATTGCTCGAATGAGAGACAGGTCATATGAGTGGGAGGATGCATCAAAACATATTTGAGAAATCCAATATGTTCAACTCATTCCTTAGCTTGCAAAACCTTTTCTCATCAAGTGGCTTGGTGAATATGTCGGCAAGTTGATCTTCAGTGCCCACACTCTCAATGCAAATATCCCCTTTTTGTTGATGATCTCTAATGAAGTGGTGGCAGACATCAATGTGCTTTGTTCTTGCATGTTGAACCGAATTGTTGGTTAACTTAATTGCACTCTCATTGTCACATATCAATGGCACTTTCTTGAACTTGATTCCAAAGTCATTCAAGTGGCATTCATCCAAATAATTTATGCACAACAACTACTGGCGGATATGTATTTGGCTTCGGCGGTTGATAATGCAACACTATTTTGCTTCTTTGATGACCATGAAACAAGTGATCTTTCTAACAATCGACATGTACTCGATGTGCTCTTCCTTTCAACCTTGCATCCCACATAATCCAAGTCAGAATAACCAACTAGCTCAAACTTTGCTCCTTTAGGATACCACAAACTAACATTTTATGTATGCTTCAAGTACCTCAATATTCTCTTTATAGCCTTCAAATGACTTGCTCTTGGTGAGGCTTGAAATCTTGCACACATGCACACACTAAACATGACATCCGATCTTAATGCGGTCACATAGAGTAGGCTTCCAATCATAGACCGATACAACTTTTGATCCACCATGTTGCCACTTGCATCACTATCCAAATTTCCATTTGTTCCCATTGGTGTACTTATGGCATTTGCTTCATTCATGCCAAACTTCTTGAGCATGTCTTTGATGTACTTCCCTTGATTCACAAATGTACCATTCTTCAATTGTTTGATTTGAAGACCAAGGGAGTACTCAACTCTCCAATTATGGACATCTCAAACTCATTAGCCATCATTTTGCCAAATTCTTCACAAAAGTCTTGATTGGTTGATCCAAATATAATGTCATCAACATAGATTTGCAACACAAACACGTCCTTGCCAATCTTCTTGGTGAAAAGAGTAGTGTCAACCTTGCCCATCATGAACCCTTTAGAGAGTAGGAAGTCCCTCAATCTCTCATACCATGCTCTAGGTGCTTGCTTCAAGCCATACAATGCCTTTTTCAATTTGTACACATGGTTGGGCTTCTTGTCATCTTCAAAACCGGGAAGTTGCTCAACATATACTTCTTCATTGATGTAGCCATTTAAAAATGCACTCTTGACATCCATTTGATAGAGCTTGATGTTGTGGGCACAAGCATAGGCTAGCAAGATTCGAATTGCTTCCAATCTAGTAACCGGGGCATATGTTTTTCCAAAGTCAAGATCTTCAACTTGTGTATAGCTTTTTGCAACCAATCTTGCTTTGTTCCTTACTACTATCCCATCTTGATCTTGTTGTTTCTATAGACCCATTTGGTTCCAATCACATTATGATTCTTTTGTCTTTCCACTAACTCCGATACTTGATTTCTTGTAAAATTGTTCAATTCTTCATGCATACCATTCACCCAATCAAGATCCTTCAATGCTTCATCTATCTTATTTGGTTCAATAGATGACACAAATGAGGATTGCTCACAAAATGATGTCAATCTTGATCTTATTTGTACACCTCTAGAAATATCTCCAATTATAGTGTCCAATGGATGATCTCTTGTAATATTGGTTGGTTGGAGTATTAGAACATTGTTGCTTGTACTTGCTTGATCATTGGGTTGAGATGATATACTAGCCACTTGATCTTGCACATTGTCATGAGAGCCACTTGTGCTAGCTTGATTTGTATCATCTTGCATATTTGAGTTAGTGAGCACTTACACTTGATCTTCTTCTTCATCATTCACTTGCCTAGGCCTCAATTCACCAACATCCATGTTCTTCATGGTATTTAAAAGTTGAATGCCTCTAACATCTTCCAAAGTCTCATTCTAATCTTGGGAACCCTTGGTTTCATCAAATTGAACATCATGAACTTCTTCAAGAGTACCACCTGCCAAATTCTAAACTCTATATATTTTGCTAGTGGTTGAGTATCTAAGTAAGAATCCTTCATCACATTTCTTGTCAAACTTGCTCAATCTAGTGTCTTTCTTCAAGATATAGCATTTACAACTAAATACCCAAAAGTATGCAATGTTGGGCTTTCTACCATTCAAGAGCTCATATAGTGTCTTCTCTTTCAATGGGTGACAATATGGGTGGTTGCTACAATAGCAAACCGTGTTGATAGCTTCAGCCCAAAAGGATTGACTCACATTGTACTCACTAAGCATAGACCTTGCCATATCAATGAGTGTTCTATTCTTCCTCTCAATAAGGTCATTTGATTGTGAAGTGTACTTGGCCGAAAATTGATGTCTAATTCCAAATTCATCACATAACTCATCGATTCTTGTATTCTTGAACTCACTACCATTGTCACTTCTAACTCTTTTGATGGTTGTTTCAAATTCATTGTGTATGCCCTTGATAAATGATTTGAATGTTGCATACACATCACTCTTGTCTACTAGAAAGAATACCCAAGTATATCTTGTATAGTCATCGACTATCACAAAACCATATTATTTCTACCGATGCTAATGTATTGTGTTGGCCCAAACAAGTCCATGTGCAATAACTCAAATGCTTTACTAGTGCTCATCATGCTCTTCTTAGGATGGGTGTTTCCAACTTGTTTGCCGGCTTGACAAGAGCTACAAAGTTTATCCTTTTCAAACACATTTTTCAAACCTCTAACTAAGTCATGCTTAACCAATCTATTCAATTGTTTCATTCCAACATGACCAAGCCTTCTATGCCATAACCAACCCATACTAGATTTAGTGAACAAGCATGTTGACAGTTGAGCTTCACTAGCATTGAAATCAACCAAGTATAGATTCTCATATCTAAAGTCTTTGAAGATCAAGTTAGAGCCATCTACACTTATGATCTCTACATCATCTACCCTAAATATAAATTTGAATCCAATATCACACAATTGAGCTACGGATAGTAAATTGAAGTTCAAGCTCTCTATTAGCAACACATTTGATATGCTTATGTCTTTGGATATTACAATCTTACCAAGCCCTTTGACCTTGCCTTTGCCATTGCCACCAAATACTATCATAACTATCATTACCATTGGTATTGATTGAGTTGAACATTCTTGCATCACCGGTCATGTGTTGAGTGCACCCACTATCAAGAACTCAATGCCTTCCTCTAACTCTGTAGTTGACCTACAAAAGAAGATCAATTCTTTTTAGGTACCAAAACTTGATTGGGTCCTTGAGGGTTAGTGACCAAGCTCTTTGGCACCCAAATGACTTTCTTCTTTGAGCCCATCCATGGTGCACCAATGAACTTAGCCTTCACACCATTTGCACCCTTAGTAAGCACATAGAAAGAATCAAGCTTAATTGAGGATACATTAGCATTCTTGTTCTTGGTCTTGCACTCATGCTCTTTATGACCAACCTGCTTGCAACTAGTGCAAAATCGACCATTGTTCTTTACAAAACTAATCTTATGAGGAGCAAAGGCCGCCTCGCCTTTCTTAGGGGTATAGCCCAATCCATGATGAGGACATCGCCATGCTGGACACACCGACGCCATGGTCTTCCCCAAGTTGCAATTCGTTCCCAACTCAGCTGCCACGTCACCCTCGGATTCAGCAGACACGTCGTCACTGTTTCGGTCATAACTTTCTCATACGACATCGAAACGGGCCGTTCTTGGATGCGTTGGAAAGGGGACGACGGCGCCGTCGTTTTGGATCTGGTCCCAGCTCCAGAAGGTCCGTGGATCATTCTGTGTGACCATGGCAAGGTGCTGCGTCACCTATTTGGGCCAACTTGGCCATGTATCGTGTCGGGCCTTAAGCCCAAGTTGTGGGCGCCCAACCCCTGGCCGTCCCCAACCCTAGGTCGAGTCTTAGACTATAAACACAGCCGTCGCCGCTGCTACACAATTGGGTTTTGTTTAGAGTTTAGTTTTCCATCGAGAAACTGAATCGTTCATTGTAACTGTGGTGACAAATCCTTTTACAGTGATCCAGGGCCCCCGTTCTTGATCTCCTCCACTATGTCGATTAGTCCTTTGGAACCGAGTTCTAGAACCCTCTATTGATATTCGCGTCATTCATATTTGCAATATCAGATTGCGTGTTTTACCTTCTTGCTTGTGCTCTTCGATTCGCTTGCAGGAAAAGCCTTCTTGGCGAGGTCAATCAAGTTGTGCTTGGTTGATAACCAACGGAGCAGTGGTGTAACGGTTGCAGGGTTCGAATCGCGTCTGATTTGAAGCCGGATCGCCAACGTCGAGATCTCCACAAATCAAACTTACCGGCTACCTCTCGGAAGATCGGGCCTGTACTCATCAATCCATCTTTGTAGAGAGAAGCTCTTTGGCTACCCAAGCACATAAGCAAGCGGTCCTCACCACCATAGGCCTTAGCCAAGGTGTGATTGAGCTCTTTTATCTCCTTCTTGAGTGTCTCATTCTCAACCATTAGTAAGGCATCACAAGTGAAACCATCACTACTAGATGAGGTAGAAGTGGAAGTGCTACAAGAAAGGTTAGTGGGAGCAACAATGATAGGCTTATAGAAAGATTCATCAATTATGTCACATGTTAAGTCTACATCACATGTTAAAACATGCTCTTTCACACTTTGCTCATCAAGTAGAGAGGGATGAGCTTTCTCAAGCTTCTTGTGAGCCTTAAGCTTCACATGGGTTTCCTCTAGTCTCTCATAAGATGCATTGAGCTCATCAAAGGCTTGCTTAAGGGCTTTTAGTTCCTTACACAAGTCTTTTCATTCTCTTCTCTTAATGCCAAAATGTTCTTTAGCATCTTCTAACATGTCAATTAGTTCATCTTTAGTGGGTTCATCATCATTGTCACTTTCACTTTCATTATCATGTTCCTCATCACATCTATCATCATAAGTTTGTACCCTAGTGGCCTTAGCCATAAAGCATGATGGAGTGTTGAAGAGAGAAGGCTTCTCATTGATAGCAACGCTTACAAGAGCCTTCTTCTTGGTGGTCTTGTCATCATCACTATCATCATCATCACTTGAGGAAGCATCACTATCCCAAGTGACTACATATGAACCACCCTTCTTCTTCTTCTTGAAGGTCATCTTGTCCTTCTTCTCTTTATTTTCCTTCTTGTCCTTCTTCTTGCTCTTCTTGTCATCATCATCATTGTCGCTATTGTATGGGCATTGAGCAACAAGAGGATCCTTGCTTCCATACTTGAAGCACCTTCTTGACTCTTCCTTGTTCTTAGATGAAGACTTCTTTCTTCTAGCATGATAGCCCTTCTTTACCATGAACTTGCTAAATCTCTTCACAAAGGGAGCCATCTTCTCATCATTATCATCATCCCAAGAGAATGAGCCTTCATCTTCACTTAATGTGTCTTGCTTGGTCTTGCCCTTGGATGATGTGGCTTTGAATGCCACACTCTTCTTCTCATCCTTCTTCTCATCTTTCTTCTTTTTTTCCTTCTCATCATCATCTCTATTTGCATCATCGGTCATGATATCTGCCAAGATTTGGTTTGGTGTCATTGTGTCCACACTGGTTCTCACTAGCAAGGTGACCAACATGCTAAATATTGCAGTAAGCATCTTAATAACTTATGTGAGAAGTACTTGTCCTCCACTTTCTCACCAGGTGCTTTGAAATCATTGACAAGCACCTCCATCCGATGGAACATGTCCGGGACACTCTCATCTTCCTTCATCTTGAAACTAGCAAACTTCTTCTTGAAAATGTATGCCTTTGCACCCTTTATCACCTTGGTGCCCTCAAATGATTCTTTCAACTTCTTCCAAGCCTCATGAGCCATCTCAATGTTCTTGATTTGCTCAAATATTCTCTCATTAATAGCATCATGAATAGCACTAAGAGCAATATCATTGTTTTGGAGTAGCACTTCTTCGGCTACGGTGGGAATCTCCGGATTGGCTATCTCCATTTTGGTCTCCACTACCATTCCACACCTTTCTATTGGTTGACTTAATGTATGTGGTCATCTTAGACTTCTAATATTGATAATTTATGCCATCAAATTGGGATGGTTTCTTTGTGTTGTTGATTTGAGTCATTTTGACACTGAATGTTGTTAAGCCTCAAATCATGGTGACCATAGCTCTAATACCACTTGAAAGGTCCTAATGGCTAGAGGGGGGTGAATAGCCTATTGAAAATTTCTACAACAACACTTAGCAAAGATGTTAGACAATTAAACGGCGAAGCATGTGTTGCGCTAGCCTACTAAAAAGGCAAGCCACCTACCACAATTCTAGTGACTATGATCTCTAAGCACACCAAGGCTAAGTCACTACACTAAGTTAGTATGCTCTCAAAGGCTAACTAAAGAGCCGCACTAACCACTAGACCCGACACAAGCTTGTTCTCAAAACTAATTATACTAAAGAGTGAAGCAACACTAGAAATATAAGTGCACAAGAGAGGATGGTGATGATTATACCGCCGTGTTGAGGGATTGTGCCAATCATAAGATGATCACAATCAATCACAATGAATACCAAAAAATCCTCGGACGATGATGACACATGATTTTTTTACCGAGGTTCCCTTACTTGCCGGCAAGCTAATCCTCGTTGTGGTGATTCACTGACTTAGAGGTTCACGCGTTAATTGGCATCACACGCCAAATCCTCAATAGGGTGCCGCACAACCAACACAAGATGGGGATCACACAAGCCATGAGCAATTCACTAGAGTACCTTTTGGCTCTCCACCGGGGAAAGGTCAAGAACCCCTCACAATCACCACGATCGGAGCCGGAGACAAGCACCTTCCTCCGCTTGATGATCCTCATTGCTCCAACCCATCTAGGTGGCGGCAACCACCAAGAGTAACAAGCGAATTCTGCAGCAAAACACGAACATCAAGTGCCTCTAGATGCAATCACTCAAGCAATGCACTGGGATTCACTCCAAATCTCACAAAGATGATGAATCAATGATGGAGATGAGTGGGAGGACTTTGGCTAAGTCACAAGGTTGCTATGTCAATGCAAATGTCCAAGAGACTGAGCTTGAGCCGGCCAAACACCTTTTATAGAGGCCGAGCACACCCAACACTGACCGGATGCGTAGGTCTAGCGTCTGATCTTACGTCCGATCACGCTAGTGGCCTCCTCGACTTTCCAAACTTCACCACCCTTGCTCAAATGTGCCAACCACCAAGTGTATCACCTTGTGCACGTGTGCTAGCATGTTTTCATAAATATTTTCAAGGGTGTTAGCACTCACTAGAATCTAAATGATATGCAATGAGTTAGAACTTCTAGTGGCACTTTGATAACCACATTTCAATACGAGTTTCACCTCTCTTAATAGTATGGCTATCAATCCTAAATGTGATCACACTCGCTAAGTGTCTTGATCACCAAACCAAAAAGCTCCTATAAATTTTCACCTTTGCCTTGAGCTTTTTGTTTTTCTCTTTCTTCTTTTCTAAGTCCAAGCACTTGATCATCATCGTGGTCACACCATCATCTTGATCTTCACCATTGCTCCACTTCTTGGAATAGTGGTACATATCTCATGATCAATTTGTTAAACTAGGTTAGCACTAAGGGTTTCATCAATTTACCAAAACCAAACTAGAGCTTTCACCCACCATGAGCCTCTTCCGGTAGCTGGGGAGGAGAAGAGAGGAGGCGAAGGAGTCCACGTAGGTGCCTATCAGCACTAGCCGGCCTAGAATCCTACCACCCAGAGCAGACGAGACGATGGGATGAAGGAGGGGATGAGAGCAGAGGAGGTGCTAGTGCTCACTCAATTCATGAAAAGAATGAACTAGTATGTTCATAACCTGTGGCTGACGAGTAATGTCAATGTTTTCGGACCACTGATGAGTAAATTTGTATTTGCGCGTCTAGCTCAGATGGTGTGCTCGGAAGACACAAGGGTTTATACTAGTTCAGGCAGAATGTCCCTACATCTAGTTTGCTACTGCTTGTGTTACTAGAACTTGGTTTGCAGTAGGGGTTACAAACAGGCGAGAGAGGAAAGGATACCAAGTCTCTGGTGGAAGGAGTGAACGGGAGCTAAGAGCTCGATTGCTGCTCAGCCGTGTGCTCATGTCGTGCTCTTATGTTTTTATCTCATGGTCTGGCCCCCGGTAGGGGCACCCTGCTTCCCCTTTTATGGGTGAAGGAAAAGCACGGGGTACAGAGGAGGAAAAGGAGAAGAACGAGAGAGAGAAGAAGGCTTCTAGGATCGCTGGGTCCTTCTTCTCCTTCATGCAGGTCCCATTGATCATATAGATGTCAATAGGGATGGCTCCATGTCATGGCCTTGTTCATCACTGGCACCATACGTAGGTATCATCTGCCGGTCATCGCATTCCATTCTGTCCCGGCGGACGTCGTGGTGAACTGACGTGCCTGTCAATGTTCGTACAAGGGTTAGGTAGAACAACACTAGCACGCCCCAACATTGTTCTTGATGTGAATCCTCTAGTATGGCCCATCATGGCCACAGGTTACATCAAGGCGTGCTAGTCTCTTCCCTGGTGTCAGAGTTTTGACCCAGGCCCATACGCTTAGACCTAGAGTGGTTGGTGGCGGTATGGATCCCCGTCAGATGAGACAGAAACTGCATCCTTGGGGTCGGGTGAGACGGAGCCCGCAGCCTCGAGGTCGGGCGAGACGGAGCCCGCACCAAAGGGGGCGGGCGAGACGGAGCCTGCACCCAAGGGGTCGTGCGAGATGAAGCCCACAGCCTTGGGGTCAGGTGAGACTTTTTAATACGTCTTGCTCCATCCAGGGAAGTCAGCGTGGGCGCTAACTTCCTTGCTTTGGGTATCCCTAATATTGATACCCGATAGTAGCCCTCGAGACTACGAAAGAGTAGAATACTCCTTTGGAGGCTTTTTCAGATGGGAGGACTCTATGGGCCTTGGCCTTCTTTTTATAGCCCACAACATGTCCTGGTAGGACGGCGATTCCCTTTTGTCATGATCGGTCTTCTTGGGGGCATGTAACCGTAGGATTCGGGAGGTCAAAAAGATTTTTCTTGATTCCGGTCCCCTAGGATCCGATTGGTCTGTTGTCATACTATGACCGCGTGTTTGGTCTCCTTGTGAGTCCAACTTTCCTCAAGCCCCCGCGCGTAGCGGGGGTCTAGTCGAGGGTCGGCTCGTCTTTGTGATCGTCGCCCCTCAAGCATTTTTTCTGATAAAACGGAGGGGCTGAGCCATGCCATGTTTTTCCTCAATGGACGAAACATGGTGCTCGGTGAGCTATTAACGGGCTAGTCCTAGTGGGGCCCCAGCTTCCCGTTCATGGGGGTCTGACATGGGTCAGTTGGTGACCGACTCTAGATTCTCAGTGGCCAATCCATATAGTTCTTGGGTCCATTCTACCGGTCCCGAGGGCTCGTTGCCTTTCTTCCAGGAAAAACCATGGACTGGGAACCGACCAAGACTCGAACATGGGCCGGGATGTCCTCGGTGCTCGTGCGCCCGGGTACTAGCTGCTAGTGGGCCCATCCCTTTCCACCCCTCACTCTAAGGGCACCCTAGAGTGGTTGTGAACCCCTCGGAGGGCCAGCCTTCGAACTCCTAGGCCTAAATGGGCCATAGGAGCGTTTTTAGCTCCGTATCCCACCTTACCTACGACGGTTCTTGACCCATTGAATGGGCGAACTGTCATCCGGCGTATCCTTTGAGGGCGCGGCCAGAGATAGCGTGCGCATGATCTTCGGAGGGAGGTGACGTGATGTGGCACAGCAGGCACATGAATC
The DNA here is from genome assembly GCA_904845875.1 of Miscanthus lutarioriparius. Taxonomy (NCBI): domain Eukaryota; kingdom Viridiplantae; phylum Streptophyta; class Magnoliopsida; order Poales; family Poaceae; genus Miscanthus; species Miscanthus lutarioriparius. Next base: position 84,090,865 of record CAJGYO010000006.1, read on the forward strand.
TAGGTGGATGGTTCTCCTTCTCGCCCCACTCCGCCCTATAAATAGCGGCCTCGCCCTTTGTGTTCCTGCACACCAAAACTAAACCCTTACCTTCTCCATTTCTCCGCCGCCGCCATTTGGATCTGCCGTGCTTGCTAATCCGCTGCCAGAGCCCTAGATCTGTAGCTTCCGCTCCTCCACCATCGCCTTTGCTTCTTCACAGCCACCTCCATCCTCCATGGATTCGTGGTACCACTACAATGTTACCCATGCGCGCATGGAGGGCCTCGTCAAGCATGGTCTTCTCTACGGGAGGTCTGATGTAGTGGAGTGGCTTGTTCCCAGCCGTGAGGATGCGCTGGTGCTGCCCGACGGCTACGTCTTCTCCTTCGCGCTCTTCCATGACCGTGGACTCACGGTTCCTCCCCACATATTCTTCCAGGGTCTACTACACCACTATCAGATCAAGCTGCAGTAATTGAACCCCAACGTGATCCAGCACATCGTGTGTAACACCCTAGGTGTTAGGCTTGCATAATTGCACTTGCATTGCAAGAGCATAAGCATCATTCATTCATGCACAAGCATTTCCATATGAAACATTGCTATGAAACATGTGAAACATACTATTGTTCTTTTATGTTTCATTGTATGTATGCTTTATGATCATGTGTGATTGAATGCTAGTGGTGGATGTTGGTCACTAAAATCCCTTAGCTACACTTAGGATACTTAATGGAACAATGTTCATGTAGATCATTTCACCTAATCAAGCCCCTAAGTCATGATGTGTTTAGTTTGACTTAGGGAACCAATTTGTTTGACCTTTTATGAACTGCAAGTTAGAAGCTTTGCATGGCTGAGCAACCTAAAGCAGAGTTGTAGAAAATTATATATGGAACAAACTTTGTTTAGAGGCCAAGTCATGAAAATGTGTGGAACAGTCCCGAACATGGCCCACAAGTTAGATTTGGGTGCTGATTTAGCACTTAGAAAATTTTCTAAGTCCTAGGTGCCACATAGTTTCCATGTACCTATGTTTGGGTTTATGTAACTCATGATCCTTTGCGAATTAACTTTTGGTTTCTATAGAACAATTGTAGCTCTATCATAGCTCTACAACTTTTATTCTAGGAGATTTTGCTAACTCGCTGCAGATTAGGAATTAGGAGGGTATGAAATTGGGCTGTCAGGCGCTGATGCTGGCTCACCGCTGCCCCATTCTCAAATCCACTGCACTCACAGCTTTGCCTCACTCTGCTCTACTATTCCCATCTAGCTGTGCTCACAGTCGTTCCCTTAGTAAGCCGTATTTCTTGTTGCGCCACCACGGGTGCGTCCCTGCCGTGGTCGCCATGCCCACCGTGGCATGCGAGTTTGCCGCAGCGCAACTTCTCCACCCTCTCATCCTCCTTTCGAGTGCACCGAATAGGGCAACCCTAGGTCTGGTTGTTGGCAAGATGGAGACCCTTGAGTCGCCGCCATTTAGTCAGAACGGCGACCTCGCCGTTGAGCTCTGTGCGCCGCCGTGCAGCGGTGCATGTGGCCGAGCTCACCCGTAGCTTCCACCGAGTCCTAGATACCTCTAGAAGCTCCATTGGACCTCCCCAAAGCCTAGGAAGCCATCGCATTGCCAAGCCCTGGCTGGCGTACCGCTGCACCATCGCCGCCGTCCGCCATGGTCGTCGGTGAGGAGTTTCCGTGCTTCTTTCAGCCGTGCAAGACCATCACCGGGTGCAGGCGAAAGAGTAGATCACGTTAGTGTAGACACTACCGCCGGCGAGCTCACCGTTGGTGAGAAACCGTCGGCCGGACCTCTCCCCTGTCTATGTCTCTCTGGCGTGTGGGGTCGGCTGGCCCACGGGTCCCGCCTGTCAGCCTCTCCATTAGGGTTTTTTGTTGTGTGTTTGCACAGAATTCTCACTTGTTTTGGGAAATTCATATTTGAGGCTCTAGGACTCCAATTGAGGTCATCCAAATTTTGTTGGGATGCTTATGAAGTGTAGAATGTGGTAAAATTATAAAATGGACATGCTCTGTGAATTTAATTTGAGAATTAAATAAATCTACAAAGGTGCTCTTTATTTGTGTAGAAACTTGTGAATTTCATAGCTGGAGTTCTATTGCTCCATTAATTATGAAATTTTTATAGTGGACTGCTCTTGATATTCTTAAGCTAGGATAAAAATTCCAAGTCCAGTGCATGCTTAATAATTTAGTTACAGATTTCTTTAGAAGCAACCCTATATTCTTGTGCTATTTTCATGGTAAAAATATGTATCCTTTGAGCATGAAACTTTTTGTGCAGTGTTCTTGTATTATGATGAAGCTAAAAAAAAATAGGAATTTGTTGTTTGACACTTTTCAATAGGGTTTCCTATTTATGCTATTTTAAGCCCTGCTGGCTTGTCATTTTTGTGTAGGATGTTATACTTATTCAAATGCAGTGAAATTTATAAAGTAGCCTATTGGGAACATGTATAAGCTACTGTAATTTTTGTGGAATTTTCTGTACACTTTGGCTAGGTGTTTATTATTTAACCTAATTATCTAAATAAATTAATAAAGGCATGAAAAGAATTTATTTAGGAATGGTCACTATATTTTCTAGTGTTTATTTGATGTATGTTAACTGTTGGTAACATTGGTAGTGCTAATAGTACTGTTCTTGTATGTAGTGAAATATTATTTTCACTATAATTCACTCCCGGTGAATTTCTGGACAGATTTTGGAGTTAAGCAAATTAACTGGTGAAGATGAGGTTTGCTAGGAATCTTGTCTATAACAAAGTTGTAGATGGCTCACTTAACTAGCTTGTGTTAAATTTTCATAGGATTTGGCCAAATATTTTTTGAGTTATGCCTGTTCAAAGTTGGTCTTCAGAAATTGTAGCTCTTTGGAATTTCTGGACCAGATTTGATAAATGTGCCTGTTTGACCTTGTTAACTTGGGAATCATGCTGAGATGTTTAAATATGAATTGTAGATAATTTCATAAGCTTTCCATATTGTGTTGTTCCATATATTTTGGAATAGTACAACTCCAGTTATGAGTTAAACTAGCAGCTGCTGTTTGCAGCCTTGAATCTGTGAATGCAGTTAATAACTCGTTTGCTTTATATGAGTTGATGTGATGATTTAGATGCTAGGTTAATTAAGATAAATTATTAGTTGTAGGTGCTAGACCTGTTACTAAAGATGAACAACTTTATCTTAGGTTGTTCGAGCTTGGTGAGTGTGTAGTTCTTGCTTTCATGAAGAGATATGCATCTACTCAGTAAAATAAACGTTAATCTTGAATCATCATGCCATTCATGTGACCGTCTTGACATGGCTGTACATTTTATCATCACCTTCCATCTCTTGTGCATACATGACTCTTATGCTATGCATATGCATGCAATAGGTGTTCCGGAGGGAGTCACGCTTCTGGAATTCGAGCAAGGACTTCTGGAGGAGCAGCAGCAAGCTCAGGAGACGGAGGTGCAGGCCCCAAAAGAAGGAGCCAACGAAGAAGAAGTTCTTGAGTGTCCCGATCACCAACCATCCTCTTTTCTGAAAGGCAAGCCCTAGAGCATTCTAAGTCTCCTATGTTTTGAAAATGATTACTTTGAGTATCTTTATTTGTTTAATGCATTAAGTGATAGGAATTGGATGCAAACACTTGTTGCATATATATATCTATTCCTTGTCCAGTAAACGTACCCTGAATCCTATTTAGGTTCAGGAGCGAATCAAAGCTTAGCCTTGCTTAGACCGGTAAAGTCAGGTGATTTCCTATCACCTGCAAGTTAGGATGATGTCTGGTCACGGTTGGCTATATTTGCTATCATGGAAATAACCATGTGTTAATATTGAATGGAGACCGGGCGGGATATCGATAGAGAAGCAACAAGGCAAGGAGGTCTTGGGTGTGGATCGATCCCGTCTGTGTCGATTAAGGACGATTCGTTGCACGTCCTCATGTCATGTTTGTCGCAGAACCGACCAATTTATAAGAGTACAAGTACAATGGCGGCCCACAAGCGGTCGCACTGTCATACTTGAACCCATATAAACCCGGAAGTCCGTCGAGTACCACGACGGGTCTCGATAAACGATTTACAACAACCAAGATCGTACATGATTCAACATACATGTCACATATTACATAAAGTTCGCAGATACATTTCCATCATCAGAGTATGAAATAGAGTTTTTACAAACCAAGTTTGATAGATAAAAGCGGAAGCAAATTAAGTTTGAAAGTAAAGTTTTCAACATAGTTTAATACAGTGTCGAAATACGATCACGATCCACAAAAGCATGTAGAAGGATTAATAAAGAAGCCTGCCCAAGCTCACTCCTCATCCACAGCGGGATAGAAGCAACTCTTGCAATAACCATGATACACAGTTCCATCTGCAACAATGGGAAATAAAACCCTGAGTACGAGAAAGTACTCAGCTAGACTTACCCGCCATAAACCAGAAATAAAATGACTCCAAGGATTATGCAAGGCTGTATAAGTGGGGATAGCTTGACAACATTTTGCATAAAAAGCGATTAACTCAGTTATACAATTATGGTTCCAATATCAGGTTAATTATAACTATCCATCTCTAGATTAGCAACTATCTTGTGCCAAACATGTGGTACATCTATTTAAAAGCATACAATATTAACCATATCAGGTATTGTAATTCCATATTCGTTCGAACCATCATGTTCCATAATACAATTACTACGATGTTGGGGCTAGCCAAGTTTCTCACTATCCGGGAGAGACGGCGATTCGAATCGATTTCAACCAGCTGGGAATTTATTCCTAACACAAACCCAAACATCCCCCGTTGAGGTCGCGTCGGGTCACCTTTGGTACAACTCAGGTACACATTTCACGGGTCCGTACAGTGCCGCACAATCTGGGACACCAGATGCCAGGACGTTCAGGCCTAGCCTGCCCTTGGGCTCAGTCTGATCGCCCCCCGCAAGGAGCGCACAACAGAACGGGTCCCGACCTGAGTTGAGCTACTCGGCTTCGCGGTCGGAACGAGTTATCCGGCCAGCTAAGTGATAGACATGCGTTCAATCTTGTCAAAAGTGCCAACAACGGTATGGTCCTTAATCGACACAGACGGGGATAGATCCACACCCAAGACCTCCATGTCTTGTTGCTTCTCTATCGACATCCCGCCCGGTCTCCATTTACATTACCCCATGATTCTTTTCCACGATAGCAAATATAGCCAACCGTGCTTCGGTATCCGCCTATATCTCGCAGGTGACAGGAAATCACCTGACTTCTACCGGTCTAAGCAGGGCTAAGCATATATTCGATCCTGGACCTATACAGGGTGAAAGGTGTATATATCTGGACAAGGTAGTTCCATGCATCAAGTGTTTCCATTCAACTCTTATAACCTAAATGCATCAATCATAAGTACTTAAGTAATCATTTGTAAAATATTAGGAGACTTATAATGCTCCGGGGCTTGCCTTTCAGAAAGGAAGTAGGGCGGTGATTAGGGCACTCCGGAAGCTCTTCAGGATTCTGCTCCTCGCCTTCTGGAGCTGCGACTTGAGGATTCTCCTGCTGGTCCCCTCCTCTACTTCGTCGAATTCCAGCAACGTTATTTTCTCTGTCGATCCTATATGCATGAATATGGCATAAGTTATTGCGAATGCATACATGCGTACAAGTATAAAATAATGACACATGATGAATGCATTCGTATAAGTATTCTTAACAGCATGGTGTTAACAAATGCATCATAATTTACCAAGTAGGTGCATATCTCTTCTTGATTACTTAATCAAACCTATTTACAATTCATTCACTACACACAAAACAACAGCTGCTTGTTTTACCAATCACTGAAGTTCTACTTATCCAAATGCTGTGATCTTAGACTTTCTGGAAAGCTTATAAAATTGTCTACAACTCTTATTTAATCACCAAAAGCTAATGCCTACTTATCTTAACCAAAACAGACAATCAATCCAGCGTTGTCCAAAAATTTTAGAGCGCAAGCAATTCGGAAATGCTAACTTTAAACAGCTATAAATCCTAAACCGTTTGACCTATGGTCCTAAAATTTTAACACAAGACCTATGATGAAGTTATCTACAACTTTGTTATTAACCATTTTTACAGCAAACATCATTTTTATCATGCAACTTATCAAACTACAGAATCTGCCCAGAAACTCTTCTCTCCCGAATTATAAAGCAACGATATTTCTATTGCACATAAACATTCCAAATTTGACTTCACCAATCATACCAACAGTACAAGGACATAAAATACACTCAAGAAAACATAATGGCCATACCCAAACTATTTATTTAAATGCCTTTATCAATTTACTAAGATACTTAGGTTAAATAATAAACATATACTAGATGTGTATCATAAATTCTCAAAAATTTACAGTGCCTTACTAATGCTACCAAAAGACTACTGTGAAAGTTTCATGCCATTTTACCAAGCAAAACATTCTATACAAAAATGACAAGGCACAAAGGCTTAAAATAGCAAAAATAGAAAACCATAGTGAAAAGTGTTAAGCAACAGATTTTATATTTTTCTTAGCATACATATGGTACTAGGATAACCTCCAACAAATTTCATGAATATTGGATTCCTAAATAATTTATAAAAATTCATACAAGGATCTCCTAATTATAAAAGAAAAATCTATAACTACCAATCTATACATGCACTGACCCTCAAATTTTTACCAGAGCTTATACATGTCAAGAATAGCTTGATACCAAAATTTCATAATTTTTGGAGCACAGGAACTCTAGATATAAAATAAATAAGTTTGCATGCATTCAAAAACACATTTCAAATTTCTATTAAAATCCTAAGGAACACTACAAAATTTATTCCACAATTTTTGAATCTACATAGCTCAACTTATCAAATTTTCAAAGTGGCACATGAAACAGGAACAAATGAACTAGCCCACTTCACTTCTGTCGCTGACAGGCGGGACCCGCTGGTCAGTTGACCCCACCGGTCAGCGAGACAAAACAGAGCACGGTGGCGCTGCTCGACGCTGCGCGGCCACAACTCATTGGCGACGAGCTTCACCGACGATGGCACCTGCTCTACGGTGAACCCCGTGACCTGGCGAACGTGTAGGGCTATCTAGGCGGGCGAATAACCGACGTGAAGGACGGCGGCGACAGCCATGGCGACACGGCGGAGCTGGACAACGGCGCAACGCCGGCGGTGGCCACGGCGATGCAAGTTCAAGCTCAGACGAGCATATACTACCCAAGACGAACTCAACGCACTAGCTAACGCATGGAGAGGTGGACGGTGGCGCTCCGGCCATGGTGACGGGCGTGGCGGTGATGCTCCGGTGAGGTTCGCACGGCGAAACGGCTTACCCAGCGTGGCTAGGGAAACGATTGCGGGCGCGGCGTGACGGTGGGATCACGGAGGAGCTATTGCGGTGGCAATTGGGCGACAAGACGCAAGCTTGCGCTGGCTATGGCGACGGCGGAGGTGGGGAAAAACTCGGCTGCTGCTGCAGTGCTTTGGCCGGCGATGGAGGAGACCGAGAAAATGAAAATGAGGGCGTGGGATGGAGCGGGCGAGCGCTGGCATGTTAAAGGCTCGCTCTGGCCGGCCTGGCCGACGGGGTAGGGCGTCGGCGACACGCGACCATCGCTGCCTCCACGCGGCGGCCCTGTCTTGGCGACGGTCGGCCACTGACGACCGAATGAGTTGGCCATCAGAACCCCGAACCGAGCCTGATGACGTGAATTCATGAAGCACGATCTTCTAATCCGTGTAGAGTTAGCGTACATAATCTAAAACAAAGTCATAGACCTACATACCAGCTACAATTACTCTTAAAGAATCATGTGCTAAATCGCAACCAAAAACGAGTTATGTCTTCTCAAAGTAGGGCTGTCAGACTGTCAGTCACAAACAACTTAGCAAAAATTGCTAAGTGCTAAAAACTGTGAAAAGCTAATTTTTGTGAGCCAAATTCAAGCATGTTAGGAGCTAAACTAGTCTATGACCCAAACATAAAAGTTGTTCCCCTTGCCAAACACTACAACTTTGCTTTAGTGACCACCTCCATGCAAGGTCTCTAGCATATGATTCAAACTTGGTCAAACATACTACATTCAAATGATGACTTGTTCATGAACTATGACTTAATGACTCATTTAGCCCTAGCCATGCATACCAAAGTTGTTCATGATGACATACTAAACATGTTTAAGCTAATTGCCAGGTCACCCAATCATTTCATGCATTGGTCACACATAGTGCTATCCAGGTCAACACATGTAGCATTAAGTGCTTGATCATGAAAGGTGACATTCATGAACAATGTTCCATTTGCTAACCTAAGTGTTGCTAACATGTTTTTGTGACTCATATCAACCAATAACATGTATACACTCATAATCATATGTATATTCATATGAAAACATGAAATACTAAGAAATGTTGCACGAGTTTCAATTGAATGTTTCAAGGGTAAATGCATATATATGAATGCTTGATGATCATGCTCATGCTATGCAAGTCAAGTTATGCAAGGCGAACACCTAGGGTGTTACAGCCCCTCCCCCTTATAAAAATCTCGTCCCGAGATTTGCAAGACCTACCATTCTTGGAAAAAGGTGGGATAAACTTCACGTAAATAATCCTCTCATTCCCACGTAGCATCTTGTTCACTCTAATTGTTCCACACCACCTTATAGAACTTAACAATCTTACTCCGTGTTACTCTTTCCATCTCCTCTAATACTCTAATTGGCTTTTCCTCATAGGTCAAATCCGATTGAAGCTGTATGTTGGTGGGTGCAATAGCTTCTTTAGGTACTCGAAGACATTTCTTCAACTGAGAAACATGGAAAACATCAAATATTGCACTCATCTCTGGTGGAAGTTATAACTTATAAGCAACATTCCCCTTTCATTCCAGAATCTTGTATGGTCCTACATATCTAGGTGAAAGTTTCTTTTTCATCCCAAACCTCTTCACACCTTTCATGGGTGCTACTTTCAAGTATACATAGTCACCTACTTCAAACATCAGTGGTCTTCTTCTTTTATCAACATAACTCTTTTGTCTCAATTGAGCTGCCTTCATATGCTGTTGGATCACACATACTTGCTCTTCAGCTTCATTGACAAAGTCAATACCAAAGTATCTCCTTTCACCGGGCTCAATCCAATTCAACGGAGTTCTACATTTTCTACCATACAAGGCTTCAAATGGAGCCATCTTGATACTTGCTTGATAACTGTTGTTATAGGAGAACTCAGCTAAAGGTAACCATTTCTCCCACGAACCTTTTGAAGATATAACACAAGCTCTTAGCAAATCTTCTAAGATTTGGTTCACTCGCTCCGTCTGTCCTGAAGTTTGCGGATGGTATGCCGAACTTCTGATCAGTTTAGTTCCCAAGGCCTGGTGTATGTGTTCCCAGAAACAAGCTATGAACTGTGGTCCTCGGTCCTGAGATTATGGTCCTAGGCACTCCATGTAGTTTCACAATCTGAGAAACATATAGCTCAGCGTACTTCACCACATGATACCTTATGTTTACTGGTATAAAATGTGCTGACTTGGTGAGACGATCTACAATGACCCATATTGAATCGTGACCTTGCTGTGTCATTGGAAGGCCGGTGATAAAGTCCATACTGATTTCTTCCCATTTCCAACCTGGAATAGGCAATGGCTGAAGTAATCCGGCAGATTTCATATGAACAGCTTTTACTCTACTGTAGTTATCGCACCTAGCGACAAAGGTTGCGATCTCTTTCTTCATCTTAGTCTACCAAAAATGGGTTTTCAAATCTTGATACATCTTGCTACTACCCGGATGGATAGACAACTTGGATGAATGAGCCTCATCTAAAATTTGGTTTCTAAGCTCACGGTCCTTTTGTACCACCAGTCGGTCCTCGAACCATAGTACACCTCTTTCGTCCAATCTGAAATGCTTGGTCTCTTGCTCTTGCATTTTTCTCTTGATGTGACTTATTCCTACATCTGTCTGCTGCAGCTCTATGATTTTACTCTCAAGTGAACAACTTAGAGTGATATTGTGCAGTACAGCAGGATGCAACAAATTGAATCCATCTTCTAGCAATGCTTCCATAGTGTTGCAATGAGACTTCCGGCTAAGTGCATCTGCTACTACATTAGCTTTTCCCAGATGGTAATGTACTTCTAAATTGTAGTCCTTAATCAGCTCTAACCATCTTTGGCACTTCTAAATTGTATAGTCCTTAATCAGCTCTAACCATCTTTGTTGTCTCATGTTCAGCTTTGGTTGGGTAAAGATATACTTGAGACTTTTATGGTCAGTATATATATGACATACATTGCCCAACAAGTAATGTCTCTATATCTTTAATGCGTGGACCACTGCTGCAAGTTCTAAATCATGAGTGGGGTAGTTGACTTCATGCTTTCTCAACTGCCGAGAAGCATATGCAATTACTCTTCCTTCTTGCATAAGCACACACCCCAAACATATGCATGATGCATCACAAAATACATCAAAAGGCTTTTCAATGTCTGGTTGTGCTAGCGCAGGTGCTGTAGTCAATAGAGTTCTGAGGGTGTGAAAAGCTGCTTCACATTCTGGCATCCATTTGTACTTCTCATCTTTCTGAAGTAGTCTGATCATTGGCTTAGCTATCTTTGAGAAATCTAGAATGAAACGACGATAATATCCTGCTAACCCTAGAAAACTCCGAACTTCATGAGCCGAAGTTGGGGCTTTCCAATCCATGGCCTCTTGTACTTTTGATGGGTCTACAGAGATTCCATCCCTTGATAAGATGTGACCTAAGAAAGGTACTTTGCTCAACCAAAACTCACACTTACTAAACTTTGCGTATAGCTTATGCTCCCTCAATCTGGATAGGACAATCCTCAGATGCTCTTCATGATCCGTCTCATTTTCTGAATATATCAATATATCATCGATAAACACGACCATGAACTTGTCAAGCTCGGGCATGAATACCGAATTCATTAGGTACATGAAGTAGGCAGGAGCATTCGTTAGTCCAAAAGACATAACCAAATACTCATATAAGCCGTATCTAGTGGAAAAAGTAGTTTTAGGTATGTCCTCTGGCCTGATCTTTATCTGATGATAGCCTGATCTCAAGTCAATTTTTGAGAATACCTTTGCTTTTGCCAACTGATCAAACAAGATGTCGATGCGAGGCAATGGGTACTTGTTCTTGATGGTCACAGCATTGAGTGGTCTGTAATCTACACACATTCTCAGTGACTTGTCCTTCTTTTTCACAAACAATGCTGGACATCCCCACGGAGATGAGCTAGGTCGGATAAGACCCTTGTCCAATAGATCTTGTAATTGAACCTTAAGTTATGCTAACTCATTGGGTGGCATTCTATAGGGCCTTCTTGATATGGGTGCCGTACCTGGCACTAACTTAATCTTAAATTCCACATCCCTATCCGGTGGCAAGCCTGGTAATTCCTCTGGAAATACATCTGGAAACTCACAAACTACGGGGATATCACAAAGTGTGGTGGTTTGGATAGCACAAGCTAAATGTTGGAGTTCCAAATTGCGGGAGAGTGGTACTAGAAAAGCATTCCCTCCCATGGGTTCTCTCAACATAATAGTACGGGTGCTGGTGTCAATGAGAACACCATGATCCTTCATCCAATTCATGCCTAAGATTACACTTATCGATAACCCCGGCAATATTATCAAATATGTTGTATACTCCCTCCCTTATATAGAGATGAGCACATTTTTGACTATCTTATTTGTGGCAATAGTTGCCCCTACAGAATTTATACTATAATCCCCTTTGCTTACTTTAATTATTTCTTGATCATGCCTAGATGTGAATGCTTGACTCATAAAGGAATGAGAAGCTCCCGAATCAAATAAAACAACAGCGGGATGCTTGTTGACGAGAAACATACCAGCCGTGACAACTTCTCCAGCGGGCACTTCCTCCACAGCGACATAATGCACATATCCCGGACGTGCCCTTGAGTTTGCCTGCCTCTGATTGTTCTGATTCGGATTGCCATTCTTCTTGGGGTGGGGGCATTCCTTGGCCCAATGGCCCACTTGATTGTAGTTGAAACATGGTTGATTATTCCAGGGTCCTGTGGAGCTCCCCTGACTGCTAGTTCCTTTTGGTAAGGCAATAGTGAATGCCTTACGGAATGATTTCTGAGGTCTGCTGTTCTGAGCTTTAGGTGGTGGGGGCCTAAACTTGGATGTAGGTGGATGGAATTGTGGCCTAGCTGTGATAGGCGCTCTTGCATGTGAAGATCCGGAGGCACCTGCCTCGAATGCCCTCTTGCGACCCTTAGCAGCCGCATGCATGTTATTGTGGTTTTCTTGGGTCAAGGCATCACTAATAAACTTGTTGTATGTGGCACACCTAGAATTGGCCATGGTCTTCATCAGTTTGGTACCTAGACCCCGCTTGAAGCTCTCTATCTTTTTCTCCTCGGTATCCACAAAACCTGGAGCATACCTGGATAGGTTGTTGAATGCGTGCATATATTCTGTGAGGGTCTTTGTCCCTTGAGTGAGCCTCATGAATTCAGCCGCTTTCATGCGCATTAGGCCCGGGGGAATGTGATGTCCCCTAAAAGCCAGTTTGAACTGCTCCCATGTCACTCGCGCATTAGCAGGTAGTGATGACAAGAAATGTGCCCACTAGATCCCTGCTGGTCCTTGTAGCTGATGAGAAGCATACTCAGCTTTCAGATGCTCGGTGACTCTTAGCAGGTGAAACTTCTGGTCAATGGTATTGAGCCACTCGTCAGTCTATAGTGGTTCCTCAGCCACCTTGAAGATAGGAGGCTTTGTATCCAGAAATTCCTTAAATGTACTATGTTGATTTGGCTCGGCCCCTTGTTGCTGTGGGTGGCCACGAGCGGTGTTCTGCACAATGAGGCGCAGAGCTTCCTCCATTGTCCTTTGGCTCCCCAAGAACTGAGCAAAGAACTCTTGAGCAGACGGCGGCGGCGGTGGTGGTAAGTCATCACCATTGCCATCATGACTGCTACCAGCTCCTGCACGGGTGCGTGTCATCTGCGAAGTTGCAACAATAAGCAATTTTTGGTGGATGCCACAAGATTGCAGATGAATTTATAATCATGTCAAACTAAAATTACTGGAGAAAATTATCAAATTTACAATAAAAACAGAGGCATAACAATTCATTCTCGCAACATGACACCACCAATTTTATCACTTATCGGACTCGCACCGTGTTAACATACTAGTCACTAGGTGACTCTAATCTTCATTAAGATCGCTGCCGAGGTCGGAGATAGGATCATCCTCATTCTCTGGCTCCACTTCTTTCTCATCCCAGCCGTCATCTTCTACTAACATTTCTAGATCTTCGTCTTCCTTACTAAGGATCGGGTGCAGTTGGTTGTCCAAATTATGCACCTCATGCTGAAAACCCATCACTACATGCTAGGCCCGTTCAAGCTGCTGGCGTAAGTCTCTCTAGGTATACTTCATTCCGCTGATAGAGGGGTGGTTCCTAATACCCCGCATAGTGTAAGACTCTCCACAATAGGGTAGGTGTTCCGAAAACCATCAGGAAATTCCTACTCCAACTGGTGCTGCTATCGGTACGATCATCATGTACACTTAGTGAGACAAGGCCATAATGGATAAGAGTTACATAACCGAGTAAGAAATTTATAAGGGGAGGAACAATGTATTTATGTGAATGATAATTATCATGATGCATGCTCGTTCCGTACGTCCTCACAAACTTAGGAAAAATTTGTTTCTAGCGGTAGACACGGTGGCATACATACGTTCTCTCATAAATAGCGTAACTAGTCGAGCTGCACATTTCATTGTTAGTGTACCTGCATAAGAATTTCATTTCAGCCCAAACCCATAAAGAAATATGCAGAATGTAAATTTAAATACTTCCATATATGTATACCCATACATATACTTCCGTATCAAACTACCCGATAACAATTTAAACCCACAATTAAATACGCACCATATACACATGCAAGCATGCATACATAGCCGTACCAAAACTAACTCTTCCCGACCGCACTCTCACATATTGCGGTCATGTCACTCATCATCTTACCTTGGCATAGAGGCATTTGATCCATACATTACCACTAAAGTGAATGGCATCCATACAATAGCACGCCGTATGGACAACGAAGTAAAAACCCCCATGTTAGTACTTAAATAGCCACCTAGTAGTCCTTAATTTGGGCATAAGGAAAGTGATCGTTGGCACACTTTAGATTTCAGATACCTATTATATAGCTATTAGTTGCTAGAGAAGGGTTTTTGGAAAACAAAAACTTTTGTTTTAAATACACATGTGATAATTAACGTTGAATCTTGCTCTGATACCAGCTGTCGTAGAACCGACCGTTTTATAAGAGTACAAGTACAATGGCGGCCCACAAGCGGTCGCACTGTCATACTTGAACCCATATAAACCCGGTAGTCCGTTGAGTACCACGACGGGTCTCGATAAACGATTTACAACAACCAAGATTGTACATGATTCAACATACATGTCACATATTACATAAAGTTCGCAGATACATTTCCATCATCAGAGTATGAAATAGAGTTATTACAAACCAAGTTTGATAGATAAAAGCGGAAGCAAATTAAGTTTGAAAGTAAAGTTTTCAACATAGTTTAATACAGTGTCGAAATACGATCACGATCCACAAAAGCATGTAGAAGGATTAATAAAGAAGCCTGCCCAAGGCTCACTCCTCATCCACAGCGGGATAGAAGCAACTCTTGCAATAACCATGATACACAGTTCCATCTGCAACAATGGGAAATAAAACCCTGAGTACGAGAAAGTACTCAGCTAGACTTACCCGCCTTAAACCAGAAATAAAATGACTCCAAGGATTATACAAGGCTGTATAAGTGGGGATAGCTTGACAACATTTTGCATAAAAAGCGATTAACTCAGTTATACAATTATGGTTCCAATATCAGGTTAATTATAACTATCCATCTCTAGATTAGCAACTATCCTGTGCCAAACATGTGGTACATCCATTTAAAAGCATACAATATTAACCATATCAGGTATTGTAATTCCATATTCGTTCGAACCATCATGTTCCATAATACAATTACTACGATGTTGGGGCTAGCCAAGTTTCTCACTATCCGGGAGAGATGGCGATTCGAATCGATTTCAACCAGCTGGGAATTTATTCCTAACACAAACCCACACTTCCCTCGTTGGGGTCGCGTCGGGTCACCTTTGGTACAACTCAGGTACACATTTCGTGGGTCCGTACCGCGCCGCACAATCTAGGACAACAGATGCCAGGACATTCAGGCCTAGCCTGCCCTTGGGCTCAGTCTGATCGCCCCCCGCAAGGAGCGCACAACAGAATGGGTCCCGGCCTGAGTTGAGCTACTCGGCTTCGTGGTCGGAACGAGTTATCCGGCCAGCTAAGTGATAGGCATGCGTTCAATCTTGTCAAAAATGCCAACAACGGTACGGTCCTTAATCGACATAGACGGGGATAGATCCACACCCAAGACCTCCATGTCTTGTTGCTTCTCTATCGACATCTCGCCTGGTCTCTATTTACATTACCCCATGGTTCTTTTCCACGATAGCAAATATAGCCAACCGTGGTTCGGTATCCACCTATATCTCGCAGGTGACAAGAAATCACCCGACTTCTACCGGTCTAAGCAGGGCTAAGCATATATTTGATCCTGGACCTATACAGGGTGAAAGGTGTATATATCTGGACAAGGTAGTTTCATGCATCAAGTCTTTCCATTCAACTCTTATAACCTAAATGCATCAATCATAAGTACTTAAGTAATCATTTGTAAAATATTAGGAGACTTATAATGCTCCGAGGCTTGCCTTTCAGAAAGGAAGTAGGGCGGTGATCAGGGCACTCTGGAAGCTCTTCAGGATTCTGCTCCTCGCCTTCTGGATCTACGACTTGAGGATTCTCCTGCTGGTCCCCTTCCTCTACTTCGTCAAATTCCAGCAACGTTATTTCCTCTGTCGATCCTATATGCATGAATATGGCATAAGTTATTGCGAATGCATACATGCGTACAAGTATAAAATGATGACACATGATGAATGCATTCGTATAAGTATTCTTAACAGCATGGTGTTAACAAATGCATCATAATTTACCGAGTAGGTGCATATCTCTTCTTGATTACTTAATCAAACCTATTTACAATTCATTCACTACACACAAAACAACAGCTGCTTGTTTTACCTATCACTGAGGTTCTACTTATCCAAATGCTGTGATCTTAGACTTTCTGGAAAGCTTATAAAATTGTCTACAACTCTTATTTAATCACCAAAAGCTAATGCCTACTTTATCTTAACCAAAATAGACAATCAATCCAGCGTTGTCCAGAAATTCCAGAGAGCAAGCAATTCGGAAATGCTAACTTTAAACAGCTATAAATCCTAAACTGTTTGACCTATGGTCCTAAAATTTTAACACAAGACCTATGATGAAGTTATCTACAACTTTGTTATTAACCATTTTTACAGCAAACATCATTTTTATCATGCAACTTATCAAACTACAGAATCTGCCCGGAAACTCTTCTCTCCCGAATTATAAAGCAACGATATTTCTATTGCACATAAACATTACAAATTTGACTTCACCAATCATACCAACAGTACAAGGACATCAAATACACTCAAGAAAACATAATGGCCATACCCAAACTATTTATTTAAATGCCTTTATCAATTTACTAAGATACTTAGGTTAAATAATTAAACATATACTAGATGTGTATCATAAATTCTCAAAAATTTACAGTGCCTTACTAATGCTACCAAAAGACTACCGTGAAAGTTTCATGCCATTTTACCAAGCAAAACATTCTATACAAAAATGACAAGGCACAAAGGCTTAAAATAGCAAAAATAGAAAACCATAGTGAAAAGTGTTAAGCAACAGATTTTATATTTTTCTTAGCATACATATGGTACTAGGATAACCTCCAACAAATTTCATGAATATTGGATTCCAAAATAATTTATAAAAATTCATACAAGGATCTCCTAATTATAAAAGAAAAATCTATAACTACCAATCTATACATGCACTGACCCTCAAATTTTTACCAGAGCTTATACATGTCAAGAATAGCTTGATACCAAAATTTCATAATTTTTGGAGCACAGGAACTCTAGATATAAAATAAACAAGTTTGCATGCATTCAAAAACACATTTCAAATTTCTATTAAAATCCTCCAAAAATTATACTACATGTGTCAAGATTATAAGTTTACTAAATACTACACTTCCTAAGGAACACTACAAAATTTATTCCACAATTTTTGAATCTACATAGCTCAACTTATCAAATTTTCAAAGTGGCACATGAAACAGGAACAAATGAACTAGCCCACTTCACTTCTGTCGCTGACAGGCGGGACCCGCTGGTCAGTTGACCCCACCGGTCAGTGAGACAAAACAGAGCACGGTGGCGCTGCTCAACGCTGCGCGGCCACGGCTCGTCGGCGACGAGCTTCACCGACGACGGCACGTGCTCTACGGTGAACCCCGCGACCTGGCGAACGTGTAGGGCTATCTAGGCGGGCGAATAACCGACGCGAAGGACGACGGCGACGGCCATGGCGGCCTGGCGGAGCTGGACAACGGCGCAACGCCGGCGGTGGCCACGGCGATGCAAGTTCAAGGTCGGACGAGCATATACTACCCAAGACGAACTCAACGCGCTAGCTAACACATGGAGAGGTGGACGGTGGCGCTTCGGCCACGGTGACGGGCGCGGCGGTGATGCTCCGGCGAGGTTCGCACGGCGAAATGGCTTACCGAGCGTGGCTAGGGAAACGATTGCGGGTGCGGTGTGATGGTGGGATCACGGAGGAGCTATTGCGGTGGCAATTGGGTGACAAGACGCGAGCTTGCGCTGGCTATGGCGACGGCGGAGGTGGGGAAAAACTCGGCTGCTACTGCGGTGCTTCGGCCGGCGATGGAGGAGACCAAGAAAATGAAAATGAGGGCGCGGGATGGAGCGGGCGAGCGCTGGCGTGTTAAAGGCTCGCTCTGGCCCGCCTGGCTGCACGGGGCAGGGCATCGGTGACGCGCGGCCATCGCTGCCTCCACGCGGCGGCCCTGTCCTGGCGATGGTCCGCCACTGACGACCGAATGAGTTGGCCATCAGAACCTCGGAACCGAGCCTGATGACGTGAATTCGTGAAGCACGATCTTCTAATCCGTGAAGAGTTAGCGTACATAATCTAAAACAAAGTCATAGACCTACATACCAACTACAATTACTCTTAAAGAATCATGTGCTAAATCACAACCAAAAATGAGTTATGTCTTCTCAAAGTAGGGCTGTCAGACTGTCAGTCACAAACGACTTAGCAAAAATTGCTAAGTGCTGAAAACTGTGAAAAACTAATTTTTGTGAGCCAAATTCAAGCATGTTAGGAGCTAAACTAGTTTATGACCCAAACATAAAAGTTGTTCCCCTTGCCAAACACTACAACTTTGCTTTAGTGACCACCTCCATGCAAGGTCTCTAGCATATGATTCAAACTTGGTCAAACATACTACATTCAAATGATGACTTGTTCATGAACTATGACTTAGTGACTCATTTAGCCCTAGACATGAATACCAAAGTTGTTCATGATGACATACTAAACATGTTTAAGCTAATTGCAAGGTCACCCAATCATTTCATGCATTGGTCACACATAGTGCTATCCAGGTCAACACATGTAGCATTACTTAAGTGCTTGATCATGAAAGGTGACATTCATGAACAATGTTCCATTTGCTAACCTAAGTGTTGCTAACATGTTTTAGTGACTCATATCAACCAATCACATGTATACACTCATAATCATATGTATATTCATATGAAAACATGAAATACTAAGAAATGTTGCATGAGTTTCAATTGAATGTTTCAAGGGTAAATGCATATATATGAATGCTTGATGATCATGCTCATGCTATGCAAGTCAAGTTATGCAAGGTGAACACCTAGGGTGTTACAATGTTGAACACATGCCTATCACTTAGTTGGCCGGATAACTCGTTCCGACCGCGAAGCCGAGTAGCTCAACTCAGGCCGGTGGGCCAGGAAGTGAAAGTGCACACTCTGGCGGTAGTAACGATGTGCGGGGAGCCATTGGCGTAAGTCCAAAGGTGAGATTGACCACCTGGTCGAGTGGATTCCCTGAGAGTACAACGCTGCTTGGAACCGTGAATTTGTTCCTGAGTTGTACCAAAGGTGACCTAAGACTACCTTGGCGCGGGTATGTCTAGGTTTGTGTTAGGAGTAATTCCCCAGCTAGGTAGGAATTGATTCAAATCGCTGTCTCTCCCGAATAGTGAGAACTTGACTGAGCAGCGGCAATGTAGAGACACTTAATTGAACTGGATGGTTAAAATGATGATGATGATGTTACAACATTATATTAGATATGGTTACTAATGTTTGGAGTTTAATCAATTGCTTGCTCTAGTACAGGTGCTAATCTAGTTGATAGGTTAATATTGATAACTTGCTGCTTAACTAATAATTTAAATTATGCTCTTGTATCATCAAAGCTTTTATGCAAAATGGTTGTCAAGCGAGATCCACTGATAAAGCATTGCATACTCCTTGGTGTCATTTATTTTTTGTTTACGATGGGTAAGTCTAGCTGAGTACATTCTTGTACTCAGGGTTTATTCTCCCTTGTTGTAGATGACATGCTCTATAACGGCTACTGCAAGTATTGTCTCCACCCCACGGGGGATGAAGACTAGATCATGGGGCATGATCTTCTATGTTATCTTATCATGTTGCTTTTGCTGGATATGACTATGGAACTTGCTTGTATTTGAACTAAGTGTGTGATGGTCTCAAATTACTTTGCTTCCGCTATTTGTGAACTCATGTTGTAATAACTATGTGAACTCTGATGTATGAGGTACTTGTGAAGTACTTGTGAAATGGATGTAACATGTGGCTTGTTATGTTGAATCACTATGATCTTGGTTGTATGCAAGTTGGTTTGAAATCCTTCATGGTTTCAGTTGACTACCGGGTTTATATGGGTTCAAGTATGATGGTTTGATCACTCCGGTGATTGCTTTCATACTTGTGCTCTTATAAATTGGTCGGTTCTGTTACATCGTGGCCTTCATCGCGATGTGCGAGGGGTACCTGGGGATCGAGCCCTACTATGAGCTGTGGAGATATTTCTTCTCCATCTCCTTGATCAAGAAGAAGGAGAGAGGCCGGGAGACCCCGGTGCCGATGGGATGCACGGGCATCCACCTCCGGGGACAGCGGGCGGCCGAGTACATGCCCTGCCAACTCTCTAGATCCAACAAGGGGTGGCACTCCCATTGGTTCTACCTAAAGAATGACCCTGCCACTCCCTTGCCGGTCTTCTCTGGTCGTCTGATCGAAGAGGTACCGCCGTCATGGCTATGGGGGCCACCCATCAAGGAGAAGAAGAGGTTGCGTGACCTCCTTGAGGCCATCATGTTCTTGAAGACCTATGGCTTCCGTGGGGCCAGCGTCATCAGGGGTATCACGCAAGGAGGGTGGCGCCAACTAATGGCGTGTGTCCTCCCACTGTACGAGATGATGCCCGGCGCGTAGCTCATTGGGATAACGCTGGCCCAGGGGCTGGTTCGTGACAGCGAGGTCATGCAGCGAGTCAAGGAGGCCACAGGGGAGGCCGATGTCGTATTCCTGATCCTAGGGCATCCCGTGATGTAGCCGGACATAGGCTTCATCGAGCTACCAGCGGGGTTAGCCTTGTGAGACTCCATCACGCCACTGCTAAAGCATGCAGCCGTAAGGACGCCGAAACCGTGCCACGGATGAACAAAGGAAAAAGAAGATGGATGAGGAGGAGAAGAAATGGCGGTCAAAGCAGCGAGCGAAGCTACAGCGAGGGAAGCGGCGTCAAGGCTTGTCGGAAGAAGAGAAGGAAGAAGAAGAGGAGCAAGATGACGGCTCCATGTTGCCCATCAAGTGGGATGATCTGGCCGCCAGGGATGAGGACCCTCCTTCGCCATATGTGGGGCCCTTCCCGTGGCATGTCACAAGGCAGGAGGGGGAGGACACGCCCCCAAAGCTGGTGGAATCAAATTGTCCCGCCCCTTCCGGACCTTCAAAAGGCGGCCTCGGAACCGGTAGAGTCAGGCTGCCTCGCCTCGTCCGAGCCTTTGATGGCGGCCCTGGAGCCGGCGGAAACAGGTCGCCCTGCTCCGTCTGAGCCCTTGGCGGCACCTCAATCGACGGGAGGCGGTCGTTCTGATTCATCTGAGCCCTCTGAGCCGAGGGAGGGCTCGAAGCGGCAACATGTCGATGAGGAGCAACCGAGGTCAGGAAAGCTAGCCCTAAAACATCCTCATATGATGGCGTGAAGGTGAGTCAAGAGTTTTTGTCATCCTTTTGTCCTAATGATTTTTTGCCGCGAACTGACTGCCATGTCCCTTGCAGCGTCGGAGGACGTGGGACTCTCTTGCGGCTCGCTCCAAAAAAGATCCTCCTCTAGCAAACGTGCTAGGAGCTGGCTGGCGCCACGCCGATGGAGGGCGTGAGTGGCGTCGGGGAGGCCACAACGTCGACCGAGAGGCACAGCCGATGGCTGTGTCCATAGGAGAGCAGGCGGAGGAGGGCGTGTCTAGGGCACCCGTGGTGGGCGCGGCGTGACCAGTCGTGTCCTCAATGTCGCAGGCAGAGGAGGCATGGCCAGACACCGTTCGTGCAGGTGGCCATGTCCGAGGCAGGGCGGACGGAAGGGGGCGCAACCGAGCCATCCTTCGCTAATGTGGCGATAGGGCAGGCCTCTGTGTCTGCGTCACCTGCCCCCTCTATCGCTAGAGGAGCAGCTCTAGAGGAGCTGCCACTGCCAAATAGGTCGACGCTGCTTGAGATCAGCGCGGGGACATCCTGGTATCTGGTCTAGGTGGCTACCCTCTAAAAGTGCAATCAAGCCTTAATTATGGGTTTTGGTGATAATGACCTCACAATTAGAGAACTGATGAGATTTATCGAGATGACAAGCAGAGAATTTATATTCAAGGATGCTACATGAAACGGAGGAGCCCCCAACTACAAATATAGATGGCTTCAAACTCAAAGGAGGTTTAAATTCTTTTGTATATTGAATTTGAGTATAGAAAAAGCCATACTATAAAGGGGGGCATAATGCTTAAGCTAATCTGTACTACCAAGTGCTCAAACAACCACATGCATCCTCAGATTCATAGCCAAGACAGTCTACACTTAACTATTATCCTTACTGTCTTGCGGGGTGCGAGCTCCAACTCACCCGACCCCTTGGGTGCGGGCTTCGGTTCACATGACCCTTGGGTTGCGGGGTCCGTGTCACCTGAGCCTTTGGTTGTGGGCTCTGTCTCGCCCAACCCCAGGGTTGAGGGCTTCATCTCCCTCGACCCCAAGGTCATGGGTCTGGTTCGCCCAACCCTTTGGTCACGGGCTTCATCTCGCCCAACCCCAAGGTCGCAAGCTTCGGCTCACCCGACCCTTTGGTCGCGGGCTCCATCTCGCCCGACCCTTGCCTGACCCTTTGGTGGCGGCCTCGTCTCGCCCGACCTCAAGGCCACGGACCTCGTCTCACCTAACCTCTTGGGTGAAATGTCCATTGAGGGCAGGGGGTATATATACCTTTTCTTTTTCTCCCAAATGGCTATCAGCGATTTAAGTGACCATTGGGGCCTGGGGGTATATATACATTTCCCTTTCTTTCCCAACAGTAATGAACCAACCTGCTCCCTTCTTTCTCACTTCAGCACACTCAAAATAGAGCAGGAGCTCTCTCTCACTCACTCCATTGTTGACCTCAAGCCCCAAGCAAATCCATTGATTTCCCCATCAATTCTTGAGGGATAAGGGTCCAAAACTTGATAAAAGAGCATCTCCATTGATTCCAAACTCTAAAGAGCACTTGGTTCACATTTTAGCCGATGGTTGTGTTTGTTACTCTTAGAGCTTGGCTCCTAGCCGGCTAGAGCATCGCCCGTGGAGCTTGCCAACTTATGTGGCAGCCCCGGGAGGTTTGTAACCACCTCTTGCAGCAAATAAAATCGCCCCTCATCTCAAGAGCTCACTCTCTTGACTTGAGAACGAGGTAGGGTTGCACAGCCCTAACACCTTAGTGGTATACCTCAACAACGTGGACTTAGGCAGGCCTTGGCGGTGAGCTGAACCATGGGATAAATCCTTATGTCATCTTGTGCTTGTGTTGCTACACTTGTGTTCTTGTTGTTATTGAGGTGATTTCTAGGATTGAGGCCGATCTACTTGTGTGTGGTGTTCCCATAACTTTCAGCTATCGATCTGTGATCTACTACTCTATAGGAAGCTAAGAAATTTACCCGATCTAAATTTTGTTGGGAAGATTTTGAACTGTGAACTAATCTCTCCTATAGGTGTGCCGTTGGTGAATTTGACTTTGGTTTGAGTTGAATTTTTACAGGCCTATTCACCCCCCCTCTAGGCGTACTAGAGATCCTACAAGTGGTACTGGAGCTAGGTTACCTCATGTGCGGTTCACCGCATGAGGTATGGAGCCCTAGGGAGGATCCGTTGCTGTGAAGCCCATCAACGTTCATCCGAAGGATGTTGGGCTACATGACACCGACAGCAGTAAGCTTAGCGCCTCTATAGCAAGCAACTCCACGCTCCCGTAGCTAGAGGCAACTGATGCCGAAAAAGCTCAAAATGAAGAAGAAAGAAGAAAGGCAGCTAGATAAGAGAAAAGAGAAGCAAGAGAGAAGAAGAAGGAGCAGCAGCGGTTAGAAGAGAAGAAAGCAAGAAAAGAAGAAAGAAGACTTAAGATTGAAGCTAGAAGAAAAAGAAGAGAAGAGAGAAAGAAGAAGGAACAAGAAGCAAAAGCCTCCAATTCATCTTCAAGTGAGCTATCTAGCAGCTCCGAAGATGGTGATGATGATGAGTCCTACCAAGTGCATAGCAAGAAGGATAAGAAAGGAAAGGGCAAGAAGAATAACGATAACAAATATGCTGTCGTATCCTTTAACTATTCCTCTATGTCTATGACTAACCATGATCGCAAGTCTTTCATCAATGTGCCCATGGGCAAGTTACCTCATTTCGATGGGACTAACTTTTCCAAGTGGAAGCACTTGATGAGAGCCTATCTTGGGAGGTTGTTTGCATTGGATTTGAGACACCGGTTGATCCCAAGAATCCAACCATGGAAGAAATGAGAATCATCCACCTCAACGGTCAAGCCACTAGTGTGCTACTCAATGCCTTGGATGGTGATGAGTACAATAGAGTGATTGGTGTAGATGTTGCCAAGCAAATTTGGGATACTTTGCATCTTGCACATGAAGGAGTTGACAAAGTGAGAAAGGCAAGAATTGATTTATTGATGTCCAAGCTCAACCAATTTGTTATCTTGGATGGAGAAGGGCCACAAGAGATGTTTGATAGGTTGATGACCATGGTGGGCAAGATTAGAGGCTATGGTTGTGATGAGCTAGATGATCACAAGGTTGTCAAGATTATGTTGGAAGCTTATTCACCAAGAAATGAGACCGTAGTAACTCTAATTAGAGACAAGAAGAAGTTTGAGTACTTCACACCAAATGATGTACTTGGGAGGATCTTGACCTTTGACATGCAAAGAGAAGAAGCAAATAAGAGGAAGAAGCTTGGAGAATTGCAAGCAAAGCTAGAAGGCATCAAGATCAACAAGGATGTAGCTCTCAAGGCCAACAAATCAAGCAAGCAAGGCTCTACAAGCAAGTCCAAGACCAACAAGCAAGCTTCAATTAGCAAGCCCAAAGTAATCAAGGAAGTTCAAGAAAGAGTAGAGACCACCTCATCCTCTAGTGAGAGTGAACATGATGATGACCAATGCGAGAAAATGGATGATGTTGCTCTCTTTATGAGGAGGTGTCACAAGGGGCTAAAGAAGCAAGTCTACAAGTGAAGAGAAGCCTCCCAAACAAAAAAGAGAGGACATGCTACAATTGTGGAAGCACCGATCACTTCATTGCAAAGTTCTCATATGAGATCAAGGACAACAAATACAAGAAGGACAAGAAAGAGGAGAAGGCCAACCATAGAAAGAGCAAGAAAAACATAGGAGAAGTTCACATTGGGCATGAATGGGATTCATCTATTGAAAGCTCAAGTGAAGAAGATGAGAAAGTTGCAACCATTGCTATCAATGAGCCATCTTCTTCTCTAAGACTCTTCACCAACATGTCCGATGATGACTACTACTCCCCTCACATTTGTCTTATAGCAAAGGGTGAGAAGGTAAAATCTAAATCTAAGGCCAAAGCTCCTCCACCTCCACCTCGTAGTGATATCTCTAGTAGTGATATTAGTAATAGCTCTAGTGATGATGAATCTAGTGATGAAGAAATAAACATGATAACTAAAAATTTGGATGGAAAGACCAAATTATTCATCACTAAGATAATGGAGAATCTAGAGAGTGTCCAAGCCGAGCTAGAATCTAGAGAGAAAACTCTTATCCAACAAGAGAATCTCTACATTGCTAGCATGGAAGCTCTTGCATTAGAGAGAAGTGAGGTGGAATCCTTGCGCAAGGCCTTAGCCAAAGAACAAGGGGACCATGCTATCATAAAGAAAGAAAATATTGCTCTCAAGAAAAAGTATTGTGACTTACATGAAAAGCACAAAGAACTTGAGATGCAATATAACATTCTTTGGGATAGCAACTCACATCCCTCTAAGGCAAAGGATGCCTCTACTACCTCCACTAGTCAAGGTTGTGGAAAATGTTATAATATTGATTTGAATGCTTATTCCACTAACCTTGCAAATATGGAGGCAATGAGAAAAGAAATTGCTAGACTCAATGAGATCATTGGCAAGGGCTGCTTGAGTGGTAAGGCTCAAGTAAGTGACAAGAAGGTAAATGATTCAAAAGTACCTCTATTCAAGCAAGGGAGACACCCCTCAATCAAGTATGGGCTTGGGCACACTGTAGGAGCCAAGACAAATGGAAGAAATATTATAAATGGCTATGAGTGTGTCAAGTTTGAGAGGAAGGAAAGAGTTGGTATAGATCAGCCTACACAGACAGCAGTAGTGCTGCAGTGAAGGCCAGCTATGCCGCTGCCCACAAAAAGGGGAAGGCTACCAATTCTGCTCCTGATCAAACTAAACTCAAGAAGAAGGTGTCCCAGCAGAAATAGGTTTAGCAGAAGCCAAAGGATTCAGTGCGGGGTACTATGAATAAGTATGCCTACCAACCAAAGTTTCAACCACCTCGACAAAGCTTAACTTCATGTTTTGTTTTGAGGAACAACAGCAGTGGGAAATTGGTTGCTAAATATGTTGGAAAGAAAGCCAACACATATAGGAACACTTCTATTTGGGTTCCTAAATTTCTTGTGACTAACATGCAAGGCCCCAAGTCAAATTGCGGACCTAAATCAAGCAACTAAATCTGTTTTGCAGGCATTCTCCTCCGGTGGATCAAGTTGGGTGCTTGATAGTAGATGTACAAATCCATATGAACATAGAAAGGAGTATGTTCTTATCATATTCCTCGATGACGCACTCAAATGAAAATATTATCTTTGGAGACAATTCAAAGGGGGATGCGATTCATCTTGGTAAAGTTGCTATAACCCTTGAGCATTCAATTACAAATGTATTACATGTTGATTCGTTGAGTTATAATTTGTTGTCCGTTTCTCAATTGTGTGAGATGGGCTACAATTGTCTATTTTCGGATAAGGGTGTAGAAGTCTTTAGAAGGGAGGATTCCTCTATTGTCTTTATGGGTTAATTAAAGAGCAAGCTTTACTTAGTTAATTTCAACAAAAGTAAAGCTAAGCTTGAGACTTGTTTAGTGGCAAAATCTTGCATGGGTTGGCTTTGGCATCGTCGACTAGCCCAAGTTGGGATGAGGAACTTGGCCAAACTTCTAAAAGATGAACACATCCTTGGGCTAACAAATGTTCACTTTGAGAAAGATAGGATATGTAGCGCTTGTCAAGCTGGAAAATAAGTTGGTGTACCTCACCCACCAAAGAGCATCATGACCATGATGCAACCATTGGAGCTCATACACATGGATCTCTTTGCACCGGTCGCCTACCTAAGTATCGGGGTAACAAATATGGTCTTGTTATTGTTGATGATTATTCCCGTTTCACTTGGGTATTTTTCTTGTTTGATAAGTGTCAAGTTAGAGACAAAGTGAAGACTTTTGTTAGAAGAGCTCAAAAGGAGTTCAGTCTCCCCATCAAGAAAATGAGAAGCGACAATGGGACCAAATTCAAGAACACCAAAGTTGAGGAGTTTCTTGATGAAGAGGGCATCAAGCTTGAGTTTTCAACTCCATACACCCCTCAACAAAATGGTGCAGTAGAAAGAAAGAATCGTACACTAATTGATATGGCAAGGACAATGCTAGATGAGTACAAGACGCCGGATCTCTTTTGGTGCGAAGCCATTAACACCGCTTGCCATGGCATCAACCGCCTCTACCTACACAAGAAGTTGAAGAAAACTTCATATGAGCTTCTAACCGGTAACAAACCAAAGGTGTCCTACTTTAGAGTGTTTGGGTGCAACTGTTTCATACTTAATAAGAAACCCAAAACCTCTAAGTTTGCACCTAAAGTTGATGAAGGTTTTCTTCTTGGTTATGGATCAAATTTGCATGCCTATTGTGTTTTCAACAAAACCTCCGGGAGAGTTGAAATAGCGGTAGATGTAACATTTGATGAATCTAATGGCTCTCAAATGGAGCAAGTTGATTCAAGTGTTGTAGGAAAGGAGGATCCACCATGTGAAGCAATCAAGCAATTGGCTATTGGTGATATTAGACCACAAGAAGATGAAGTCACTGAAGTGGTGGTTTCTCAAGCTGCTGATGAACAAAGTTCCGCTGATGTACCTGATGCTGAGGGGAGCCGACCCTTTCTGCAAATTAGCAGAGCGGCAGTGCCGCACATAAGAGCAGCAGTGCCATACTCCCTCTGATAGCAGCAGCAAGTCCAACTCTGATTCAAGGACAGAACCTACAACCTATATTCGAGTAAGAAGATAATGAAGATCCAGAAGATGGACAAGAGGCCATTGATTATCCAAGGATAAGGCAAACGATACAACGGGATCATCTCATTGACAACATCCTTGGGAGTCTTCAAAAGGGGGTAACAACTTGTTCACATTTAGCAAACTTTTGCCAATATTACTCGTTTGTTTCCTCTTTGGAACCTCTTAAGGTTGGGCAAGCACTTGGAGACAGGGATTGGGTGATGGCCATGCAACAAGAGCTCAATAACTTCGAAAGAAACCAAGTGTGGACCTTGATGGAGAGACCCAACACCAATATTATTGGCACCAAGTGGGTCTTCCGCAACAAGCAAGATGAGAATGGCGTGGTGACAAGAAACAAGGCAAGATTGGTTGCTCATGGTTTCACTCAAGTAGAGGGCTTGGACTTTGAGGAAACATATGCACCGGTGGCAAGACTTGAAGCAATCCGAATGCTTCTAGCCTATGCCGCTCATCACAATTTCAAGCTATATCAAATGGATGTGAAGAATGCATTCCTCAATGGCCCCATTCAAGAACTTGTCTATGTTGAGCAACCACCGGGTTTTGATGATCCCAAGTTCCCCAACCACGTCTACAAACTCCAAAAGGTGCTCTATGGGCTTAAGCAAGCACCAAGAGCATGGTATGAATGCCTTAAGGAATTCTTGCTTAAACAAGGCTTTGAAATATGCAAAGCCGACCCTACCATTTTCACTCACAAAGTTGGGAAAGATATATTTGTGTGCCAAATATATGTCGATGACATAATATTTGGTAGTACTAATCATTCTTTTTGTGAGGAATTTAGTAGGATCATGACCAAGAGATTTAAGATATCCATGATGGGTGAATTGAAGTTCTTCCTTAGATTTCAAATCAAGCAAGTGAAGGATGGAACTTTCATTAGCCAAACGAAGTGCACCCATGATATGCTCAAGAAGTTTGACATGATGAATGCCAAGCCTATCAAAACTCCCATGCCAACTAATGGACATCTTGATATCAACATTGAAGGAAAAGTCGTGGATACCAAGGTTTATCGTTCTATGATCAGCTCTCTACTTTATTTGTGCGCATCTAGGCCCGATATTATGCTTAGTGTGTGCATGTGTGCTAGATTTAAAGCTAACCCTAAAGAGTGTCACTTAGTGGCCGTTAAGAGAATCTTAAGATATCTAGTACACACTCCTAACCTTGGCTTGTGGTATCCTAAGGGCTCTAAGTTTGATCTACTTGGGTATTCGGATTCCGATTACGCCGGTTGCAAAGTAGATCAAAAAAGCACTTCGGGGACATGTCAATTCCTTGGACGATCCCTAGTGTCTTGGAGTTCTAAAAAGCAAAATTGTGTAGCCCTTTCCACCGCCGAGGCCGAGTATGTTGTAGCCGGTGCATGTTGTGCTCAACAACTTTGGATGAGGCAAACCCTTCAAGATTTTGAATGTCATTTTACCAAAATCTCATTATTATGTGACAATGAGAGTGCCATTAAGCTTGCAAACAATCCCATAAGTCACTCTAGAACCAAGCACATAGATATCCATCATCATTTCTTGAGAGATCACGAAACCAAAGGAGATATTGAAATTCGCCATGTGAGCACCGAAAAGCAACTAGCCGATATCTTCACAAAGCCCCTCGATGAGTCAATGTTTTGTGCTTTACGTAGTGAACTAAATATACTTGATTCTCATAATGTGGTTTGAATTTTAGCATGCCTCTGTTTGATAAACTAGTATCTAGGCAAAAAGAGTTGAAAAATTTCATATTGTGCATGAAAATGATTTATAAAAGACAACTTATGTATCATGATCATGGTCTGTACTGATTATTTGTTTCTGGTCATGGTATATAGGTGACATGTGTCCATATCTAATACAGAGAGAGTCATATAGATTATAGCTACCACCCACTATTTTGGGGAGTGCGGCAGTGCTGTGCCTACCATGTGGCAGTGCCACACCTTGAATCTCAATTGAGATTCGGCCCAAACGGTTTTACTACAGGGCCCATTTATTCTTCCTCTTATCCTTAGGACCACAGTAACTTCCTTCCCTCTCTCTTTTCCCCCGACGCTGACGCCCGTGCCTCTCTCTCTCCTCTCATGCCCACGCCATCGCCGTCGTCGTCGCTTGGCCACGCGTTGCCAATCTCTAGCAGTGCCGTGGCAGCTGCCAGCTCTCCCTCAATGACGCTAATGGCTACTACTACCCCTAGCCCGAGCATTTTCTTCCCTCTCCTCTCCTATCCTTGGTTGAGAAGATGGAGCACGGAGATAATGACCAAAGGGGGAAAAGGAAGATGAATGAGCAAAGAGACAAGGATCCACCTCGCCGTGGTCGAGGGAGGTCAATAGCAGAAGGCAGTAGTGTAGCTCCAAGGGGACTTGGTGACAAGGGGAGGTGTGAGAAATACATTGAAGATGAGGAGAGGCTAGAGATGATAGGTTGTACCACTGATGCCATTCCCAACACCCCACTGCATCTTTCTGAGTTTGATGGCAGATACATGAGAGATTTTGAGGGTGAGATCATCATGAGACCTCCAGATGACTCCCGCTAGCATACAGTTGTCAACTATTCGAAGAGTTGGAAGCTGGTGGAAGAGGCAAGGGAGATCAATCCCTATGCAGTGCGTCAAGATTTGGGCATTGATTATAGATTCTGAAATGAGTTTCATTCCAACTTTTATGGCACTGCCATTCTTGCATCCAAGAAAACCAAGATAATCAAGATGCATTATATTGATTGGGATGAGATGCAGGAGAAGGAGGAGCCTGAGTTTGACAAGGTGATCAAAATTTGTGATAGGTTCTAGCTTTCAGACATCATGGGTTTCCAGTATAACTGGAATGAGGAAGTCCTTGCACAGTTTAATGCCACATACTTCTATGACCAGACCTCTAATGAGATTCAATGGATGACTAATGGTCGGCACTACCAAGTTGACTTTATCACTTTTAGTCGGATTCTTGGCTTTGGGGAGGAGCACAGAGGTTACACTTACATTCATGACGAGCCTCGAGCTGAGATCCGTGACATCAGTTACATGTGGAGAGATAGAAGGATTGCAGATGGCAAGAGGAGTGGTCTACACAGCTTCTATTACATTCTCAACAACCTCATCAGGAACACCATCAACCTAAAGGATGGAGCAGCCTCAGATATTAATGGCTATGTGAGAAATGTGTTGGCTAGATTCGCTCCAGGTGGGGACAGGTTCAATGTCCCTAGATTCATGTGGACTGAATTGAGATTTACCGTGGAGAATGGGAGGAGGGGTCTGCCCTATGCCCCCTACCTCATGTTCATGATTGAGAGGGTCACTGGATTTTATTTTTCGAATGATGGGATGCACACCGTCTATAAAATTGAGAAGACTTAGCCTGCTGCAGCTACTCAGGGAGCGGGGAGCTCTCATGCTCATGTAGATATCCCTGAATATCCCCGCTCTAGGTCTCACAGTGGAGGCAAGATGAAGAAGTTTGGCAAGTGGTTGAAGGCAATCTTTGGAAAGTGCACCTATGCAGCTGACAGAGCGTATGAGACACAGCTTGAGCAACGTCAGCAGCATGGACATGACCTTCCACCACTTCCTCCTATTCCACCTCCTCCATAGTATGACCTTCCGAGTCTCTCTGACACATATTCAGATGAGGAGGAGGAGCAGGGACGAGTAGTAGATTGGGATGAGACCCTGGAGGGATACCGTCAGAGATAGGAGCCGAGGCATTCCACTCGTTCCACTTGCTACACCGCTATCACTCACCGTCAGGGCCGTGCACGTATTGACTCTGATGACGATGATTGTGATGGTGGTGCCGAGACTGCTATAGGAGGTGATGATATTGATTGGACTAACATCCAGGGAGATGACGAGTAGGTGTTGATCTTTCTTATTTTCCTCTCTTTTTGGTGCTTTATGCCAAATGGGGAGAAAATTAGAGGGGTCAACAACTTTTCGCAATAGCTGCGCTTCATGTCCTATTCGATGAGTGTTAGTCTTCACTAGGTGGAAAGTTTGAGAGTTGCTCAAAATTACTATTTGACTCTTTGTTTGTCGGATATGGACATGTATCTATGTGTGGATTAGAAGTCATCTTATTGTGCTAGGTTGCATATCCTTTTGTCTAAGCTAGCTATGTGGTGCTTGACTCTGTCTTGCTCGTACAGTCAAGTGCGGCTCTACCGCACAGCAGCAAGCACATGTGTGCATAAACTATCATTTGCATTATGTTTTACATACCTGACACAGTATGTAGCACCCCACAGGAGCTTGGATGTAGGGGAGCCCCATCACTTTCAATAAATGTGAATCTTGGCTTCTTATGCCAATTTTAGAATTCAATTCTCTATTCACATATTTAGGGGGAGACTCTACACCCATGGCTCGAAAAGTCTCAGTATTTATTTCATATCTTTTGTAAGCTCTAATTGGGTTGTCATCAATCACCAAAAAGGGGGAGATTGAAAGTGCAATCAAGCCTTAATTGTGGGTTTTGGTGATAATGAGCTCGCAATTAGAGAATTAATGAGATTTATCGAGATGACAAGCAGGGAATTTATATTCGAGGATGCTACATGAAACGAAGGAGCCCCCAACTACAAATATAGATGGCTTCAAACTCAAAGGAGGTTTAAATTCTTTTATATATTGAATTTGAGTATAGGAAAAGCCGTACTATAAAGGGGGGCACAATGCTTAAGCTAATATGTGCTACCAAGTGCTCAAACAACCACATGCATCCTCAGATTCACAGTCAAGACAGTCTATAGTTAACTATTATCCTTACTGTCTTGTGGCGTGCGAGCTCTGACTTGACCGACCCCTTGGGTGCGAGCTTCGACTCGCCCAACCCCTTGGGTGCGGGCTCTGGCTCACCTGACCCCATGGGTGCGGGCTCCGGTTCGCCTAACCCCTTGGGTGTAGGCTCCGGTTCACCCGACCCTTTGGTCACAGGCTCCATCTTGCCTGACCCTTTGGTCGCGGGCTCTGTCTCGCCCAACCCCAAGGTCGAGGGCTCCATCTCACCCGACCCCAAGGTAAAAGGGCTCTGGCTCACTCGACCCTTTGGTCACGGGCTTCGTCTCGCCCGACCCCAAGGTCGTGGGCTCTGGCTCGCCTGACCCTTTGGTCGTGGGCTCTGGCTTGCCCGACCCTTTGGTGGTGGCCTTATCTCGCTTGACCTCTTGGGTGAAATGTCGTTGAGGGCTAGGGGTATATATACGTTTTCTTTTTCTCCCCAATGGCTATCTGCGATTTAAGTGACCTTTGGGGCCTGGGGGGTATATATACCTTTCCCTTTCTTTCCCAATGGTAACGAACCAACCTGCTCCCTTCTTCCTCACTTCAGCACACTCAAAACAGAGCAGGAGCTCTCTCTCTCACTCCATTGTTGACCTCAAACCCCCAAGGAAATCCATTGATTTCCCCATCAATTCTTGAGGGATAAGGGTCCAAAACTAGATAAGAGAGCATCTCCATTGATTCTAAACTCTAAAGAGCACTTGGTTCACATTTTAGCCGTGGTTGTGTTTGTTACTCTTGGAGCTTGGATCCTAGCTGGCTAGAGCATCGCTCGTTGAGCTTGCCAACTTGTGTGGCAGCCTCGGGTGGTTTGTAACCACCTCTTGTAGCAAGTATAATAACCCCTCATCTCAAGAGTTCACTCTCTTGACTTGAGAATGAGGTAGGGTTGCATATCCCTAACACCTTAGTGGTATACCTCAACAATGTGGACTTAGGCAAGCCTTGGTGGCGAGCTGAACCATGGGATAAATCCTTGTGTCATCTTGTGCTTGTGTTGCTACACTTGTGTTCTTGTTGTTGTTGAGGTGATTTCTAGGATTGAGGCCGATCTACTTGTGTGTGGTGTTACCACTACTTTTAGTTGTCGATCGGTGATCTACTACTCTATAGGAAGCTAAGAAATTTAGCCGATCTAAATTTCGTTGGGAAGATTTTAAACTGTGAACTAATCTCTCCTACAGGTGCGGCAGTGCCACGCTCACAGAGCGACAGTGCCATTGGTGAATTTGACTTTAGTTTGAGTTGAATTTTTACAGGCCTATTCACCCCTCCCTCTAGGCATACCAGAGATCCTACACCCTCGATGAAGCGACAGATGTGAGGGAATGAGAGAGCATCCACACGGAGGTTGGGGACGCAGTTCGCACCCTGACCACCATGCTGAGCTCGATGCGCGACATTGTTGCCCCGATTGGCCAGGTATGATATGACCATGCTTCCGACCCTCATGTTCTCTTTCCATGCCTCTAAGTCTTGTCTTCTTCGCAGATCCTTATGGCCCATAGCTAGGAGAAGTTTGAGTTCCTTGCTGAGGAGACACGGCGGAGTGAGGGGCTGGCCGCACAGCTTGCTGTCGCCAGTCGGGAGGTGGCTGACCTCTGAGTCAGGGAGAAGGATGCTCATGACGATGCCCGCAAGGCCAAGGCGAAGCTCATGGCCCTGATCGAGAGGGCGCGCATGGACGCCATGGAGGTCGAACGGCTACGGAAGGAGCAGGACAATTTGCTCTGGGCCTTAGAGGAGCTCCGCACGAGCACTGAGATGGCTCGCTAGGAGCGTGCCGACACTCAGCAGTGGATCGACCACCTCAAGGGTGAGCTTCAGAGGGAGAGGGACCTAAAGGTTGTAGCCGAGGGCATGTCAGCCGAGCTAGCCGTAGAGGTCGGTCAGCTCCAAGAAGAGGTTCGGCGCTTTGAGGCCGAGGTGACCTGGCAGCGCGATGAGGTGCGCAGGCTTCGGGCAGACATGGACGGTAAGTCTTCGGTTTCCCTTGTTGTCTTTCTCCCTAGAATCCATGGTAAGCCTTTTGACATGGTCGGTACATGACTTGGGCAGGTCTCGATGACAAGCTCGGGGCAAAGGTGGTGAAGAGTTGCGGCCTAGAGAAGGAGCTCAGTGAGGTGAAGGATACCCTATAGAAGGAGAGCGATGAACATGACAACCTGATCATGGTTCACACCGGAGCAGGAGACAAGCTCGCTCGTGGTTCGCGCCACCCAGATCACGGAATGGGCACGTGTTATGGCAAGGAGCGCACTTCGCTTTGGCGTTCACCGATCGTTCGTGATCGCCCGTTCTCATTACGAGAACATCGATCTGGTGATGATGAGCCAAGGCTTCACGCTCGTCTATACCGATGCCGAGCTAGACGATATTGAGAAGGAGGTGGCCCCCCTGGCACATGACCTTTCTACCAAGATAGAAGATGCCCCTGAGGGGTTAGATTAGTCAGATAGGTTAGGCGGTGCACTTGTAATAAGCTGACAAGTTCCAACCCTTCTGTTTCGTCTAAACATGCTTGTTTTTTTTGTTTCAGTTGAACAAATTTGTTCTTTCACCCTTTTATGTGTAAAAAGGGTAAATGCGTTCTAACCCTTCCTGTTGTTTAAGACTGTAGAGCTCGAGGTGTGGGTGAGAAACTCTGGTCGCGCTGGTAAGCAAGAGTGCCGTAGCCACTGGGGCATAGGTTTCTTGCAGTCCGACCAGTTTTACTCAGTGTTTGTTTCCACAAACCTTGCCTCTAGGTTTTTAACGTGAGGAAGGGTCGGGCACGGTGACTATTTTAGAATGGATATATATATATACCCTTATTAGCCCCTGAGTGAGACCCGACCCTTTGCCGTTGCTGGGGTTGGGTTTCACTAAAGATCGAGGAGACAATAGCGAAACTGGTAGGAGAAAGCATTTTTTTGTTTCAGAAATGTTATTCTTAGTTTTTGTACTATTTGTCATTGTCGCTTTGTAATTCCTGCGTCCATTGCGCCGTGGAGGCGGTGCGCCAACTGTCGGTGTTTTCCCCCTTGTTTGTTGTATCGCGTAGGTAACCGAGTAGGATTTAGACGCCCAACCTCTATGGGGAGAATAGGCAAAGGCCACGGAGGCACGCTAGGGGGATATTGGTGCCCAACCCCTAGAGAGGGGACTAGCGAAGGCCGCGGAGGCACGCCAAGTGGATATAGGCGCCTAGCCTATATGGGGAGGACTAGCAAAGGTCGCGGAGGCGCGCCGAGGGGATATTGGCGCCTAGCCCCCTGAGAGAGGGGCTCATCGGTAGTCCATCTTCTGCCGGGTGCATGCAAGCGCACCTAGCCTCGAGCTGCGATCGACTAACGATCGGAGGCTCTATACTCTCTCCCGGGCTGAGACTCCTATGTCCCTACCAATCGGGGTGTTCAAAGGCCCCGACCATGACTCATGCTTCTTCGGATATTGGTGCCCCGAGCCCGCTGGGCTTGGTAGGGTCGACCGAGTTTCATGCATCACCCCATCCGCACCCAATCTAACGCACTTGCCTCGATGGCTCGGTGTCGCGCGCGGTGAGCTCGCTAAAGGCATGTTAGAGGGAACTCATCTATGTTTTCACCCCTCATGTGGCATTCCACCGCTCCCTTAACCCACCTCCCGATAGATGTCCGAGTTGTTCTGAGACCCTTCATGGGCCGCCTCCCCTCGATGGAGATTCTATGGGCATGGCTCGAGGTAAGGATCAAATGAGAAGGTCAAGATGACCCTATCCGCTTCTGAGTGGGTCAGGCAAAGGCTGTTGGGGCTCATCTATGTTTTCACCCCTGGCTCTATTCGACACGAGGTAGCCTCGAGCCCTTCATGGGCCGACGTTCAAACCTCGGTCGATCGCCGTTCATGTTGAATGAGACGACTACCGCTTCGTGACGCGAAGCGAAGCGTTGTGATGCAATAATTGCATATGCGGTGCTAGGATGTATGAGAATGGATGAATGAATGCTCATGCACTAGAAAAGTAAAGTGGGGTTGGTAAAGTTACCTCGATGGCTCAAGTGACGGGTTTGGGGAGCTCTTATCGGATATGTCCGAGTGGAATCTGGGTCCGTCGTTCGTGATGGAGTTGGCATAACCCGCATAGGATATCCTATTGCTCCTTACCCATCTCTCGGCAGTGGCCCGAGCTGTCCGATCAACTTGAGTGACCCTCTGGCCTCTCCTCGATGGAGATTCCGCCAGTGGGCCCCTCCAAACCCTTCCTTGGAAGGCGAAGGCTAAAGCTCAGGGTACGGGCAAAAAACTCTGATCTTGCTGGTGAGCAAAAATGCCGTAGCCGCTAGGGCATAGGTTTCTTGTGGTCCAACCAGTTTTACTCATTATTTGTTTTCGCAAACCTTGTCTTTACATTTTTAA
The DNA here is from genome assembly GCA_904845875.1 of Miscanthus lutarioriparius. Taxonomy (NCBI): domain Eukaryota; kingdom Viridiplantae; phylum Streptophyta; class Magnoliopsida; order Poales; family Poaceae; genus Miscanthus; species Miscanthus lutarioriparius. Next base: position 84,128,129 of record CAJGYO010000006.1, read on the forward strand.
CGTGAGAAAGGGTCAGCACAGAGAATGTCCACCGAATAGATATACTCTTTAATGCATTCCGACTCTTTTCGTAATTAAGGCTGAAAAGCTTGGGGTGTGGGCAACAAACTCTGATAATGCTGGTGAGCAAGAACGCCGTAGCCACTAGGGCAAAGTTTTCTTGCGGTCCGACCAGTTTTACTCAGCGTTTGTTTCCGCAACCCTTGCTTCTAGATCTTAACATGAGAAAGGGTCAGGCATAGAGAATGTCGACCAGATAGATATGCTCTTTAATGCGTTCTGACTCTTTCTATAGTTAAGGCTAAAAAGCTCAGGGTGTGGGCAACAAACTCTCATGACACTGGTGAGCAAGAACACCGTAGCCGCTGGGGCGTTGGTTTCTTGCGGTCCGACCAGTTTTACTCAGCGTTTGTTTCCGCAACCCTTGCTTCTAGATCTTAACGTGAGAAAGGGTCGGGCATAGAGAATGTCTACCGGATAGATATGGTCTTATCAGCCCCCGAGTGAGGCCTGACCCCATGCCGTTGCTGGGGTTGGGCATCACTAAAGATCGAGGAGTCGATAACGAAACCGATAAGAGAAAGCATGCATAGATTTAAGGGTAAAAACGATGTAGCTGTTCGATGTTCCAGGCGTTGATGAAGACTTCACCGTCGATGGTCCTAAGCTTATAGGTGCCTAGTCGGAGCACCTCTACGATGACGTATGGTCCCTCCTATGGTGGAGAGAGCTTATGGCGGTTCTTGTTGCTCTGGACGAGACGGAGTACCAGGTCCCCGATGTTGAAGGCCCGACCCCACACTCAACGGCTGTGGTACCATCACAACGCTTGTTGGTACTTGGCTGAGTGGAGGAGGGCAATGTCGCGTGCTTCATCTAGCTAGTCCATGGCATCCTCGAGGGATGCCTTGGCTCCCTATTTGTCATATGCCCTGACCCTCAGCGCTCCATAATCGAGGTCAGTTGGGAGGATAGCCTTGGAACCATAGACCATGAAGAATGGCGTATAGCCAGTGGCCCAGCTGGGGGTCATCCTTAGGCTACAGAGCACCATGGGAAGCTCCACGACCCATCATCTGCCAAACTTGTTCAACTGGTTGAAGATCCTAGGCTTGAGGCCTTGTAGGACCATGTCATTCGCGCGCTCGACCTACCCATTCGTGCGAGGGTGCGCCATGGCGGCCCAATCGATGCGGATGTGGTATTCATTGTAGAATCAGAGGAACTTCTTCCCAGAGAATTGCGAGCCGTTGTCCATGATAATGGAGTTCAGGACTCCAAAGTGATGGACGATGTCAGGGAAGAATAGCATGGCTTGCTTGGACTTGATCGTGGAGATCGGTCGAGCCTCTATCCACTTTGTAAACTTGTCTATGGCGACAAGCAAGTGCGTATAGCCCCTAGGCACCCTCTTGAGAGGTTCAACCAGATTGAGCCCCCAGTCTACGAATGGCCACATGATGAGGATCATTTGGAGTGCTTGGGCCGACAGGTGGGTCTACAGAGCGTAGTATTGACACCCTTCACAAGTGCGCACAATCTATTTAGTGTTGACTACTGCGGTCGGCCAGTAGAAGCCTTGTCAGAACGTGTTTCCAACCAGGGTCCTAGGTGTGGCATGGTGCCCGCAGACCCACCATGGATATGACTCAGCAACCGCTTCCCTTGTTCGATGGGGATGCAGCGCTGCAGGATCTCAGTGTGGCTTCGCCTGTAGAGCTTGCCCTCAATAATGATAAAGGACTTGGCACGATGCGTGAGCCGCCGAGCCTCTGTTTTGTCTGTTGGCAGTGCCTCACAGAGGAAGTAGTCGAGGTAAGGCATCCTCCAGTCGGCCAAAGGGTCGGGCTTTGTCGATGGATCCTCATCAAGCTCCATGACTTCAGGGTCAGATGGAGCCAACGGCTGGTTAGCCCCCAAGCCTAGGGCAGGCGACCCATCACCGGTCTATTCTGGCTCCTCATAGTGGACCCAGGGCTTGTACTGATCACTGGCGAAGATGCCTGTCGGCACCGGCTCTTGGCCGGACGCGTTTTCGCCATCATGTCGACCGCCTCGTTGAGACACCTCGGGATGTGATTGAGCTTGAGACCATCGAACTTGTCCTCCAACTGGCGGACTTCTTGGCAATACGTAGCCATCTTGGCATTGTGGCAGCTTGATTCCTTCATGACTTGGTCGATGACCAGCTGGGAGTCTCCTCGAACGTCAAGCCATCGAATACCCAACTCGATGGTGATGCGTAGGCCATTGATGAGTGCCTCATACTCGGCCACATTGTTGGAGGAGGGGAAATGGATGCGAACCATGTACCTCATGCGTACCCCGAGGGGCGAAATGAAGATCAGTCCCATGACAGCGCCTTTCTTCATCAGCGATCCATCGAAGTACATCGTCCAGTACTCTTGGTCGACGACTACAGGCGGCAATTGGATCTCGGTCCACTCTACAACGAAATCAGCCAGCACTTGGGACTTGATGGTCATCCAGGGGGCATATGAAATGCCTTGACCCATTAGCTCGAGTGCCCACTTCGTGATTTTTCTCATGGCATCCCGGTTTTGGAAGACCTTGAAAGGTCCTAATATGGCTAAAGAGGGGTGAATAGCCTATTTAAAAATCTACAAACCAACTAGAGCAATTTGATTAGTATGACAAATAGCGAAAAGCAAACTTGCTCTAGCTCTACAAGGGTTACAAGCCACCTATCCAATAATTCTAGTTACTATGATCACTAAACACACAATTTACTAAGTTATTACTCACTAAGAGCACTCACACTTGCTGCACTAAAGAGCTCCACTAGATGAACTTAAGCTACAAAGCAAGCTCTCAATTCAAGCTACACTAAAGAGCTTGCTACCACTAGTTTGCGGGATTATAAATGAGTAAGTAAAGTGATTATACCGCCGTGTAGAGGAGTGAACCAATCACAAGATAAATACTAACTCAATCATCGGGAGAATACCAAAGAGTAAGAGACAACCCATTTTTCTCATGAGGTTCACGTGCTTGCCGGCATGCTAGTCCCCGTTGTGTCGACCAACACTTGGTGGTTCGGTGGCTAAGAGGTGTTGCACAAACCTCATCCATACAATTGGACACCACAAGAACCTACCCACAAGTGAGGTAACTCAATGATATGAGCAATCCACTAGAGTTGCCTTTTGGCGCTCCACCGGGGAAGGCACAAGACCCCTCACAATCACCGGGAGATGGCCACGAACAATCACCAACTCGTGCCAATCCTCCTTCGCTGCTCCAAGCCATCTAGGTGGTGGCAACCACCAAGAGTAACAAGTGAATCCATTAGCAAAACACGAACACTAATGGGGACGGGGATCCCGATCTTCCATCAGGTACTGGTAACTATCATTGTGGCTTAGAATGACACACCGATCCGGCTTCAGATCGAAAGATCAAACCCTACAATCTTAGCACCACAACTCCTCTAGTTATCAACCAAGACACGGATCCAGTTGACCTTGCCAAGAAGGCTAATCCCTGCCTGCGCAACGAAGAACACAAGCAAGAACAAGAAAGAAAGTAACCAAATTGCAGATGAATGATTAATCTCACGAAGTTGGGGTCTCACAAACCGATGAACGGTGAAACTGTTCTTGATAGATTAATCTAAGCAAAACCCAAAACCTAATGATGGCGGTGGCGTATGATTATAAAGGTCTTAGCGTCGTCGCCTACCCTGGACGTGCCCCCTAATGGGCCCAAACACGATACACGGTCCAACGGACCAAAAGACGGTGTCGCAGCACCCTGGCAGATTCTAGACACTGAATTGTTTCGACTATTCCTGTTGATTCTGAAAGACTTTTGATGTGAGACCACTTGGATTGGCTTCCTTATCAAATTAGCTTTCCAACCATATGTGGATCGTCGAAAACAGAGTCCGGATGCGTCCTGGGTGACCAGTTTAAGGCAGACTGGTCCTGGAGGCCGAGGCAGACTCGAAATCATGTTGGATCGGGCCTCCGGTTTCTGTTGGACGTCGTTGCTGGTCATCATCGCCTCCACTACGTCCTCTAAGTCCCTCATGACCCTCTCTAATGTTCCTAAGCAAGATAACATCATTAGGTAGTAGTCTATTCTCAAAAGTATGAAAAAGATCGCTTAAGAACGAGCTCACCTCTAAATTGAGTTGACGCATTCGAGCCCGGGTCATTGGACCTTGCATGACGGTTGGAGGATCAACGGATACATCCGAAGGAGTGATGTCCTCATCATCCTCCCCCTCTTGAAATTGAGTCATCCTTGACTCAAGCTCATCTTCTTCTCCCAAATAAGGCTTCAAATCTGCAATGTTAAAGGTGGGACTAACCCCGAATTCGGGTGGCAACTCAAGTTTGTAGGCATTATCATTTATTTTCTCAATTATCTTATAAGGACCAGCTGCTCTTGGCATTAATTTAGACTTACACATCTCAGGGAATCTATCTTTTCTCAAATGTAACCAAACCAAATCACCCGGTTCAAGTTTAATTTCTTTTCTACCTTTACTATCAGCAATTCTGTACTTTTCATTCATTCATTCAATATTTGCTTTAGTTGTTTCATGCAATTTACGAATGAAATCAGCACGCTCTCTAGCATCACTATGTGTTCTCTTAGTGGTAGGTAAAGGTAAAAGATCAATAGGAGCACGAGGGTTAAAACCATACACTACCTGAAAAGGACTTACCTTGGTGGTGGAATGTTCCGCCCTGTTATATGCAAACTCCACATGCGGCAAACACTCTTCCCACATCTTCAAATTGCGCTTCAAAATTGCTCTCAACATGGTGGACAATGTTTGATTCACTACCTCAGTTTGTCCATCAGTTTGGGGATGACATGTTATAGAAAACAACAGCTTGGTCCCCAATTTATTCCACAAAGTGCGCCAAAAATGACTCAAGAATTTTGCATCGCGATCTGAAACAATAGTAGAAGGCATACCATGCAAGCGAACGATTTCTTGAAAGAAAAGGTCAGCAATATGAACAGCATCATCGCTCTTATGACAAGGAATAAAATGTGCCATCTTAGAAAAACGATCAACCACCACAAAAATACTATCCCTCCCCCTCTTAGTCCTTGGCAAACCCAACACAAAATCCATAGATATATCAGCCCAAGGAGTAGAAGGAACAGGAAGAGGCATATACAAACCATGTGGGTTCAACCATGACTTAGCTTTTTGACATGTGGTGCACCGAGCCACGTACCGTTCTACATTGCGCCTCATCCTAGGCCAAAAGAAATGTGTGGACAGCACCTCCTCTGTCTTCTTAGCTCCAAAATGTCCCATCAATCCGCCTCCATGTGCCTCCTGTAATAACAAAAGACGAACGGAGCCAACTAGAATGCATAGGCGGTTAGCTCTAAACAAAAACCCATCATTGATCATAAACTTATTCTATGTACATCCTTCTCTACAATTTAGCAACACGTCCTTAAAATCAGGATCAAACGCATATTGTTCTTTTACTGATTCAAGCCCAAAAATCCGACAATCAAGTTGGGACAGCAATGTATATCATCTAGACAAAGCATCAGCAATCATATTATCCTTCCCTTTCTTATGTTTGATAATATAAGGAAAAGATTCAATAAATTCAACCCATTTAGCATGCCTATGATTCAGATTATGTTAAGAGTGAAGATACTTAAGTGATTCATGATCAGAATGAATAACAAATTCTTTAGGCCACAAATAATGACTCCATGTCTCTAAAGAACGGACAAGTGCATACAATTCCTTATCATACATGGAATAATTCAGAACAGGACCATGCAATTTTTCACTAAAGTAAGCAATGGGTTTACCATCTTGCATCAAAACACCCCAAATGCTAACTCCACTAGCATCACATTCTAGCTCAAAAGTCTTACCAAAGTTTGGAAGTTGCAGCAATGGTGCATGTGTGAGCTTGTCCTTCAAAGTGTCAAAGGACTCCTCATGTGCCTTTCCCCAATGAAACACCACCCCTTTCTTCGTCAACTCATGCAACGGGGCAGCAATGGTGCTGAAATCTTTGACGAAGCGACGGTAGAATCCTACAAGACCAAGAAAACTCCTCACCTATGTGACAGTTTGGGGAACCGGCCAGCTCTTTATGGCTTCAATTTTCATCTCGTCCATCTCAATTCCCTATGGAGTTACAACATAGCCAAGAAAAGAAACTCGATCCGTGCAAAAGATGCACTTCTCAAGGTTACCAAATAAACGTGCATCACATAAAGCATTAAAAATAGCACGTAAGTGATCCATATGTTCATCAAAAGACTTGCTGTAAATCAATATATCATCAAAGTAAACTACCACAAAATAACCAATAAAAGCTCTCAAAACCTCATTCATTAAGCGCATAAAAGTGCTAGGTGCATTGGTCAAACCAAAATGCATTACTAACCACTCATACAACCCGAATTTGGTTTTAAATGCGGTTTTCCATTCATCTCCAAGTTTCATTCTAATTTGGTGGTAGCCACTTCGCAAGTCAATCTTGGTGAAAATTATAGAACCACACAACTCATCAAGCATGTCGTCTAGCCTAGGAATACGATGACGATACCGAATAGTAATATTATTGATGACTCTACAATCAACACACATACGCCAAGTTCCATCTTTCTTAGGAACAAAAAGTACAGGAACAGCACAAGGACTAAGGCTATCACGTACATACCCACGGTCCAAAAGGTCTTGGACTTGCCGCTGAATTTCCTTAGTCTCTTCGAGATTGGTTCGATAGGCAGCTCGGTTAGGCAAGGTTGCTCCTGGAATCAAATCGATTTGATGCTCTATCCCTCTCATAGGTGGCAGCCCCGAGGGTATCTCAGCTAGAAAAATGTCCTCATACACCTGCAAAAGGTTAGTGACAGCAGGAGGCACCGAGCTAACAATATCATCAAGCGAAAACATAGCTCGTTTGCATACCAAAGCATAGCAAATATCATCATCAGAAATTTCAGCAAAGTCACATTTTGTTGCAAGCATAACACCACCCTTCAATTTAATCCCTTCGGCCCTAGAAATAGATGTAGACTTATCCTTTTTAGGTGGAAGAATAGAATTAGCAACTTGCTAATTTTTAGATTGAACATCATTCAAACTAGCAGCGTGTTCTCTATCAGCTTGTACAATTTGAGCAGGGGTCAAAGGTACCAAAGTAATTTTCTTTCCTTTAAGCACAAAGGTGTATTTATTACTTCTACCATGGTGTGTAGCATCATTATCATGTTTCCAAGGATGACCCAATAAGAGTGAACAAGCTTGCATAGGTACCACATCACAATCAATAGAATCAGCATAAGAACCAATAGAAAATGATACTCTGCAAGTTTGTGTTACCTTTGCTTTACCAGAATCATTTAGCCACTGAATATGGTATGGACATGGGTGTGGGCATGTGGTCAAGCCAAGCTTCTTGACCAAATCAAAACTCACCAAATTATTACAGCTACCTCCATCAACAATGACACGTGCTCGATGGTTGCTGATGACGAAGAAAATGTGGAACAAGTTATGGCGCTTGTAGCTTCTCAGGTTGCTAGACTTGTGAGCTGAGCACCCGCTGTACAATGATGCTCCTATAGGCTGCCATGGCCTCATCACCAAGGACTTCGCCGTCCTCCTCATTTGCATCTTGGTCTTCTTCATCCTCAATGTCAGAGGTGCTGATGTAATCATCTTCTATAGCAATATATGCCCGCTGACTTAGGCAGTCCTTCTGCACATGGCTAATGCCATGGCAACGGTGGCACTGAATGGTCGAAGTGCGTCCTGTTGATGCAACGGATGAGGCACTCTTGGTAGGCACCTGCAAAGAATTTTTACCGGAATCTGAAAGTCGTGTGGGAGGTGCCTTAGGTGTAGCGGAAACTCCAGAGGATGTTGGTCTCTTGCTCGCTGGTGGAGGCGCCCAAAAAGTGGTTGGCTTGGTTAGCCCCGAAGATGGTGCTGAGCGTGGCGTGTATGTGGTGCTGACCTTGCTCTTGCTCTGCTGTTCATGCCCCTGCAATTCCTTTTCTGCAAGCATAGCAAACTGAAACAACTGGTTGATAGTGTTAAATTCTTTATAATCAACAATGTCCTGAATCTCATGCCTCAAACCCGAATAAAAATGACAAATGGAATCTTCGTTCCCCTCCACAACACTACAACGTATCAATCCCTTTTGGAGCTCACCATAGTAATCCTATACATATTTATCTTCTTGTTCTAAATGCATCAATTTCTTACGCAAGTCTCTATGATAAGGAGGAACAAAACGATCACGCATAGCTATCTTAAGTTCTTCCCATGAACCAGGTAAAGCATCCTGTGCAGCTAGCCCATTCCACCAAATAATGGCAAAATCATTAAACTCACTAGTAGCTTGTCAAACTCTATGATGCTCAGGCACAAGGTGAGCGCTAAACTTTTGTTCTAGTGTCATCTCCCAATTAAGATATCCCTCGGCATCATAATGTCCCAAAAAAGATGGTATTGTGAACTTAATCTTAGCATAAGGATCATCGGGCACACGGTGATTATTACCTTGATGGTGGTGGACACCACCCATACCTATCGTGTTGCGGCGAAGACGTCGTCGTAATCTTGCTTGTCGAAAGGCTGCTCGATCTATGTTCCCAGCGGCATCATGCACCATGTCTTCTGGCAAGAGACCATCAGTGTTGCTGCCAGAGACGTCATTGTTGTTGATCGCCACCAAGGTTTCCAACTCAGTAACCTTGTCGATTAGCGTAGAAATTCGTTTGTCCAATCTCTCTATGTTATTGCCAATGTTGAGTTCAATGAGTGCATTAGTGACGGCCTTCCTGACGGCCTCATTCATCCTTTTTTGGGCATCCTCTACAACATCTTGTAGTTGCTCTTGGCTGACACACTCATTGAAACCCTTAGGATTGTTATCTCCAGTCTGATCACCTCCTGCCATTGTAAACACAAAAACAGAAACAAACGGTGAAAGTTATCCCTACCAAATGACTACATGGTTGCAGTGGTGTCACTTTTCACAGCAAGTGGAAGCGTCTTACCAAGCTCTTACAAAGTTTTTACCAACGCAAGCGTTATGTACAACAATCAAGACTAGTTCGTGATATATCGTGAGGCAAGGTACCGAGATTGTAAGGCCTTTTTCTCTTGATCGATCAAGAGTTTGTGGAGCTTGGAAGGCACACAAAGAATAATATGTATATCCGGCACACAAGTCGAGAATGAAAGTAATGCTGAATTATAGTCCAAAGTACTTGTTCTCGTTGCTGGTCTAAAATGTTCCAAGTACCAGGTGTGTAACAAACAAGTATGGTGGATAGCAAGGTGACAGGGGTGTGAAAAACAAGTATGACGGAAAGCAAGAGCAACAAAAACAATAAACCAGATAGCATACGCTAACACAGCTCACTTTGGCCTTCTCTATGTGCTCCTCTAGATATTGTTCCTCTTTTCCCCTCTCTTTTTTCTATTTTTTTGCTATCATTTTTTTGGGAAATTTCGACTTTTTATTTTTATTTTATTTTTTTGATATTTTTTATTCACTTAGGAGCACAAAATAAGTAACCACAGAAAATATGAGCCTAAAAAGTGAAAGGTGTGGCCTGTGAAAATTTCAGAAGACGTGCTCAAAAACGACAAAAAGCTTATGACCACGAAAAGAGGATCTTGTGACCAGTTTTTGACCAAAATAAAATTTTCTGACCCCGACAGCACGGGGGATGGATGGATCAAAAAAAAATCTGATCGATTTTGATATATGGAACGTCGAAATCAGAGTTCGTATGTGAAAACTAGACCAATTTTAAGAACGGACTCCGAATTAGAGGACAAAACGGGAACAATGCGCGCAAAATTGGTCACAGCAGCAAGGATTTGATGGAAGCGATGGGGGAAAACACACAAACTAGACTCTAACATGACCTAACCAGCAACAAGACCTTGAGTAGGACACAAACTCAACACGACGGACTCTGAAACCGAAATATGCAAAGGCTATGGCGCGGAAGGTTCTAGGACAGGAAAAAAATATGGCACTGGACAATGGGACGAATGCGAAACACTCAAAACTCGGGGATAAATATGAACCTAATGGTATACCTTAGCTCTGATTACCACTTAATGGGGATGGGGATCTCGATCTTCCGTCAGGTACTAGTAACTATCGTTGTGGCGGAGAATGACACACCGATCCGGCTTCAGATCGAAAGATCGAACCCTGCAATCTTAGCACCACAACTTCTCTGATTATCAACCAAGACACGGATCCGGTTGACCTTGCCAAGAAGGCTAATCCCTTCCTACGCAACGAAGAACACAAGCAAGAACAAGAAAGAAAGCAACCAAATTGTAGATGAATGATTAATCTCATAAGGTTGGGGTCTCACAAACCGATGAACGGCGAAACTGTTCTTGACAGATTAATCTAAGCAAAACCCAAAACCTAATGATGGCGGCGGCGTATGATTATAAAGGTCTTAGGGTCATCGCCTACCCTAGATGCACCCCCTAATGGGCCCAAACACGATACACGGTCCAATGGACCAAAAGACGGTGTCGCAGCACCCTACAGATTCTAGATGCTGAATTGTTTCGATGATTCCCATTGATTCTGAAGGTATTTTGATGTGATACCACTTGGATTGGCTTCCTTATCAAATTAGCTTTCCAACCATATGTGGATCGTCAAAAACGGAGTCCGGATGCGTCCTGGGTGACCAGTTTAAGGTAGACTGGTCCTATAGGCCGAGGTAGACTTGAAATCATGTTGGATCGGGCCTCCGATTTCTGTTGAACGTCCTTGCTGGTCATCATCACCTCCACCACGTCCTCTAAGTCCCTCATGACCCTCTCCAATGTTCCTAAGCAATATAACATCATTAGGTAGTAGTCTATTCTCAAAAGTATGAAAAGGAACGCTTAAGAACAAGCTCACCTCTAAATTGAGTTGACGCATTCGAGCCTGGGTCATTGGACCTTGCATGACAGTTGGAGGATCAGTGGATACATCCAAAGGAGTGATGTCCTCATCAAACACCAAGTGCCTCTAGATGCAATCACTCAAGCAATGCACTTGAATTCTCTCCCAATCTCACAAAGATGATGAATCAATGATGAAGATGAGTGGGAGGACTTTGGCTAAGCTCACAAGGTTGCTATGTCAATGCAAATGGCCAAGAGAGTGAGCTAGAACTGGCAATGAGGCTTAAATAGAGAGCCCCCATGAATAGAGCCATTGGCTCTCTGTTCACTGAAAAATCGGGGTGACCGGATGCGCCAGTCGGATTGACCGAACGCAGGATCCCAGCGTACGGTCCTCAGATATTCACCACATGTCCCCTGCTTCAAATGCTGATCACCCGATCTCAATGGTCATCAGTGCACTTAAGTTGTGACCAGACGCACCGCAGTGTAGGACCGGACACACAGTCGCCCAGCGTTCGATCACTTCTAGTAAGGATCCAGACACGATTTTTCATGACCGGACACGTCCAATCTAGCCTGACCGGATGCTCCATCACTGGAGTCCGGTCGTTTCCAGTAAGGTTCCAGTCACAACCGAACGCGTCTGGTGGCTCATGACTGGACCCACTCTAGCGTCCGGTCAACATAGTCTCTTAATGTTGCTTGCGTCAGTGTACATCACTAGGTGACCGGACGCACCCCCTGCGCGTCTGGTCCCTTTTTCACTTCAGCGTCCGGTCAAGGAACCGAGAGTGGCCTTCACTGCGCGCCACTGATCGAACACAGGGTCAAAGTCTGGTCACTACGTGACCAGCATCCGGTCACTGTTTCTCAGTGACTATCACCACCTTCATTTCACCAACTTCTCCACCCTTGCTCAAATGTGCCAACCACCAAGTGTATCACCTTGTGCACGTGTGTTAGCGTATTTTCACAAACATTTTCAAGGGTGTTAGCTTTCCACTAGATCCTAAATGCATATGCAATGAGTTAGAGCATCTAGTGGCACTTTGATAACCGCATTTTGATATGAGTTTCACCCCTCTTAATAGTACAGCTATCGATCCTAAGTGTAATCACACTCTCTAAGTGTCTCGATCACTAAACCGAAAAGCTCCTATCAATTTCACCTTTGCCTTGAGCTTTTTGTTTTTCTTTCTTCTTTTCTAAGTCCAAGCATTTGATCATCAATATGCCATCACCATCATCATGTCATGATCTTCATTTGCTTAAACACTTAGAGTAGTGCTACCTATCTCATAATCACTTTGATAAACTAGGTTAGCACTTAGGGTTTCATCAATTCATCAAAACCAAACTAGAGCTTTCAATCTCCCCCTTTTTGCTAATTGATGACAACCCTTTCACAAAGATATAAATTGAAATTTAATTGAATCCATGTTGCTTGCCCAAGCATATTTACCATGTGTAAAAGGATATGGACAAGTTTCATGAACCCCAAATGGTAGCAATTGCTCCCCCTACATATGTGCTAAGAGTTTGTATTATAGCTTGCACATATGCTTAGATAGGAAATATAGGAGACAATGTCTACCAAATGATGCTAATGTATAAGAGATGGACCTTTCAAGCGTGATACCAATCAGAGTGCACCAATATACCATCCTTAGCACCATTAGTAACTAGACATACACAACAACTAGAATACCCCATGAGATCAACATTAGAAGCAAAGGTCTAGTTTCCATAAAATGAACATAAGTCTAGTTACTTAACCTATGCATACTAGTTTTTCATTTCATCATCCAAACCTATAACTAGCATACACCACACAAGCATGGATATTGAAATTTAAAACTTGTGCTATGCAAGCAAATATATGAAATGCAACATACAAGTTTATGAGCTTGCTCCCCCTACATGTGTACAAGTTTGATTGATCCCCTTACAATGTCATTTTATTTGTTTGCTCCCCCTATCTTACTATCTTTGTGAATTTCTCTCCCCCTTTGTTAACAATTAGCACAAAAAGTGAGCTCAAATTTTAGATAGCTTGGGGTGAAACTATGTGAAATGAGGATCATTTTCCCAATTTGGTTCAATCTAGATCACTTGCAAAAGATATTTAACTCGGTTTGATACAAGGGCAAGCTTCTTCACACCTCCAAAAGAGGGTTATCATGCACCATGTTGAGTTAAACACTTATAGCTCATTTTCTAGATTAAGCACTAGGTTTACAAACCCACAAACATGTCATATGCTACCACTAGTTCATTTCAAGCATACAAGCAATAGTGGCACCATACAAGCATTAAATTCATTTGATTTTTATGAATGAGCCTAGGACATGATAGGAATGACTAGATGCACTACGAGATCTGTTAGGATATGTTCGATCCCATGATTCCAAAAATCCGTTATTACTTACCGGTTATCTCCTAGATCTAACCGACTTGTAGCCCTACCCCCCGGCTATATAAGGCGGGTAGGGGACCCCCTCAAAACACACGCAATATCATACGATAGCCAATACAAACCAATAGACCACGGGAGTAGGGTATTACGTCGTGCAGACAGCCTGAACCTGTCTAACTCTTGTGTCTCTGTTGCCTTCCTGTTCTTGATTATGCGCACCACTGCCGATCAATCTACCTTCATGGGATACCCCTCAGAGGACTATCGACAGTTGGCGCGCTAGGTAGGGGTGTGCGTGCTGTTTCCATGATGAACAAGATGGTACATTTTGCAGGCTCTTCGTCTTCTCCAAAGCCCGACCAGATCTTTACGGTCGGATCGATCTCCTGGGTCATCAACGCTGACGGGGACGGAGAGATCATCGAGCTGGTGCAGATGGATTTTGCGTCGACCGCCTCCGAGGTTGTCTTCACCAACAACTCGCCTCCTGCTCCCCCCACTACCCGAGGAAGCAGATCAGCAATGACGATCTGATCGCATCCATCGATCAGGTTGGCCAGAAGCTCGCCGACTGCCTCTCCATCGTGGAATCAGCTTTGACCACTCTGGTTCAGCACCGACCACCCTTCGATTCCGATCTATCAGAGGCTGATCAGGAAACTCTAGGGGTTATGGCCACCATCCATTAGGATGCCCTAAGGGGCAAGTTCGGTGACCAAATAAGAGACATCTATCCTCTCGCTGACCTGATCGCCGACCAGGTCTCGCCGACTGTCAATATGCTACAAATCGGCCGATGTCCTGAAGCATCCCTCCACACCATCCTGGAGGAAAATCCAGACTCCGAGTCCCAGGGCTCTACAGAGACTGTCGCCGAAACCACCGCCATCCAACCTCCTTTCCTTCCCTTCTGAGGAGGCAGGATTTCTAATGTCAGCGTCTACAGCCCTCCGCGGGATGGAGAAACCGATGAGGACCGCGCAGCTCGTGTCAACAGAAACGCCAACCGTGCGCAGCAGCCGAGCGAATGAGGCCACCATTGTGCTAGCCGAGGCTGCTCGCAATGGAGAACAACTCAACTCACAAGGGAGGCCACGCCCACTCCACCGCAACCTCGATGACGAATTCATTTGTGTCGACAGCCACGACGTCTACAAGACCCCAAGTGCCAACTTGGTCGTGGCCGCTAATGGGCTTGCTCGGCTCGACCAAATGCCAGAGGTCGCCAAGGTCACCGCAATGCTTAAAGCTGCGCACTGCCAGGTCAACGAGATCTGGTAGGATCAGGGACCTTCCTACTCGACAAGCTCAAATCGCTGATCCACCGTGCCAAGATCCAATCACCGCCCCGACAGAAGCCGTTTCGCCGATCAACATCGTGATGATGGACAACCCCTCTAGGGGGAGCTAAGGGGAACCATGTTAACTACCCTCGCCAACATGACCAAGAAGTCAACCAAGATGTCTGAGCGCACATCAACAACCTCCAGGATGCACGACGTCATATCGATGGGCTCTGTTTCTCTCGGCATGAGGAGGAAGTACGTCGGTGTCAAGAGTACGAGCAAGAGTTTGGTAATCCGGATGCAACCCTCTAGCCACTTAACACCGGCAATGCTACCGATCCCGACGGTGATGATCCCGAAGGGCCCCAAGCATTCACGAGAGCACTCCAAACACTCCAGTGGCCCCGTGGTTTCAAAATCACCGGGGTCAATCCCTATGAGGGGTGGATGAACCCCAAACAGTGGCTGCAAGCTTATGCCACCACAATGAACTGGCTCACGAGCCTCGCCCTAGATTCCATCGGATCTTGGGAACAGTTGAAGAAGGTCTTCACCGACAATTACATGGCTACTGTACTCGGCCGGGCACTAAGCATGATCTGAATCGCATCTATTAGAAACCGTCTGAGCTCCTCCGTAGCTACATCAGATGTTTTTTGAGATGAGGAATTCTATTTCCAACATCACGGAAGTAGAAGTCATCACCACCTTTGTCAGAGGACTCTATCACCGCGACCTCTGCTCCAAATTCAATCATAAGCCGCCAAAGGGGATTGGCGAGATGATCACAACCGCTGATCAGTACGCTGACGCTGAAGAGGCCGAAGTTCGCTTCAACAAGGATGCGGGCAATCACCACCCAACTCGGCGCAGCGACAAGCGCCCTGATAAATGATGCCACAGTGACTGCCGCTATGATGACCGCAGCCACCATCAAAGTTCGGTCACTACGTGACCAGCATCCGGTCACTATTTCTCAGTGACTATCACCTCCTTCATTTCACCAACTTCTCCACCCTTGCTCAAAGAAGATGACTAGATCAAAACATCATTCATCACGCCTTTCGGTGCGTATTGCTATTCCACCATGTCTTTCGGACTCAAAAATGCCGAGGCGACCTACCAAAGGGCCATCCAGATGTGCCTTGACCAGAAGATAGGCCGCAACGTCGAAGCTTACATCGATGATGTGGTCGTCAAGTCCAAAACCACCGATAGTCTCATCGCTGACCTCGAAGAAACGTTCGCCAACCTAAAAAGATACAGATGGAAGTTGAACCCTTCAAAGTGCATCTTTGGAGTTCCATCCGACATACTCCTAGGCTACATCGTCAGCGCCCGCGGTATCGAACCCAACCCCAACAAGGTCTCCGCCATTACCAATATGAAATGGCCAACCTACGTAGAGGATATATAGAAGCTCACAGGGTGCATGGCTGCTCTCAGCCGCTTTATATCATGCCTCGGTGAAAAGGGACTACCGTTCTTCAAACTACTCAAGGCCTCTGAGTGCTTCTCCTAGTTGGAAGAGGCTGATACGACCTTCGAGCAGCTAAAGTTGTTTCTAACAAAGCCTCCGATCATGTCGGCGCCTCAACCAGACAAAACCCTATTGATCTACATCGCCGCCACTTCTCGCATCGTTAGCACAACTATTGTCATTGAGCGCGAGGAAGTTGGACACGCCTATAAGGTACAACATCTGGTCTAGTTTATTAGTGAGGTTCTTAATGGGTCCAAAACCCGTAACCCTCAGGTTCAGAAGCTGTTATACGCCATTCTGGTCACGTTGCGCAAGCTCCGCCATTAC
The DNA here is from genome assembly GCA_904845875.1 of Miscanthus lutarioriparius. Lineage (NCBI taxonomy): Eukaryota > Viridiplantae > Streptophyta > Magnoliopsida > Poales > Poaceae > Miscanthus > Miscanthus lutarioriparius. The sequence continues at coordinate 84,144,562 of CAJGYO010000006.1, forward strand.
TTCGAGTACTACAAGATCGCCGTGGTCACCAAGTTTCCTCTAGGGGATATCCTCCATAACAAAGAGGCCAATGGCTATATCATCAAGTGGGCAGTTGAGCTCGGCACTTATTCCATCGAATTCAGGAGCAAGCCAACCATTAAGTCGCTGGCGCTGGCGGACTTCGTCACTGAGTGGACTAAGATCCAAGAGCCCATCCCCGTTGCTTGCCTCGAGCACTGGATAATGTATTTCAACGGTGACCTCAACATCAATGGTGCTGGCGCCAGCATTTTGTTTATTACTCCAACTAAGGACAAGCTCCGATACATCCTCTGAATTCATTTCCCAGCTTCCAACAACGCCGCCGAATATGAAGCATGTCTCCACGAACTTCGTATAGCCGTCGAGCTCAGCGTCAAATGTCTCATGGTACATAGAGACTCCATGCTGGTCATCAACCAAGTCAATAAAGACTGGTCCTGTTCTAGTGAGAAGATGGACGCATTCTGCGCCGAGATCAGGAAACTCGAAGGAAAGTCCTGCAGTATCAAGTACCACCACGTGGTACGAGACCAAAATCAGCTCGTCGACCACCTATCTAAGATAGGCTCTTCTCGCGTTGTGATTCCACCGGGGGTCTTCGTTCAAGACCTCTTTACATCATCCATTAAGGAAGAGAAGGAGATTCAAGAAATTCCTCCCGCCGAGCAGCTGGTACTTGCAATACCTTCATCGGCCGTAGATTAGAGGGAATAGTTCATCAAGTACCTCACCAGCGCCGATGTACCCACCGATAAGACCAAAACTGAACACCTTATTCGTCGCAGCAAGCATTACGTGCTGCTAGATGGGAAGTTGATGACGAAAAGCACCAAGGAAGGGATACTATAGAAATGCATCACCCGAGAAGAGGGTGCAAAATTACTCCTTGAAATTCACTCTGGTTCCTGTGGCAATCACGTGTCCTCTAGAAACCTGGTCGACAAAGCTTTCTGAGCTAGTTTTTATTGGCCCAGGGCTATCGCCGACGCAGAAGACCTCGTCCAATGTTGTGAAGGATGTCAATTTTTCACCAAGCAAATACACGTGCCAGCGTAGGAATTGCAGACCATCCTAGCTTCTTGGCCTTTTGCATGCTGGGGACTCGACATGATCGGGCCTTTCAAGCTTGCGCTAGGCGGTTTTTGGTATGTATACATCGCCATTGACAAGTTCTCCAAGTGGATCGAATACAAGCCGCTTGTTTCGGCCACTGCAAAGAAGGCAGTCGAGCTCTTCGAAGATATCATCCATAGATTCGGTCTCTCGAATAGCATTATCACCGACCATGGAACTACATTCACTGGTCACCATTTTTGGGACTTCTACGAAGACTGATGCATCTCCGTTAAATACGTCTCTGTTGCCCACCCTAGAGCCAATGGCCAGGTCGAACGGGCGAATGGCATGATCCTCGATGCCCTCAAAAAGAGACTATACCAGAAAGAGGAAAAGCATCCAGGTAGATGGCTCAAAGAGCTCCCAGCTATGGTCTAGGGACTGCGCACTCAAGCTAGTCGCAACACCGGTGTGTCTCCATATTTTTTGGTCTATGGCTCAGAGGCCATACTTCCGGTAGACATTACCTTCCGAGCACCTAGGGTGGAACATTATAATGAAGAGCAAGCCACAGCTGTTTGGACAGAGGACGTCGATAGGGCCAAAGAAGAACGCCTGATCACTTGCATCCACACAGCCAAATACCTAGAAGGACTACGAAGATACTACAATCGCAACATCAAAGGTCGTTCATTTGTGGTCGGCGACCTCGTTCTTCATAGAAAGCAGAAAATCAAGGGATACACAAGCTCTCCTCCTCCTGGGAAGGGCCTTACGTGGTCAAAGAGGTTACCCGACCAGGGTCTTACCGGCTATGTGACATGGAGGGAATCGATATCCCTAATTCATGGCACATCGGGCACCTTATACGTTTCTATCCTTGAAATGCTCCAGATATGTACTCTTCACTCCATAATGAATGAAGTTTTTGTCGCCATAATTTGTCTCCATTATTTCTCCACTAAAATCTCCATTTATGGTCACAAGCTCCAAGCTACTACTTAACAAACTCCGGCAATTATATGTGATCTCCATAAATGCTTCGCCCCGTCTCTCCATACTAAAATATCTTTAAGATATTCCACCAACCATCGAGTAGCACATGTTCTGCTATGTGTTCTTTGGAGAAAACCCTATCTCCGATCTCTCCCTACACATGCTACGGGCTCCAGCGCTCTACGTTATGGGTGGTTGGCTGTGGTTCCTCGGTCATGTCTGTTCCTCCTACATGTGCATGGGCTCTAGCGATCGACGTTATGGAATACGGGCTAGCCAAGGCCAAGAGCCCAGTTACGAACTAACTGCTCGGACGCTACTTATACCACGTATAAACGCGTTAGGGTTAACAACACATTTTTTCACTGCAAGCGCTAGTAAGCCGCCTGAACATGCACATGTCGTCTACTTACAACATTTATAAAAATACACAAATTTTTGCTTATGCCCTCGCGCATCTAACTCTCCTCACCAGTTGTCCCATATAGGTTCCTCTCCACTCAGGTTATTGAGCTTGGCCCTCACCGTCTACCTCGCCGAATAGATCGACATCACCGGCCAGCCTCTTTGCCGCATCCTCCACCTCATCTTTCAGCTGCTCCTGCTTCGTCGCACCCATCCCTCTAGTGAATCTGGCCCCTATCGCTCAAAGATTTATGGCAGGTGTCATAATGGAAATAGCGACATCTCGGTTGAAGCCTTTGAAGTTCTCCCACTCCACCTTGCACCTGTCAATGATGGCGTCCGAACAGGGTGGCCTATCATTGGGCTGAGGAGCTACCTCCATGTTGATATAGTCGAGCACCGGCCTGACTCCAGCCACCACGGCATCAAGTTTTCCCCTCTGGATTTTTGCCTCTAGCTCCAATACATCGAACTACGCCTTGGTTCTTCGACGGTATTCTATAGACACCAAAGGGATTCGTCAAATGAAGAAATCATTTTAGCAACAACACCAACCATGAACTACTCACCTTCTAGATCCTCGGCCAGTTTCTCTGCTCGCCCAGACGCCTTCTCCTTCTCCTCTTGGAGTTGACCGATGACCTGGCGCAACCGGCCAAGCTCTGCATCTTGATCTACAAATGTAACGGTTGATAGCAACATCAAGAATGTTTGGCAATGCAGAACAAACTCACCGATCTGCAATACCTCTCTTCTGTTCGGAGACAGTTTTTGGCTGCTCAAAGGTGTGCCCCAGCTGCTCAGAGATGCTTTTCAGCTGCTCGGAGGTGCACTCCAGCTGCTCGGACATGGTCTTTAACTACTCGGATAAGGTCCCCTTTTGGTACTCTAGGTCCTTGGCATTTGATTCAGTAGGATCCCTTTCACGCTGGGCCCTCTGGATGTTCTTCTCCATCAGTTTCATCGCCTCCTTCAGCTTCTCATTCTCCTCGGCGAGGGGCTCCATCCTTTTGATCAACTGCTGCCATTGTATGGCAGTTCGCGCTATGCCCTACAAAGCACCAAGATTATAAAGGACCATAGTCTCCAACACCAAAGATGGACACCATGGACGCAATACCAACCTCAATTTGCTTTTCATAGCTGTGGAAAGGGTGGATCATAGCCTCCTCACCTCCCTGGTGGTGTCCTCCTCTTGCACAACCACAACTTCGTCTCCTCGCTTGTGGAAGATGCGAACGGTTTGAGATCGTGATCCTTCACGCTCAATCTCCTCAACCTCGTCCTCTTCCTCCATAGCTGGTGGCGCTCCCTGGGGGCTTGGTGGCCGCATAGAGCGACCGACCATGCCCTGCAGCATCTCAGGGCACGCCGCTTGCTCCTCCAACGCTGCCGGCGTCTGCGCTCCAGATTCCTACATGGCGTCAGCAGCTCCTGCTCCCACCTCCGAAGACTCGGTGGCTCTCACCGTTGCTCCTGGCGTCTCCATCGAATCGCCTGCAGTTTTCGCCAAACGCTCTCTGCCTCCAACTCCATCAGCAATGGTGGTCGAATCCTTCACAAACCGACGAGCGCCCAGGGACTCTGGGATGGGGTCTGTCCATAGTTCCACCGTGCTTTGAATAGCCCCGGCTGCTCGCTAGTTTGGCCTAAAGGATTCAGATCCTCCACGCGCCCCATTTTGCATCAGATTAGCTCATCGATCACCACAATTTATAAAAATCGGATAGCTACAAATCCCAAGGCAAAGATACTTACACATCAGCTTCCCAATAAATGGTTCTAAACTAGCGCTGCCTCCCTGAGCACCCAGGCACAGCTCTAGGGTCAACCCGCATGTCCTAGGCTAGAGGTCTTGCGGACCCTGCCATCGACGTCTTCTCCGCTTGCTGCTCGGGGACTCCTTCCCCTCCCTTCGATTGCACCTCCACACGCGTGTTGCGCGATGGCGCTTCAGTGCTCGGAAGGGGGAGCTACTGGAGCCTCGTCTCTGTTCGACCACTTAGATATCTCCGCATTCTATGTCCGAGCGGTCCGATCACCACCAAGTGAGATGTCGCCCGACTTGCGGGGAGATACATTTGTCGTTCTTCTTTCTTTGGGGTCGGCTCATCTTTCGCCGCCCTTTTCCCCCGAACTTTCTCTGATACCGGGGGGACTCTCCTTCTGACCAGCAGCTCCGCCTTCGGATTCAGACAAGGTGCTGACAGCACCTTCCTCCAGCTGAGTGGTCGGCCTGGCGTCCACTACCTTTGGCAAATCGCACCTCAGCACACCCGAGAAGTGCACCGCCCGTTCCTGCCAATGGATCTTTCCACAAATGAATCAGTCCACTACTCAACACCAGCACGAGATAAAGAGCACCAGGAACAACAGTCGAGATTTTTACCTGAGGAGGTGGGTTCATGCAGTTGAAGGGCTTCGGCTGCCCCAGCACGGTGTATGACACGTTTGGAGTGAATAGTTCAGTAGCCCGGTGTAGCATACCTCCTTCGCCAGGTTATCCATCCTCTCTCGGGTGCCATCGGTATCTCCCTTGAAGTCAAAGCCCGCATAGGCCCTCTCCTTGTAGGGCTAGACGCGGTGCAGTATGAAGTTCACTGCCACCACCACTCCACTCATCTTCATACCCCTTATTAGCTCAAGGAGCTCCTTCACCTGTCCCATATCGACACTGGTGGGTTTCTCCGACCAGCTCCTTTGATTCTCTGGAATCTGGTCGACATCGCATCGGATGGCAGGATGACTCTGCTTCATATAAAACCACCTGGCATTCCACCCTTTCAGCGAGGTATTCAGTGGCACAGTAATGTATTCGTCCACCATCCCATCGCGAAGCTTTAGATACACACCACCGACAACTTTGGAACCACCCCCTCCTTTCTTCTTGAGCTAGAAAAAGTGACGGAAGATATTGAAATGGGGAAGAATGCCAAAATAAACCTCGCAGAAGTGGATAAACACATAAATGTGCAAAATAGTGTTCAGATGAAGATTACACAGGCTCACTCCCCAAAACTCCAACAGATCCCGCAAGAAAGGATGTACCAAAATCCCTAATCCATGCTAGAAGTAGTCTTCGAATACAACAAGTTCGTCGATGTGTGGCATCGGATAGGGCTCACCATCGGCCGGACGCCATCCGGCGGTGACACGGTCAGGAAGAACACCAGCCTCTACCATCTCATTGAGCTCCATCTCCCCCATGAGTGACGGTACCCATTCCTTGTCACGGCTCATCCCGGTGGCCGCCTTCTTCACGTTACCACCTCCCCTCTTCGGCGCCATCCCTCAGATATGGATTGGAACTAGCCTCTTTACGCAAGCTTTTTAGCCCTAGCGGCGGAGCGCGTGTGAATGCGAATGGGGGAGTGCGAGGGTGAGGAGGAAGACGAAGTGGTGAAGTGGCAAAGTTGGGAGCGCGGAGTGCGGCGACGCAGTTATGAAGACACCCAACCTACTTTTCTGTAACACCCTAAAAATTGATTTCTCAAATTTAGTAATTAAGTTGAGCATTTATTTAATTTTTGTGCATTTATTGTAGGTCAAATAATAATTTTGGTTTAACTAAAATTAATATAAGGTTTAGAAACTTTTATGTTGCATTCATGCTGGCCGCATTTCTTTATTTGAGTGAAAATGAATTTTAAGGTTCGATTAAATCTCGAATAGGTTTTGTTCTGTTTTCAAAAATTTCAAAAACAAGATTCAATCTATTTTATCAAATCAAGTTTCAAAACAATTATTTTATTTATATATTTATAAAAATACAAAATTCATTTTGTGTCAAATATCTCCCTGGCCTAACCTTTATTCCATGTAATGAGATCATCAAATTCAACCTAATCTATTCCTTCCTTTTGTCTACAGAAATTCCTTGGCCTTTTCTACATTCTTTTTATTCCCTTTTCTTTGAGATTTTTTCCTTGCATGTTATTCCTAGCATGCATCTACCACCCGCAAATAAGCACTTCAACCTCTCTTCACGTGAAACACGATGATGCGGCCAGCCCACCTTGTTTCCTCCCCTTCCTCCCACTGACGGGTGGGACCCGCTCGTCATCTCCCACCTCTGGCTCCTATGTGTCTGTTCGCAGAACCGTGCAGAGCTCCCTCTGCCGCCTTGGACGCCCGGCCCAGAGCGCCCGCCAGCTTGGCCTACCCAGCTCACCCGCAAGCGCTGCCCGCTTTCCTCTCTCATTGCGCACTGGCCCCGCGTGTCAGCGCCACGCCCCTTCTTTCCTTTCTTCTCCCCGGCGCACCTTCCTTCTTCGGCGCCCGCGATGGCGCGGCCATGCAGGGCAAGCGGCCGCCGTCGCCCACACATGGCAGGAGACCAATCCCGCATGCTCCCCTTCCTTTTTCCGTGCATCGCCCGGCCTATAAAGCTCCGCGCCGCACCCCTTCCCTCTCCCATCCTCTGCTCGCGCTTTCCAGTCGCCGCAGCCGCGCCACCGCACCGCCACCTCGCCACGCCGCGAGCTCACCGTGACCGCCCGCAGCCAACCACGCGGACGTGCCCGACGACCCCGACCACCTCTATGCCCACGGGAACCTACTCCACCTCGCCAAGAACACCACCAGCGAGTTCGTCGAGGCCTCCTTCGCGTTCTCCGACGCTCGTGATCAGCTACGGACGCCGGAGCGCCGTCACGGCCGGTCACCGCGGGCTCAGGACGCCGCCTGCATCCGCCCATCACCGTCGTCAGTAGCCTCTGAGCGGCACCCGCCGACACGAACACCACCGGCATGACTGCCGTGGTCACGTCCTCCTACGCCGCCACTCGCCGGAGCTTCCGAGCCTGCCGCCGTCCGCCTTTCCCCGGCGCCCTGCCTCTTTGTGCCAGAGCCGACGCCGAGAACCCCTTCATCGTGTTCATGGTGAGCTCCTCTCTGTTTTGCACTATGTCCCGTCGTCTGCCGTGCCCTGTGGCTCAGAGTCGTGTTTGTGCCAGCCAACTCTCACCGTGATATCCATGGCGCCGTAGCCAGCACCGGGTCCCAAGCCTGCTACCCTGCTGCCCGGCACGCACGCACGCACGCACGCAAACGTGCGACTCCAGCGAGCAAGCAGCCGGCCATGCTCGCTTGTTAGCTTTGGCTTGTTAGCTTGATGATGTCACTCCGACATCATGCGCGATTTATGGTCGTTTTCCTTTAGAAAAAGAATTCCAGAAATACAATGGAAATACACCAATACTAACCTCTTCACTCATGGTCCACGGTGGACTGCTCACACACACTTCCACCGGTCCACGGCCCGTAGACTCGGTCCACAGCATAGTGCACGCGCACTTTGTGTTCTAACCCCTGTACTTTTCTGTAATCGATCCACTATTTTGTGAGTCTTGGATATCTTTCAATCTAACCCCTGTCATCTACGGTTATTTCTGTTTTAACCTAGTCAGCAACCGCCCAAGCCGCGCACATTTTGCAGTTAAGACCCTATGTTTTCGGTGAATTAACTCGCAGTCCAGTCCAGTTCAAAATAAATACAATTTAGTCCTATTTTATTCATTTAGGTCCCTGTATTTTCCAGAAATAGTACGCGCAGTCCAGTATTCATATTTTTAATTTTAATTCAAAAATAAGTTTAGTTTATTAACAGAAATGTCATTACACCTTATTTCATTAGTAACTTTTGCGTTTTAAGTCTGATTTGACCTGTCTGAATTGTGTTAGGACCGTATTTACGTTTTTTTACGTGTTTATACTACTGTTAGGCATGTTTTCAATATTTGAAATTCATGGTGATGAGGACATGGCACCTTCGGATACGAACAATGATTATAAGGTGCGCTCGTTCTTACATTTGCATAGTGGCTTTGGTTATAATTCACTTGATTCCACATGTACATGTCACTATTTGATTGTAGGTTCAAATGTGTTTCATAATGGAAGTTCATCAAAGTTGAACTATCGGTTCGTCGACAGTCCGATAGTGCCTCATTGGGAAGGCCATAACTCATCCATCCGGAGTGCGATCGAGGTCAATGAGCACTTGATGGAAAGCTTGTTTGATAAGCTTTCAAATAGATCTGGTTCCATCTCAATATCACATCGGCAAGGCCTCCAAATCGCCAATATATTCTGTCGCTGTTTCTGTTGGGAGCTACACTATCGTTATGGGCTTGTTATTCATCCTTGGGACCCTGGCCCAAGTGGGAGCACACCCCAAGGACTTGGAGAACCCACCAAGAAAGCCCTTGGACGTCCTCCTCCTTGGCCACCACCTTAGGAGGCCAGCAAGGACATCCAAGCCAAGCCAGAGGCCCAGTCCAATTCAAGTTCGAGTCTACCTCGGCCATCAGGACCAGTCTGCAATAAAACGGACACCTAGGACGCATCCGAACTCCGTTTTCGATGATCCACATATGGATGGAAAGATAATTTGATAAGGAAGCCAATACAAGTGGTTTCACATCAAAAGCTCTTCGGAATCAACGGGAATCGTCGAAACAAGTCAGCGTCCAGAATCTGTCAGGGTGCTGCAACACCTTCTTTTGGGCCGTTGGGCCTTGTAACGTGTTGGGACACCTTTAGGACGTGAAGAGAGATCTTTGGACGTCCCTTAGGCTATATAATCAGTAGCCACCACCTACATTAGGGTTTGGGTTTTGCTTAGATTATTCTGTCAAGAAACAGTTTCGCCGTTCTTTGGTTTGTGAGACCCCAACTCGTGAGATTAATCATACATTTGCAATTTGGTTGCGATCCTTCTTGTTCTTGCTTGTGTTCTTCGTTACGCAGGCAGGGATTAGCCTTCTTGGTGAGGTCAACCTGGTCCGTGACTCGGTTGATAACCAGAGGAGCTGTGGTGCTAAGATTGCAGGGTTCGATCTTTCGATCTGAAGCCGGATCGGTGTGTCATTCTCCGCCACAACAATAGTTACCATCACCTGACGGAAGATCGGGATCCCCGTCTCCATTACATGGGTAGATTTAATTTATTATTTAACTAAAGGAAAACTTGTTTACATCATAACTTATTCATTTTAACTCCGAAATAGTCCGTTCAAGTTGCGTTGGTTTCATAACGACGTTACCTACGCATTAGTAGCAATACTTTCTATGTCAAAATCTCTAGAATTTCATGGGTTAAAACTCAACTTGAATAATAATTATATCTCTAGATTTATAAATAAAATGTAATAAATTCCACTTCAATTTTTAAAACCAAATATAAGTTTGACTTGATTCAACTTAAGTATTTTCTCTAAAATATCATATACATGCTTTTATATAATAAAATAAATAAAGCTTATGGTTTTCCGTTTTATAAACAAAATCTCTCGATAGTTGTATCTTTTCAACCGTAGATCCGATTAGCGTGCCTCTCGCGACTGTGTGTTCGTAGCGATACGTAGAATCGTATTTCAAACTCTTTTACTTATTTTTCTATGATTGGTGTATTGTTCTGATATAGATGCAATTGTAAGCTATGCATGTATGTGTATGGATGTTGTGTGGTGTTCTATGATTATGTCAAATCGGTGAGATATACGTGGTGATCCAGAAGAAGAAGAAGGACGTTGAAGATTAAAGCTTACCGAAGGATCGGTATTTAAGGCAAGTGTACCAAAGGCCCCTTGTACCTATGAACAATTACTATTCATATTCATGCATGTGTCTAATTTGATATACCTTTAAGGACTTTACCTAGATGAATACTTGTACCACATATCCTTGTTACCTAGGGTTTGGGTATGCATTTTGGATAGATGCTGCAGCGCTGGACATAGAATAATAGTTAAACGGGACTAAAGGCATTATGCAATATGATAACATGAAGCTTTGTAGTAACTGATAGGGGGCTAGAGTACGGGGTTGAGTACTCTAGTGCCTCTTCATAAGGACTTAATCATGAAGCGGCAACCCAGGAGGTTCCGTACAACCCCGAGTGTCATATGGCTTTGACTTTAACCTGTTAACTAGATTGTACTAGCTCGTCTGTAGCTTCTAGTAAGGGTAAGAGGGTATCTTTCCTTTTTCTGCTAAGGGTTACATAATGAAACCCTGTTAACTAGATTGTACCGTGTTGCGATGCCCACGTGTGCCACTCCTTAATAGCTAAGACTTGTTAGTGCGACTAGCTAAGGGTTACATAGTGAAACCCTGCCACACTTCCTAGGTAGAGGTGTAGTGGGCCTTGCAAACCCCGACTTTGGGAATCATGGCTCGGTGGGTAAAGATGTACAATTTCTGCCGAAATATTTAACCTGTTATAACAGCCATGCTCACGGATACGAGCGGTCTGGATCCTTCAAGATTAGTGGTTACTGTGGATGGTGGATGGTTGGAAATTGAGATAAACTTGACTATATTTTAATATCACTTAGGAATTGGGATTGTTTACTAAAGTAGTGATACAGGATGCTAAAACTTAATCAACTAAAATTGCGAACCGCAGTCAAACAATGTCAAGCCTTTTGAGCCTCATAGATCCCTTTGATATACTTGCTAAGCATGGTGAGCTTACACTTGCTTTACATCCAATGAAAATCCCGGATGGGTACCAGATTGCCAGTCTAAAGGAGTTAGGCTTGTGGTCAACCAGTCAGTCGCCCCTATGGATTTGGAGTCTTCGCCTGAAGATCGGAGTTGTCTTTCCGTTGTCCATACTCTGAGGTTATATTCCTTGTACTAATACGTTATGTAATAAGTATTGTCTTTTGATATTACCCTTATTTATGTCTATATGTGAGATTTAACTTCCTGGACTCACATATAGTGTGTATCTGGTTTTATCTTTAAAACCGGGTGCGCATTCAAGGGTTTTTGGGAAACCGCACCAAACTGATTTGCGCCTTTCCGAATTCCCCAAAGCGGTGTGCTGGGCCATTATCTAGGCTTCCATGCAACTGCGGCCATATCGCCTATTTGTCTACATAACTTGGTACTGCATGCTGAATATTTGCTCACCTCTCTGTAATACCATCAAGGCTTAGTAATTTCTACTGTACAGCCTTTGCTCCAGTTTTTTCTCCATGATTTGAGTAATCGACACTTCTTGATTTATTTGAGATTTTCACTTGTGGCTCGGGGACTACGTCATCATTCTGATTCGGTTTCTCACCATACTGGGGACTTTTTTGGTTACCGTTATTTCTAACCCTAGCACCACGTGACCACATCACGTATTGTTAGGCTCAGGGACTAAGTGGGCACACTTCACCTTGCGGTGAATGTGGGCTTTTCATTTTAGGGCTCAGCCCATGGACTGGTCGCCTGCTCGGCTGGTTTTCTACCTTTCTTCTACTTTCTGGACCCTGGCACCACGTGACCACGTCACCTACTGTTAGGCTCGAGGACTAAGTGCGCACACTTCACCTTGCGGTGAGTGTGTTTTTTTTAATCTGGAAAACTTCATGCCTCTTAAAGTTGAAGAAGACTATCTCCCTTTCTCGTGGTCGGACTCTAAGTGGGCACACTTGGTCCACTGTGAGGAAATTTTTTATTTTGAACTTGAGCTCCTTACATCCTTCTGGCAAGCCTTACTTGAGTAAGCCCGTGCTCGGTCGGACAGTTAAGCTGGTCGGTTATGGTCCACAACTGCTTGGCCACTCATTAGAGTGGTCGAACCATGAGTCTGATTGCTCGGCTTTGTTTACAACTGCTCAGATAAGCTCAAGACGATGTTGCACAGCGGATATAAGGCACTCGGGGACTAGCTGTGGGGGGTACGACCCCGGATAACCATGGTAGACTACATGGGCTGCGCTGCCAGGGGCGGTCCAGCCCACAAGACGAAGACCTACGGTGCACGGTACTGCTCGGTGTGTACCGCAAGACATCAAGGGCGATATCCCAAAGATACTACGAGATCTATTAGGATATATTCGATCCCATGATTCCTGTAATCTGTTATTACTTACTGGTTATTTCCTAGATCTAACCAACTTGTAACCCTACCCCTGGCTATATAAGGCGGGTAGGGGACCCCCTCAAAACACATGCAATATCATACGATAGCTAATACAAACCAACAGACCACAGGAGTAGGGTATTACGTCGTGCAGATGGCCTGAATCTGTCTAACTCTTATGTCTTTGTTGCCTTCTTGTTCTTGATTACGTGCACCACTGCCGATCAATCTACCTTCGTGGGATACCCCTCGGAGGACTACCGACGATATTCTGTCGACAGAAATCCAATATGTTTAACTCATTCCTTAACTTGCAAAACCTTTTCTCATTTAATGGCTTGGTGAATATATCGGCAAGTTGATCCTCGATGCCCACACTCTCAATGCAAATATCCCCTTTTTGTTGGTGATCTCTTATGAAATGGTGGCGGACATCAATGTGCTTTGTTCTTGCATGTTGAACTGGACTGTTGGTTAACTTAATTGCACTCTCATTGTCACATAGCAATGGCACTTGCTTGAATTTGATTCCAAAGTCATTCAAAGTAGCCTTCATCCAAAGTAATTGAGCACAACAACTACCGGCCAAAATGTACTCCGCTTCGACGGTTGAAAGTGCTACACTATTTTGCTTCTTTGATGACCAAGACACAAGTGATCTTCCCAATAGTTGACATGTGCCTGATGTGCTCTTTCTCTCAACTTTGCATCCCACATAATCGAGTCCGAATATCCAATCAACTCAAATCTTGCTCCCTTAGGATACCACAATCCAACATTTTGTGTATGCTTCAAGTACCTCAATATTCTCGTTGTAGCCTTCAAATGACTTTCTCTTGGTGAGGCTTGAAATCTAGCACACATGCATACACTAAACATGGCATCCGGCCTTGATGCGGTCACGTAGAGTAGGCTTCCAATCATAGACCGATGCAATTTTTGATCTACCATATTGCCTCTTGCATCACTATCCAAGATACCATTTGTCCCCATTGGTGTACTAATAGCTTTGCTATCACTCATGCCAAACTTCTTGATCATGTCCTTGATATACTTGTCTTGACTCACAAATATACCATTCTTCAATTGCTTGATTTAAAGACCAAGGAAGTAACTTAACTCTCCAATCATGGACATCTCAAACTCACTTGCCATCATCTTGCCAAACTCCTCACAAAAATCTTGGTTTGTTGACCCAAATATGATATCATCAACATAGATTTGCAATACAAACAAGTCATTTCCAATCTTCTTGGTGAAGAGAGTGGTGTCAACCTTTCCCATCTTGAATCCCTTAGAGAGTAGGAAATCCCTCAATCTCTCATACCATGCTCTTGGTGCTTGTTTCAATCCATACAAAGCCTTTCTCAACTTATACACATGGTCGGGCTTCTCGTCATCTTCAAAACCAGGAGGTTGCTCAACATATACTTCTTCATTTATGTAACCATTGAGAAATGCACTCTTGACATCCATTTGATAGAGTTTGATGTTGTGGGCACAAGCATAGGCTAGCAAGATTCTAATTGCTTCCAATCTAGCAACCGAGGCATAAGTTTCTCCAAAGTCAAGACCTTCAATTTGAGTGTAACCTTGAGCCACTAATCTTGCTTTGTTCCTTATTACTATCTCATCTTAATCTTGCTTGTTCCGAAAGACCCACTTGGTTCTAATTACATTATGATCCATAGGCATCTCAACTAACTCCTATACTTGATTTCTCTTGAAGTTGTTTAGCTCTTCATGCATAGCATTGACCCAATCAACATCCTTCAAAGCTTCATCTATCTTCTTAGGTTCAATGGATGATACGAATAAGAAATATTCACAAAATGATGCCAATTTAGATCTTGTTTGTACACCTCTAGAAATATCACCAATTATAGAGTCCAAAGGATGATCTCTTGTGACATTGGTTGGTTGGAGCACTTGCACTTCATTGCTTGCATTTGATTGATCATTTGGTTGAGATGATGAACTAGCCTCTTGTTGTTGATCTTGCACTTTGTCAACACTAGCACTTGCTTGACTTTGATCTTGAGAACCATTATCTTGTACATTTGAGTTAGAGAGCATTTGATTCTTGTCATCTTCAACATCAATCACCTCTCTAGGTCTTATATCACCAATATCCATGTTCTTCATTGCATTAATTAATTGAGTGCCTCTCACATCATCTAGATTCTCATCTTCCTCTGGGGAACCATTTATTTCATCAAATTCTACCTCATGAATCTCCTCAAGAGTACCACTAGCTAAATTCCAAACTCTATATACCTTGCTAGTAGTGGAGTAACCAAGCAAGAAACCTTCATCACATTTCTTTTTAAACTTGCTCAATCTAGTGCCTTTCTTCAATATGTAGCATTTACAACCAAAAACCCAAAAGTATGCTATGTTGAGCTTTCTTCCATTCAAAAGCTCATAAGGTGTCTTCTCCATCATGGGGTGACAATAGAGTCGGTTGCTATAATAGCAAGCCGTGTTGATTGCTTTGGCCCAAAATAAATGACTCACATTGTACTTACTCAACATTGATCTTGCTATGTCAATGAGTGTTCTATTCTTCCTCTTAACAAGGCCATTTGATTGTGGAGTGTACTTGGCCGAAAATTGATGCCTAATTCCAAATTCATCACGCAAATCATCCACTCTTGTGTTCTTGAACTCACTTTCATTGTCACTTCTCACTTTCATGATGGTTGTTTCAAACTCATTATGAATTCTCTTGATGAATGTCTTGAAGGTTGCAAACACATCACTCTTGTCAACAAGAAAGAACACCCATGTGTATCTAGTAAAATCATCCACAATCACAAATCTGTATTTATTTCGACCAATGCTAGTCTATGTGGTTGGTCCAAACAAGTCCATGTGCACCAACTCAAATGCCTTAGATGTGCTCATCATGCCCTTCTTAGGATGTGTGTTACCAACTTGCTTTCCGGCTTGACATGCACTACTTAGCTTATCCTTCTCAAATGTGATATCTTTCAAGCCTCTAACTAAGTCATGCTTGATCAACTAGTTCAATTGTTTCATTCCAACATGACCAAGCCTTTTATGCCATAACCAACCCATGCTAGACTTAGTGAACAAATATGTTGACAATTGAGCTTCTCTAGCATTGAAATCAACCAAGTATAGATTCTCATATCTAAATCCTTTGAATATCAAGTTAGAGCCATCCACACTTATGATCTCTACATCATCCACACCAAATATACACTTGAAACCAAGATCACACAATTGAGCTACCGATAATAGATTGAAGTTCAAGCTCTCTACTAGTAGCACATTGGAAATGCTCAAGTCATTGGATATTGCAATCTTACCAAGACCTTTGACCTTGCCTTTGCCATTGTCACCAAATGTGATACTATCAATCCCATTGCTCTTATTTTTATTGATTGAATTGAACATTCTTCGATCACCAGTCATGTGTTGTATGCACCCACTATCAAGCACCCAATGCCTTCCTCCAGCTTTATAATTGACCTACAAAAGAAGATCAATTCTTTTTAGGTACCTAAACTTGCTTGGGTCCTTGAAGGTTAGTGTGGCAGAACCTCCTAAATTATAGGGCCCACATGCACCTGTCACTGTCCGACGACCTTTGACAACTATGCATATGTTCCCGGTAACTTTAGAAGACTATCGGGTGTCCTCGGAGAACCCCGAATCATCCACGATTTCCGAGCAGGATCACATTACAGAGTCATTGCAGTATTACAACATTTATTCAAATATCTACACCAGAGTAAAATCAGCGGAAGTCTTACAATAACATAGTTTACAAACCATTTGTTTCAAACCATACAACTAAGTTCGATAAATAATACAAACCAAAGTAGTGGAGTGGCATTATAACATATTACAGAACACACAAATAAGTTGCCCTGCCTAAGAGCCACACATTTACTTATCGTCATCACATGGAACAATAGTCATGCAGCACGATCCAAAACAGATCTGCTCATGAGACTCACCTACAACAAGGGTCAACGAACCCTGAGTACAAAAGTACTCAACAAGACTTAACCGAAATAAGAATTAATAGAACGCAGGAATGCAGACTCAGGGGATTCAAGGTATGGCTTTAGCAATAAACAAAGTTCTTTTGCGTAAAAGCTTTTTAACAAAATTCTTATATCAACATTTAAAACTTCATAAGATCGTAGACAAAGTTGACACGATCCGTATTGAGATCATGAAACTTCATAACCAACACCTTCACAAACCATCCTCAAGTTCCAGTTATTTATCTACGATGATGAACAGAGAAGTGAGTCTCCATAACCGAGGAGCAACGACGATTCGAACCGATTAAAACCCCAGCTGGGAATTCTCGGATCCTCTAAAACAAGAACAGGTCCGCGCCACCCGAGAATACAGTACTCCACCAATCCAGCCCATTACCACGTGGGTACACGCTATTCCCGCCATCTCTCCACTCTCAGTGCGCGAGTAGCCATTCTCGTAATAGAATAGCCAAGTTAAGGCTTATCGGAGTATGTGGTTAGTACTACAAAGTCTCACCGCACATAGTTCAACAACGGTACGGGTCTTAATCGACACAGGCGGAAAGAACCCGCTCACAAGACCTCCATGTCTTGTGGCTCACACACACCGAGTCCGCCTGGTCTAGATTTATTACTCCACATGCTCATATCACATGATAACATAAGTAACCAAACTTCCATTTAAGACTTGCAGGTGACAGGTAATCACCCGACTTTCATCGTTCTAAGCATAGCTAAGCATAACTAGGCATATACGAATTAAAACTGGTAATATGGTAGATATGGAAAAACAAGGTTGGTGATGCATCAATTAGGTTTTCACTTAACTCTTAATCACTTAATGCAGTAAAGAAAAGCAAAAGCGAAATCAATTTCTAAAACACAAGGTAGCTTTGAATGCATCCGGGGCTTGCCTTCGTTGACGGAAAAGTCCGGTTCAGGAGTCGCACCACAATTATCCAACCCGACCTCAACAGATGGATTAACCGCCTCAACCACTTGATTAACTACCACGTGTTCACCTTCGTTCACTACACGTAGTAACAATGCCATGTTTAACATGATGCGAGATACAAAATATGATGCTCGATGATGGAGGCAAAAGTTAACAACTTGAATCCTTCGCGGTACAGTTACAAGTCAAACTAACTAAACCTTTTCAGTACACCTAATTCAATTGCCAAGGATCCTTACTAACTAATGACCCAAGGACATCACTCAAAAAAATTCAAACAAAACCTAAATCACTAAAGGTTACTATTTGCTTTTATGAATTAATTAATTAATTAAGAATTATGAAATAAATCAACTTGTTCCAATTGACCTCAAAATTTTTGTAAATGTTCATCACATGATAACTAAGTGGCAAAACAATTTTCATAATTTTTGGATACATAAATAAGCCTAGAAAAATCATGGAAACTCATTTATTAATTAATTAAGCAATTTTTATCACATCCAAAAAGTACTGAAAAACAACATTTCATATTTTTCCTAAATATTATTCATCACGGAGAGGTCACACAAATTTTCATAATTTTTGGAGCTCTAAATAATTCTACACAAAAATAACAAAAATAGACACTATTCATTCATTTGTGAAAAAGGAAAAAATCCATTTTGAACGCTGAGTCACTGACAGGGTTACCCCACATGTCATCTTCAACCTCCGGCGACACGCGCGCTGACCGGTGATAACTCACCAACGGCGAGACCAACGGCGAAGACAAGGGCACCACGGTGATCACCACAACAAGGCGCAACGATATGGGGCACCAGTTTGACTAATTACGGCTGCGCTACGCCGGCGACAGGAGACTGGTAGCGGTTAAATAAACAGCACAGGAAGGATCAGTAGCTCACCCAGAACATGATGGAGCAAAGAATGAGGTCGGAGAAGCTATGGATACGTTGGTCGACGTTCACAGTGATCCCGGCGGCTCAAGCGACGGTGACGGCGATTTTTCCGGTGACTGTGATGGACAAAACGAGCAATCAACCGGTCATAGAGCATCACGGGAACAAGGCAGAGCTGGAGCTATGCTGAGCAGAAGCAAAAGCTCACCGGAGAGCTCTGGCCACGATGACACGCCCGCGACGGTGAGGTTGCCGACCGCGAGGAAGAAAGGCGTGGACAGCGGGTTCTCGGTGGAGGCAAGCGTCAAGGATGGTTCGGCTGAGTGTGCAAAGAACCAGCAGAGCTGTGGCAAGCGTTACCGAGGATTGGAAGGCGCTACGGCGACGACAAAAGCTCAACGGAGCTATGGCAACGGCGGCGGCGGTGAAAACAGAGGGGGAGAGAAGAACGACGACGACAGCGTCACGGCTTTTAAAGGACGGCCAGGAAGCCAGAGGAAGCCACGATGGAGCCTTTTCCTGCGCCAGCGCGACGCCACAGACAGCCACTACGCGCCAGGAACGTTGAAGAAGGTCGCCGGCCATGTAGCTTAGGCGGTGAACACTGTTCACTAAATTACAGAATTGCCATTCGTTTAAAATTCCAAATTACTCTCAAATTTGTATAACAACTCAAAAATCTCTAAAAATAAAAGTTGTTCAAAATCAAAAGTTCTACAACTTTGCTTTTATAACCACCCCCTAATTTGGTCTACATTTTGAAATGCAAATTTGAATTCAAAAGGGGACACTTTAAGTACATTTCGCCTTTTCAAATTACTTCAAATTTTTCTAAACAACTTTGAAAACTCCAAAAACAAACTTTGTACAACTCAACAAGCTCTACATTTTTGCTTTAAGGCTCAACCCCAAAATGTGCTTCGATTTTGAAATGGGTTTTCCAGGTCAAAACTTAAAGGCAGAAATTAGGGTTTTCGAAAATCCCAATCCAAACAAAACTTGGAACATGATTCAAACACTACAAGGCAACACTTATAACACAAATATAAACTTGTTTTAGTGAATGCATATCAAAGTTCTCAATATGACCACATGCTTTGCAATGCATATGATGACATGTCCTGTTTTAGTATTTAAAACACCCAAGGTGTTACAATCCTTTCCCCTAAAAGAAATCTCGTCCCGAGATTCAAAGTCATAGGGTAAGTAATGGAAAAGGAAATGTGTCAATCCAAAAACATTCACAACTTGTTCATAAAACAGCCGAGGTTCCTTTACCAACAGGGTTCGCCACAACAGACCAAACTAACATTATGCTATATCGACGCAAGAAACTCTGGAAATTTTTCTAACAAGTAATCTTCTGATTCCCAAGTAGCTTCTTCTTCTGAATGTTGATTCCATTGTATCTTGTAGAACTTGATTGTCCTCCTTCGAGTAACACGATCTTTCTGATCCAAAACTCGGATAGGATATTCGGAATAAGTCAAATCTGGTTCAAGTTCCACTCCTTCAACCTCAACATTCTGTTCAGGAACTCGGAGACACTTCTTCAATTGAGAAACATGGAACACATCATGTACAACTGATAAATGTTCTAGTAATTTCAAGCGATATGCCACCTTTCCATACCTCTCTAAAATCTAAAATGGTCCAATATATCGAGGTGCCAACTTGCCTTTAACACCAAAACGGGTAACTCCCTTCATTGGTGATACCTTCAGATAAACAGAATCCCCCTTGTTAAATGTCAATGCTCTACATTGTTTATCTGCATAACTCTTTTGTCAAGACTAAGCTATCTTCAAATTACTTTGTATTTGCCTAACCTTGTCTTCTGTTTCTTTCATAAGGTCAACCCCAAAGAACCTTCTTTCTCTAGGCTCAGACCAACTCAGTGATGTTCTGCATCTACGACCATAGAGTGCTTCAAATGGAGCCATTCTAATGCTTTCCTGATGACTATTGTTGTATGAGAACTCGGCCAAAGGTAAGCATTCATCCCACTTATTGGAATAGTTAAGGACACAACACCTTAACATATCTTCAAGTACTTGATTGACTCTTTCAGTCTGTCCATCAGTCTGCGGATGATAAGCTATACTATACAGGAGCTTGGTTCCCAATGAAGAATGCAATTGTTTCCAAAAACTAGAGACAAACTGTGTACCCCTATCTGACACAATGGTCTTTGGTACCCCATGGAGGCTCATGATTCTCTCTAAATATATCTTGGCATACCATATAGTGGGATATGTATTTTGGACTGGAAGAAAATGTGCTGACTTGGTTAGTCGATCTACAATAACCCATATTGAATCAAATCCCTTTGATGTCTTGGGTAGACCAACAATAAAGTCCATACTTATATCCTCCCACTTCCAAGATGGAATAGGTAATGGCTGTAATTCACCAGCAGACCTCAAATGTATAGCTTTCACCTTTTGACAAGTATCACACTTTGCTATGTATCTAGCAATGTCTATCTTCATTTTAGTTCACCAAAACTTTTGTTTCAAGTCATGGTACATCTTGTTGCTTTCCGGATGGATAGATAACCTAGTAGCATGTGCTTCTTCAAGAATTGACTGCCGCAACTCAGGAACTTTTGGTACCACCAGGCGATTCTTGAACCAAAGCACACCTTCATCATCTATGGTGAAGCTTTCCGCTTTTCCATTCCTGACTCTTTCCTTGATATAGGCTACACCCTTGTTTTCTTTCTGAGCAGCAATAACTTGATCTCGAATAGTGGCTTCAACCATTATGTTGGTCAAACTGCTCATTCACCTCCTTCTTGAGGGTCTCATTTTCCACCATTAGTGAGGCATCACAAGTGAAACCATCACTCAAAGGTGAAGTTGAAGTAGAAGTGCTACAAGAAGGGTTAGTGGGAGCAACTACAATGGGCTTAAAAAAAGATTCATCAATAATATCACATGTTAGTCCCACATCACAAGACACAATCACTTGCTCCTTCTTGGCTTCCTCCATTTTGACTTGCTCAAAGAGAGAGGAGTGAGCCTTTTCAAGCTTAGAGTGAGCTTTGCCAAGCTTCTCATGGGTTTCTATTAGCCTCTCATGAGTGGCATTTAGCTCATCAAAGGATTGCTCAAGAAATTTGACTTTCTTGCGCAACTCTTTGCACTCCTTTCTCTACATCTCAAAGCAAGTGCACTTGCTCACACATGTCCATGAGCTCCTCCTTGGCATACTCCTCCTCATCATCATCACTCCTACAAGCATCACTTTCATATTCATCATCATCACTCACATCATATTTTACCTTGGTAGGCTTTGCCATGAGGTATGTCTATGGAGTGTCAAAGATGGAGGGCTTGTTGTTGATGGCGATGCTTGCTAGTGCTTTCTTGATAGATTTCTTGCCATCATCACTAGAGCCATCCTATCCGAAGAGCCATCACTGTCCCAAGTGACCACATAGCCTCCACCCTTCTTCTTCTTTTGGAAGGTCATCTTTTTCTCCTTCTTATGCTTCTTCTTCTTCTTACCCTCATCATTGTCACTATTGTAGGGACAATCCGCTACAACATGATCGGGGCTCGTGCAATTATAGCATCTTCTCACATATTCTTTGCTTTTGGTGCGATCTCTTCTCTTTCTTGCACCATAGCCCTTCTTCTTCATGAATTTGCCCATCTTGCGTACAAATAGAGCCATGGCCTCATCATCAATATCACTAAGATCCTCATCATCACTTGATTCTTTCTTGGACTTGCCCTTGTTCATGGATGATGACCTAACCTTCAATGCTACACTCTTCTTCTTCTTGTCTTCTTCTTCCTTCTTGTCATCTTTGTCAACCCCTTCCCTTTCCACACGGTATGTCTCTTGTGTCATGACATCACCTAATACTTGGTTAGGGGTAATCTCCTTCAATCCTCCTTTTATGATAAGCAATCTCAACATCTCAAATCTTGGAGGTAGGCACATCAAGAACCGATAAGAGACATCATCATCATTTATCTTCTCTCCCAATACCTTCAAATCATTGACAATCACTTGCAATCGATGGAACATCTCCGGAATGCTCTCATCTTCCTTCATCATGAAGCTTGTCAACTTGTCCTTGAGAATATACAACTTGGCACTCTTCACCGCCGGTGTGCCCTCATATGTTTCCTCCAATCTCTTCTACACCTCATTAGCTCTATCACAATCCTTGATTTGCTCAAACACCTTGGAATCAATAGCATTATATATAGTGTTGAGAGCCATTGTATTGCATTGCTTGTTGGTCTTGTCTTGGTTGGTGAGATTGTCGGGATCAATGATAGCATAGTCACTCTCGGTCACATCCCATACTTGATCATTGATTGAACCAAGATACATCTTTAGCTTTCTCTTCCAATAATCATAGCATGTTCCATCAAAGAACGGTGGTTTGCCCCCCCACATGGTTGAACACAACTTGAGCCATAATTTAACACCGAGGTTGTTAATCCTTCAATTAAACAGTGACCACGGCTCCAATACCACTTGAAAGGTCCTAATGTAGCTAGAGGGGGGTGAATAGCCTATTTAAAAATCTACAAACCAACTAGAACAATTTTATTAGTATGACAAGTAGCGAAAAGCAAACTTGCTCTAGCTCTACAAGGGTTGCAAGCCACCTATCCAACAATTCTAGTTACTATGATCACTAAACACACAATTTACTAAGTTATTACTCACTAAGAGCTCTCACACTTGCTGCACTAAAGAGCTCCACTAGATGAACTTAAGCTACAAAACAAGCTCTCAATTCTAGCTACACTAAAGAGCTTGCTACGACTAGTTTGCGGGATTGTAAATGAGTAACTAAGGTGATTATACCGCCGTGTAGAGGAGTGAACCAATCGCAAGATGAATACTAACTCAATCACCGGGAGAATACCAAAGGGCAAGAGACAACCAATTTTTCTCCTGAGGTTCACGTGCTTGCCGGCATGCTAGTCCCCGTTGTATCGACCAACACTTGGTGGTTCAGCGGCTAAGAGGTGTTGCATGAACCTCGTCCACACAATCGGACACCGCAAGAACCTAACCACAAGTGAGGTAACTCAATGACACGAGCAATCCACTAGAGTTGCCTTCGGTGATCCGTCGGGGAAGGCACAAGGCCCCTCACAATCACCGGGAGATGGCCACGAACAATCACCAACTCGTGCCAATCCTCCTCCACTGCTCCAAGCCATCTAGGTGGAGAAACCACCAAGAGTAACAAGTGAATCCAGCAGCGAAACACGAACACCAAGTGCCTCTAGATGCAATCACTCAAGCAATGCACTTGGATTCTCTCCCAATCTCACAAAGATGATGAATCAATGATGGAGATGAGTGGGAGGACTTTGGCTAAGCTCACAAGGTTGCTATGTCAATGCAAATGGCCAAGAGAGTGAGCTAGAGCCAGCAATGGTGCTTAAATAGAAAGCCCCCATGAATAGAGCCGTTGGCTCTCTATTCACTGAAAAATCGGGGCGATCGGACGCGCCGGTCGGATTGACCGAACGCAGGACCCCAGCGTCCGATCCTCAGATATTCGCCATGTGTCCCCTGCTTCAAATGCTGATCGCCCGATCTCAACGGTCATTAGTGCACTTAAGTTGTGACCGGACGCACTGTAGTGTAGGACCGGACGCACAGTCGTCTAGCGTCCGATCACTTCCAGTAAGGTTCCAGACATGATTTTTCGTGACCGAACACGTCCGGTCACGTCGAACTGGACGCTCCATCATTGGAGTCCAGTTGTTTCCAGTAAGGTTCCAGTCACGACCGGACGCGTCCAGTGGCTCATGACCGAACCCACACCAGCGTCCGGTCAACATAGTCTCTCTCTATTGCTTGCGTCAGCATACGTCACTAGGTGACCGAACGCACCCCCAGGGCGTCCGGTCCCTTTTTCACTTCAGCGTTCGGTCAAGGAATCGAGAGCGGCCTTCACTACGCGCCACTGACCGGATGCACGGTCAGAGTCCGGTCACTATTTCTCAGTGACTATCACCTCCTTTATTTCACCAACTTCTCCACCCTTGCTCAAATGTGACAACCACAAAGTGTATCACCTTGTGCACATGTGTTAGCATATTTTCACAAACATTTTCAAGGGTGTTAGCTTTCCACTAGATCCTAAATGCATATGCAATGAGTTAAAGCATCTAGTGGCACTTTGATAACCGCATTTTGATATGAGTTTCACCCCTCTTAATAGTATGGCTATCGATCCTAAGTGTGATCACACTCTCTAAGTGTCTCGATCACTAAACCGAAAAGCTCCTATCAATTTCACCTTTGCCTTAAGCTTTTTGTTTTTCTTTCTTCTTTTCCAAGTCCAAGCATTTGATCATCACCATGCCATCACCATCATCATGTCATGATCTTCATTTGCTTAAACACTTGGAGTAGTGCTACCTATCTCATAATGACTTTGATAAACTAGGTTAGCACTTAAGATTTCATCAATTCACCAAAACCAAACTAGAGCCTTCAGACCTCACCGAGAGGGAAGGATGTCAGGACCGTCACAGGATATGACTCGAAGTAGTGACACAACTTCCTCTTGGTGATAAGGACGGTGTACAGGAGCTTCTAAATTTGGGGGTAGCGGGTCTTGGAATTGGACAAGACCTTGCTAATGAAGTACATGCGACGCTGTAGTTTGAGGGCGTGTCCCTCTTCTTCTCGCTCTACCAGCAGGGCAGCGCTGACCACTTGTGTGGTGACTGCAATGTAGAGTAGAAGTGGTTCCCTGTTGTTTGGGGGGACCAAGATTGGGCCTTCGTCAGGAGCTGCTTGACCTTGTCAAGTGCCTCCTGGGCCTTAGGCATCCATTCGAAGCGGTCAGCCTTCTTCAGAAGCCAATAGAGGGGGAGACCTTGTTCATCGAGGCACGAGATAAAGCGGCTGAGCATGCGAGGCACCCCGGTAACTCATTGTACCCCCTTTATATTCTGAATTGGGCCCATCCTTGTGATGGCCGAGATCTTCTCCGGGTTGGCTTTGATGCCACGCTCGGAGATGATAAAACCTAGTAGCATACCCCTTGGGACCCCAAAAATGCACTTCTCGGGGTTGAGTTTGAAGCCGTTTGCTTGGAGTTTCATGAAGGTCTACTCTAGGTCAGCTATGACCTGGTCAGCCCGTTTGGATTTGACCACGATGTCATCCACGTAGGCCTCAATAGTCTGCCCGATGAGATCCCTGAAACACTTGAGCATGCAACATTGGTATGTAGCCCCCTGAAAGCTCTAGTTTGGTTTTGGTGAATTGATGAAACCCTAAGTGCTAACCTAGTTTATCAAGTGATCATGAGATAGGTAGCACACTCCAAGTGATGAAGCAAATGAAGATCATAGCATGATGATGATGATGATACCATGATTATGATCAAGTGCTTGGACTTGGAAAGAAGAAAGAGAAAAACAAAAAGCTCAAGGCAAAGGTATAAACCATAGGAGCTATTTTGTTTTGGTGATCAAGACACTTAGAGAGTGTGATCACATTTAGGATTGATAGCCGTACTATTAAGAGGGGTGAAACTCGTATCGGAGTGCAGTTATCAAAGTGCCACTAGATGCTCTAACTCATTGCATATGCATTTAGGATCTAGTGGAGTGCTAACACCTTTAAAAATGTTTGTGAAAATATGCTAACACTTGTGCACAAGGTGATACACTTGGTGGTGTTGGCACATTTACAAAGGAGGTGGTGTTTGCAGTGTTGAGATGGGTCTAGGTGCTCGGCGGGATTCGGCGCTTTCGGGAAAATGGAATGCCTATTTTCTATTGCGCCGGATGAAAATTCTTGGTGGTTGGCACATTTGAGCAAGGGTGAAGAAGTTAGAGTTGAAATGGAGTTGGTCGAAATGATGCTGGCGTCGGTCTCTTGGCCGGACGACTGGAGTCACTCAATGACCGGACGCCGAAAAGGCTGCGTCCGGTCGTCTTTGTCGAGCAACACATGATGGCTAAGGTTGAGCACTTTGGACACTTTGTCTGTCCGGTCAAGGTGGACGGACGCGTCCGGTCGAAGAAATACGCCTCGGGAGCTTCTTGAAGCGACCGGACGGGCTGGGGCTTCAGTCCGGTCGATTTTTGCGGGCGTCCGGTCAGCTTTGTAGCCGTTGAAATCTGACGAACAGCGTTTGAAGCTGGTGACGCGTGGCGTCCATCGGGCGACCGGACGTTGAGGGCCAGCATCCGGTCAGTATGACCGGAGCGTCCGGTCAGAGCGCGTTTTGCCCAGTGAAGGGGTATAACGGCTCTATTTGATTGGGGCTCTATTTATAGCCCTATGGCCGGCTCAAGGGCTAACTCTTGCACATTTTCATTGACATAGCAACCTTGTGAGCTTAGCCAAAGCCCTCCCACTCATCTCCATCATTGATCCATCATCATTGTGAGATTGGGAGAGAATCCAAGTGCATTGCTTGAGTGATTGCATCTAGAGGCACTTGGTATTCGTGTTGCGCTGCGGATTTCGCTTGTTTCTCTTGGTGGTTGCCACCACCTAGACGGTTGGAGCAGCGGTGAAGGATCGGCACGAGTGGGTGATTGTTCATGGCCGCCTTCGGTGATTGTGAGGAGAGTTGTACCTTCCCCGGCGAAGTGCCGAAAGGTAACTCTAGTAAATTGCTCGTGTCATTGAGTTACCTCACTTGTGGGTCGGTTCTTGCGGTGTCCTATCATGTGGACGAGGTTTGTGAAACACCTCTTAGTCGCCGAACCACCAAGTGTTGGTCGACATAACGGGGACTAGCGTGTTGGCAAGCACGTAAACCTCGGG
Source organism: Miscanthus lutarioriparius (assembly GCA_904845875.1). Classification (NCBI taxonomy): domain Eukaryota; kingdom Viridiplantae; phylum Streptophyta; class Magnoliopsida; order Poales; family Poaceae; genus Miscanthus; species Miscanthus lutarioriparius. The sequence goes on from CAJGYO010000006.1 coordinate 84,171,571, forward strand.
AGAAAAATCGGTTGTCTCTTGTCATTTGCATTCTCCTAGTGATTGGCTATATATTCATCTTGTAATTGGTTCACTCCACGACCCGACAGTATAATCATCTCACTTACTCATTTACATTTCCGCAAACTAGATATAGCAAGCTCTTTAGTGTAATTAGAATTGAGAGCTTGCCTTGTGCTTTAAACATATCTAGTGGAGCTTTTTAGTGTAGCATTTGTGAGAGCTCTTAGTGAGTAGTGGTCAAGTAGATTGTGTGCCAATAGATCATTGCAACTAGAATTGTTGGATAGGTGGCTTGCAACCCTTGTAGAGCTAGAGCAAGTTTGCATTTCGCTATTTGTCTTACTAATCAAATTGCTTTAGTTGATTTGTAGTTTTTAAATAGGCTATTCACCCCCCCTCTAGCCATATTAGGACCTTTCACCCCCGTTTTCTTTAGGCCAAATGGCATTGTGACATAGCAGAATGATTTGAATGGGGTGATGAAAGATGTCATGAGCTGGTCAGACTCTTTCATAGTGATTTGATGGTACCCGAAGTACGCATCAAGGAAGCAAAGGGTTTCGCACCCTGAGGTCAAGTCGACTATTTATTCTATGCATGGCAAAGGAAACGGATCCTTTGGACACGCTGTGTTGAGACCCGTGTAGTCAACACACATTCTCCATTTCCCACTCTTTTTCGTACAAGAACGGGATTGGCTAACCACTCGAGGTGGTATACTTCCTTGATGAACCCGGTCGCCAAAAGCTTCACAATCTCCTCACTGATGGCCCTGCGTTTTTCCTCATCGAAGCGATGCAGGCGCTGCTTCACTAGCTTGGAGCCTGGCCTGATCTTCAAGGCATGCTCGCCGACTTCTCTCGGAATGCCTGGCATGTTCGAGGGTTTCTATGCAAAGATGTCTCTGTTGGCGCGGAGGAAGTCGGTGAGCGCGCTTTCCTATTCGAAGGAAAGTGTGGTGCCGACGCGCACCACTTTGCCCTCGGAGTTGCTGGGGTCTATGAGGACCTTCTTGTCACCCTCTATAGGCTCGAAAGACCTAGCCGTCCGCTTGGGGTCGGGTGCTTCTTTGGTGACTTCCTCCCTGATGGTCGTAAGCTCTTTGGAGGCGACAATTGCCACGACGTGTTCGCAGCACTCGACCTCACACTCGTAGGCGCGCTGGAAGAAGGTGCCGATGGTGATGACCCCGTATGGACCTGGCACCTTCAACTCCAGATAGGTGTAGTTGGGGACAGCCATGAACTTCATGTAGCATGGACGTCCCAGGATGGCATGGTAGGTCCCGTGGAACCCGACCACCTCGAAGGTAAGGGTCTCCATCCTATAATTAGTCAGATTTCCGAAGGTGATGGGCAAATCGAACTGCCCAAGTGGCACGACCTGCTTTCTAGGTACAATCCCGTGGAAAGGCGCCCCGATTGGTCGGATGCGCGATCGATCGATGCCCATGGCGTCGAGCGTTTTGGCGTACATGATGTTGAGGCCGCTGCCTACATCCATCAGCACCTTGGTGAGATGCTTCATGCCGATGATTGGGTCGACCATGAGCGGATATCTTTCCGGCTGTGGGACGCTTTCCGGGTGGTCGGTCCAACCAAAGGTTATGGTGGACTCCGACCATCGGAGGAAGGTAGGCGCGGCCGCACGTGGCTGTATAGACCTCGCGGCGCGCAAGCTTCTGGTGGTGCTTGGAGTCATAGGCCGCCGACCCTCCAAAGATCATGAGGTAGCCATCCAGTGTAGGAAATCCACCATCCTTCCCCTCAACATCGTCTGCGGGTGGCTTAGGCTCCTTCCTATGCTCCCCCTTGTTGGAGCCTCCATACAAGAACCGCTTCATGAGGACGCAGTCCTTGTATAGGTGCTTGACGGGGAAAGCATGGTTCGGGCATGGCTCTTCGAGCAGCTTCTCGAAGTGGTCTAGGGTACTCTCGGTGGGCTTCCGACCCCTCTTGCGGTCGGCGGTGGCCACGAGCGAGCCCTCACGCCACTGCTTGTTCTTCTTCTTGTTGGGACGGTTGGAGGCGCCATCGCCGGCGTCCTCATCCCGCTTTGCCTTGCCTTTGAGGCGGTCAAAAATTGCCCCAACCGCCTCCTCGCTCGAGGCGTGGCTGGTGGCGATGTCGAGGAGCTCCTTGGTGGTTCGCAGGCCCTTACGTCCTAGCTTGTGAACTAGGGACTCGCAGGTGGTCCCGGACAGGAAAGCTCCTATGATGTCAGTGTCGGTGATGTTGGGTAGCTCGTTGCACTACCGGGAGAAGCGCCGGATGTACCCACGAAGAGTTTCCCTAGACTTCTATCGGCAGTTTTTGAGATCCCATGGTTTCCCAAGACGCGCGTATGCGCCCTCCACAATGCTGGCAGCGGCGTGCTCCTACCACCTGCGCCCTCCATGATGCTGCCCTTGAAGTACTCGTCCTCCACGGTGAGGTGGCCGAACCGGCAGCTCAGGTCAGCCCCGCTGCCGCCTCATCCTCTTCGTCCTCGTCTACGCCATCGTGTACCCAGAGCTGCTGTTGCGCCCCAACTGCTGATTGCTGTTGTGCCACCGCCGCCGCCGGCAGTTTGTCTAATGAAGTCGACGATGGCGGCGAGTTCTTCTCGACGGGGAGTTCCACGGGACGGGCCTGGTTCATGGTGCCGCCACGAGCTCTCTCCTCACGACCTGACACACTTGGTGCCCATGTCCAGACATCGTTGAATCATCTGGGTTCCGCGGCGGGAGTGTGATCATGAAGGCATGGAGCCTATGGATGACATCACATCAGTCAATCAGGACCTAAGGCCCTCCACAATGTGCTCCTTAATGATGCTTTCAAAGGAGGGAGAGCAAATAAGCACCACTTGTAACACTTTGACAAGTGATGCTAAAGAAACCAGGAGCGGTGAACCTTCTTGCCCCGCTTCGACTTTCTTAAAATAATCTATTGTACCACTAGTTGGTCAATGAAGTCCCAGCATCAATGAAACAGATTCGCTTCAAGAACTTATCAGCCTAGCGTATCAGCATGGTATAGTGTTTTTCTCTCACAACAAAATAGCATGAGCCAACTTATCAGCCACAAAAATCATCAGCCGAACAGCTTAATTTTATTGCAATGTGAGTCCTAGGTCTCAAGATAGCATTGATCCTCTGTTTCTTTGCACATTGCCGCTTTTACTAAGTGGGTCCACTTATTTTCTGGCTTCACCAGTACATTGTGGAGGGCCATGCCCGTATGCGTTGGCCACATTTGTCTTTACAATGCTATCAATAAGGTTTTTTTTTAATAAAGGAACAAATGTATTCCGGTCTCCCACATTCATAATCGAATGGGTACAACCAAACTGAACCATTACAAGACCATGGTCTAAGACCATAAGACTGCTAAGCAGCATGCTATCAATAAGGTTGAAAATTTGTATTAAATCTTTCATACGAATTAGCATGTTTGTTGTCTATTAATATACATGATGTGCATCTCTCGATTTGTTTCCGATATCTTTTGTATACGAGTTCTGTAACTTAAATAGAACCCCTTAATAATAAATATATATTTTGGACGCACTAAACTTGCTATTGGTTTGTTATTTAGTTACTATAAAAAATATATTAAAACATACTGGCTGCGTTCGCTGGTCTGGTTTTTTCAGACCAGTCGGCTGCTCTTCCTCACAAAATACTATTCATCAACCAGCCGCTACAGTGTTTCTCTCTCACAACAACCAGTCAGTTTCAACCAAGTTTCAGACCAGCGAACGGAGCCACTAGCCATATCTCCGTGTCATTATTTTTTTGAAAAATAGTGTATCCTCGTATCTGATATGTATCATATCTGATACTCGTATCCGTATGTGAGCAACATACGTATCGTATTCTCATATCCCATATGTATCGTATCCACGGCTGCAACGACCTCTGATCTAGGCGAGCCGTGTCAAAGGCAGTTGTTGATTCTGAGGGGCCAATCAGGCCGCTACAGACGAGCTACAGAAGAGATACGAAAGCAGCCGTGGGACCTCTTCGGTGTACAGGCGTCAGGTGGTATGTATACACGGACGTGTCGATAGAGACTGTACCCAAAGAAATTAGTTCCGACAGAGATAGCCACGTCAGCAAAACCAGGGTCTAAAACCACCTCAAGAGGTTAAATAGACGGTTTGAAGATGTTTAAGGGGTAGAATACCCAAACGTTGGGAGTTATATATACTTTTTCTGTTGTCTTACGTACATGCATGGCATAAATAAATAGATACATTTACCTTTGCTCATCCTGTTGTTAGGCTAGTCATACGCTTGCTATTATATTTCATTGCTTATTACTTCTACTACGCTTGCACTATATTGATGCGTGGTGGAAACTGGTGTTATATGAACTATGGAGAGAGTGCTGCGTGTGTGACTTGGATGCATAGAGGGTGAGGGTTGTGTCGACCAAGTTGGAGTATACGACGAGTCTGGGACAAGTCTTGACGTGGGGTGCTACCTGGGCACCCCTAGAATGAATACCTGTGGTGGGTAAATGGTATATGAGGTGGCCCTGGGTGTGATCCTGTGATGAGAGGAGCCCAGGGTGGAGGTGCTGTGGTGGCACGGTAAATAAAAACTTTGATGAAGACATTCTGGCTTGATCATCCCTAAAAACTTGCTAGTACTCAGATTCACCGGGAAGCCTTACATACCACTTACATGGACGTTGAATAGAAAGAATCAGAAAGCAACAGAGAGCAAGATCTGTGTTGCGCAACCCACACAGGAAAGGAAGCACAGACCACAGATGACACGATGAAGTCAGTAGCTGATGATCTCATGGCCACATGAGGTCGACCGCTACCCTGGACACCTCGAGATCCTCGAACGACTCCTCATTCCTCGTCTCCTGGCACTCGCACCGTGCGGTGCCGGCGGCCTCCGGACGTTGTTCGTCCTGCTTGTTGGCCGGGCCTGCGGCCCGGTCACGGCGGGGCGGAGCTCCCGCAGGGTCTGATGGCCGCCCATGTAGCGTTCGGCCGCCAGCACGCTGGCGCTCTCCCCGCCTAGTAGCTCCGACAGCAGCAGCACGATGGACGCCATGAGACGAGGAGCAGCTAAGCTAGCCCCCGATGGACCACACTCACACACGCAGTAAGCGGAACAGAGCAAGACTGCAAGAGACAGGCACTAGAACGGGCGCAACTGGTGGTTGTGCGTGTTGCCATGCACGACGGAGGGAGAATGGGATGGGGAGGCGGGAGAATTTATATACGTGTGTGTATGTCGCTGTGGGTATTAGGTTAACCGAAACCGATCAGGTCGGTTCCTCGGTTTCTTGACAAATTCGGTTTCTCAAGAAATCAGAACCGATCGGTTCTTTTGAAATCCAGAAACCGACCAAATTAGGTTTCGGTTAATTCGGTTCGGTTTCGATTCCGACCGAACTAACGAGGTGCTACCAAAGAGAAAAAGACCACACAGAATCGCACATGCCCCACACGTCGCTGTGCCTCGCGCTGCTCGCCACCGCGCTTCGCCTCACCCTGCTCGCCGCCCCGCAGTTCGCCTCGCCCTGCTTGCTACGGCGCGGGTGGGGTAGGGAAGGAGGCAGGGCCGGCCCGCTGCGCCGGCTATCGAGGTGGGGAAGGAGGAGGAGCGTCGCGGGTCGGGCCAAGGAGCAGGAGCACCGCGGGAGCAGGAGGCCAGGAGCGATGCAGCTTGGGAGCAACCGAGCAGGTGCGCCGGCTATCGGGGTGGGGAATTCACTTCTTCTTATATACCTAGGGTTACAAACATAGGCTGAAATACACTGGGCTTTTGGGCCTTTATACAAAGTTCGGCTCTTTCGGTTAACCGACAGCCAGAACCGAATTAACCTGATAAATTTTGGTTCCTGAGAATTGGGAACCGAACTAGGAACCGAAATTTTCGGTTTCGGTTAATTCGGTTTCGGTTCCGATTATTTCGGTTCTGTTCTCGGTTCTTGATTATTTTTTTCCCAGTGTCATGTGTATGCGTGCCGTTGCGCGCTGCACGCAGTGGGATGGCTTCGCGCATTTCCAGTTTCAGCTGGAGGGACCTCTCTGGCTGCGGCCGGCCGGCAGCGTACGTAGTCAACCTGGCCCGGCCCCGGCGCCGTACGTGCAGCTGCAGCTGGGGTGGTCGTCACGTCGGGCCGGTCTGTACGTGGTGCCTGACGTCTGTCTGTTTTCTCCCTAGCTGGTCCGAACGGAAGAGAGGTTGGGGCAGATTCGTTTGGTTCTTTGGTTGTCGATTTCGGTTTGGAATTTATCAATCTGTCTGTCGTTGTTTTGCAACCCGACGTTTGGTGCGTACCAGCCGTCTTCCTCCTCGGTGCCTACGTCATCAATGGTGTTTTGGTAGAGTATTATACGTAGAATTTCTGTCGAAGTGTGGCGGTAAAGATTTACCGCGATTTCTGTTGAAAGGAAAAAAAAACAAAGAGATGGCCTAATAATTTTTAAGCAAAGCTTACGGGTACATTTTCGACTCTCTTTAGTCTTCATTCATCCTCCTGCTGCGAGAGAAAAAAACAAAAACGGAAGGTCCCTTGGAAAGCCTGTTCGCTTGCTCGTAAACGATCGTAAATTTTCAGTCAGGAACAGTGTTTTTTCTCACATCAAACCAGCCGCAATAAATAATCCACGATACGATACGGCCTCCCGAACAGGCTGTTAACGGCAATCTAGAAGAATCAGACCACGTCCTTAGCCCTGGCCCGGCGGCCTTGATCCGCCGAGTACCGCATGATAAACCCGTTCGTTCGTGCAGAAGCAGAAGGAAATCAGCGGATCTCAGCCCACAGTAGCCTGGCCCGGTTCCGGTTCCTCCTCCTGTGGGCGGGTTTGCGGCTCGCGAATCCCCTGGTTTATGCCTTTTCCCACTGGTCCGCCGCCGCTGCGCAGGATGGAAATGGGAAACATGCTAGCTGACTAGCGCATTTGCAAGCTGCAACTGCAAGGCTATCTGCAGAGCAAGGCACCGCCGTGGATCGGATCGAGAACGCGAGCGCATCACGACCAAAATCATACCTACTGTATTCCTAAGCGCGCGCGTTTGGTGTAGCCGGTGGGCATCGCACGGCCGACAGTGGCAACAGCGCATTGATATCAATCAGCTACAGCAAGATCGATTGGAAATGAGGTCTGATTCTGGTGCTCCACCAGTCCACCGTGTCAGCTTGTATACATTATTGTAAACAAGATTATGCACAGCAGCAACCATGTTAGGGGAAAATTGACATATTTACATGTTTTCTTCCTTACACATATTATACATAATTGTAAACAAGATTATGCACAGCAGCAACCACAATTCAGCAATCCGTGTTTTCTTCCTTACACATATTTACATGTTGTAATAATGTAATAAATAGAAAGAACCGGAAGCAACTAGAGGAGCATGTGTGCGTTACGCAAACGAACAGAGCAAGAAACAATTAGGAGTAGCCCAAATTAAAGTCTGGGTGGGCAAACGACTCTGGCTAATATGATGTCGACCGCGATCCTGGACACCGCGAGGTCCTCGAACGGATCCTCCTCCTCCCTCTTCTTCTTGTCCTCCTCCCGCACCCGCTCTGTCCCGGCGGCGGCCGCGCGCTGGTCCTCCACCAGGCGTTGGCCCTGTTTGGCCGGCGCCTCCGTGACGGCCGGCCGGAACTCCCCCAGGCTCCGGTGTCCGCCCATGTAGCGCTCGGCCGCCAGCACGCTGGCGCTCTCCCCGCCCAGCAGCTCCGACAGCAGCAGCACGATGGAAGCCATGAGCTAGTGGAACGGACAGTCCAACAACAAGAACTGGCGGTGGAAGTGGTGGTGTGCTATAGCTTGTACGTGCAGAATTGCAGATCGATGGTCTAGTGGAGCAGTGGCAGCAGGTTGGAATTTTACGGCGATGGCCGATGGCTGGGAAGGGGAGACGGAGCCGGGACATTTATGCATGGAACAACACAAACACTGCAGACTGTGGGCCGCGCGTGGTTTTATTTCGATGGTGAGCGGCGGCGCGCCATGAATACCCGCACAGTGCCTGTTGGATGCTGCAAGGATACGCTGTCACGGCCGCTGGGTTTGGGAAAACAAGCGTCCCTGGCACCCGGAATTGAGGAAGCTGGATCGGCGCCACAGGCCCCCCACCACAGCCCGCTCGATTTTGTCATTTTGTCGACGAGACAACTTGGCTTGATCGCACGGTGCCGTGCAGCTGCAGCTGGGTGCGTGCGTCGTACATGCCGTGCGTGCGGCGCGTCAAAGCGAGAGTGACGGATGTTTTGTGATTTGTTTATCCCAGAAAGTCCTAACCATACTTGTTTCGAGGTTTGGTCGCGGTACTGTACTGACTAATAAGAACGAGTATTCTATTTTTTCTCTCAAAAACTCTATGTTTTCCAACTCATAAAAGGGTATTGGAAGAAAAGAAAAAAAAGACCATCTCCCATAGTACACCTTATTTAACTTTCGAGAAATCAAAATCTTAGTACCACACCTTTTTTCCCTGCGCGTTTTTTTTCCGGTCGCGAGGTCGCAACCCCCGATCGTCTGCCGTCGCAAGCCAGGCTAGTGGCCTCGTTGAGCAGGCGGCCACCAGGAAGCAGCAGCGTCAGCCGGCAAGCAGCAGTTAGCAGTACCAGTACCGGCCGGCAAGCAGCAGTACCAGCCGCCCAGCAGGAGACGCCCAGCAGCACAGGACCATGTACGCAATATGTACATGCAAATCCCGGCGGCAGAAATGCAACAGCCGGCCACGTACGTGATATGTACATGCAAATCCCGGCGGCAGAGATCGAGCAGCCGGCGGCGGTGGGGGCAGGAAGCCCAACGACCGGCCAATCACCATACGCTGGCAATGATCGAGCAGTAGATAGTACGTACCTTGTCCCTGATCTGCGGCGGCGACACTTCTCCCCTCGACGGCCGGCGTGCGTCAGCGTGGAGAGTCGCGGCAAAAAAAAAATATCGCGCCAACGATGGAGACCGCGATGGCACGGGTAAATCCGGATCCACGCGACTTGGATGCACGCATTTTTATCCGTGGAGGAGACCGGTTTGCCAAGTGCTAAAAAATGAGAAAGAGATATGAGGTGCTTTGGAGATAAGTTTTTCTCTCTTTTTTCTAAAAAAAAACATAGAGAAAGGATATAGGACGCTTTTGAGATGCTCTGAAGAGTGATTTAATCGGTGTGGTTGGACGTCCGATCCGGACGCTAGGGGACAGATGCCACGGCTACTAGCCTAACGCCAAGCTGCCTGCACTGCGCTGCTCGCCCGCCTGCCTGCTCGCTCGCTCGCGCGTGCTGCTGTGCACCCACGCCACTCCGTAGGGACAGCCAGCGTCCACCCCTGTTCCCGCGCACACGTGGTCACTGCCTACGGCCGCAAGGGACCCAATTTCATTCGGATGATCGTTCACTCAGATTTAGATGTAAGGAACGATCGGACTGCACCTCCCTCTCCCATCACGCTTTTCCATAGCCGCTGACGTCATCCAAAAAAAGAAAATATTTATTTTAAAATGCTATAACTTCTGAATGATGTATCCATTTTTAATTCCGTCTGCACCAGTATATTTTACGCAACAAGACGAACAAAACTAGACCTCATGTTTCGAAGAAATTTTTTTAGTAGCAATTCATGTATATTAACTTATAACATATAACGTATAGCTTATAACTGTTCTAGTATTTGCTTATATTGAACTTGATTTATTAAATTATATGCATGCAACTTGTATATTGTAGTTATTATGTTAAAGTTTCTGTATAAAGTTGTAATGTTTTTGTCTAACTTTTATGTGTAAATTTTGCCACATCACTTGTAGTCATTAACTTTCTGCGTATAACTTTTATGTCTAATTTTCTACATGTAACTTTTATGTCTAACTTTCTGTACATAACTTGTAGTTATTAACTTGTAGCTTTTAACTTTTATATCTAACTTTTTGCACATAAGCTATTTGGTTTATTACATTTGTACATAGCTTGCAGTTATTAACTTGTATATTGAAAATAGTTTAAGTAAATTATATGGTTAGGTTTTGTTTTCAACTTTTACTTTCGAGTTTTCCGCATAAGTTATATATTATAAGTTACTACGCATAAATTTTGCTAGAATTTTTTTTGAAATATATGCAAGTGGAGTCTAGTTTTGTTCATCCCATCGAGTACAATACACCAGTGCAGACGGAATTAAAAATGAATATTCCATTCGAAAGTTATATCATTTTGAAATAAATATTCTGTTTTTTTAAGTATTACGTCATCTGCCTGCAAAAGGGAGCAGGAGAGGGGTGCGTCTCGTCCTGCTGAACACATCAGCCATTCAAAAAAGACATAGGTGGGATTGATTTTTTTCTAAAACAAGAGAGTTTGCCATGTCTGAATATTGTTCACTTGATTAAAATGTGATGAACGTTCGCTAATTAGCCTCGTTGCAGAAAGGGACCGTCTCCACCTGTGCACGCTTCCCGAGTCTCCTCATGAAACACTTGTAATATGAAGAACTTGGTACAACGTACGTTTGAAACAAATGAAACATTTATAACATATGATTGCAACATATATGTATAGCCATTGCAACATATGTGTATAGCCAGATAAACAATTGCAACATACGTTTGAAACAACCGAAACATTTGGGAACACGCTGAAACATACGTCATACGTGTATAATTGCAACGTGTGCAACATCCCAATATACTTTTGCAACATCCAGATAAAACACATGCAACATATGGTAGAAACAGCTAAAACACTTGCAACATACGTCTGAAACATTTACAAAAACATCTTAAAACACTAACCATTGCAAAACATATGCAACAGTGTACAACCATTACAACATATGCAACATCTCGATCTACTTTTGCAATATACTTAGAAACACTTGCAACATAGCTCTAAAACATCTAAAATATTTAAAATATACGCTTGCAACATATGAATCGTATCCCGGTGCGGCCTCCTCTACCATCTGCATCGGGATGCCGCAGCCGTAGCAGGAGGCGAGGTCGGAGGTCTTCCGCACCAGGACCCGACGCTTCTCCTTATGCAGCGGCCTTAGTGGCTAGCTGGCGAACGAAGAAGAGGTCGCCACGCGTGGGCGTGGCGGTGCCCTCGCCGTCAGGCGGAGCGGGTCGCAGAGCAGGAGCAGCGAGGCGGCGCGACAGGAGAAGGAGTAGGCGGGGTGACCGTAGAGCAGGAGCAGAGGGGCGGGCAATGGAGCAGGCAGGGTGGCCATTCAACGGTGGAGCAGAGCGGAGCATGTCTCTCATCTCCTTCTTATTTCCTTATTCAACCTATGCAACAGAAGCGACACGTAATAAAAAACGAGCGGGCGTAGAGTAGAGATCAATTAGGCTGGCCGCAGGTCCAGGAAGGGGAGTCTGGACGGACGGACACCTTGCACGTAGCATTTCCGAAAAACAATTTTGGTTTTGGCTCCCGCAAAGCTATATATTAACGATAGTGCTAGCGCTCGGACGTCTGAACACATGCGCTGCACTCAGTTTCCCGCATGCGTGCCTGCACTCCACACTCGGCGTTTCACGTGCCCACGTGAGGCCCGCGCCGCCCGGACGTCGCACACACCGCTGGACTATGCACAGGGACTGCTCGCACCCTCTCCCCCACGCGCATCCCATATGCAACACCTAATCTACTTTTGAAACATCCGGATACAACACTTGCAACATACGTCTAAAGACATATGAAACACTTGAAACATGTGTCTAAAATATTTGCAAAAACACTTGAAAACGTTACAAACATACGCAACATCCAAATAAAACGCTTGCAACATATGTGTGAAACATATGCAACATTCAGATAAACACACTTGCAAAATATGTCTGAAAAAAACATATGAAATTAACATTGGGGACAGATGTTTGCAACATACGTAAACAACCATTGCAACATATGCAACATCCCGATCTACTTTTGCAACATCTGCATAAAACACTTACAACGTATAAATCTAAAATATCTGAAACATTTGAAATGTACACTTGCAACATACATCGTATCCCGGTGCAACCTCCTCCATGGCCTGCATCGGGGCGCTGCAGCCGTAGTAGGAGGCGAGACCAGAGGGCTTCCGCGCCAGGGCCCGACGCTTCTCCTTGCGCTGACGGCGCCTGTTGGCATCACCGGGCGGGGCGAGCGACGAAGCAGGAGCAGGAGGGCGGGCACGCGAAGCAGGAGCAGGAGCAAGTGCAGCGGGGCGAGGTGGCGGAGCAGGAGGAGCAACGAGACGAGCGGCAGACGAAAAGGATGGACGTGGGAGGTCTATTAGGTTGGTCTGCAAGCACACGAAGAGGCGCCCCAATGGGACAGATGCCCTGCACGCATCATTTCCAATATACTAAACATATTAGTTCCACCACCAAAACCATGAAAGGTGTCAGCACTATTTTGTGGATATATGCCTGTGGAAAGCTCGTGCATCCATGAGGTGAGCTCGTATACCAAACTTTACCATTGATGCAAACGGAATTGTCCACGAACCTATAAATGGTTCTTTTTTCCCTTCTTAATTTTCTCTAAAACTGTAAAAATTAAATCTATTTTTAAGTTCTTGGATAAAATCACTTGCATGGCTAGATCCAACTCTCTAGAATGAAGAAGACGGCCCTTGATTTTTTAAAGACTTCAGCATGCAGCATCCTAACCCCCAAGGGCTTTTCATCTGTGTAATATCCGAGAAAGGCACATCAAGATGAACTTTTCATCTGTGTAATATTCAAGAAAGGCTTGTTGTCTGATGTTTTTAGCTCTTTGTACAATGTTGACATTTGGTTATACAAAGATCATGTCAAACTCTCTAGCGTGACAGTGAATCTATCTATAGCTCTCCGTTCTAGTCCTGATCCTGAACCTTAGTGTTCAGTGCGATAGCTGACAGTACTTCAAACCATCCGACTTATCAACTCTTTTCCAATGAGGCTTGTTTGGATGCATATGTACACCTCAATCCATATGTGTTGGAGTGAATTGTATTAGAAATCATCCTAATTCACTCTAACTCACATGCATTGAAATAAATACAAGTACATCCAAATGAGGCACGAAACAAAGCCTTGTGATCGTATAATGTGTCAGCACAGAGAGTTGAGACAGTAGTATAGAAACAAGCTGTACTCCCGGTTGAAAAACCCCTTCAGTCCCGGTTTTCCAACCGGGAGCACGAATCCGGGACTAAATGGCCCCTCCTTTAGTCCCGGTTTCTCGCCCGGGACTAGGTTGGTAATACCAACTGGGGCTAAAGAGGCCTCCCGGCCTGGCCACGTGGGCCGGCCCTTTAGTCTCGGTTGGGGGACTAAAGGTTTTTTTTTTTTTGTTTCTATTTTCAATTGATGATTCATTTAGGTTTTCGAATAGGTTTTCAATACGCATTCTACGCTGCTAATAATATACGTATTCTACACGCTTATAATGTTCGAACATTTTGTACAAACTAAAGACAAATTTCAAAGTGGATCAAAAGTCGTTTCTCTACTAGTGTGATTAATGGAGGCGGTTGCTTTGCCATCCTCCGTAAATCGATTAAAATAAACAAAAAGAAAGAAAAAACCCACATGGGCCTGGATCTGGGCTGCACGGATCTGGGCCTCGCGCCGCCGCCGTCGATCCGCCGCCCTAGCTCCAGCCGCCTCCCCAGCGCCGTCGGGAAAGAGGAGGGGGCCGGATCCGCCGCCACCGAGGAGGAGAAGGCCGGAGTCGCTGCCACCGAGGAGGAGAAGGCCGGATCCGCCACCACCGAGGAGGAGAAGGCAGGATCCGCCGCCATCGAGGAGGAGAAGGCGGGATTCGCCGCTACCGAGGAGTAGAGGGGCAGATCCGCCGCCGCCAAGGATGTGGGGGCCGCCAGCCGCCATCGAGGAGGGGCGCCACCGCCATGTGCTGCCAGGAGGAGTGGGAGAGAGATAGAGAGAAGGGGTGCGCCGCCAGGGGAGGGGAGGGGAGCGCCGCCAGGGGAGGGAGCTAGCGTGGGGGAGAAGAGAGTGAATAGCGTGGGGAGGAAGAGAGAGAGAGCTGAGGGCGTTGCTGGAGTGGGGAGATGAGGGCGCTGTTGGCGGCTGAGAAGAGAGGAAGAGATGAAGGCGTTGGTGGCCTTCCAACCGGGACTAAAGGTGGATTTCTAGTCCCGGACGGAGCCTCCAGCCGGGAGTAAAAGTTAACCTTTAGTCCCGGTTGGTAGCTCCAACCCGGACTAAAGGTGCCCTGTAGTCAAATCCTGCCGCAGTAGCCGTTGGGCAGGGACCTTTAGTCCCGGTTGGAGCTACCAACCGGGATTAAAGGTTTCTCTAGTCCCGGGCGCGAAAAATACCAGGACTAAAGTCAAATTTCGAAGTGGATCAAAAGTCGTTTCTCTACTAGTGAGATAACTAGATGCTCGTACCACTGGACACAAGTTATTACACAAGTTGTGATCATCTAATGTGCCTGTATAAATTACTTTCTCTTCATTTTGCTCCTTTTTTAGTTTCACAAGTGGAAGTTGAATGTAACCTTGGAAAGGGAGAATCAGACTGTGCCTGCAAGTGCATGACATTCATTTTTGGTTTGTGAATTGAAAAAGACTGATATGATGCTGACAATACTGGAGAACAGTTTCCACTTGGTTTTGATTCTCGTGTTTATTAGAATGTTTCTAATGCATAGTGATTGTAGGTTATAGCCATGAAATTAATCATAAGACAGCTCATATATAATCAAATACAAGCTAGATTAATTAGGACAGGAACAAACATGGCCTTAGTGTTGTGCTTAGGCTATTTAGCTCAGTTCATGACAAAATAACAGATTTGGGAAAAAGACTAAACCCATCAATTAACATGGCCCCTAGTCCCCACATGTCATACTTACAATACATGGTATCTTACTATCTTCTGATGTGTACTTTCTCGGTCCCAAAATAAATATGCATCTCACTTCTAGAGTAAGTTTGACTAAAAATATAAAAAATAGTATCAAAATTTATATATCCAAATAAGTTTATTATGAAAGTATATGCCATGCTCAATCTAATGATACTTATTTTACATCACAAATATTAGTATAGTATTTTTGTATAAATTTGGTTAAATTTTAAAAAGTTTGATTCTTCGGGAAGCGAGATATGTGTTTATTTTTGGACATATTTGCATCTTCTACTATGTACTTTCAGAAAATATAATATAATATATGTTTACTGAATAGCTCAACTGGAAAATAAAACCAGAAAGGGGAATCCTCTAAGGTGATTAGGTGAAAAGCAATATACCCAATGAACAAAGTTAAAAAGATGGGCGACACCATGAGGGAAGTTGTTTCCTTAAACAAAATTTAATGAGAAACATTCTGTGATCTATGATCTATCCACTTCCGAACTCAAAATTACCCCACCGCACTGGTTCAGGTCAGTAAAAGGCAGTCAACAATGATAGACATCAAAGCACTCCTCGGAGACCAAGCTACTCCTTAACCTTTTACAGGTAATCTCTGAGCACCTAACGTGCAGTAACATCAGTTTGATGGCCTTGCAACCTCACTGACATAATTGACCTAGCTCCATTTTCTTATTGATCGCCTTGTGGCAGAGGTATATGAATGAGTCGATGATGCCAGAGACAGTGAACACAGATGAGGATCAAGCAGACCAAAAATTAGTTAGTTGCATTCATATCAAAATCGTAGCTGAAGCTATTCTTATCAGAAAAATATACAGAATTTCAACTGATTGCAGACACCTAGTTCCACAAAGTACAGAATTTCAACTGATTGCAGACACCTAATTCCACAAAGTACAGCTTATCAGAAAAATAAGCAATGCAGTCATATTCTCAGCTTACACTATTTTGTCAAGACTTTATTACTGAATTGCAAAAGAATGTGGGCAGTCAATTCCACAAAAGGTTTGCCATTTATAAAAAAAAATGGTCAAAGAATTACTGGAGCATTCGGTAAGCCATTTGAGACTCTGAGAGTTAAAAGGTTTCATTTACAGAAGTGAAGAAGATTGTAGAGGTGTCTTTTGTCAATTGATTATCATATATCCACACAAAACAGAGTTAACTACACATAAACGTAACTACAGTTGACGCTCATACCTCCCACTGTATATAGCACAAACATTTATTATGTAGTGGAGTATGGATTTATTTTCTTATGTGAATATCACCTGCAAAAAAACAGAAAATTCAATTTATAAGGGTCGCTGAGCTGAAGAACTGAAATAAGTAGCTTCCAATCTGAGAGGATTAGGTGAGAAATCATAGAAGAAAAATACTCCAGGTTGGGGTTTGAGACGAACATTTCCATCTCTAAAATGCTTGGTCACGGAGAGCTAGGAATGAAAGGAAAAGGAAAGATATTTAATTTTGAGAGAATATAAAAAGTTGGACATGTTCAATTAATTCGAAGAACCTGGATCGAATGAATCTTGTGTCCTCTTTATGGACTGTTTAGATCCCTTCTAGTTTGGAAAATGGACACTGTAGCACTTTCGTTTATATTTGGCAAAAATTGTCTAATTATGGACTATTTAAGCTTAAAAGATTCGTCTCGCCAATTACGGACAAACTGTACAATTAGTTATTCTTTTTACATACATTTAATGCTCCATACATGTGCCACAAGATTCGATGTGACGGGAAATCTTAAAAATTTTTGGATTTTAGGTGAGATCTAAACAGGGCCTCAGTGTATATTATAGGGACAACCTGGGCAGGAAACCCAATAAGTTCTTGTTATGCAATAATGGACATTGCAGCCTTCACCTTGCTGAGTTCTAACTCTTTCAACGAAATCCTCTCTTGTGCACTAAAACAGTCAACAAACACCAGTGGATCTCAAGAATAAAGAAAATGCTCACTTTCAATTGTGCTGTTTTTACTTTGACTGGGCTGCTTGCTAATCGTCTGAATGTTACTGTGGTCTTTGCGATGCAGCTATACTACAGATGACCGAAGTTCTGAATCTGGAAATATGCATGAGCAGCGTTCATTACTTGCTGAATAAAAAAGGTCAGTACTGAGCTACTAGCTAGTAGTCATGTGGAAGCTCAAAACTCTATAGTGCATTAGGCAAATATGGGTTTAATTATACATGTTAGGATATCTGTCGACTATTGCATTAGCTCATTTACTTGGAAATACAGAACGTTCATCTAAACCTTATGTTCCATGGCATATTTGCCCCTGAGTATGTGGTCAAGCTATAGGGCATGCGCTCTTTCCCCTCCGTTCCAAAGTATAAGTTATTTTAACGTTTTTGATTCATCTATTTTGTTACGTATCTAGACATATTATTATATCTATATGCATCACTGTGGGATATAACCCCAGGTACCCAAGGCTATGGACATGGGCCGCACTTCTACTGCGCGCTCACTTCGCCGCCGACCAGTTGGTTGGGCTGCTCGGTGCTCGATTCTTCGCCAACCAACTGGTCGGATTGTTCGTCGCTTCATCACCAGCTAAGCTGGGGAATCCTCGGTGTTTGAATTGTTCGTCGCTTCATCGCCAGTTAAGCTGGGGACTCAGCGTTCGGATTCTTCGTGCAAGAGTCGCTAACTAAGCTGGGGACTCCCTTGACAGTCGGATCTTGCTATGGCCCCGTTCACGTGCCCTTAAACCCGACTTGATCCACTTCTTTTTTCATTCAGAACAGTATTTTCCTCTCACAAATTCCTCATAACCATCCAAATTCCTCCAGAACAAGGGCAGCCGAACACCCCCTATGTCTCATCGGTGTGCTATCAGCTTGCTCCATGCTGTTCGGATCATGATGCTGATCTTGGGCAGCACGTCTGGGGTCTTGATACGCACATAACAGATGACATTGGCAAGCTTTCAGGATTATTTTCTTTGACCCTGCTACAAGATTTATTTCTTCATCTTCTAGCAGACTCGGAGACTAAGTGGCTACACTTCACCTAGCGATGAATGTAGTGCTCTTCTCTTCATTTACCCTGCGCGGTGTCGTCAACTACACTTAGGGAGAACCAGATGGGAATTTTCCATCATCATCACTATCTACGGCGATGACTCGGCTCCACGAGACGGTGATCTCAACTCAAGGCTCCGAGGCGTATCGCTCTTCGTAAGGTTTGATCCGATCTCCTACTTTTATCCAAAAAGCCTGGCTTCTCATGTGGAGTACGTAGGGCGATTTGTACCTGCCACCGAGGTGCATGTACTCGATCGAGCAAGACAAGCAGCCTCGACAGCGCCACCATGCAGCGTGAAGTCCAGTTTCTACGATTCAAACGCCAGAGTTCTCCGGAGCTCCAACACTGCGCTTCGTCGGCACCAATCAAGGAGACGGCTACATGCGGCAAGCCAGCAGCATGCAGGTCAACTTCAAGAATTCGGCTGCATCTCCCGACATCGACTCATCGTCATCCTTCGGCGGCGCTCGTCAGCCCTCACCGACGGCTCGCGTGGTCCACGCTATCGACTCGACATTATGAGGCAACTCACGGCGACGCATTGTGATTTTCACTAAGATCAACGTCAACAAGCAAAGGACGACGTATTATCTACAATACCATGCAAGATAAGTAAACAAACCATCACGGTCCTTTGACTGCATCTACATACAGCCTCGAGCTTGCATGCATGAAATAAATTCCCTTGATACCGATCTACACTCACGAGACGTGACTCCAACGTCATCAATCCAAACGAGCTAAGTCATGGTTTTTTTCATTGAATATTCTAACATATATATAACTTTGTCTACCTTGATAACTGTCAACAGTAATGGCGGCCCTGTGCTTTCTTCATTTGTTTTCCATAATTTTTCTCAAATTACTTATTTCTCCATGCTAAACATCTTTAAGATAACGTATACTATCGCCATTCAAATTAGACTACGCCCTCACCTCGGTCGGATATGCTCAAGGGCTTCGCCTTCCCACGCGAATTGACTCCGTCAGGCTCCGATTATGACTGTTAGCCTACGACTCTACGTAGCCGCCGTGCCATTGAGCCACCGAGCCGCTCAAGCCGCCGAGCCGCTCGAGCCACTGAGCCACCGAGCCACTGTGCCACTGTGCCGCTGAGCCGCCGAGCCGCTCGAGCCATCGAGCAAGCTGCTAAACGAGCCGCCTGAGTCGTAATCAAGCCGCGCCGCGCCGCGATGATGACCGCCGCGAAGAACTGCATTGTGACAACAACGATCGCCGCCATGGTGACAGGCCAGAAAAGCTCGAGGGCTGGGCAAATTTATCACCGCCGACCAGTCATGTTCTCATCCGCGTTACCCAAAAGTAGCCTAGTCCTCGATTTAGCACCCAAGTATGCATGAGCAGTAGTGCTCTGCGCCATGGGCGATCGGCAGAGGCTCCTTGGTGATGCCTATATCCCCAAGTATTTATGAGCAATAGCGCTATGTGCCACAGGCGATCGACAGTGGCTCATCGGTGATGCATATATTCCTAAGCGTGCACAAACATCTCGAGATAGAATGCCCCCCATATCTCGTCGTTACAGTGCTTAGCACTCTCCACGGTCTCCAATTTTCACCACGAGTTTCCAATGATCTCCATGTTCTCCAATATTCTCCATGTTCTCTAATCTCGCCATGGTATAGTGCTAAGCACTCTCCATGCTCTCCTATGTTCTCCATGGTATAATGCTAAGCACTCTCCATTTTCTTCACGGTATAGTGCTAAGCACTCTCCATTTTCTTCATGGTATAGTGCTAAGCACTCTCCATTTTCTCCACGGTATAGTGCTAAGCACTCTCCATTTTCTACACGGTTTAAGTGCTAAGCACTCTCCAATTTTCTCCAACGGTAAAGTGCTAAGCACTCTCCATTTTTTCTCCATTTTTAAGTGCTCAGCACTCTCCAAATTTCACTCCAATGTCCGGTGCTAAGCACGGGGATTTTGTCCTTTTCACTTGTTTCTTTGATCCTGCTACAAGATGCTGCTCTATCTTACAGTAGGCTCGGGGACTAAGTGTGTACATTTCACCTAGCAGTGAGTGTACTGTTTTTCCTCTTACTGGTCTTTAGCTAAGCTGGGGGCTGGCTGTGTGCTCGGTTAAGCTAGGACTCAGTTGTTCTGATTAATTGATCGTTGTACTTCTTTGATCCTGACACCAGATGCATTCTTCACCTACTGTCAGGCTTGAGGACTACAATGTATACATTACACCTTGTGACGCATGTATCAATACTAACATCCTCTTTGACTAAGTCATGGATGATGATCATCTGACTTCACCAACGAAGCCTAAGTGTGTACGCTTCACCTAAGGTCGATGTCTCTGGCAAGCTCCGTCGTTGTTTTCTTCGTCGATCAACTGGTCGGACCGCTAGGTTCATGACCTTCGTCACCAACCAGCTGGTCGAACTGTTCGGTGCTCACTTTTACTTGGCGCTCACTTCGTCGCCAACCAGTTGGTTGGGCTGCTCGGTGCTCGATTCTTCACCAACCAACTGGTCGGATTGTTCATCGCTTCATCGCCAGCTAAGCTGGGGACTCCTCGACGTTTGGATTGTTTGTTGCTTCATCGCCAGCTAAGCTGAGGACTCAGCGTTCAGATTCTTCGTGCAAGAGTCGCTAGCTAAGCTAGGGATTCCCTTGGTGGTCGGATCTTGCTATGTCTCATCAGTGTGCTATCAGCCTGCTCCATGCTGTTCGGATCAGGGTGCTGATCTTGGGCAGCACGTCTGGGGTCTTGATACGCACATGACAGATGACATTGGCAAGCTTTTAGGCTTATTTTCTTTGACCCTACTATAAGATTTATTTCTTCATCTTCTAGCAAGCTCAGGGACTAAGTGGCTACACTTCACCTAGCAGTGAATGTAGTGCTCTTCTCTTCATTTACCATGCGCGGTGTCGTCGGCTACGATTAGGGAGAACCAGATGGGAATTTTCCATCATCATCACCATCTGCAGCGATGACTCGGCTCCATGAGACGGTGATCTCAACTCAAGGCTCTGAGGCACATCGCTCTTCGTAAGGTTTGATCCAATCTCCTACTTTTATCCAAAAAGCATGGCTTCTCATGTGGAGTACGTAGGGCGATCTGTACCTACCACCGAGCAAGACAAGCAGCCTCGATGGTGTCGCCATGCAGCGTGAAGTCCTGTTTCTATGATTCAAACGCCAGAGTTCTCCGGAGGTCCAACGCTGCGCTTCGTCGGCACCAATCAAGGAGACGGCTACATGCGGCAAGCCAGCAGCATGCTGGTCAACTTCTAGAATTCGGCTGCACCACCCGACATCGACTCGTCATCATACTTCGGCGGCGCTCGTCAACCCTCATCGACGGCTCGCGTGGTCCTCGCTATCGACTCGACATTACGAGGCAACTCACGACAACGCATTGTGATTTCCACTAAGATCAATGTCAACAAGCAAAGGACGATGTATTATCTACAATACCATGCAAGATAAGTAAACAAACCATCACGGTCCTTTGACTGCATCTACATACAGCCTCGAGCATGCATGCATGAAATAAATTCCCTTGCTACCGATCCACACTCACGAGACATGACTCCAACGTCATCAATCCAAACGAGCTAAGTCAAGGTTTTTTCATTGAATATTCTAACATATATATAACTTTGTCTACCTTGATAACTGTCAACAGCAACGGCGGCCCTATGCTTTCTCCATTTGTTTTCCATAATTTTTCTCAAATTACTTATTTATTCATGCTAAACATCTTTAAGATGACGTATACTATCCCTATTCAAATAGGACTGCGCCCTCACCTCGGTCGGATATGCTCAAGGGCTTCGCCTCCCCACTCGAATTGACTCTGCCAGGCTCCGATTACGCCCATTAGCCTACGACTCTACGTAGCCACCGTGCCGCCATGCCACCAAGCCACCGAGCCGCTCAAGCCGCCGAGCCGCTAAAAGGTCCTAATGGCTAGAGGGGGGTGAATAGCCTAATAAAAAATTCTACAACAACACTTAACAAACCGGTTAGATAATTATGAGGCGAAGCAAGTGTTGCGCTAGCCTACTAAAAAGCAAGCCACCTACCACAATTTTAGTTTCTATTGTCTCTAACCACACAATAGCTATGGCACTATACTAAGTTAGTGTGCTCTCAAAAACTAACTAAAGAACTACACTAACTAAACTAACAAGCTCTCACGACTAGCTACACTAAAGAGCTTGATAACTAGTTTACGGTAATGTAAGGAGAGAGAGCAAGATAGTTATACCACCGTGTCGAGGAGTGAACCAATCAATCACAAGAATCAATATCAATGAAGACCAATCACCTTGGAATCAAATGATGAACACAATGATTTTTTATCGAGGTTCACTTGCTTGGCGGCAAGCAACTCCTCGTTGTGGCGATTCACTCACTTGGAGGTTCACGCACTAATTGGCATCACACGCCAAACCCTCAATAGGGTGTCGCACAACCAACACAAGATGAGGATCACACAAGCCACGAGCAATTCACTAGAGTACCTTTTGGCCCTCCG
This sequence comes from Miscanthus lutarioriparius, assembly GCA_904845875.1. Classification (NCBI taxonomy): domain Eukaryota; kingdom Viridiplantae; phylum Streptophyta; class Magnoliopsida; order Poales; family Poaceae; genus Miscanthus; species Miscanthus lutarioriparius. Next base: position 84,193,996 of record CAJGYO010000006.1, read on the forward strand.
CCGGGGAAAGGTCAAGAACCCCTCACAATCACCATGATCAGAGCCGGAGACAATCACCAACCTCCGCTCGATGATCCTCACTGCTCCAAGCCGTCTAGGTGGCGGCAACCACCAAGAGTAACAAGCGAATCCCGCAGTGAAACACGAACACCAAGTGTCTCTAGATGCAAACACCAAAGCAACACACTTGGATTCTCTCCCAATCTCACAAACTGGGAGGGCTTTGGCTAAGCTCACAAGGTTGCTATGTCAATACAAAATGGTCAAGAGAGTGAGCTTGAGCCGGCCATGGGGCTTAAATAGAAGCCCCCATGAAATAGAGTCGTTGTACCCCTTCACTAGGCACAACACGGGGTGACCGGACGTGCCGGTCAGATTGACCGGACGCTGGACCTCAGCGTCCGGTCACGCGATGCACGCCACGTGTCCCCTCTCTTCAAATACTGAGCGCCTGATCCCAATAGTCAAGTGATGACCTCAGCATCCGGTCGTTTCCAGTAAGCATCCAGAAGCGAGAAATCACGACCGGAAGCGTCCGGTCATGCTTGACCGAACTCACCCAGCGTCCGGTCACTCGGCGTCTCCCCTATGCGCTACCACGTCAGTAGGACCGGATGCAACCCTCTAGTGTCCGGTCACTAAGTGACCCAGCATCCGGTCAGAGACCGACTCCAGCGTCTTTGCAGCTTCTACTGACCGGACGCGCCGGTCCAACCGAGGCCAGCGTCCGGTCACTTTCAGTGACCTCCGTCTTTTCTGCATTGAGCGCTGGTGGTACCGTCGGACTGTCCGCACTCTATGGGAGGACACTTTGCCGGTGAAGTTCCTAACCCTTGCTCAAATGTGCCAACCACCAAGTGTATCACCTTGTGCACATGTGTGTTAGCATATTTTCACAAATCATTTATCAAGGGTGTTAGCACTCCACTAGATCCTAAATGCATATGCAATGAGTTAAAGCATCTAGTGGCACTTTGATAGCTGCATTCTGATATGAGTTTCACCCCTCTTAATAGTACGGCTATCGATCCTAAATGTGATCACACTCACTAAGTGTCTTGATCACCAAAATAAAATAGCTCCTACCATTTATACCTTTGCCTTGAGCCTTTTTGTTTTTCTCTTTCTTCTTTTCAAGTCCAAGCACTTGATCATCACCACGGCATCACCATCATCATGTCATGATCTTTATTTGCTTCACCACTTGGAATGTGCTACCTATCTCATAATTACTTTGATAAACTAGGTTAGCACTTAGGGTCTCATCAGTTCACCAAAACCAAACTAGAGCTTTCAATCTCCCCCTTTTTGGTAATTGATGACAACCCTTTCACAAAGATATGAATTGAAATTCAATTGAATCCATGTTGCTTGTCCAAGCATATTTACCATGTGTATAGGATATGGACAAGTTTCATGAACCCCAAATGGTAGCAATTACTCCCCCTACATATGTGCTAAGAGTTTGGATTGTAGCTTGCACATATGCTTGGATAGGAAATATAGGAGACAATGTCTACCAAATGATGCTAAGGTATAAAAGATAGACCTTTGAAGCATGATACTAATCGGAGTGCAGCAATATACCATCCTTAGCATCATGGTTAGCTCGATACCACTTGGAAACACTTGGAAATGAAATCACTAGATAAACTTATGCATGCTAGATTTTCATTTCATCATTCAAACCTACAACTAGCATACACCACACAAGCATGGATATTGAAATTTAAAACTTGTGTCATGCAAGCAAACATATGAAATGCACATTCAAATGCACCATACAAGTTCATGAGCTTGCTCCCCCTACTTGTGTGCTCAAAATTTTAATTGATCCCTTTCCTTTGTCATATCTCTCCTCCTTTGTTGTCTTTTCACTATCTTAGTACACTAATATCTTTATTTTTCTCCCCATGTACTAATATCTTTGTTTTTCTCCCCCTTTGTCATCAATGACCACAAAGGTTCAAAAATATAGATAGGTTGAGATTATCAATGTCAATCAATGGGGTGAGGATCATTTTCCCAAATTTGGTCTAATCTAGATCATTTACCAAAGATATTTAACTCCGTTTGATCAAAGGACAAGCTTCTTCACACATCCAAATAAGGGTTATCTTGTACCATGTTGAGTTAAACACTTAGAGCTCATTTTCTAGATTAAACACTAGGTTTAGAAGGCCACAAACATGTCATATGCTACCACTAGATCAAAATAAGCATAGAAGCAATAGTGGTACCATATAATCATCAAATTCATTTGTTTTTCATGAATGAGCCTATTAAATATGAAAGATGTCTAGATACACTAAACATGTCCTTAGCAAGGATGTATGCCATGCCAATCAATTTTTACCTTAGATTGTTCGAAGGAGAGGCATGTCATATAAGTGGGGGGGTGCATCAACACATATTTGAGAAATCCAATATATTCAACTCATTCCTTAGCTTGCAAAACCTTTTCTCATCTAATGGCTTGGTGAATATATCGGCAAGTTGATCTTCGGTGCCTATACTCTCAATGCAAATGTCACCTTTTTGTTGGTGATCTCTTATGAAATGGTGGCGGACATCAATGTGCTTTGTTCTTGCATGTTAAACCGGATTATTGGTCAACTTGATCGCACTCTCATTGTCCCATAGCAATGACACTTTCTTGAACTTGATTCCAAAGTCACTCAAGGTGGCCTTCATCCAAAGTACTTGTGCACAACAACTACCGGCGGATATGTATTCGGCTTCGGTGGTTGATAATGCAACACTATTTTGCTTCTTTGATGACCATGAAACAAGTGATCTTCTTAACAATTAACATGTGCCCGAGGTGGTCTTTCTTTCAACCTTGCATCCCACATAATCCGAGTCAGAGTAACCAACTAGCTCAAACTTTGCTCCTTTGGGATACCACAAACCAACATTTGGTGTATGCTTCAAGTACCTCAATATTCTCTTTGTAGCCTTCAAATGACTTTCTCTTGGTGAGGCTTAAAATCTTGCACACATGCATACACTAAACATGACATCCGGCCTTGATGCGGACACATAGAGTAGGCTTCCAATTATAGATCGATACAATTTTTGATCCACCATATTGCCACTTGCATCACTATCCAAGTTGCCATTTGTTTCCATTGGTGTGCTAATGGCTTTACTATCACTCATACCAAACTTCTTGATCATGTCCTTGATATACTTGCCTTGACTCACAAAAGTATCATTCTTTAATTTCTTGATTTGAAGACCAAAGAAGTAAATTAACTCTCCAATCATGGACATCTCAAACTCATTAGCCATCATCTTTTCACACTCATCACAAAAGTCTTGATTTGTTGATCCAAATATGATGTCATCAACATAGATTTGCAACACAAATAAAACTTTTTCAATCTTCTTGATGAAAAGAGTGGTGTCCACCTTGCCCATCATGAACCCTTTAGAGAGTAGGAAGTCCCTCAATCTCTCATACCATGCTCTAGGTGCTTACTTCAAGCCATACAATGCCTTCTTCAACTTATACACATGATCGGGCTTCTTGTCATCTTCAAAACCGAGAGGTTGCTCAACATATACTTCTTCATTGATGTAACCATTGAGAAATACACTCTTAACATCCATTTGATAGAGCTTGATATTATGGGCACAAGCATAGGCTAGCAAGATTCTAATTGCTTCCAATCTAGCAACCGGGGCATATGTTTCTCCAAAGTCAAGACCTTCAACTTGTGTATAGCCTTGTGCTACCAATCTTGCTTTGTTCCTTACTACTATCCCATCTTGATCTTACTTGTTTCTAAAGACCCATTTGGTTCCAATCACATTGTGTCCCTTTGGTCTCTCTACTAATTCCCATACTTAATTTCTTGTAAAGTTATTCAATTCATCATGCATAATATTTACCCAATCAACATCCTTTAATGCTTCATCTATCTTTTTTGGTTCAATGGATGACACAAATAAGAAATGCTCACAAAATAAAGACAATCTTGATCTAGTTTGCACACCTCTAGAAATATCTCCAATTATAGTGTCCAAAGGATGATCTCTTGCAATATTGGTTGGTTGGAGGATTGGAACTTGATTGCTTGCACTTGCTTGATCATTGGGTTGAGATGATGTACTAGCCACTTGATTTTGTTCATTGTCATGAGAGCCACTTGTACTAGCTTGAGTTGTATCATCTTGCACAATTGAGTTAGAGAGCACTTGCACTTGATCATCTTTATCATCATGCACTTGCCTAGGCCTCAATTCACCAACATCCATGTTCTTCATGGCATTTGAAAGTTGAATGCCTCTAACATCTTCTAAGTTCTCATTCTCTACATGTGAACCCTTGGTTTCATCAAATTCAACATCATGAACTTCCTCAAGAGTACCACTATCCAAATTCTAAACTCTATATGCTTTGCTCGTAGTGGAGTAGCCAAGTAGGAATCCTTCGTCACATTTCTTGTCAAACTTGCCCAATCTAGTGTCTTTCTTCAAAATATAGCATTTACAACCAAAGACCCGAAAATATGCAATATTGGGCTTTCTACCATTCAAGAGCTCATAAGGTGTCTTCTCTTTCAATGGGTGACAATAGAGGCGGTTGCAAATGCTACCTTGATGACTGTCAACAGCAACGGCGGCCTTGTGCTTTCTCCATTTTTTTCCATAATTTTTCTCAAATTACTTATTTATCCATGCTAAACATCTTTAAGATGACGTATACTATCGCCATTCAAATTGGACTGCGCCCTCGCCTCGGTCGGATACGCTCAAGGGCTTCACCTCCCATGCGAATTGATTTCGCCAGGCTCCAATTACGCCTGTTAGCCAACGACTCTACGTAGCCACCGTGCCGCCGAGCCACCGAGCCGCTCAAGCCGCCGAGCCGCTGAAAGGTCCTAATGGCTAGAGGGGGGGTGAATAGCCTAATAAAAATTTCTACAACAACACTTAACAAACTAGTTAGACAATTATGAGGCAAAGCAAGTGTTGTGCTAGCCTACTAAAAAAGCAAGCCACCTACCACAATTTTAGTTTCTATTGTCTCTAACCACACAATAGCTATGGCACTACACTAAGTTAGTGTGCTCTCAAAGACTAACTAAAGAACTACACTAACCAAACTAATAAGCTCTCACGACTAGCTACACTAAAGAGCTTGATAACTAGTTTGCGGTAATGTAAGGAGAGAGAGCAAGATAGTTATACCGTCGTGTCGAGGAGTGAACCAATCAATCACAAGAATCAATATCAATGAAGACCAATCACCTCGAAATCAAATAATGAACACAATAATTTTTTACCGAGGTTCACTTGCTTGCCGGCAAGCTACTCCTCGTTGTGGTGATTCACTCACTTGGAGGTTCACGTGCTAATTGGCATCACACGCCAAACCCTCAATAGGGTGCCGCACAACCAACACAAGATGAGGATCCCAAAAGCCACGAGCAATTCACTAGAGTACCTTTTGGCTCTCCGCCGAGGAAAGGTCAAGAACCCCTCACAATCACCACGATCGGAGCCAGAGACAATCACCAACATCCGCTCGACGATCCTCGCTGCTCCAAGCCATCTAGGTGGCGGCAACCACCAAGAGTAACAAGTGAATCCCATAGCAAAACACGAACACCAAGTGCCTCTAGATGCAAACACTCAAGCAATGCACTTGGATTCTCTCCCAATCTCACAAAGATGATGAATCAATGATGGAGATGAGTGGGAGGGCTTTGGCTAAGCAAACAAGGTTGCTATGTCAATGCAAAATGGCCAAGAGAGTTAGTTTGAGCTAACCATGGGGCTTAAATAGAAGCCCCCATGAAATAGAGCCGTTGTACCCCTTCACTCGGCACAACATGGGGTGACCGGACACGCTGGTCAGATTGACCGGACGCTGGACCTCAGCGTCCGATCGCGCGATGCACGCCACGTGTCCCCTCTCTTCAAATACTGAGCGCCTGATCCCAATGGTCAAGTGATGACCAGACGCTAGACCTCAGCATCCGGTCGTTTCCAGTAAGCATCCAGAAGCGAGAAATCACGACCGGACGCGTCCGGTCATGCTTGACCGAACTCACCTAGCGTCCGGTCACTCGGCGTCTCCCCTATGCACTACCACATCAGCAGGACCGGATGCAACCCTCCAACGTCCGGTCACTAAGTGACCCAGTGTCCGGTCAGAGACCGACGCCAGCGTCTTTGTAGCTTCTACTGACCAGATGTGCCGGTCCAACCGAGGCCAGCGTCCGGTCACTTCCAGTGACCTCCGTCTTTTATGTATTGAGCGCCGGTGGCACCGTCGGACAGTCTGCACTCTATGGGCGGACACTTCATCGGTAGAGTTCCTACCCCTTGCTCAAATGTGCCAACCACCAAGTGTATCACCTTGTGCACATGTGTGTTAGCATATTTTCACAAATCATTTATCAAGGGTGTTAGCACTACACTAGATCCTAAATGCATATGTGTAACACCTCGGGTGTTTAAAATACTAAAACCTGACATGTCATCATATGCATTGCAAAGCATTTGGCATTTGGTAAAAACTTTGAGGTGCATACACTAAAACAAGTTTATATTCATGTGGTATGTGTTGAATTGTATTGTTTGACTTAAATTCAAAGTTTGTTTGGATTTTTGAATTTTTCGAGAAAACCCCGCTTTTCAGCATTTAAATCGTACCCTGAAAATCCATTTCAAAATCTAAGCATAATTTGGGGTTGATCCCAAAAGCAAAAGTGTAGAGCTTGGCAAGTTATACAAAGTTTGTTTTTTGAGTTTTTCAAGTTGTTTAGAAAAAATTTGAGTAATTCAAAAAGGCGTAATTCGTTAAATTTCCCTATTCAAATTCAAAAGTTCATTTCAAAATCTAGACCGAATTAGGAGATGGTTATAGAAGCAAAGTTGTAGAACTTTTGATTTTGAACAACTTTTATTTTTGGAGATTTTTGAGTTGTTATGAAAATTTGAGAGTAATTTGTGAATTTTGGCGAATGGCAAACTTGTAATTCTCAGTGAATAAAGTGTCCACCGTCGAGACTACACCGCCGACGACCTTCTTGACGTTCCAGTAGCGTCGTGGCCGTCCTTAGCGTCATGTTGCCCGCACGAAACAGCTCTGTCGTGGCTTCCTTGAGCTTCTGAGTCGCGTTATAAGAACCGAGACGCCGTCGTCGTCGTTTTTCTTCCTCCTCTGTTTTTCCCGTCGCCACCACCGTAGCTCCGTCGAGCTCTCGCCGTCGACTTAGCGCCGTTGCCGTCTCGGCAAAGCCTGTCCCAGCTCCGCCTTAACCTTACGCGTCCAACTGACCCACCAATTCAGTTTATCTCCACCGGAAACTCGTTGTCCACATCTTTCTTCTTCGCGGCCGGCAACTCCTCCGCCGAGCGCGATTCGCCGTGGCCAGAGCTTCACGGTGCATCTTCGTCCCTGGTTTTGGCTGATTCCGTTTCGTCTCGATGCTGTAGTGCTTAATCCATAGCTAGTTGCTCATTTTGATCACTGCAGTCGCCGGTACACCATCGCCGACGACGTTTTGCTCCACCGTGATCACCGTGATCGTTGGCACGCCTCTCCGTTGCTTCTCCGACCTCGCTCCTTGCTTCAACGCGTTCAGGGTGAGCCTCTGGTGCTTCCTGAATCCCTTGTTTGAGCTCTACCGGTCGCACACCGTCGGCGTAGCGCTGCCATGCCACCGCGTCCGCCATGGTCGACGACGAGCTAGTATAGGGCCGTAATCAGTGCTGATAGAGACGTCAATCGATGCGCCTAGACTTGGTGATCATTTTGGTACGTTGGTCGTCGCCGGTGATCTCACCGTTGGCGAGAAATCGCCGGTCAGAGCCGTCGCTGCCGTGGTCAACGTCGGAGGTTAGGGATGACAGGTGGGGTCGGGTTGTCAGTGACTCAGCGTTCAAATGGATTTTTTCTATTTTTAGATTTGAATGAATAGTGTCTGTTTTTGTTATTTTTGTGTAGATTTATTTAGAGCTCCAAAAATTATGAAAATTTTTGTGTGACTTCTCTGTGATGTATAGTATTTAATAAAAATATAAAATAATGTTTTTCAGTAATTTTTGAATGTGATAAAAATTGCTCAATTTATTAATAAATGGATTTCCATGATTTTTCTAGGCTTATTTATTTATCCAAAAATTATGAAATTTTTTTTCCACTTAGTTATCATGTAATGAACATTTACAAAAATTTTGAGCTCAATTGGAATAAGTTGATTTATTTCATAATTTTGAATTAAATAATTAATTCATAAAAGCAAATAGTAACCTTTAATGATTTAGGTTTTATTTGAAATTTTGATTGAGTGATGACCTTGGATCATTAGTTGATAATGATCCTTGGCAGTTGATTGGGTGTTGCGAAAAAGGTTTGACTAGTTTGACTTGCAACTGTACCGCGAAGGAAAGTTGTATTCAAATTATTAATTTTGCATCCATCATCGAGCATCATGTTTCGTATTCCACATCATTTTAAACATGGCATTGTTATTACGTGTAGTAAACGAAGGTGAGCACGTGGTAGTTAATCAAGTGATTGAGGAGGTTAATCCGTCTGTTGAGGTCGGACCGAATACTTGTGAAACGTCGCAGGAGCCGGACTTTTCCGTCAACGAAGGCAAGCCCCGGATGCATACAACCCTACCTTGTGTTTTACAAATTAATTTTGCTTTTGCTTTCCGTTACTGCATTAAGTGATTAGGAGTTAAGTAAGAGTCTAATTGGTGCATTACCATCCTTGTTATTCCATATTTACCATATTACCAGTTTTTAAACTCGTATATGCCTAGTTTTGCTTAGCTATGCGTAGAACGATGAAAGTCGGGTGATTACCTGCCACCTGCAAGTTTTAAATAGAACATTGGTTAATTATGTTAGCATGTGATATGGGAATGTGGAGTAATAAATCTAGACCGGGCGGACTCGGTGTGTGTGAGCCACAAGACATGGAGGTCTTGTGAGCGGGTTCTTTCCGCCTGTGTCGATTAAGGCACGTCTGTTATTGAATTGCATGAGGTGAGAATTTGTAGTACTAACCACATACTCCGGTAAGCCTGAACTTGGCGATTCTATTATGAGAATGGCTACTCGCGCACTGGGAGTGAAGAGATGGCGGGAATAGCGTGTACCTATATGGCTATGGGCTGGATTGGTGGAGTACTGTATTCTCGGGTGGCGCAGACCCATTCTTGTTTCAGAGGATCTGAGGGTAGGTTGGTATATGTAGGTCGGGGACCTGCATATGTCGTGTGGTCTGGAATTTCCAGCTGGGTTTATAATCGGTTCGAATCGTCGTTGCTCCTCGGTTATGGAGACTCAACTCATTGTTCATCATCGTATTATTAATAACTGGAACTTGAGAATGGTTTGAGAAGGTGTTGGTTACGAAGTTTCATGATCTCAATATGGATCGTGTCATCTTTGTATATGATCTTTATGAAGTTTAAATTGTTGAAATAAAGAATTTTGTTAAAGAGCTTTTACGCAAAATAACTTTGATTATTGCTAAAACCATACCTTGAATCCCATGAGCCTGCATTCTTGAGTTATCAGTTCTTATTTCGGTTAAGTCTTGTTGAGTACTTTTGTACTCAGGGTTCGTTGACCCTTGTTGCAGGTGAGTCTCATGAGCAGATCTGTTTTGGATCGTGCTGCATGACAGTTGTACCTTGTGATGACGATGAGAAGTAATTGTGTGGCCCTTGGGCAGGGTAGCCTCATTGTGTGTTTTGTATTATATTATAATGCCGCTCCACTACTTTGGTTTGTATTAATATCGAACTTAGTTGTATGGTTTGAAACAAATGGTTTGTAAACTATGTTATTGTAAGTCTTCCGCTACTTTTACTCTGATGTATCTATTTGAATAAACTGTTGTAATACTGCAATGACTCTATAATGTGATTCTGCTCTGAAATCGTGGATGATTCGGGGTTCCCCGAGGACACCCGATAGTCTTCTTAAATTACCAGGAACATATGCATAGATGTTAAAGGTCGTTGAACAGTGACAGGTGCATGTGGGTCCTATAATTTAGGAGGTTCTGCCACAGAATGGTATCAGAGCAATCGTTACAAAGTCTTTGTTGTATTGTTTTACAAAAACTTCAAAATGATTTGGGACAAATCTATTTAACTTGTTAATTTGGTCCAAATTGCTTCCGACTTATCTTATTCATTCCTCCCATTCTGTATTTAATTAAAAGGGTCTTGTGTGGTGGAGTAGTAATCTTACTATGCCCTATATAAAAATAAATGTTGTGTATGTGCATTATAAACTTTGATGTTTTTGTTCGTAAGAACGATTCATGCATCATTATTAATTCACTCGTTACTTCCTTCACCTCTTAGTCTGGAGTTGAGTAGTGAGACTGGTTTGAGTAATGTAATCCATCATTGCTGCTCTTTAGACTTTGATCAAATGGTCTTACTTGGATTAAATTGGTTTCCTACAGTATGGCTCGTGCCAAGATGACGCCCCGTAAGTCCACTGGACCTAAAGGAGTTCCTCGTCACCAACTAGCCCCTAGAAACGATGGTACTAGCAGTAGCAGTTCTAGGCCTGATCCCTAGGCGGAGATACAGAGAATTTCTGCAGAATTAGCCCAAGCTACTAGAGATAGGGCTATGGACGCCATTCAGGTGGGCAGATTACAGGATCAATTGAGGCGTCTCACCACCGCTCATAGGAACTACGAACGTATGCTAGTTTGTACCGTGGAGGGAAGAAATGAAGCCTGGCATAGGGAAAATGTAGCTAGAGCTAGAACTCATGAGCTAGAATTCTATGTAGAAGATTTAGAAGAACATAATACCTATCTACATGAGGAAGTACATAGGCTAAGTAATCTCCTGGATCCAAATCATGAACCCCAAGCTGATGCATTGGACCCCGGTGTCATCCTTGCCGATGATAACGAATCGGAAGAGGAAGAAGAAGAAGATCCTGAAGAATTAGTAATGATAGATGAAAGTGATAATGAAGGCGGTAATATTTCCGGAATGGATACCGAGCCTGAAGTTTGATGTAATCGCAAGGAGTAGAGTTGTGAAATAGTTAGTTCTAGTTTAAGTTATGTATCTTGTTTTGGTACATATAGGGTCTGGTGTTTATAGAAATAAACCCTATGTTATGTGTCTAGAGTAAGCTGTTGTGCAATTCAATAAAGGCTTGTGAATAAAGTTTGGTTTGTTATGAGTAGATGCGTCGTACGCGGGGATCGCATATTCCTGGTACTTCACAAGATGATGATGATATCCCCAACCCGCCACCGATGCCGACCAATCTGGCTGATGCTATCGCTGCATTAGTCAATGTGACTGTGGAAAATTCTCGTTTGCTTCATGAGATGGCTCAAAGTAATCAGAATCAGATGCATGGAAACTGTGGCCGCAATCATAACAGGCATGAGGCTACCTATGTGGATTTCACGGATACAAAACCCCCGGTGTTCACCAAGGCAGATGAACCACTGGAGGCTGATGACTGGCTTAGGACCATGGAGCAGAAATTTGAGCTTATTCACTGCACAGAGTTTCAGAAATCGGTGTTTGCTGCCCAGCAGCTTAGAGGTGCAGCTGGTGCTTGGTATGCAAATCTGATGGCCATGCAACCCGCAGGCGTTCCGTTAACTTGGACAGAATTTCACACTGCTTTCAGAGCCCATTATATCCCGGAAGGAGTGATGGCTATGAAGCTGGATGAATTCCTTGCTTTGAGGCAAGGGGATCAAACGGTTATGCAGTATGTGGGAAGATTCAATCATCTGTCGCAGTATGCATCTGAACATGTCAATACGGATGCCAAGAAAAAGAAATGGTTCATGAGAGGTCTGAATACCAAACTGCAGACAATGATGACAGCCTGTACCAATATCACTTATCATAAGGCAGTAAATATTGCAATTGCTTCAGAGACAAAGTATCGGCAGCATAAGGAGCTCAAGAAGAAAAAGAATGTGCCGTCTGGACCTTTTGGTGGAAACCAAAAGAGGCAGAGAGTGATTTATCATCCAATAAACCATTATCGTCCTCCTTATCATCCGCCGCAATTCCAAGCCGGGCAACAATCAAATGTTCGTCCTGCTATAACCTATCCGAACTCACAGTCAACCAATGCTCCTGGTGGTAATGCTCCAACGTCACAGGGTCACAACTATCCATGTTACAATTGTGGAAGGACTGGTCATTTCTCCAGGGAATGTCCATATCCTAGGCAGGCTAAGCAAAATTATCAGAAGACCCCTGCCAATCAACAACAGGGTCAGGCACCAAACAAGAACCACAATCAGAATGCTCAGAAGGGCAAAGCTGAGAGGAAGACAGGACGGGTGTTCTATATTCAAGCTGGAGAAATTCTGGAGGGGGAGCCAGTGATGATGGGTATGTTTCCTGTTGCCAATCATCCTGCAGTTATACTTTTTGATTCTGGCGCATCGCATTCATTCATCAATAGAACATTTGTCATGAAGTATGAAATTTCAATTGGGGCAACAAAGGAAAGTTTCTTTGTACAGTCGCCCGGGGGACGTCTGTGTACTAAGGAAATGGTGTACCAGGTACTCGTAAACCTGGGTGGGCATGTTTTTCCCACTACCATGATTATCCTTAAGGATCAGGATATAGATGTAATCTTGGGAATGAATAGGATGTATCAGCATAAGGCTGTTATAGATGCTTTGAATAGGACTTTAAGAGTAAGTTTGCCTGATAGTAATTCTCAACTTCTCATCCAACTTCCAACCCTAAGAAGATCAGTGGGCAAGATTTGTGCGACTGCCGTCAAAGAGATTAGAGATATCCCGGTAGTATGTGAATTTCCTGATGTGTTTCCTGAGGATTTACTCGGTCTACCACCTGATAGGGATGTACAGTTTAACATAGAGTTACAACCTGGAATAGCTCTGATTTCTCGGAGAGCTTATAGAATGCCACCTAAGGAATTGGCCGAGTTGAAGGCTCAGTTACAAGAATTAATTGAGAAGGGGTTTATCCAACCTAGTTCCTCACCTTGGGGATGTCCGGCAATTTTTGTGAAAAAGAAAGATGAGACTCTGAGGTTATGTGTTGACTATCGTCCATTGAATGAAGTGACCATCAAGAATAAGTATCCATTACCTTAGATAGATTTGCTTTTTGATCAGTTGGCCGGAGCCAAAGTTTTCTCCAAGATAGATTTGAGATCAGGGTATCACCAAATTAAGATAAAGCCTGAAGATATTCCCAAAACGGCATTTACCACAAGATACGGATTATATGAATACTTGGTGATGTCTTTTGGTTTGACAAATGCTCCCGCTCATTTCATGTATCTGATGAACTCAGTATTCATGCCTGAGCTAGACAAGTTTGTAGTGGTATTTATAGATGATATACTAGTATATTCCAAGAATAAGGCAGAACATGCAGAACACCTCGGAATTGTTCTGACTCGTTTGAGAGAACATCAATTGTATGCCAAGTTCAGCAAGTGTGATTTTTGGCTTAAGGAAGTGCAATTTCTTGGACATGTCTTGTCAGCCGAAGGAGTTGCAGTTGATCCCGGCAAAGTGAGGGATGTGCTTGATTGGAAACCACCAACCACAGTTCATCAAGTTTGGAGTTTTCTAGGATTGGCGGGGTATTATCGTCGGTTTATTCCAGAATTCTCTAAAGTATCAAAACCTATAACTAAATTGTTGAAGAACCAAGTCAAGTTTGTCTGGTCATCAGATTGTGAAGAGGCTTTCCAGACTTTAAAAAGGCTGTTGACTACTGCACCAGTGTTAGCTCAACCTGATATTGAGAAGCCGTTTGATGTTTATTGTGATGCTTCAGGTATTGGTATTGGATGTGTGTTGATGCAAGAAGGCCGAGTCATTGCCTATGCGTCCAGGCAACTTAAGCAACATGAAGAACACTATCCTACTCATGATTTGGAGTTAGCAGCTGTGGTTCATGCTCTGAAGATTTGGCGGCATTACCTGCTTGGTAATACATGCCATATATATACATATCACAAGAGCTTAAAATATATCTTTACTCAGTTAGAGTTGAACATGCGACAAAGAAGATGGTTAGAACTAATGTAGGATTATGATTTGGAAGTACATTATCACCCTGGTAAAGCAAATGTAGTTGCAGATGCTCTCAGTCGAAAAAGCTATTGCAATTGCCTGACAGTAAGAACAATGGGTTTGACTTTATGTCAAGAGATGGAGAAGCTAAATGTAGAAGTAATTCAACAAGGTTGTTTGACCAACATAATTGTTGAAGCCACTATTCAAGATCAAGTTATTGCTGCTCAGAAGGAAAACAAGGGTGTAGCCCATATCAAGGAAAGAATCAGGAATAGAAAGGCGGAATGTTTCAGTATAGATAATGAAGGTGTGCTATGGTTCAAGGATCGTTTGGTAGTACCAAAAGTTCCTGAGTTGCGGCAGTCAATTCTTGAGGAAGCACATGCTACTAGGTTATCTATCCATCCGGGAAGCAACAAGATGTACCATGACTTAAAACAAAGGTTTTGGTGGACAAAAATGAAGATAGAAATTGCGAGATATATAGCAGAGTGTGATACTTGTCAGAAGGTGAAAGCTATACATTTGAGGTCTGCTGGAGAACAACAACCATTACCTATTCCAGCTTGGAAGTGGGAGGACATAAGTATGGACTTTATTGTTGGCCTACCCAAGACAGCAAAGGGATTTGACTCAATATGGGTTATTGTAGATCGACTCACTAAGTCAGCACATTTTCTTCCTGTCAAGACTATATATCCCACTGTCCAATACGCCAAGATATATTTAGCAAGAATTATGAGTCTCCATGGAATACCAAAGACCATAGGGTCCGATCGGAGTACACAGTTTGTCTCTAGTTTTTGGAAACAATTGCATTCTTCCTTGGATACCAAGCTCCTGTGTAGTACAGCTTATCATCCGCAGACTGATGGACAGACTGAGAGAGTCAATCAAGTGCTTGAAGATATGTTAAGGTGTTGTGTCCTTAATTATTCCAACAAGTGGGACGAATGCTTACCTTTGGCCGAGTTCTCATATAACAATAGTTATCAGGAAAGCATTAGAATGGCTCCATTTGAAGCACTCTATGGCTATAGGTGCAGAACATCGCTGAGTTGGTCGGAGCCCAAAGAAAGAAGATTCTTTGGAGTTGACCTTGTGAAAGAAACGGAAGACAAGGTTAGGCAAATACAGAGTAATTTGAAAATAGCTCAGTCCCGCCAAAAGAGTTATGCGGATAGAAGACGGAGACCATTGGTGTTTAACAAAGGAGATTTTGTATATCTGAAAGTATCACCAATGAAGGGAGTCAACCGTTTTGGTGTTAAAGGCAAGTTGGCACCTCGATATATTGGACCATTTCAAATTTTGGAGAGATATGGAAAAGTGCCCTATCGCTTGAAATTACCAGAACATTTATCAGCTGTACATGATGTGTTCCATGTGTCTCAGTTGAAGAAGTGTCTTCGAGTGCCTGAGCAGAATGTTGAAGTTGAAGGAGTGGAACTTGAACCAGATCTGACTTATTCAGAATATCCTATCCGAGTGTTGGATCAGAAAGATCGTGTTACTCGGAGGAGAATAATAAAGTTCTACAAGATACAATGGAATCAACATTCAGAAGAGGAAGCTACCTGGGAATCAGAAGATTACTTGTTAGAAAAGTTTCCAGAGTTTCTAGCGTCAATATAGAATAGAATAATGTTAGTTGAGCTCGGTTACTACAAATTGTGTTTTATAAAAGAACCTCAGTTGTTTTATGGAAAAGTTCTGGATGTTTTTGGATTGACACATTTCCTTTTCCATTACTTACTCTATGGCTTTGAATCTCGGGGCGAGATTTCTTTTAGGGGGAAGGATTGTAACACCTCGGGTGTTTAAAATACTAAAACCTGACATGTCATCATATGCATTGCAAAGCATTTGGCATTTGGTAAAAACTTTGAGGTGCATACACTAAAACAAGTTTATATTCATGTGGTATGTGTTGAATTGTATTGTTTGACTTAAATTCAAAGTTTGTTTGGATTTTGAATTTTTCGAGAAAACCCCGCTTTTGAAGATTTAAATCGTACCACGAAAAATCCATTTCAAAATCTAAGCATAATTTGGGGTTGATCCCAAAAGCAAAAGTGTAGAGCTTGGCAAGTTATACAAAGTTTGTTTTTTGAGTTTTTCAAGTTGTTTAGAAAATTTTGAGTAATTCAAAAGGCGTAATTCGTTAAATTTCCTATTCAAATTCAAAAGTTCATTTCAAAATCTAGACCGAATTAGGAGATGGTTATAGAAGCAAAGTTGTAGAACTTTTGATTTTGAACAACTTTTGTTTTTGGAGATTTTTGAGTTGTTATGAAAATTTGAGAGTAATTTGTGAATTTTGGCGAATGGCAAACTTGTAATTCTCGTGAATGAGTGTCCACCGTCGAGACTACACCGCCGCGACCTTCTTCGGCGTTCCAGCGTCGTGGCGTGGCCGTCCTTAGCGTCATACCGCACACGAAACGGCTCCGTCGTGGCTTCCTTGAGCTTTTGAGTCGCGTTATAAGAACCGAGACGCCGTCGTCGTCGTTTTTCTTCCTCCTCTGTTTTTCCCGTCGCCACCACCGTAGCTCCGTCGAGCTCTCGCCGTCGACTTAGCGCCGTTGCCGTCTCGGCAAAGCCTGTCCCAGCTCCGCCTTAACCTTACGCGTCCAACTGACCCACCAATTCAGTTTATCTCCACCGGAAACTCGCTGTCCACATCTTTCTTCTTCGCGGCCGGCAACTCCTCCGCCGAGCGCGATTCGCCGTGGCCAGAGCTTCATGGTGCATCTTCGTCCCTGGTTTTGGCTGATTCCGTTTTGTCTCGATGCTGTAGTGCTTAATCCATAGCTAGTTGCTCATTTTGATCACTGCAGTCACCGGTACACCATCGCCGACGACGTTTTGCTCCGCTGTGATCACCGTGATCGTTGTCACGCCTCTCCGTTGCTTCTCCGACCTCGCTCCTTGCTTCAACGCGTTCGGGGTGAGCCTCTGGTGCTTCCTAAATCCCTTGTTTGAGCTCTACCGGTCGCACACCGTCGGCGTAGCGCTGCCATGCCACCGCGTCCGCCATGGTCGACGACGAGCTAGTATAGGGCCGTAATCAGTGCTGATAGAGACGTCAATCGATGCGCCTAGACTTGGTGATCATTTTGGTACGTTGGTCGTCGCCGGTGATCTCACCGTCGGCGAGAAATCGCCGGTTAGAGCCGTCGCTGCCGTGGTCAACGTCGGAGGTTAGGGATGACAGGTGGGGTCGGGTTGTCAGTGACTCAGCGTTCAAATGGATTTTTTCTATTTTCATATTTGAATGAATAGTGTCTGTTTTTGTTATTTTTGTGTAGATTTATTTAGAGCTCCAAAAATTATGAAAATTTTTGTGTGACTTCTCTATGATGTATAGTATTTAATAAAAATATAAAATAATGTTTTTCAATAATTTTTGAATGTGATAAAAATTGCTCAATTTATTAATAAATGGATTTCCATGATTTTTCTAGGCTTATTTATTTATCCAAAAATTATGAAATTTGTTTTGCCACTTAGTTATCATGTAATGAACATTTACAAAAATTTTGAGCTCAATTGGAATAAGTTGATTTATTTCATAATTTTGAATTAAATAATTAATTCATAAAAGCAAATAGTAACCTTTAATGATTTAGGTTTTATTTGAAATTTTGATTGAGTGATGACCTTGGATCATTAGTTGATAATGATCCTTGGCAGTTGATTGGGTGTTGCGAAAAAGGTTTGACTAGTTTGACTTGCAACTGTACCGCGAAGGAAAGTTGTATTCAAATTATTAATTTTGCATCCATCATCGAGCATCATGTTTCGTATTCCACATCATTTTAAACATGGCATTGTTATTACGTGTAGTAAACGAAGGTGAGCACGTGGTAGTTAATCAAGTGATTGAGGAGGTTAATCCGTCTGTTGAGGTCGGACCGAATACTTGTGAAACGTCGCAGGAGCTGGACTTTTCCGTCAACGAAGGCAAGCCCCGGATGCATACAACCCTACCTTGTGTTTTACAAATTAATTTTGCTTTTGCTTTCCGTTACTGCATTAAGTGATTAGGAGTTAAGTAAGAGTCTAATTGGTGCATTACCATCCTTGTTATTCCATATTTACCATATTACCAGTTTTTAAACTCGTATATGCCTAGTTTTGCTTAGCTATGCGTAGAACGATGAAAGTCGGGTGATTACCTGCCACCTGCAAGTTTTAAATGGAACATTGGTTAATTATGTTAGCATGTGATATGGGAATGTGGAGTAATAAATCTAGACCGGGCGGACTCGGTGTGTGTGAGCCACAAGACATGGAGGTCTTGTGAGCGGGTTCTTTCCGCCTATGTCGATTAAGGCACGTCCGTTGTTGAATTGCATGAGGTGAGAATTTGTAGTACTAACCACATACTCCGGTAAGCCTGAACTTGGCGATTCTATTACGAGAATGGCTACTCGCGCACTGGGAGTGGAGAGATGGCGGGAATAGCGTGTACCCATGTGGCTATGGGCTGGATTGGTGGAGTACTATATTCTCGGGTGGCGCGGACCCGTTCTTGTTTCAGAGGATCTGAGGGTAGGTTGATATATGTAGGTCGGGGACCTGCATATGTCATGTGGTCTGGAATTCCCAGCTGGGTTTATAATCGGTTCGAATCATCGTTGCTCCTCGGTTATGGAGACTCAACTCACTGTTCATCATCGTAGTATTAATATCTAGAACTTGAGAATGGTTTGAGAAGGTGTTGGTTACGAAGTTTCATGATCTCAATACGGATCATGTCATCTTTGTATATGATCTTTATGAAGTTTAAATTGTTGAAATAAAGAATTTTGTTAAAGAGCTTTTACGCAAAATAACTTTGATTATTGCTAAAACCATACCTTGAATCCCATGAGCTTGCATTCTTGAGTTATCAGTTCTTATTTCGGTTAAGTCTTGTTGAGTACTTTTGTACTCAGGGTTCGTTGACCCTTGTTGCAGGTGAGTCTCATGAGCAGATCTGTTTTGGATCGTGCTGCATGACAGTTGTACCTTGTGATGACGATGAGAAGTAATTGTGTGGCCCTTGGGCAGGGCAGCCTCATTGTGTGTTTTGTATTATATTATAATGCCGCTCCACTACTTTGGTTTGTATTAATATCGAACTTAGTTGTATGGTTTGAAACAAATGGTTTGTAAACTATGTTATTGTAAGTCTTTCGCTACTTTTACTTTGATGTATCTATTTGAATAAACTGTTGTAATACTGCAATGACTCTGTAATGTGATTCTGCTCGGAAATCGTGGATGATTCGGGGTTCCCCGAGGACACCCGATAGTCTTCTTAAATTACCAGGAACATATGCATAGATGTCAAAGGTCGTTGGACAGTGACAGGTGCATGTGGGTCCTATAATTTAGGAGGTTCTGCCACAATATGCAATGAGTTAGAGCATCTAGTGGCACTTTGATAGCTGCATTCTGATATGAGTTTCACCCCTCTTAATAGTGCGGCTATCGATCCTAAATGTGATCATACTCACTAAGTGTCTTAATCACCAAAATAAAATAGCTCCTACCATTTATACCTTTGCCTTGAGCCTTTTTATTTTTCTCTTTCTTCTTTTCAAGTCCAAGTACTTGATCATCACTACGGCATCACCATCATCATGTCATGATCTTTATTTGCTTCACCACTTGGAATGTGCAACCAATCTCATAATTACTTTGATAAATTAGGTTAGCACTTAGGGTTTCATCAATTCACCAAAACCAAACTAGAGCTTTCAGCCGCCATGTCATCGAGCCACCGAGCGAGCTGCTAAGCAAGCCGCCTGAGTCGTAATCAAAATGTGCGCGCGCCTCGATGATGACCGCCGTGATGAACTGCGTTGTGACAACAGCGACCGCCGCCATGACGATAGGCCAGAAAAGCTCGAGGGCTGGGCAATTTTATCAGCGCCGACCAGTCATGTTCTGATTTGTGTTACCCAAAAGTAGCCCTGTCCTCGATTTAGCACCCAAGTATGCATGAGCAGTAGCGCTCTACGCCATGGGCGATCGATAGTGGCTCCTTGGTGATGCCAATATCCCCAAGTATGCATGAGCATTAGCGCTCTGAGCCACGGGCGATCGGCAGCGGCTCCTCGGTGATGCATATATTCTTAAGTGTGCACAAACATCTCGAGATAGAATGCCCCTCATGTCTTGTCGTTACAGTGCTTAACACTCTCCACGGTCTCCAATTTTCGCCACGGGTTTCCAATGATCTTCATATTCTCCAATGTTCTCCATATTCTCCAATCTCGCCATGGTATAGTGCTAAGCACTCTCCATGCTCTCCTATGTTCTCCATGGTATAGTGCTAAGCACTCTCCATGTTCTCCACGGTATAGTGCTAATCACTCTCCATTTTCTTTACGGTATAGTGCTAAGCACTCTCCATTTTCTCCACGGTTTAAGTGCTAAGTACTCTCTAATTTTCTCCAACGGTAAAGTGTTAAGCACTCTCCATTTTTTCTCCATTTTTAAGTGCTCAGTACTCTCCAAATTTCACTCCAATATCCAGCGCTAAGCACGGGGATTTCATCCTTTTCACTTGTTTCTTTGATCCTGCTACAAGATGTCGCTCTATCTTACAGCAGGCTCGGGGACTAAGTGTGTACACTTCACCTAGCAGTGAGTGTATTGTTTATCCTCTTACTGGTCTTTAGCTAAGCTAGGGATTGGCTGTGTGCTCGGCTAAGCTGGGACTCAGTTATTCTAATTAATTTATCGGTGTACTTCTTTGATCCTGACACCAGATGCATTCTTCACCTACTGTCAGGCTCAAGGACTACAATGTATACATTACACCTTGCAACGCATGTATCAATACTAACATCCTCTTTGACTAAGTCATAGATGATGATCATCTTACTTCGCCAATGAAGCCTAAGTGTGTACGCTTCACCTAAGGTCGATGTCTCCGGCAAGCTCTGCTGTTGTTTTCTTCGTCGATCAACTGGTCGGACCGCTAGGTTCATGACCTTTGTCGCCAACCAGCTGGTCGGACTGTTCGGCGCTCACTTTTACTTGGCGCTCAGTTCACCGCCGACCAGTTAGTTAGGCTACTCGGTGCTCGATTCTTCGCCAACCAACTGGTCGGATTATTCGTCGCTTCATGGCCAGCTAAGCTGGGGACTCCTCAATGTTTGGATTGTTCGTCTCTTCATCGCTAGCTAAGCTGGGGACTCAGCGTTCGAATTCTTTGTTCAAGAGTCGCCAGCTAAGCTAGGGACTCCCTTGGCGGTCGGATCTTGCTATGTCTCATCGGTGTGCTATCAGCTTGCTCCATGCTATTCGAATCAGGGTGCTGATCTTGTGTAGCACGTCTGGGGGTCTTGATACGCACATGATAGATGACATTGGCAAGCTTTCAGGCTTATTTTCTTTGACCCTGCTACAAGATTTATTTCTTCATCTTCTAGCAGGCTCAGGGACTAAGTGGCTACACTTCACCTAGCAGTGAATGTAGTGCTCTTCTCTTCATTTACCCTGCGTGGTGTCGTCAGCTACGCTTAGGGAGAACCAAATGGGAATTTTCCATCATCATCACCATCTACGACGACGACTCAGCTCCGTGATACGGTGATCTCAACTCAAGGCTCCGAGGCGCATCGCTCTTCGTAAGGTTTGATCCGATCTCCTACTTTTATCCAAAAAGCTTGGCTTCTCATGTGGAGTACATAGGGTGATCTGTACCAGCCACCGAGGTGCTTGTACTCGATCGAGCAAGACAAGCAACCTCGATGGCTCCGCCATGCAGCGTGAAGTCCTGTTTCTACGATTCAAACGCCAAAGTTCTCTGGAGGTCGGAAGCTACGCTTCGTCGGCACCAATCAAGGAGACGGCTACATGCGGCAAGCTAGCAGCTTGCAGGTCAACTTCCAGAATTCGGCTGCATCACCCGACATCGACTCGTCATCATCCTTCGGTGGCGCTCGTCAGCCCTCATCGACGGCTCGCGTGGTCCTCGCTATCGACTCGACATTACGAGGCAACTCACGACGACGCATTGTGATTTTCACTAAGATCAACGTCAACAAGCAAAGGATGGCATATTATCTACAATACCATGCAAGATAAGTAAACAAACCATCACGGTCCTTTGACTGCATCTACATACAGCCTCGAGCATGCTGCATGAAATAAATTCCCTTGCTACCGATCTACACTCACGAGACGTGACTCCAACGTCATCATTCCATACGAGCTAAGTCATGGGTTTTTTCATTGAATATTCTAACATATATATAACTTTGTCTACCTTGATAATTGTCAACAGCAATGGCGGCCCTGTGCTTTCTCCATTTGTTTTCCATAATTTTTCTCAAATTACTTATTTATCCATGCTAAACATCTTTAAGATGACGTATACTATCGTCATTCAAATTGGACTACGCCCTCGCCTCGGTCGGATATGCTCAAGGGCTTCGTCTCCCCACGCGAATTGACTCCGCCAGGCTCCGATTACGCCTGTTAGCCTACGACTCTACGTAGCCGCCGTGCCGCCGAGCGAGCTGCTAAGCGAGCCGCCTAAGTCGTAATCAAGCCGCGCGCGCGCTGCGATGATGACCGCCGCGAAGAATTGCGTTGTGACAATAGCGACCGCCGCCATGGCGACATGCCAGAAAAGCTCGAGGGTTGGGCAATTTTATCGCCGCCAACCAGTCACATTCTCATTCACGTTACCCAAAAGCCGCCCTGTCCTCGATTTAGCACCCAAGTATGCATGAGCAGTAGCGCTCCGCGCCTTGGGCGATCAGCAGCGGCTCCTTGGTGATGCCTATATCCTCAGGTATGCATGAGCAATAGCGCTTTGCGCCACGGGCGATCGACAGCGGCTCCTAGGTGATACATATATTCCTAAGCGTGCACAAACATCTTGGGATAGCTTACTTCATGCTGTTCGGATCAGGGTGCTGATCTTGGGCAACACGTCTGGGGTCTTGATATGCACATGACAGATGATATTGGCAAGCTTTCAGACTTATTTTCTTTGATCCTGCTACAAGATTTATTTCTTCATCTTCTAGTAAGCTCGGGGACTAAGTAGCTATACTTCACCTAGCGATGAATGTAGCGCTCTTTTCTTGAATTACCCTCCTTATTGACTAAATCATAGATGATTCCTCGTAAACAGAGTCTAAGTGGCTACACTTCGCCTAAGGTAAAGAATTTTCAAATTTTTATTTTGAGCCCCTTACATCCTTCTGGCCAGCCTTACTTGGCTAAGTCCGAGGTCGGGTCACCTGATAAATTGGCTGGCTTCAATTTCCATCGATCGGATCACCAGTTAAACTGGTCGGCACTTCGTTCTATTGATTAGATTACTAGTTAAACTGGTCGAATTACCAGTTAAACTGGTCGCACTTCGTTTTGTTGATTGAATTACCAGTTAAACTGGTCAGATTGCCAGATTTGCTAGTTGACTCCAAGTTAAACTGCTCGGACTCGTTTAAGACGGTGTTACTCAGCGGATATAAGGCGCTCGGGGACTAGCTGTGGGGGATATAACCCCAGATACCCACGGCTATGGACATGGGCCGCACCACTAGGGGTGGTCCAGCCCATAAGATCAAGGCCTACGGTGCCTAGTTCTGATCGACGTGCACCGCAAGACAATCAGAAGGCATCTTGGCGTTGAAGAAATATCTTTTCAGATATGATAGATATTGTATTCATCGTAAATACTTACTATATAACCGAATAGATCTAGGTCTAAACCGACTTATAACCCTACCCTTAGACTATATAAGGCGGGTAGAGACTCCCTTGAATTCATTTCATATTCAATACAATCCAACAAAGACACAGGACGTAGGGTATTACATCGATCAGACGGTCCAAACCTGTCTAAATCGCTGTCTCTGTGCCTTGTGTCACCATCCGGTTCCTATTACGTACACCTCCACCGATCATATACTACTGTGGGTATACCACTCGGTAGACTACCGGTCAGATTTTATCGACAATAACAAAATAAATGTACAAAAAAGTCAAAACGATTTATAATTTGGAACGGAGCGAGCAGTTGATACAAAAGTGGACTGTCACGTGAATTTACAATGGTATATGTCTGAACAAGAGGTAAGAGAATTTTAGAGTGGTATAGCAACGAAATAATGTTTGATGGCAGTGGATCGAAAAATATTGTTTGCATCCAACGAGGCTTACATTGTGATATATAACCCGCAGGTCCAACCTGTTATGTGAGATAGAAACTTTGACATCACTAGCAAGAATTTGTAGAATCCTATTTCTTGTTTTTTTCTTCTAGTTTTCTGATGAACCTGGGTTGGCTCGGCAAGATAGATTGTTCGAGCCAGGCGTCCAGCTGAAGGGGAGGGGAACACTCCAGGACGGGTCGACCCAAACCTCCGAGGAGACCCACACAGAGGGCCTAATTTTTTTACAATTTGATCATTTAAAAAAAAATTATGTTTGGCTCCTGAGAGACTTAAACTCATCTTTAGACCCTGGGGTCAGCGCCAGGACTCATGGCGCCGAGGTAACACGTCTCGGCGCCACAGATCTTGGCGCCGAGGTGCCTGGCCGAGATCCTAGGTGGCGTTGACGTGGCCGGTACCTCGGCGCCATAATACATGGTGCCGAGGTTGGCGCCATAGATCTTGGCGCCGACCTCGGACACGCTGATGACCGGAAGGGCGGCCACGTTGCCTCGGTTCCCGTGCTCGTCACAAAAACTGGCTGGCCGAGCAGTGCTGGTGCATCTGCCTGCCTGCATGCCTTCCTCCACTCCTCTCTCTCCCATACATCTCCCTGGCAGTCCGTGGTGCGGTCAGGCACGTGCGATGGCGTGGTCAGTGCTACAGTGGAGCACAGAGGCGTGGGCGACGGAGTGGGCAGCGATGGGACGAGGCGGGACGGCGTGCGGGGCTCAGAGTGTTCGGCTGAGCTACGAGCCGGCTTCTTTAGCTTCTTTTTTCAGCCGGAGCAGTGTTTTTCTCTCACAACATTCCAGGATGAACACTGTTTTCAGCATGAACAGTAAAAAAATCATACCAGCCGAACCCTCTGTGTTAGTTCAGTGCGGTTGAGGAGTCTGATGCTGCGGAGACGGAGGACCAATGACGCAGCCCAAAATGTTGTGTCAATTTGATCAATGGTTGTTAGTTCAGTGCCAGCACCGACCGGTCAATCGGTGGAGTTAGGGTCTTTTGTAACTTGTGATGTGCGTAACGGGGAAGATGGAAGTATGCCGGTTGCTGTCATCTTGCGATAGAAGGTCAGCAAAGCCTATGTTTATGTAGATTAAGGATACTAGGTACTTGGCAGAAGGGGCGGCTCTCAAACCTCTAATGATCGTCCGACAAGGTAGTGAGTAATTAGCCTTTGTAAACCAAAACCTAATGCAGCATAGGTTGCAGTAGAGAGCGCCGCTCGGGCATGTAACCAACTGATGTATGCCACCTCTTCTTATTATTAATCAAAGCCGGACAATCGGATCTTTCAAAAAGCTAATGTGTACACTACCCTGCTCCAGAGGAAGTCAACATGAGCATTGAAAATTCTGCAGCAGCAGCAACCAAAGAGGCAAAGACAACCAAAGAGGCAAAGACAGCAGCAACCAAAGAGGCAAAGACAGAGGTCGCCAAAGCAGCCCAAGGCTTCTTTAGTTGGCGAATTTTTTTTAGAAAATAGTACTATAGCAATTTCGTTGTTATTTAATAATTAGTGTTCAATCATAGTTTAATTAGACTTAAAAGATTCGTCTCGTGAATTTAGTCTAAACTGTGTAATTAGTTTTATTTTTTATTTATATTTAATGCTTCATGCATGCGTCCAAAGATTCGATGTGACGGAAAATCTTGAAAAATTTTATAAAATTTTAGGAACTAAACAGGCACCGAGACTCAGAAATCGAATTCGTCCCTAGTAAGTTCAGAGTTCAGACTAATGCAAATTACCGAAGCTTTATTGCTGTGTCTATTATGCACTTTAACAAATCCTTTCGTTGGCAGATCTGATTGCCTATGGTCATATTTGGGGTCGTGCTGCTTGTTGTGGCTATAGTTTTGGCAGCTTGAGACATGCAATATTTCCTCCTACACAGCTATTCTGTGGAGTTGAGGACTGAAGCAGGGCCTTGCCGGCAAAATTCCGGACCTTGTTCCAAATTTTAAAATAGGTCCTACCAATCTAGAAAAAGAAAACGATAATAATATACACATAGAAATGCAATAAATCAGGAATTGTAATTATTCAATTCTAGGTTGTCTTTATTTGAAGAACATCATTTTATTGGTGTTTTTGAATTATTTAACGCAATTGTGATTAAATAAAAATAAATTACCATGTAGGCTTGTGAGTAATAATTTGTGATTTTTTTTGTCAGATATGAGTCTATGGAGCACCAAGCGCTTTGCACAGCACAACTGTTTTGCGCCAAACATATACTCCGTAGTAATTAGTAATTATTGTTTAAAATAAAGAAATATTTTCACTGACAAATACTACAAGATAATTAGTCCATAGTTTTTTAGGCCCAGCGGACTTAGGGTCCCTGTACGAGCGCACCGCTTGCACGCCCATGGACACGGCCCTGGACTGAAGCTCCCTGAAAATGGCTGTTGTTACTGTTGTGATTATAGCAGGCGTTTTTTAGGCAGTCCAATGCTAGTCTCTGTCTATTAATTTCTATATACACTATATATATATATATATATATATAAATTATGGTTCTAATTGATAGTTTTTTATAGAATAATTTTTTATTCAATCATATATATTTTCTCTCCATTCTTTACTAATCACGTCCCTTCATGTCTTGGTTCTCGTGTAGATATGTTTTCTAACTTAGACCCGGTTTCTAAGATTTTTGCTCTCTCTCCAATAACTAACTTGTCACATCAGCAAAACACTTAGGTGGTAATATAATTAATGTCCATAGAAACTATGATGGTTTCTGTATTGGGAGTGCCCTTAGACTGTCTCCAACAACCGTGACCTAAAATATAAGACACATTCGTTCTTTGGGTAGCGCTACAGACAAATGGTTCAATATCTATTTTTGTTCTTCTCCAACAACAAGATCCAAAAAACAACTCTTTCTATAAATAGATCTACAGAAGAGATGATACTTAGATTTGAGTTATACCTCTCTTGGTATCTAAAATAGATTTTTTATATAGGTACTCTGTTGGAGGCCATAGGTATTGTGTTGGAAACTTATTTTGGGTTTATTGGGTTTAGGTTCGAGAGACAGCCTTAGGGGTTCCATCCCGTATCACCATTGTTGTCGGTCGCAGCATCCGCACGCCCCCTCGCGATAGACGCCAATCTGCCGCTAGCCATGATGAGCTCCGGGGGAGCCGTCGCCAATGAATCGCTCCATCAACCCAGTGACTGAGCCTAGCGCAAATTGAATCGGCTCGAGCCGCTAGGGGACTAAGCCTAGCCTAGATCAAATCGGCGTGAGTCCCTAGGTCAGTGTTATTATCCCAAAACACTAAGGCTCTGTTCACTTCGCTGAAAAAATAAGACGAAACACTGTTCCGGCTGATTTGCTGTGAGAGAAAAATATTGTTCCATCTAAAAAATAAACTGAAAAAAATGGATTATAAAAGAAACAAACAGGGCCTTAATGATAAACAGTTAGTCGTCATTTAGCATTTAAACGGTGTAGACAATGTTTAAATGGATTAAAACGATCTGAATGGTTTTACACAAGGTTACCAAAATATACATATTTATTGACGTAAAATCATATATATATATATATACACACACGTATTGTTATGTAGCTAGCCGAATAATAAGTTATTCTATGGTCACTTTAAGTTACGATAATTATTATACTAATTTACGAGATTATGGTAACAATCTCATAAGTGATTTACTATAGCATTATGATAACTATCATCTTGAATTATAGTAATCAATGTATCGTAAATGTGTATTGTCATTATCGTAAATTGGTACAAACATTATCGTAAATCAAGGTGGCCATAGAATAAGTTATTCTGTGCCAGCGGTAGAATAGCCTTACCGTGTGTGTATATATATATAAAGCAAAAATCAAGTATTTCAAGTATACGTATTTATGAGTATTATAAACTTAAGTATACAAATTTATATGTTGCGTCTGTTCCTAATATTTCATATGTGTTTTGGATGTATGTTGCAATGTGTTTATCTGGGTGTTGCATATATTTCGCACATATGTTGCAAGTGTTTTATCCAAATGTTGCGTATGTTTCTAATGGTTTTCAAGCGTTTTTAGATGTTTTTTTTAGTTTTTCAAAAGCCTTTTTCAAATGTTTCATCGGCCTTCAGATGTATGTTGCAAATGTTACATCTGAATGTCTCAAAAGTAGATCGAGTGTTGCATATGAGATGCGCGTGGGAAGCGGAGGGGCGCGAGGGATCCCCACGCACCGTCTGGCAGCGCGGGTGACATCCGGGCAGCATGGGCCCCACGTGGACGCGCGAAACGCTGGCGCGGACGAAGGCGTGCTAGGTCGAGCGCGGGACACGGAGTGCAGGCACGTGCACGGGAAACGAAGTGCAGCGTGACACGCCACTCTACCGTTTAGCGGTCGTTTAAACCGTTTGGTGACCATTTAAACAGCTAGGCGACGTTTGGACATGGATAGGGATAGGGATTGGAATAGGGTTAGAGAAAATTGTACGCTAGTCATCTATTCTTTACGCGTCATTTGATCCTGCCGTTCATTCATTTCTCTCTCCCTGTTCCACCCTCTATATCCATATATCCCAACGCCACGTCGCCACCTAGGGTTAGACGAACACTGCGCTAGGATTAAGATCCACAAAGTTGGGCGGATGATGAGTGAAGTACGTTGGTCCCTTCCCGTGCATGATGCAGCAGTTGAGTCACTTTCGTCGCCAGCGGCACCGTCGGACCGGGAACCGTCGCCGTCCCTCTCGCTCGGCCTCCGCACTAGCCTAATGTAGCATGTTAGAAGTTGTCCATGCCCCTCGCTCCTCTCTCTCTCCCACATGGCCACATAGCCCTCATCCACCGGTGGCGGTGATGGCATTGGCATCTCGATCTGGACGGCCCCAGAAATGCCCGCCCCCCATCGTTCATTACTTCATTCGCTCGCGTCGAGTCGTCGGCCATTGGCGAGCTGGATGGGCAGATGCCTGTTTCCTGCGCCCGCACTGTTGCCACTCGTCGCGAGACGTGTCGAGTCCAGGAAGCAGAGAGTCACGGTTCAGCGACCGACCGGACCAAGGCAAGGGCTATGTACTATCCATCCAGTTCCACCTCCTTTTCTCTTACCACGTCGGTAGCGGGCTTCTGTGTGCGTTCCGACAGTCCGGACGATCGGAATGGCTGTACGCATGCACGGTACTAGCTGGAAACATGTGATGACTGACGAACGCACAGTGCGACAATGGCCTAATTTTTTACGATTTAGCTCTTTTTTTGAAAAAAAATTACATTTAGCCCTAACTCATCTTGGACCTTAGGGTCGGTGCCAGAGCTTAAGGCGCCGAGGTAACACGTCTCGGCGTCATAAATCTTAACGCCGAGGTACCTGACCGAAATTCTAAATAACATTGATGTGACCAGTACCTCGACATGACGTGTGGCGTCACGAACACGGCGCCGAGCATGGATATCCAACAGGAACTTCTCTTCCTATGCAGCGTCTGCCATTTGTCTTGTTTTTATTCAAAAGCTAGCATGTAGCAGTGCCCTTCTTCTGTGGGCGTCAGGATGGAGAAGCCGCGCCATGTGCGTGTCAGAGCGTGGGACGCGCGCAAGCTGACGAATGACCAGCTCAAGTACGCCTGCGTCGACGCCTTCGCGTCGTTCGAGGCTGGCCGGAGGCTCTTCGATCGCGACTACTAGTCCACTAGTTCCTCGATCGGTGTCGTCGTCGTCTCACCAGCGCCGGGGTGCTGTGGTAGACGCAGTCGCCGCGGACGGCGTCGGGAGGGAACTGCGAGTATGGCACGAAGTGGACGCGGGCCTGGGCTCTCCTCTGCTCCTCGCCCGTCAGCTTGTCGCCGACGAGCCACACCTTGCTGCTGCAGTGACTCCAGCCAGAAAGGAGAACAAGATGCTCGTGCGTCTGTGGGCGCAGCTCCTGCTTCAGAGACTCGTACAGGTCCTTGTCGACTATCTGAACCTGCACGAATGCGTCAACCAACGGATTCTCGTTCACAAACAAATCCAACATCGTTTGTGATATGGCAGCAATGTTAACAACGCATGGCAGCAACAGCAGCTACCTACGTACCTGGATCTCTCGTTGGCAGAGCGCCGAAGCCAGAACGGCCGCCATCTTCACTACTACACAAACTTTGCTGCAGGAAGGCATTTTCGGTTTTCCACGGCGGGCAAAGCCGTCCGCCGCGGCCTAGAGGCCATGGTAAATCGTGGCTTAACCGCGGCGGACGGCCTTGCCCGCCGCGGTTAATCGATTTACCGCGGCGGGCGGTGTAACGTGCCCGCCGCGGTAAATATACTTTTACCACGGTGGGCACGTTAAGATGCTCGCTGCGGTTAATCATCTTAAAAAAAACAAAAAAAAACAGGAGCCCGCCGCGCGAGCCCGTTCTCGAGCCCACTGGCGAGCCCACCGGCGACGGATCCAGGCTTCCCACGGCCACAGATCCGTGCCGCTCGGGGAGGGAGAAGAGGAGTAGCCGGCCGGGCCCCAGCGTCTCTGGAGAAGCCGGCTGGACACGCCGACGCCACTGCAGGGCCGCCACCACCTCGTCAGTCGCTCGCAGGGGACAGGCCGACGCCTCCTCGCGGATCCCCGTGCCTCCTCGCGGATCCCGCCGCGCCGTGGTGGAGGGACGCCGCCGCGCCGACACGTCCTCGCCCGCCGTGGTGGAGGTCCCAGCGTCGTGGCCGTGGTGGAGATCCACCGCCGGATCCGGTCGCTCCACCGCTAGATCCACGGAGGAGGAGGGTGCAGCCGCCAGATCCGTGGGGGAGGAGGTCGCCGCCGCCGGATCCGTGGAGGAAGAGGTCGTCGTCGCCGGATCTGGAGAGAGGAAGAGGGAGGAGTGAGGGAGATGGAGAGAGAGGAAGAGGGGGATGGAGAGGAAGAGGGAGATGAACTCACTGGATTTGAAACCCTAGCCCCACGCTGTCGTCGTTCATGGAGGATCCATGGGGGAGGAGGGCGCAGCCTGCCGCTGCTCCCCGTGCCGCGGCTGTCGCCCAGGCGCCCTCGATCCGCCGTCTCGAGGCCTCATGGCATTAGAGGAGAGGCCGCCGCCGCATCGAGGGAGAGTAGAGGGAGAGTGGGGGAGGCGGAGAGCTGAGAGAGAGAGTGGGTGAGGCGGGGAGCTGACAGAGAGAGAGTGGGGGAGGCGGCGACGATGGTGCGAGGGATGTGGGTGATGTGTTTCAGTGAATCGATTTACCGTGGCGGACATTTTACGATGTCCGCAACGGTAAATCGATTTATCATGGCGGACGTCTTAAGATGTCCTCCGCGGATAATAGGGTATTTACCGTGGCGGACATTTTAGGATACCCGCCACGGTAAATCTATTTACCGTGCCGGACGTCTTAAGATGTCCGTCGCGGAAAATAGGGTATTTTTCGTGGCGAACATCTTAAGACGTCCGCCATGGTAAATCAATTTACCGTGGCGGGCAAAAATGCCCGCCGTGGTAAATAAAAAATGTCCGGCTAGGTAAACCGTGGTATTTACTGTAATAGGCAAAAATAGATGCCGCATCGGTGGCCTCTGAGGGTGTCACGTAAAATCATTTGTGTAAGTAGTGCTCGCCACCGGCGTCTCCCAGAGGAGCGTGTCGGTGGTGCCCCGAGGGATCATGTGGAGCACGGCGGTGGCGGCCAGGCTGGTCCCATCGACGATCTTGGTCCTCATCAGGTCAGGTTTCCTGATGACGTAGAGCTCACCGTCTTGTTCAGCAGGGCAAGCTGGCGCTGTCAGAGCCATTATTCACTTATCTTCTTTGTTTTTATGCTAGTTGTCTTTATTTACAGCGCGGTGAAAACTTAACTCAAGCTACGTCAGCACAGTGAAAACTTTCAATTCGAATTCTGAGGAGTGGTTGGCATGGGTTCAATGCAGCCTGCCTGCCGCTGGGATTAATACACTGGCAGCATTTTCGTTGGCGAAATTCTGTAGGAAATGGTACGGTAATATTTTCATTGTTATTTGGTAATTAGTGTTTAATTATAGTTTAATTAGGTTTAAAAGATCCGTCTCGTGAATTTTGTTTAAACTGTGTAATTAGTTTTATTTTTTATTTATATTTAATGCTTCATGCATGCGTTTAAAGATTCGATGTGACGAGAAATCTTGAAAAAATTTGCAATTTGAGAAATGGTGCTGTAGCAATTTAGTTGTTATTTGACAATTAGTATCCAATTATAGTCTAATTAGGTTTAAAAGATTCGTCTCGTGAATTTCGTCTAAACTATGTGATTAGTTTTATATTTTATTTATATTTAATGCTTCATGCATGCGTTTAAAGATTTGATGTGAAAAAAATTTACAAAATTTTGAAAACCACCGAGAAACAAAAATTGAAGGGGCTGCAGCAGGACGATCGACAGGGCACTACAGTGAAGATAGTTGGTGAGCCTTTTGAGCTTGCACGCGTCCCGAGGGAGGGGGGTTAGGGGGCATGCAGCAGCCGCACGCCGCACGCCGCAGTCCGCCTCGCGCTCGTGTCTCCCGCATCCATCCCATCGCGCGGATGCGTGTCAGGTCGGCGCCAAAATCTATAGGCCCATTCCCGTGGACTTAAATCTGCGATGATCCGTTTTTTTAATTTGGAATAGTGTTTTTCTCTTATAAATTCCTTTAAAACTATACTATCCGAATATGATCATAGCGTCGAGCTCGGCACCATATATTCTGGCGCCGCGGTACCTGCTTCACGGCGTTGAGCTATGCCATGTCGGAGCCATATCAGCGCCATGTTATCATCTGGTCTTCGACCTCGGCGCTAAGATATGTGGCGTCGAGACGTGTTACCTCGGCGCCATGAGTCCTGGCATCGACCCCCAGGGTCCAAAGATGAGTTTAAGTCTCTCAGAGGGCTAAACGTAAATTTTCTTAAAAAAAATGTCAATCTGTAAAAAAAAATTTAGGCGACAATGGCACCAAACCTGAATTTTTTATTTTTTAGCCATTTTTTGAAAATTTTCACAAATATATCCCTAAAGATAAGATTTTAAAATCTGTACCCTTTGAACTCGACGCAGACGTAACGGTGACATGGCAAGTAGCTCGACGCCATAGATCTTGACGTCGAGCTCGACGCAGTTCTTGCTGGCGCCAAACCTGTCTTACTGGCGCCAAGACTCGACGTCCGATGCCGATGCGGCAATGCTCCAACTTCCTGCACTTGTTCGTGTAGTTGTACGTATTGCCCGTTCGCCTCAAAACCGCAGCAAAAAAGACACGAAGAATCCGTCGAGTCGGGCTCGAGATGGATGAGAGAGCATCCAAGAGCTCCTTCTTCAGACAACGACTGACGACCCCCCGCTGACTGACAGTGGCTTCGCTTTCGCATCAGAATAACCAATCCGATCTTTGTTAAATCTGCACGGCTGGCCCTGAACCAACCGTTTCCAACTCAACTCACGTACTACTCGTAACCTTTTCCCGTTTTATCTTATCCAGCAGCTCTGATCACCGAGCCTCTGAGCCTCTCTGCTCTGACAGCGCGTGACAGGTTTTGTCAACAAGGGAATGTTGTTCCGATTCCCCATCGACCGAACCAACCAACCAACCGAGCTGGGCAGCTGGTTTACCGTCGTCGGGGCGCACATGAGCGCGAGAGCTTGTCGGCCCGTCCGCGAGCAGCGACGCGCTGGCGCTAGATTCTGCCTGCGCGCACCCAACAGCCGGAACCATTCTTCTGAAATGTTTCAGTCGGGACGTGGTGTTTGCGATAATCTATTGGGGGGTCTCGTCTGACCGCAAGCCTGGCACGAGCTTGGGAGATGCATGTCTGGTCACCGATCGGGTGCAGCGCACCGAGCTGCAGCAGGGTGCTGTACTAGGGTAGTGTGCGGCTGATTGATTTATTCCGTTTGGAGCGAGAGATGGGCAAATGGGCTCGCACTACGGGAGAGACAAAATTCTCCGAGTGTCTCTAGCTTCCTCGAGTGCTAAAAATCGGACATTCGGAGAAGAGAATCTTTCCCGAGTGTTGCACTCGGGAAAGAATTGTATTTGGGGAAGAGAGGCTTTCCCGAGTGCCGCAGAGATCCTTGCACTCGGTAAAGAGCAGCACTCGGGAAAGGTCCTCTTCTCCGAGTGTAACACTCGGGGAAGATCGGCACTCGACAAAGAAACATACTACTTGACGGTTCAACCCGCCAACGCCGTTAAAATTTAAAAAAAAAAGAATACTTCCCCGAGTGCCTTCCCTAACACTCGGGGAAGAGGCCCTTTCCCGAGTGCCAGGACAGTGCACTCGGGGAAGAGGCTGCCTTCCCCGAGTGTCCTGTTCGGGCACTCGGGGAAGAAATTTTTTTGTTTTTGTTTTTTTTTGCCTCATTTTTTTTGTGAGGTCTTCCCACATTATTTAAAACTCCATGTTCAAATTTGGGATAATTTTGACTTTTTTTTGTTATATTTCGTTAGTTTTTTTCGTTTCGTTGAATTTTTTTGCATACTTCGAATTTGAACTGCAGGTGCATGAAATAATAGAATTTGGTGATTCAAAAAATTATATTAATGATATTTGGTGTATGTTGAGGCCTTATTCAGGAACTCGCATGAAATGTCGAGCATCTTGTTGATGTAACATGACGAACAACTTACGGGAAAAGTGTTTTTAAATTATATAAAATCCGAACGAAGTCCGAAAATCACGAAACTTGTTTGGGCGTCGTGGTATCGCATGTAGAGGCTATGATAAAAATCGAGTAAGGTTTTATGTAAAACCCGCATAT
Source organism: Miscanthus lutarioriparius (assembly GCA_904845875.1). Classification (NCBI taxonomy): domain Eukaryota; kingdom Viridiplantae; phylum Streptophyta; class Magnoliopsida; order Poales; family Poaceae; genus Miscanthus; species Miscanthus lutarioriparius. The sequence goes on from CAJGYO010000006.1 coordinate 84,228,963, forward strand.
CTCCGCATATGATCGAGAGGCGTCGGGTTTTAGGCATCCGACGTCGCAAAACCTTCTCGATTTTTTATCATAGCTCTACATGCGATACTCGACGCCCAAACAAGTTTCGATTTTCATTTCGCTCGATTTTATATAATTTAAAAACACTTTTTCCGCAAGTTGTTCGCCATGTTACGAACAAGATGCTCGACATTTCATGCGGTTCCCGGATAAGCCTCAACATACACCAAATATCATTAATATAATTTTTGAATCACCAAATTCCATTATTTCATGCACCCAAGCAGCTCAAATTCAAGTATGCAAAAAAATTCAACGAAACAAAAAAAACTAACGAAATATAACAAAAAAAAGTCAAAATTGTCCCAAATTTGAACATGGAGTTTTAAATAATGTGGAAGGCCTCACAAAAAAAATGAGACAAAAAAAAAATATTTCCCCGAGTGCCTTCCCACTCGGGAAGAAGTTTTTCCGAAAGTGCGAACAGGCACTCTGGGAAGACTAAAAAAAAAAGTCCACCAGCCTTATCTAAACCTAACCGCCACCCACCCGCCTCCCACCCCGCCACGCCGCCAGACGCCAAGAATCACCCGCCCAAGACGCTGCCGCCTCTCCTCCCCCTCCCCTCCCTCCAGCCCTTGCGCCGCCAAGACGCTGCCTTTCTCCCTTCCTCCCGTCTCCACACCCCTTCCCCGGGCTGCAGGCCCGCCCCCGGCGGCCAGACCCCAAACGCCGCCCCCCGCCCCTCGCCGCCTCCGCCCTGCCCCTCCGCCCGCCGGTTCTCGACGCCATCCCGCCCGCCCCTCCGACGGCCGGGCCCCAGCGCTGCCCGCCCCAACAACACCGGCCAGATCTGCCGACGCCTTGCCCGCCCAGAGCTGCCAGTTCCCCCAGACGGCTCACCCCAAATCGACGTGCGACTCCAGCCAGTTTCTCATCTTCCTCACCCTCTGGCGACGATCTTCTCCATTCGTTGCAAAATTCCAGCACTTTATAGGATTTGTAGGGTGGATGCTGTTCTTTGCCTTCTCTGTCAGTGCAAAGCATTTGTAGGATGGATGCTATAAGTCATCTAGGAGTACTGCGTGCTAGCCAGCCAGCCATTGTCATTTAGCATGAATGCAGTGATGAGTTACACGTTGGATTCATTAAGATATGATGCTTATGGTGGCATAGTTAATGTACTGTCGCTGTTCTTCAGTACAATGTTGAAAAAATGTAATAATGAGGTGTTTCATTTGAGGCGTGGATGCTCATGGTGTTTACTGGTTTCACTAGTGAAATGGTTAAGACAGTGATAGATCATGATAGATCGTACCCTCTCTCTATACAGTGAAATGGTTTCACTAGTGAAATAGTAGAGAGAGCGAGAGAGAGGGTACCCTCCCTATATATAGTAGACAATGATAGATCAATTTACCTTAACTGTTTTTTCTATATTTTACCAAATGTAGAAGTATATATATGTGTAGAGAGAGGGTACTTTGGATTTTTTTCCATAATATGGCAGGTTCAGGGATTACTTGGGTTATTCTAAACAAAGGCATAGGTTAGATTTATATGTTACTTTTGTTTATTGTTATAGTTACTACTGTTGTTATAGATCAAGCAATTGTTCCATTTACAGTCCTCTTGTTTCTTGCAGTAGCCCCTGTGATCCACCTGGACTAAACGATGCATCTGGTTGTTTGGCCCGTTGGGCATTGCAAGTTCATCAGGTACTGATTCCTATCTTTATCTGTATGCATCACTTCATGCATTTTTTTATCCACCTGACGTTCCTTAGCTCTACATTATTGAAACATTAGGGTCAAATATTACAGGTCGAGCTGCAGCAACTTCAGGATCAGCAAAAGAGTTTGCTGGCTGAGCGGGAGGCTGAGCGGGCCGAGCGGGAGTCCGAGCGTCAGAGGGTACAAGCTTTGAAGGCCCAGCAAGATGGTTTGCTCAAGTTCGTGCAACAACTTGGGCAGCAACATGGTTGGGAGATCCCAGCAGAGCTGCTTGCACCACCACCACCATATCGTCGAGAGTCTACTCCGGTGAGTATGAGTACGCATGTTTTACTTTCTTTGCTCATGCTTAGTGTCAAACCTAGTGATGGCCTTCGTGCCGGATTTGTTGATGTGTCGGCATTCGTGCCGGATTTGTTGATGTGTTGACCTTCGTGTCGGAAATGTGGTTGTCGGCCTTCGTGCCGACGTTTTTCTTGCAGGTTTTGGAAACCTCTCCGTGTAGGGGAGATGCTGCCGAAATTTTCAACTTTTCTTTACACCTTACATTTTTATCTTGTCACTCACGTGCAATCTCCTCTCTTTTTTGCAGCATCAATCGGGGGCGGCGTCGAACCATGTCGAAGGGTCGCCGGCATCGAACGTCGGGCCATCCCCACCTGGACCGTCGCCGGGATCGCACGCTGCGGCGTCCCACCCCTCACAGTCGCCGTGAGCCGCCTTCGGAGACGTGAAGGAAGGCAGATCATATTGCACAGCTAGGGAAGGAGGTAATCAGAACACTTTTCCCCTGGTGCTAATTAAATTCCATCCTCAAATATTGTAGTATTCTATAGTAGTTCCTGTAGTGATCACTGAATCAAGTAATATGATTTCTTTCACTAAATTTAGACTGAATCAAGTAATATATAGCGCCCCGTCGGCGTCGGTGTCGCCCTGCCGCTCCCGCCTAGCAGACTGATGGCTCATGAGCGTCACCATTCGCTCCTGCAGGTGACTAGTACGTTGTACTGTATAGTAGCTTGCTGGCTGGGGCTATGTGTGGGATCGAGGGCACATTTGTGTCCGAATATATAGCGCCCAAGCGCCGGCCGCTGGAAGCCCTCCCCGTCCCTTTCCGATGGAGGAGAAACTTGGCGGAGGCGGAGGCGGCGGGAAAAAAAACATCACAAGGAGGCACACGTGGACGGGACGAGTGTGCGTCTCCACTCGTGAGCGAGGAAGCTTCATAAGTCACCGTCATCGGATTAATTACTAATCCGATCGTGAGAACACACAAGTACCTATTTCGATCTAGCTCGAACCTTGAGAACAAACAAGTACGCAACTGCTGCGCCCCTGCATGCGTCGCGGTTCACACTGATTTTTCCAATCGTGCGAGGATTTTGTAGACGACGACTTTGACGCTGCATCACTTTGACGCTGCATCACTGCATTACTTCCAAACTGAAAAAGCTCGACGCCGCCGGCTGGGGTCGACGAGACTCGACGGGGGAGCACAGGCAAAGCGCGGAGACAACAACGGTGAACGATGGCAACGGGCAACCTCCCTGAATTGTTTTCAACTGTGAAGACAGTAATATAGAAAAACAAATACGGCACTGGACGAGATGCCGCGTCATGTGCATCTATCTAATTGTCTGTCTGTCTGTATCCTTGTTTGCATACAGCCTGGTTGGGATCGTCTCAGCAGCCGTGGCTTGTATGTATGTAAGGTTCCCCTCTTTGCATACAACTTAATTAATTGGGATCTCAGCCAATGTGCGCGACCGGGGAGCACATTTCTGGCTGCTTTGTGGCGTGGAACGTACGTGCACCTAGCTTATCGCCGATTCTCAGTTCCCCAGATATCATCGATTGGGTCAGCATGTAATACGACGTGGTCTTGCCATGGCCGGCTCTCTGGCATTTCCCGCGTCGCGCTAAGCATCTACTCCTAGCTAACCATATCCTTAGCTAGTAGTCTAGGACTTGGCCCACCGCATGCACAAGAGGCTAACTATATCTTTAGTTGAATTCTCATGGCTTCAAATTTGGGATAATATGAGTGCTCTTCTAAATTCTGATCCCATGAATTCTCATGGTTTCAACATGGTGTGTTATATGTCTGGTTCTTACAGTTTGCTAAATGTTTCAGGTGCACGACATTGGCTTTACCAGAAGTGTGGTGGTGTGCTGGACTTCTAGATTCTGTTGCTTACCATGATTTCTTTCATGTGATACATAAAACACATGGTAGCTATCTTACTGGTGAATCATGTTTTAGGACCCCATTGAGATCATGTTTGTAATATATTGTGGATTTCGGATAAATTTGGTCGTTTGTGATATATAAATGTGGTTTGTGACATATTGGTGTTGATTTGTGGTTTGTGATATATATATATATATATATATATATATATATATATATATATATACATTGTTTACATGGAAAAACAAAAAACAAAAAAAAAGAATTTTAGAGGTGGCTTCCCCGAGTGCCTGTGCTGTGGCACTCGGGAAAGAGGGATTAAAAAAAAATTCGCTACGGCACTCGGCAAAAAGTATTTAAAAAAAAAATCTTCCCCGAGTGCCTGTGCTGTGGCACTCGGAAAAGAGGGATTTTTAAAAAAAAAACAAATTTCTTTTGCCGAGTGCCTGAGCTGCGGCACTCGGCAAAGAGTATTTAAAAAAATATCTTTCTCGAGTATTACACTCGGGGAAGAAAATAATAAAAAAAAACGGCGTCGGCTGTCGGCCAACGACGTCAAGTCTTCCCCGAGTGTCAGCACGGCACTCGGCGAAGCCTTCCCCGAGTGCACGATTTTCGACACTCGGGGAAGGCGGCTTTCCCGTGGAAAGATTAGCCGGAGGCTCTTCCCCGAGTGTTGCACTCGGGGAAGGCTTCCCCGAGTGTTGCACTCGGGGAAGGCTTCCCCGAGTGCAACTGGGCCTTCCCCAAGTGCAACTGGCACTCGGGGAAGCCAGCAGTTCCTGTAGTGTCGTGAACCTCTTCTGTCTAACTAACCCCGGGGTGTCAGAATCAGAACCTAGGACACAAAATGCAGTAGCGTACTACTCCGGTCTCCTCCAGCGCAGCGTAACATTTTAAACGTTGATTGCCAGTTGAGTGTCCAGTGTTGTTGGACGATTTTACTATGAATGAATCTATGATCCATCCTGCAACTGCAACCCCTGCGCTCCACGCGGCGAGGCGGAGTCCAGTGTCCAGTGTTCTTGGATGCTCTCTCATCCATCTCGAGCCCGACTCGACGGATTCTTCGTGTCTTTTTTTGCTACGGTTTTGAGGCGAACGGGCAATACGTACAACTACATGTACAAGTGCAGGAAGTAGGAGCATTGCCGCATCGGCATGTCTCGGCGCCAGTAAGAACGACGCCGAGCTACGCGTAAGCATGGTGCCGAGCTCGACGCAAAGATCTACGGCGCTGAGCTGCCTGTCATGTCACCGTCACGTCTGCGTCGAGCCCAAGAGCTCGGCGTCAGCAACGATGGCACCGAGACGTGTAACTCTGGCGCCAAGCTAAGGGTCTAGATTTTGAAATCTTACCTCCAGAGACATATTTATAATTTTTTTTAAAAAATGGCTAAAAAATAAAAAAAATGGACGCCTAGCCCGGCGCCGTTCCGATTCGTCCACGAGCAAGCTGGACACCACTGTCACTAGGCGACTGACAGCACAAGAGATCGAGATAGAGCATTTTTCTCTCAAAATAAAACAACATCAGCCGACCTATAAAAAAATCAATCGAACACGAGGAGAGAGAGGCCGGCCACGGGCGGTTGAGCCGTCCTTGTCAGCTACTCCTATCACGGTCATCATCATCACGGACTCATATGGATAATGGATATGGTTATATGGATGAGCAATTAAGTGATCCATTAAACGGTAATGAGCCTATTCGCTGGTTGGTTTCTGGGCTGATAAGTCCGGCTGGTGCTGGTTTGTTGTGAGAAAAAATCACTAAACTAACAAGCGAACAGGCTAAATGACAGCGAAACTGTGGGTCCCACTAGTATTTACCAGGGCCAGTACAGGTCACTACAGAGTGAGTACAGACAGAGCCACACCACACACTTGGGGCCGTCGGTCGGATGGATCCTATCCTATCCTATCCTATGGCACGCACGGCTAGCTCGATGAAACAGGAGGGTTAACGCAATAATAACCCCCCAAATGGAGGAGGAATCGAACCAAAAGGGAACGCGTTCACGTCATGTGCCAGATAGCGCCGCCGTGGGCGTAGGCAAAGGCGGACGAGGAGGAGGAGGAGGAGGAGAGGTGGTCGTTGTAGTCGCTCTCGGCGGGGAGGAGTCGGTCACGGCAGAGCGGGCAGGTGGCGCGCGGGCGGACGAGCCAGGCGTCGAGGCAGGCACGGTGGAAGACGTGGTGGCACCGCAACTCGCGCACCTCCTCGCCGTCGCGGACCGCGGAGATGCAGAAAGCGCAATCCGGGTCCACCGCCTGCTGACCCTTCCCGCGGCGGTACACCACGATGGCGAGGCGGTCGCAGTACTCGACCGGCAGCAGCCGGGGCTCGTCGTCGTCAGGGAACACGGACGGGCCGTCGATGCTCGGGCGCACGACGCGGTAGCCGAGCATCGCGGCGCTTGTAACAGAACCGACCAATTATACGAGATTAAGTAAGAAAATCTTACGCCAAAGCAGCTAATTTAGCAAACTTAAACCCGTATAACCCGGTAGTCCGTGAAACCACGAAGGATTTCAAACCAATCGACATACAAACCAAGATCGTACAAGTTTAGCAAGTACCGTCACACGTTACATAAAGTTCGCAACGACAGTTAATACATCAGAGTTTGGAACATAAAGTTATTACATACCAAGTTCGAACTGAAATAGCGGAAGCAAATAGTTTTAAAGCCACACACACGCTTTGGATTGAGATACAGTGCCAGTAGGTAGTCATCTCCAATAAAAGCATCAGATGAGAAATACGGAGTGACCATTTTCCCTTGGTCCTAGTTGTCACCCATCGCCGGATACAGGCAGTTAATGCAATAGCCATAGTACATTTGACCATCAGCAACAACAATGGGAACAACGCCCTAAGTACGAGAAGGTACTCAGCTAGACTTACCCGCCTTAAACCAAAATAAAACGACACCAAGGATTATGCAAGGCTTTCTTTAGTGGGCTAGCCGACTCTTTTGCGAAAGCATAAGTTATCATGAATAAACCATTTTAAGTACTTTGCATCATCTTTATTATAACCTACCCATCTAGGTAAGCACCTGTACTATAGCAATCACATGATTAACCAATAACATCTGGTTACCAATTTAGCTTAGCATAACTCATATCATCCAGATAACCATCATTGTTTCATAGTAATTACTACGATGCCGTAGCTCGAGTCAAGTGCTCACTATCCAGGAGCGATGGCGATTCGAATTGATTTCTAACCAGCTGGTGATTTATTCCTCACACAAACCATGCTTCCCCTGCCACGGTAGCTTAGATCACAAATGACACTTTTTAGATAGGCACGGGATAATCTGGAGCCACAGTACCCAGGGACCGCCCGACTGCCAGGAATCAGGTCACACCTGCCCTTGGGCTCACTCTTCGCACCCCTGTCATACCCCCATCAGCACCAATACGCGCACTCGTGTAGATCCCGGCCCGAATAGTGCCACTAGCTTCGCGGTCGAAAGGTACTTTATTCGGCCAGCTAAATGTGAGGCATGCGTTCAACATGAAAAGAGGGACAAGCAACGATCGGTCCTTAATCGACACAGACGGAAACTAACAGCACCCCAGAACCCTGTCTGGTTGCCTCCAACTATTTCGTCCGGTCTCCAATTCTCCATCACATATTATTAATTCTAGGATATCATTCTTTCCATAGCCAATCTCTTCCAGTAACCACCTATAATGTAGGGAAACGGGTATCACTGATCGCTACTGGTCTAAGTAAGGCTAAGCAGTTATTCGATCCTGACCTAACAGGGTAAAAGGTAATAAGGTAGGCAAGGACAGTAATAAATGCATCAACGGTTTCAATCAACTCCTACAACTTAATGCAACAATATATAAACTCATATATATAGAAAGAATTGCTTTTATAAAGTAGGAGACTTAGAATGCTCCGGGGCTTGCCTCGTTCGAACGAACTAGGTTGACGATCCACGCACTCCGACAAGTCCTCTCCTTGCTCCTCTTCCTCTGGCACCTCCTGTGCCTGGACTTCTTGTGGATCTGTCCCGGTGTGCTCTTCCTGAACTGCTACTAGCAACTCCTCCTGCGATCCTGTATGATGCAGATGTATAAATGCTAATGCATAGGTGCATCGGAGAGATGACATGTAATGATCATGATGCATGAAATGTAGATGACCATATTTAACTTTATTGAACATAGTAGTAGCAAAGCTCGTCTACATGGTAGTCAACATCAACCAAGAACATGTACTACTATCTACTACGACAACCACTGTACTAACATGTCAAATCACCACAGCAAGTTAAGATGCTTCAAAGATACACCAAAGCAAACATTATTAACTAAACATGCATTAAAGAAGATTATTTTATTTCATTTTAAACTAGGGCTACACAGCAACATATATTTCTAGTGCTCATAAAAATCTGAGAAAATTACAGTAGCATAGTACTACTCTAAGTAGACTGACATAAAATTTTCATGGCATTTGGATAAGTAAAATAGCCTACACAAAAATGACAAGCTATGGTTGATAATTAAGCATGAAAATACTTTGTACTATGAAAAGTGTCAAACAACAGATTTGGTATTTTTCCTATGTTCTACACAGTAAACAATCACTGCACAAAAATTATCATACACATGTTTTATACAATTTTTGCTCTCTATCAAAATAACAAAAATCATCAATTAAAGGCACTCGAACTACACATCAATATTTCTATACAGAACATGCATGACATATATTTTTCCTACAAAGTACATCACTAAAGGAGATTAACAAAACTAGAACTATATTTTTCTGATGTATATTCTATTTACTAGACATTTTCTAAGAAATCGGCATTTATTCAATTTAAATAAAGCTACACAGAAAAGTATCACAAATTTGACATGCAATATTTTTAGCAGATAGATCTAGTCACAAGAAACCTAGCAAAACTTATTTCAACAAATTTGGAGCCATTTTGAGCAAGTTATAAATTTCCAAAGCCTTTAAACAAAATCTATAAATCATTTCTCTTATTCTTTTCTAAAAATCCCGGTTCAAAAATGCTAGATCCACCCGGATCCCTACCCAGGCTTGCACCCCAGCGGCTGACAGTGGGCCCCCTGGCCCCACCGGTCAGTCACTAAGGCAGCGGAGGCGCTCGGCCGCGGCGGTTCTCGCCGCCGGTGAACTTGCCGGCGGTGAGGTCACCACCGGAGGATTCCCCGAGACAAGGCGGACCTAACGGTACCCCTACCGTGGCCAGTGGAGCTCGGGAGCAAGCTCACCGGTGTCCATGGTGGCGCGGTGGCGTGGCTCAACGTCGGCCGGCCAGCTCCGGCTGAGAGGTGGCGCGGGGAGTGGCTGGCGAGCTACCCCGTGTTCGTGCGGTGCTCGTGTGCGCAAAAAGGAGGCGAGAAGGAGGACGGAGGGGCGAGGTCCACGGAACGACGCATCTCCGGTGAACTCGACCAAGCTCCGGTGAGCGATTACCGGCGACTCATAGCTTACCACGGTGATAAGGTGCTAGCACGGGATGCACGAGGTGAAGGAGGAGCACAGGGCGAGATGGGGCGGTCGACGGCGAGCTGGAGCGGCCGGAACTGCCAACTCCGGCGTGGCGCTGGTGCGGGCGGTGCTGGAGGCGAGCGCATGCGCTGCTGCTGCTGCTGTCCGAGCGAGAAGCAAATGAGATGGAGGAGAGGGAGGCAGACGCGGCGCGGCGGGTGTAGGCGCGACAGGAGGGGCGCGGGGGCCACCGGTGTCCACGCGGTGAGCGACGACGACGGCGTACGGACACGCGGCCGTCGAGCTCTGCGGCTGGTCGGGCGCGGCGCGGCGCGGCGCGCGGGAGCGAACAGCGGGCGCGGAGGCAGGCCGGGCCGGCCTGTGCTGTTGGGCCGAAAAGGAAGCGGCGGCCCGCTAAGGAAAATAAAAGGATTTTTCTTTTTATTTCTTAATAAACAGAACTAAAATTCCATTTTGAGCCATTTTAAAAGCATTTTCACAAGTTAGTGTAAAAATGAAAGTTGTTCAGAAAAAAGTACTCTACAACTTTGCCAAAAAGAGTAAGGCCAAAATCAAATTAGATTTTGAACTATATATTGAAAGTTAATTTAAATCAAAAACCCGATTTCAGAAGGTTATTTTTAAAAGCAAAATTTGAGAAAACTTTGAATAAACACCTTGCTCCAAATTGCATCTTAGCTACTTCTAATTGGTCTAAGTGATCAACCAAGGTACACACATGGCAAAACAAACATAGCATCCAATCTATCAAAACAAAACTATGCAACATACATGATTCAAAAGTATGCTTCCATTCTATATTTCATGTCATGCGTATGCATGCAAATTAATGATTATGCTCATGATTTGCCAAATGCTAATGCATGCTTAACACCGTGGTGTTACAGCCTTCCCCCCTTATAAGAATCTCGTCCCGAGATTTTGAGTTACGAACCATTTGTTATAAAAATCCTTATAAGCGTTTTGCAGATATTCCCCTGTTTCCCACGTCGCATCACCATCATCGTGATGACTCCACTGTATCTTATATGTTCTCACCACTTTATTCCAAGTGACTCGGTCCTTAGTGTCCAAAACTCGAATCGGTTGTTCATGGTATTCCAAGTCTGATTTGAGCTGAATGCTCTGAGGTTCTATTCTCTCTTCCGGAATACGCAAGCACTTCTTCAACTGTGATACATGGAAGACTGGAAAGATCGAACCCATCGCTTCTGGTAACTGTAACTTATAAGCCACGGGACCCTTCTTCTCTATGGTCTTGTACGGTCCTACAAATCTAGGAGCAAGTTTCCTCTTTACTCCAAACCTTTGTACTTTCTTCATTGGAGTAACCTTCAGATAAACGTCGTCACCTACCTCAAACTCAAGCGGTCTCCTTCTCTTATCGGCATAACTCTTCTGGCGTGATTGTGCCGCTTTCATGTTTTGTTGGATAATATGGACCTTTTTCTCAACCTCGTCAACAAAATCAATTCTGTAAAACCTTCTCTCTCTAGGCTCAACCCAATTCAATGGCGTCCTACATTTCCTGCCATACAATGCTTCAAATGGAGCCATCTTGATACTTTCTTGGTAACTGTTGTTGTAAGCGAACTCTGCCAAAGGTAACCATGATTCCCATGAACCCTTAGACGATAACACACAAGCTCTAACCATATCTTCTAGAACAGCATTAACTCGCTCTGTCTGCCCATCTGTCTGTGGGTGGTAAGCTGTACTACGAATCAAGCTAGTACCCAAACCTTTATGAAGATACTCCAAAAAATGAGCGGTAAATTGGGACCCACGGCCAGACACGATAGTATTTGGTATACCATGTAATCGGACAATCTCTGTAATATACTTCTCAGCATACTGAGGTGGTCGGAAAGTTGTTTTGACTGGTAAAAAGTGAGCTGATTTGGTAAGGCGATCTACGATTACCCAAATCGAATCATTCCCCTTTTGTGTGGTAGGGAATCCGATGATAAAATCCATACTTATATCATCCCATTTCCAATCTGGTATTGACAAAGGTTGCAACATTCCTACGGGTCTCATGTGAAGAGCCTTCACTCTACAACACATGTCACAACGAGCAACATAAGCTGCAATCTCCTTCTTCATTTTTGTCCACCAATAACGAGGTCTCAATTCTTGGTACATTTTGTTACTTCTAGGATGGATAGATAACTTAGAGTGATGAGCTTCATCCATCAATTTGTTCTTGAGCTCTCAATCTTTAGGTACAACTAGACGGTCCTTAAACCATAGCACTCCGTATTCATCCACTCTAAAGTGCTTAGTCGGTTCTTTCTTCATTTTCTCCTTGATATGAAATATTCCCTTATCTGTTTTCTGACCCTCAATGATCTTGCTCTCCAAGGAACATCTAACCTTGATATTATGCAACACAGCAGGATGCAACAAATTGAACCCATCCTCAAATAGTGGTTGCACAACAAGAGAATGTGACTTCCTACTTAAGGCATCCGCTACTACATTTGCCTTTTCCGGATGATAGTGCACATTCAGATTATAATCCTTTATCAGCTCTAACCATCTTTTCTGTCGCATATTCAACTCAGCCTAAGTAAATATGTACTTGAGACTCTTATGATCTGTAAAGATATTGCACACATTCCCAAGCAAGTAGTGTCTCCAAATCTTTAGAGCATGCATAACAGCTGCAAGCTCTAAATCGTGCGTAGGATAGTTAACCTCATGCTTCCTCAACTGACGTGAGGCATACGCAATAACTCTTCCATCTTGCATCAGGACACATCCTAAACCATTCTTTGATGCATCGCAAAACACATCAAATGGCTTCTCTATATCTGGTTGCGCCAGAACAGGAGCAGTGGCTAGCAATTTCCACAAGGTGCAGAAAGCTGCCTCACACTCCTCTGTCCAAACGAACCTATGATCCTTTTGTAATAAACTTGTCATCGGCTTGGCAATCTTCGAGAAGTCCGGTATAAAACGACGATAGTAACCGGCTAATCCAAGAAAATTCCAAACCTCATGAACTGTACTTGGTGCCTTCCAGTCCATAACCTCTTGTATTTTACTAGGATCCACTGAGATTCCATTTTCAGATAACACATGGCCGAGAAAAGGAACTGTCTTCAGCCAGAACTCACATTTACTAAACTTAGCATACAACTGGTGGTCTCTGAGTCTAGTCAAGACAACCCTCAGGTGCTCGGCATGATCCTGTTCGTTCTCAGAGTATATCAGAATGTCATCAATGAACACAATCACAAACTGATCCAATTCTGGCATAAAGACTGAATTCATCAGATACATAAAGTATGCAGGAGCATTTGTCAAACCAAAGGACATGACAAGATACTCGTACAAACCATATCTGGTGGAGAACGCGGTTTTGGGTATATCTTGTGGTCTAATCTTGATCTGATGGTACCCGGATCTCAAATCTATCTTGAAGAACACTTTGGCTTTTGACAATTGATCAAACAAGATATCAATCCGAGGTAAATGATACTTATTTTTAATTGTCACCGCATTCAGTGGCCGGTAGTCCACGCACATCCGTAAGGAGTTATCCTTCTTCTTCTTCACAAACAGTGCGGGACATCCCCATTCCGATGAACTTGGCCGAATTAAACCCTTAGTCAACAGATCCTGGAGTTGTTTCTTCAACTCGGCTAATTCATTTGGAGGCATCCGATAAGGCCTTCTTGAGATCGGTGGTGTTCCAGGGATTAACTCAATGGCAAACTCAACATCTCTGTCTGGTGAAAGACTAGGTAACTCATCTGGAAACACGTCCGAAAACTCACGCACTACTGGAATCTTGGCGAGAAGAGTAGTTTGGACTGCACAAGTTGTACTGGCCAGATCTATTCTCCGAGGTAAGGTTACTTGAAATGTACCTTCTCCAATAGGTTCCTTGAGAGAAATGTTTCTTCCCCCAACATCAATTACTACACCCATCTTAGTCATCCAGTTCATTCCTATAATCACATCCAGAACTAGCCCTGGCATAACTATCAAGTTAAGCTTATACTGCATGTTTGCTATGCACAGGGTTACTCCCCGGATTATCTGATTAGTTAACAGATCAGCCCGGCTGAACTGATCCGATAAGCACATTCCAATTCAACTATCTTTTGCTCATACTTTCTTGCAAATGCTTGACTTATGAATGAATGAGATGTTCCAGAATCAAACAAAATGACTGCAGGATGATTGTTGATAGAAAACATACCGGCTGTCATGGGTTCTCCTTCCGGGATGTCATCAATGGTGGTGTGGTGCACACGAGCTTGGTACTGATTCTGCGACTTCTTAGGATATGGGCAAAACTTCGCAAAGTGCCCAGATTGATTGCAGTTGTAACACGGTCCTCTTACTTGAGTAGCAGCTCCTGATGAATTGCCTTGTCCAGTCTTGGCTTGTGGCACCGCCATCTTGAATGGGTTCTGATTCCTCTGAGGTTACTTGGCATTCTGATTCCTCCGTTGAGGTGGCCTAAACCTTGCACCAGGGGCAGGCGAACGATACGCAGAATGGTTTGCCATCGGGGCCCTTGGCTGGGACGGACCTGACTCAAAAGCTCTCTTGCGAGTCTTGGAAGTAGCATATACATTGTTGTTCTTCTCTTGCTTTAAGCAGTCACTAACAAAGTCATTGAAACCCGTTCTCGTGCTAGTACCCACGTGCTTCATCATTTTGGGATTCAGACCTCTCTTAAAACTAGCGATCTTTTTGGCATCGGTATTCACCATGTCAGAGGCATAGCGACTTAGATTGTTGAATGCATGTAGATACTGTGTCACAGTCTTGGTACCTTGGGTTAGTGCGAGAAACTCTCCAAACTTCATTTCTGTCAACCCAGGGGGAATGTAAGTTCCACGAAAAGTCTTCGTGAATTCCCTCCAAGTAATGTGGGCATTGGGGGGGAAAGTGGTGCAGTGGTGCTTCCACCACATTTCTGCAGGGCCTTACAGCTGATGAGCTGCATACTCAGTTTTCAATACTTCTGTCATCCTGAGAACACGAAACTTATCTTCCATGGTGTTTATCCACTCTTCTGCATCCAATGGCTCTGCAGCTTCTTTGAAAATTGGTGGTCTGGTGTCCATAAAGTCCTTGAAACTACTATGCTGATTCGCTTCATGCCCACCTGGGTTTAACCCACGGCGGGTGTTGTCAGCAATATGGCGCAATGCGGCTTCCATATTCTGCTGCATGCCCTCCATGTTGCGTTAACTTCCAAGGAACTGTGCGAAGAACTGTTCCGCGGTGTATGGTGGAGGAGGAGGTGGCGGCGGTTCACGGTTCTCATTCCCAGCTGCACTGCCACCTGCCTCAGCAGCATCATACACGGTACGGCGAGTGTTCGGCATCTGCATATTTTAGCAATAGTAATTATTAGGCGATGTTGTAGAGATCGCAAGCGAATGAAAAATTTTGCCGTACTGAATTCACTGGAGAGAATAAATTCATACAATAAAACAGGGGCACAATAAGTCATTCCAAATAACACAACCTCACTAATTAGATTACTTAAGCGCACACATCGCGTCCATTACCACCAAATTGCCAGCATAAATACACTGGACTTTTATGTGTTCAGATATCGCATTACTAGCCAAGTTCCAATCACATGCCAAGCCTTAGAAGTTCGAAGCAAGATACATTAGGTTACATGACGACAAAAGAAAAGTCATCGCGACAGAACCTAAACACTAGCGCAAGGCAACTAGCCTACTCCTCAGGGCCATCTTCGGGGTCGGAGACATCACCATCGCCCCCAGGTGAAACTACAGGCTCGTCCTCGTTGTTGATGTCCATGTCAGTGGCATCTGGAGGAGCATATGGGCCAACCCCATTGTAGAGCGCGTGAAACTCCTCGTGCAGGTTAACATTGTACTCCTCTAGCTCATCGACCCTCTGTAGCAGTAGGTCCCTCGCATTCTAGGCTTCATTCTTTTCCTGAACCAACTGTCCAATCATGCGGTCTGCATTGTTGTTGGCCTGAGTCAATGTATGCACCCGCTGCATAGCTCTATCACCTCTCTCTACCGCCTGGTCCCGCTGTAGGCTCATATCAGCCAACTGCTCCTGTAAACTAGCTATAGCACGTGCCTATTGCTTCTTCTGCTTTCTTGCCTTGAGCTTATCATCACCACGCAAGTCAGTCAAAGTTCAGTAGGTACACTCAAGACCCTGATACGCTCTGATAGCGGCAAACATAGCACTCATAGCATTGTTGTCGCTAGCCTGTCCCTCCGCTGGACCTCTGACCAAAGCACTTCCCTGAGGCTGAACCCAAATAGCATCACGAGGATCATCCCTAGGAAAGGTGCCAGCTAGAGCTGCTGCAAGCTCACTGGGAAATCTGCTCATGATGTCCCTGATGACGCTGAAGGCTGCTCCCTCTGCACCCTCACCAAGAGTGCGACCCTCAAACTCCTAGTGCCAACCGTCCCACTCTGGAGCATTACCAAGAGCAGGAATGGTGATCTCTACCACTGCGAGTCCATCCTCTGCTAACTGGCTCTCATTCCAAGAGTACACCGACTCTTGACCCTCTGGGTACCCCACATCATGGAGCACTCTCCAAAGCAAGGTCGGCATGCCAAACTCGCTCAAGAAGGTGTATGTGGTGCGGTGCTCCCTCAGGGCCAACTGACGTCGAGGTGCCCTTCCTCCAGTGGACTTACGGGCAGTCTGCTTCGTGCGAGCCATCTGTAGCAAATTGTTGTTTTATTACCCACGTGAGAACAAGGTTAAGTTCTCATTTTTATCAAAATGAGATAATCAACTTATAAGGGGAGGAACAATGCCATGAATGATATGTAACAACATGATGCATGCACGTTCTGTACGTTCTCACAAACTTAGGAAAAATAACAATTGCTAGCGGCATAGACGGTGGCATACAACGATCTCTCATAACGTAGCTAATACGTACTACACGATAGCGCTGTTATGTACCTGCAAAAGATCCACTTCAGCCCAACCCTTGACAGTATGAAAATTATGCATGAAAGCAGTAAAGTAATCTACTCGCTCTACACGCATCCCCAGATACGCGTACAACGGTAGCAACTACCCGAACCATCGTTCGATCGACGGCATTGTCACCACAGGACAGAATTTCCCACACATTGGATACCTTCATACAAACACGCGTATGGCATGTAAATAATCCAGCATCATACAAGCACTTCCCTAGATCGGTAGTGTATCCGATCATGCTCTCACAACTCTCACTTACCGAGGCGTCGAGGCAACGGATCCATACATTACCACTCAAGTGAATGGCACTCATACAATAGCACGCCGTATGAGCGACGAAATAGAAACATGATGCAAAGGCCGCCAAGTTAGTACTTAAATAAGCCACCTAGAGTCCTTAACTGGGCATAAAGGATATGACCACTGGCACACTCTTAAGTTTCAAATTAGAGGTTGAAACACCTATAAACTATAAGTTCGTAATTAGTTTTGTAACACAAAACCCGTTTGTTTTAAATACACGCATGAACAGTAACCTGCTAAACCTTGCTCTGATGCCAGCTGTAACAGAACCGACCAATTATACGAGATTAAGTAAGAAAATCTTCCACGAAGCAGATAATTTAGCAAACTTAAACCCGTATAACCCGGTAGTCCGTGAAACCATGAAGGATTTCAAACCAATCGACATACAAACCAAGATCGTACAAGTTTAGCAAGTACCGTCACACGTTACATAAAGTTCGCAACGACAGTTAATACATCAGAGTTTGGAACATAAAGTTATTACATACCAAGTACGAACTGAAATAACGGAAGCAAATAGTTTTAAAGCCACACACACACTTTGGATTGAGATATAGTGCCAGTAGGTAGACATCTCCAACAAAAGCATCAGATGAGAAATACAGAGTGACCATTTGCCCTTGGTCCAAGTTGTCACACATCGCCGGATACAGGCAGTTAATGCAATAGCCATAGTACATTTGACCATCTACAACAACAATGGAAACAACGCCCTGAGTACGAGAAGGTACTCAGCTAGACTTACCCGCCTTAAACCAAAATAAAACGACACCAAGGATTATGCAAAGCTTTCTTTAGTGGGCTAGCTGACTCTTTTGCGAAAGCATAAGTTATCATGAATAAACCCTTTTAAGTACTTTGCATCATCTTTATTATAACCTACCCATCTAGGTAAGCACCTGTACTATAGCAATCACATGATTAACCAATAACATCTGGTTACCAATTTAGCTTAGCATAACTCATATCATCCAGATAACCATCATTGTTCCATAGTAATTACTACGATGCCGTAGCTCGAGTCAAGTGCTCACTATCCAGAAGCGATGGCGATTCAAATCGATTTCTAACCAGCTGGTGATTTATTCCTCACACAAACCATGCTTCCCCTGCCAGGGTAGCTTAGATCACAAATGACACTTTTCAGGTAGCCGCGGGATAATCTAGAGCCGCAGTACCCAGGGACCGCCCGACTGCCAGGAATCAGGTCACACCTGCCCTTGGGCTCACTTTTCGTGCCCCTGTCATACCCCCATCAGCACCAATACGCGCACTCGTGTAGATCCCGGCCAGAATAGTGCCACTAGCTTCGCGGTCGAAAGGTACTTTATTCGGCCAGCTAAATGTGAGGCATGCGTTCAACATGACAAGAGGGACGAGCAACGATCGGTCCTTAATCGACACAGATGGAAACTAATAGCACCCCAGAACCCTGTCTGGTTGCCTCCAACTATTCCGTCCGGTCTCCAATTCTCCATCACATATGGTTAATTCCAGGATATCATTCTTTCCATAGCCAATCTCTTCCGGTAACCACCTATAATGTAGGTGACCGGGTATCACCGATTGCTACTGGTCTAAGCAAGGCTAAGCAGTTATTCGATCCTGACCTAACAGGGTAAAAGGTAATAAGGTAGGCAAGGATAGTAATAAATGCATCAACGGTTTCAATCAACTCCGACAACTTAATGCAACAATATATAAACTCAAATATATAGAAAGAATTGCTTTTATAAAGTAGGAGACTTAAAATGCTCCGAGGCTTGCCTCGTTCGAACGAACTAGGTCGATGATCCACGCACTCCGGCAAGTCCTCTCCTTGCTCCTCTTCCTCTGGCACCTCCTATACCTGGACTTCTTATGGATCTGTTCCGGTCTGCTCTTCCTGAACTGCTACTAGCAACTCCTCCTGTGATCCTGTATGATGCAGATGTATAAGTGCTAATGCATAGGTGCATCGGAGAGATGACATGTAATGATCATGATGCATGAAATATAGATGACCATGTTTAACTTTATTGAACATAGTAGTAGCAAAGCTCGTCTACAAGATAGTCAACATCAACCAAGAACATGTACTACTATCTACTACGACAACTACTATACTAACATGTCAAATCACCATAGCAAGTTAAGATGCTTCAAAGATACACTAAAGCAAACATTATTAACTAAACATGCATTAAAGAAGATTATTTTATTTCATTTTAAACTAGGGCTACACAGCATCATATATTTCTAGTGCTCATAAAAATCTGAGAAAGTTACAGTAGCATAGTACTACTCTAAGTAGACTGACATAAAATTTTCATGGCATTTGGATAAGTAAAATAGCCTACACAAAAATGACAAGCTATGGTTGATAATTTTGCATGAAAATACTTTGTACTATGAAAAGTGTCAAACAACAGATTTGGTATTTTTCCTATGTTCTACACAGTAAACAATCACTGCACAAAAATTATCATACACATGTTTTATACAATTTTTGCTCTCTATCAAAATAACAAAAATCATCAATTAAAGGCACTCGAACTACACATCAATATTTCTATACAGAACTTGCATGACATATATTTTTCCTACAAAGTACATCACTAAAGGAGATTAACAAAACTAGAACCATATTTTTCTGATATATATTCTATTTACTAGACATTTTCTAAGAAATCGGTATTTATTCAATTTAAATAAAGCTACACAGAAAAGTATCACAAATTTGACATGCAATATTTTTAGCAGATAGATCTAGTCACAAGAAACCTAGCAAAACTTATTTCAACAAATTTGGAGCCATTTTGAGCAAGTTATAAATTTCCAAAGCCTTTAAACAAAATCTATAAATCATTTCTTTTATTCTTTTCTGAAAAATCCCGGTTCAAAATGCTAGATCCACCTGATCTCTACCTGAACTTGCACCCCAGCGGTGACGACAAGGCCCCCTAGCCCCACCGGTCACTACTAAGGCAAATGAGGCGCTTCGGCCATGGCCAGTTCTCACCGCCGATGAACTTGCCGGCGGTGAGGTCACCACCGGAGGCTTCCCCGAGACAAGGTGGACCTAACGGTACCCCTACCACGGCCAGTGGAGCTCGGGAGCAAGCTCACCGACGTCCATAGCGGCGCAGTGCATGGCTCAACGTCGGTCGGCCAGCTCCGGCTGAGAGGTGGCGCGGGGAGTGGCTGGCGAGCTACCCCGTGTTCGTGCGGTGCTCGTGTGCGCAAAAAGGAGGCGAGAAGGAGGACGGAGGGGCGAGGTCCACGGAGCGACGCATCTCCAGTGAACTCGACCAAGCTCCGGTGAGCGATTACCGGCGACTCAGCTTTCCACGGTGATAAGGTGCTAGCACGGGATGCACGAGGTGAAGGAGGAGCACAGGGCGAGATGGGGCGGTCGACGGCGAGCTAGAGCGGCCGGAACTGCCAACTCCGGCGTGGCGGCTGGCCGAGCGCGCGCGGGTGCTAGAGGCGGCGCGTCTTGCTATTCTTCTTCTTGTCCGGCGAGAAGCAAATGAGATGGAGGAGAGCGAGGCGAGCCAGCGCAGGCGGTGTTTACACGACGGGGAGGCCTTGAGGGCCACCGGTGTCCACGTGGTGGCGGCAACGACGCAGGCGTCTGGACAAGCGGCCGCCGAGCTCTGTGGGTGGTCAGTGCCAAGCGCTGCCAGGAGCGAAACAAGCGAGTCTTGAGGCAGCGGCCGGCCAGGCTGTCTTTGTTGGGCGAAAAGGAAGCGGCGTCCCGCTAAGGAAAATAAAAGGATTTTTCTTTTTATTTCTTAATAAACAGAACTAAAATTCCATTTTGAGCCATTTTAAAAGCATTTTCACAAGTTGGTGTAAAAATGAAAGTTGTTCAGAAAAAAGTACTCTACAACTTTACCAAAAAGAGTAAGGCCAAAATCCAATTAGATTTTGAACTATATATTGAAAGTTAATTTAAATCAAAAACCCGATTTCAGAAGGTTATTTTTAAAAGCAAAATTTGAGAAAACTTTGAATAAACACCTTGCTCCAAATTGCATCTTAGCTACTTCTAATTGGTCTAAGTGATCAACCAAGGTACACACATGGCAAAACAAACATAGCATCCAATCTATCAAAACAAAACTATGCAACATACATGATTCAAAAGTATGCTTCCATTCTATATTTCATGTCATGCGTATGCATGCAAATTAATGATTATGCTCATGATTTGCCAAATGCTAATGCATGCTTCACACCGAGGTGTTACAGCGCTCGTGGGCCACTAGGCCCTCATCTCCCCGCGGAGCGGCAGCGACGCCATGCGGAGGCCCACCTCGCCGACCACCAGCAGTAGGAGCGCTGAAAGGTCCTAATATGGCTAGAGGGGGGTGAATAGCCTATTTAAAAATCTATAAATCAACTAGAGCAATTTGATTAGTATGCCAAATAGCGTAATGCAAACTTGCTCTAGCTCTACAAGGGTTGCAAGCCACCTATCCAACAATTCTAGTTGCAATGATTACTTAGGCACACAAACTTGCTATGTAACTACTCACTAAGTGCTCTCAATCTTGCTACTCTAAAGAGCTCAACTAGATGAATGTAAATAATAAAGCATGCTCTCAATTCTAATTACACTAAAGAGCTTGTATCAACTAGTTTGCAAGAATGTAAATAAGTGCGTAGGGTGATTATACTGCCGTGTAGGGGATGAACCAATCACAAGATGAATATATAGCCAATCACCGGGAGAATGCCAAAGACAAGAGACAATCGATTTTCTCCCGAGGTTTACGTGCTTGCCAACACGCTTCGTCCCCGTTGTGTCGACCAACACTTGGTGGTTCGGCTGCTAAGAGGTGTTTCACAAATCTCGTCCACACGATAGGACACTGCAAGAACCGACCCACAAGTGAGGTAACTCAATGACACGAGCAATTTACTAGAGTTACCTTTCGGCACTCCGCCGAGGAAGGTACAACTCCCCTTACAATCACGGAGATGGCCACAAACAATCACCAACTCGTGCTAATCCTCCACCGCTGCTCCAACCATCTAGGTGGTGGCAACCATCAAGAAAAACAAGCGAAATCCGCAGCGCAACACGAATGCCAAGTGCCTCTAGATGCAATCACTCAAGCAATGCACTTGGATTCTCTCCCAATCTCATAATGATGATGGATCAATGATGGAGATGAGTGGGAGAGCTTTGGCTAAGCTCACAAGGTTGCTATGTCAATGAAAATGGTCAAGAGTGTGAGCTTGAGCCGGCCATGGGGCTTAAATAGAAGCCCCCACGAAATAGAGCTGTTGAGCTCCACACTGCACTGAACACGGGCCGACCGGACGCTCCGATCATATTGACCGGACGCTGGTCCTCAGCGTCCGGTCGCCCGATGGTGGCCACGTGTCACCTGCGTTCAACTGTGAATGTTTGATCTCAACGGTCGAAAAGTTGACCGGACGCTCCGACAGAGCTGACCGGACGCTGGACCCTCAGCGTTCGGTCGTTTCTAGTAAGGGTCCAAATCCTATTTTTGCCGACCGGACGCGTCCGGTCACGCTTGATCGGACACAGCCCAACGTCTGGTGTTTAACCCTAACCACTGTGCCGTCTGACAGCT
The DNA here is from genome assembly GCA_904845875.1 of Miscanthus lutarioriparius. Taxonomy (NCBI): domain Eukaryota; kingdom Viridiplantae; phylum Streptophyta; class Magnoliopsida; order Poales; family Poaceae; genus Miscanthus; species Miscanthus lutarioriparius. Next base: position 84,251,274 of record CAJGYO010000006.1, read on the forward strand.
CAACCGGACGCAGCCTTTCAGTGTCCGGTCGCTGAGTGACCCAGCGTCCGGTTAATAGACCGACGCCAGCATCATTGCGACCAACTCCATTTCACCTCTAACTTCTTCACCCTTGTTCAAATGTGTCAACCACCAAGTGTATCACCTTGTGCACATGTGTTAGCATATTTTCACAAACATTTTTAAGGGTGTTAGCATTCCACTAGATCCTAAATGCATATGCAATGAGTTAGAGCATCTAGTGGCACTTTGATAACCGCATTTTGATACGACTTTCACCCCTCTTAATAGTACGGCTATCAATCCTAAATGTGATCATACTCGCTAAGTGTCTCGATCACCAAAATAAAATGGCTCCTATCATTTATACCTTTGCCTTGAGCCTTTTGTTTTTCTCTTTCTTCTTTTCCAAGTTCAAGCATTTGATCATCACCATGCCATCACCATTGTCATGATCTTTGTCATTGCTTCATCACTTGGAGTAGTGCTTCCTATCTCATAATCACTTTGATAAACTAGGTTAGCACTTAGGATTTCATCAATTAACCAAAACCAAACTAGAGCTTTCAAGCGTGCACGACAGGGAGATGGTCGCGTACAACACAGACGATGATAGCATCTGCACACCCCCTCACGATAGACAACACTGTAGGGGAAATGTCGGTGCCTACAACACTGCTTCGGTTATGTCATGCCAGGGAGGTCGCAGGGTACTGTCCTATAGGTGTATAGGGTACGTACATTGGTATTGCGGTTGACTTGAGTGCCCTGCCTTACTTTCTTCGTCCGTTTCCTGGTCCTTACTGAGCGGGCGTCCCCGGTTGGTCGGTCCCAATCGGCTCTGATTGCGCCAGTCGGAGAGGAGCTGTAAGCAGGGGTTCGTCGTTTGCAACGTTGTCTGCTTGGGCCGAGCCTTTGTTGGAAGTCGGTCCATGAGGGACCCCGGGTTTATGAACCCGACACCAATAACATTTTTCCTAAAAATATTATCTAACTATTGGTGATATATTTACAATAATTTGGAACTTATTTAATTTTGTTCCTATTCTTTTATTGCTTGTGGATTGGTTTATTAGAACCATGAACAAATATGATTCAAATGACTCCAAATAGATCACCAATGAATAAATGGTTTTTAGGGAAGAAATGGTATTAGTTTCACATTTTTTATTTATAATAAATAAGTTATGCATTTTTAGAGATTAAAATAAGTTTTTATTATTTTTTATAATAGAAAACCACCTTTGAAACTAACTAGAGGACCAAATTTGTCCGAATTCGACAATTGGAGGGTGCCCGACATTTGGTTTCATAGTTGAGGTTGAAAATCGAACTTTAGTGCAAGTGGAAGGTTGAAAATGCACTTTATTGCTGTTTACTTGTGTTAACATGTTCTTGGATAAAGTTGGTAGAGGCATGTTATATAATTTGATGGGTTTATATGTTTCCATACCCCTTATCGCAGTTTACTTGTGTTAACTTTCTTGTTGAATAAAAGATCCTGTCCTTGTAGATCTGTACTATGAAGGCTTAATAATCCAAAAATATTATGGGTAGGGCATCCGTTTCGTTCGAAGGCGCGTTGGTGGGCCTCGACACCCGCCTGAATAGCCTAACACTACCATATGCACGGACGCATCCATCTCGTGTTGCTCAAAATAAAAAAAAATCTCAGTCACTTTTCCTCTCAACCATTGCGCCCCTATCCATTCTCGAACCCACTCTCAAATTGTCGGCCTTGCCCGCACTGCCTCGGCGTGCTCCACCACGACCGCGCTACCGGCGGCCGAAACACGGCGGCGTGCTGCACCGCGCCCGAGCGTCGTTGCCTGCCTTCCTATCTCCCCACCGTCACTCACCACTCACCGCCGAGTTCTTTGAGCCGACGCAGCATGGTCCGCGGCGACTGCTTGTAACACCCCTGGTGTTTAGCATCACTAAAACTTATGGTTTGTAATTACTAAATAAATGGTTTGTAAGATTTATGGTATTTATTCCGATGTAATATAGTTGTATATTTGTATAAACTATTGTAATGTTGCACTGTCTTCTGTGATGAATCCTGCTCGAAAAGATAAAGTGCATGATTCGGGATTCCCCGAGGACACCCGACAGACTACCAAAGTTGTTTCGCTCCCATGTGCAACAGTCAGAAGTTTGTAAGACAATGGCACTCGCACGTGCGCTATATAATTTGGGCGGTTCTGCCACATTGCTCCGGTGCGGCGTTCTTCACCACGCCCAGCCGCTTGTCTGCCGCCATCCTCCCTCTCCACTGCACCTGAGCATCGCTTGCTGGCTACCGCAGTTCCCCACCAGGTAGGCCGTGGTCGCCGCCGCCACCATGTTTTTAAGTTTTTTCAGAGAAGTATGTTTTCAAGCGTTTCATCTGGAGATTGTCTATGTTGCAATGGCTACATACACATATTGCAAGTATATGTTTCAAGTGTTTCAGTTGTTTCTGATGTATGTTTCAAGTGTTCTATTTGGATGTGACAGAAGTATATCTAGATGTCGTATAACATGGATGTTTCAAGTGTTTCAGGTGTTTCATACGTATGTTTAAATTGTTTTATCTGTATGTTATAAAAGTAGATCTGGATGTTGTATTCGTTTGCAATGGCTTTCACGTGTTTTCGGGTGTTTTGCAACTATTTCAAAAATATGTTGCAAGTGTTTTAACTGTTTCGGACGTATATTGCAAGTGTTTTATCTAGATATAAAAAATTAGATCTGGTGTTAAATATGTTGCAATGGGACCACATGCCACAGCGGCCAGCCGCATTTGCTGGAGCGCTGCCAAGCGAGCGCAGAATGTCCCTGTCTGCATGCGCGTGGAAAGCACACGAGGCATGAGCCGTCTCCACGTGTCATAGGTTGGCTGGGCGGCGCGTGCGGTCCGGGTGGTGTGAGCATCCGTCCGGAGTCCGGGCGCTATCAATCCCTTGGAAAAGTTCCTTGTGTGCCATCAAAAAAGATCGTAATGCCCTATGTGTCCATGGAAAAATTCAGCGGTCTTCAGCGCCACTGCTCCAACTTTTTTGTGCCCTCGATGTCACTACTGTCAGTTTGGGCTCTAATGCCGTCAAACTGCAGGTGTGAAAAGTCGAAAATACCCTCAAGTCTAAATATGTCATTAATTTTTTTGAGCATCTTAACGACTTCAAATGGAAAAACTCAAAATTAGAAAGTTGTAGATCTCGTTGAGATCTATAATTTTCATATAAAAATTATCTTCATTTAATTCCACAAAAAAAGATATGATGTTTCTAAGATATATTAATCATATCAAATCATATTTTTTTGTGGAATTAAATGAAGATAATTTTTATATAAAAATTATAGATCTCGACGAGATCCACAACTTTCTAATTTTGAGTTTTTTCATTTGAAGTCGTTAAAATGCTAAAAAAAATTAATGACATATTTAGACTTAAGGGTATTTTTGACTTTTCACACCTGCAGTTTGACGGCGTTAAAGTCTAAACTGACGCCAGTGACATGGAGGGGCATAAAAAAATTGGAACAGTGACACTAAAGACCGCTGAACTTTTTTAGATGCACACAAAATATTACAATCTTTTTTAATGGCACATAGGGAATTCTCCCATCCCCTTAATAATCAAATGGAGGAATCGCCACCGAATGGATCACGTCTTAATTCTATGCCCAAGCAGCATCGTGTCCTCAGTATAAACCTCTTCCTCTTGCTTTTTTTTTACCTTTTTATGTCTGAATTCTCGGCATTGTGTTAGAGACCGTAGTGTACTCCATGTCACTATGACATCTGCTCATGTCTGTGTTATCTATAACATTATGCAGTCCAATCAGTGTTTTTAGCCTGTAATTTTGTTTGCCGAATCCTATATTTGGATTGGTAGAACACTACAATATGCTTGCGGAATCCTATGCTTTGATCAGTAGAGCGCAGCATGACGTGCAACAGAGGGATAAGTCCGGTATCCTTTGTGTTTGTTTGCGCCAGAGAACGTCGTGTGGGATGGGTGCAGGTGCAAACGACGGCCAATGAAATGGATAGGCTGAACTAATTGATTCGTTTCGGCCATGTTTAGTTCACCAAATTCTCAACTTTGATACTATGTAAAAAAAAGATTCCTCATCACACTAAACTTACGGTACATGTATAGAGTACTAAATGTTGATGAAATCAAAAACTAATTGCACAGTTTGGTTGTAATTTACGAGATGAACGTTTTGAGCCTAATTAGTCAATGATTGGACAATTATTACCAAATAAAAACAAAAACGTCACTATAGCTACAGTGATTTCGTCGGCGCCAAATCGGCCCCGTTCGGCTTGCTAAATCTCGACTGAAACTGATTGAAAACACTGCTCTAGTTAAATTGTTATAAGAGAAAAATATTATTTCGACTAAAAAAAGTCGAATATAGTCAAATAGGGTAAACCGAACGACCGTGCCGCAGCACGCCTAGCCGAGCGCCGTTCCCGTTCGGCCACGAGCAAACCGGACACCACTAGCACTGGGCGACCGGCGGCACAAGAGATCGAGATAGATGCCCTATTTATTTGACTTATAAATTATACTTTTTCGACCATCAAATAGTATTTTTTTGTTACGACAAATCAGCTAACGAGCTCTTTCAGCTAAGCGAACCGGACAAGAGACAGAGAGGCCGGCCGCGGGCGGATGAGCCGTCGTTGTCAGTTACTCCTATCACGGTCATCGTCATCACGGACTCATATGGATGAGCAATCAAGTGACCGACCAAACGACAATCGATCTGTTCGCTAGCAAGGAGTGTTTAAACCAGTATCAGCCGGGCATCAGCCGGCCTTATCAACCTAAAAATCCATCGGAGAACAGGCCGAATGACAGCGAAACTGCAGGTCTACCAGGGCGAGTGAATACAGACACAGAGCCACACCACACACTTGGGGCCGTCGGTCGGATGGATCCTATCCTATGGCACGCACGGCTAGCTCGACGAAACAGGAGGGTTAACGCAATAATAACCCCCCAAATGGAGGAGGAATCGAACCAAAAGGGAACGCGTTCACGTCATGTGCCAGATTGCGCCGCCGTGGGCGTAGGCATAGGCGGACGACGACGACGAGGAGAGGTGGTCGTCGTAGTCGCTCTCGGCGGGGAGGAGTCGGTCGCGGCAGAGCGGGCAGGTGGCGCGCGGGCGGACGAGCCAGGCGTCGAGGCAGGCGCGGTGGAAGACGTGGCGGCACCGCAGCTCGCGCACCTCCTCGCCGTCGCGGACCGCGGAGAGGCAGAAGGCGCAGTCCGGGTCCGCCGCCTGCTGACCCTTCCCGCGGCGGTACACCGCGACGGCGAGGCGGTCGCAGTACTCGGCCGGCAGCAGCGGCGGCTCGTCGTCGTCAGGGAACACGGACGGGCCGTCGATGCCCGGGCGCGCGACGCGGTAGCCGAGCATCGCGGCGCGTGTGGGCCACCAGGCCTTCATCTCCCCGCGGAGCGCCAGCGACGCCACGCGGAGGCCCGCCTCGCCGACCACCAGCAGGAGGAGCGCGCACGGCAGGGAGATGGCCGCGTACAGCACGGACGATGATAGCACGCCGCTGACCTCCATCTCCATGACGATCGCTGATCACCTCCTGTAGTCCTGTCTGTCTGTCTGTCTTTGCTGCTGGGAAGGAAGGCAGTGCGGGCCGTGCAGGCGGCGCAACCGCCAGCGAGCGACGAGGCGTGGGCGTCTTTGGGTTTGGGGCGGCGCTCTGCTTCTTCTCGCGGGTGGGTCGTCGGCGGTGAGGAACGGATGTAGGCAGTGGACGCTCGCGCCGGCTGTTTTATAAGGGGAGAGACGAGAGACGAAAGACGGCGTCTCGGTGCAGTGCTCGGCGCCGGATGCGGATAAGAGCAAAAGGCTGGGTCAGCTGTCAGCCGCGGAAGAGGTACCCCCCCACGTCACACAAGTCTTGGACAAGGGAGCGGACGCAGTCTATCGTCCGGCTGAGTCGCTGAGACGATAGACTGCAACGTCCAAGACATGGCTGTGCATGCATCGGCCACACCTTTCCGCTCAAGCGCGCGCGGCGCGCCAAGGCCTCCCTCTCCTCTCACCATATCCGCCCCCGATCGATTCATGAACCCTTACGTGCCAAATCCAAGGATAAAATTTGAAAGCCAATCTCCAGATCGCCACCTCCCAAAGATAATTGGTTAATACACACCGTACCTCCGTCTAAAAAAATATATAATTCTAATGCATTCTCGATTAAAGTGCCTGAGTTTGACCAAATATAGATAAAAATATTAATATTTATGGTACCTAAATATATTATAAAAGTATATCTTATGACAGATCCAATAATACCTATTTAGTTCGAGAAATATTATTCATTCGTATATAAATTTGATTAAAATTAGCATATTTTAACATGATACTATTCTATTCTAACTATTGATTATTTTTTATAGTAAACTTGTTTAGATATATAAATATTATTAATATTTTCTATAAATTTAATTAAAATTAAAAAATAACCTACACATAACTCAAGCGATATATTTTTTTGGGACAGCGGAAGAAGAAGTTGTAAAAGGATTTCATTTATCAATAGGCCGTAGGGCTTGTTTGGCTTATAAGTTATACTTTTTTCAGCCAACGAATAGTATTTTTCTTTTACACCAAATTAGCCAACAATACTTTTAGATATGCTTATCAGTAAATATTTGGTGGAATGGCTACAAAGACGTAGAACAGTAAATATTTACATATTCAATGCAACTAGCCAACTCCTAATTTACTACGTGGTGATATGACATAAGTCTCGTTCACTTATCCTCTAAGTCATATTATTTTAAAAATAAATAGTATTTTTTCTCGTGACAAATTAATAAACAATATTTTAATCGTTACCTATAGCCTCAGCGGCTCAGCCGACTAAAAAATATTAGTACGGTACGAGGTGGCCGATGAGCAAAGGCGTGGTGCCACGGCGCGCAGGCCTCGGCCGCGTGGCGGGGCTCGCGAGCTCGTCCGGCCACTCAGCCAGGCCCGGCAGAGGACGTGCCGCGCAACGGCAACGGTGTCAGGGCCAGGTATGGGCGGGGGCGGGCGTGCAGTCCTGTCATCATCCTGTGGGCGGACGGTGCATTGTTTTTTCTTTAAAAAAATAGTATTTGGACGGTGGATTATCTTGACTCTCTGTCAAGCCGTCAAGCGCAGAGCAGATTCCTCTGCCACCCTATAAATTTTTTTTAGGTCCTTAATATCATATCAAATGTCACATTAAAATATTAATAAAATAAACTATAGAGGTCCTCGATACTCGTGAGATAAATTTATTAAGTCTAATTAATTCGTTATTAGTACATGTTTATTGTAGTACTACATTGTCAAATTATGATTAATTAGACTTAAAAATTTATCTTATAAATTAGTCGTAATCTATGTAATTAATTATTTTTTAAGTCTATATTTAATACTTTTTGTAGGTGTTAAATATTAGATAAAACTTTAGAGCAGGAATTAAACAAGACGTTAATATATAAAAAGGATTAAAATTTTTTGCCCAAACCGATGGATGAAGACAGAAGACTTGACTAGTCTACGCCTTCCGGACGCCTATGCAATGCCGATGGGGGATGGTGCAATGAATGGGGGATGGTGTCAGGGCCAGGTATGGGCGGGGGCGGGCGTGCAGTCCTGTCGTCATCCTGTGGGCGGACGGTGCATTGTTTTTTCTTTAAAAAAATAGTATTTGGACGGTGGATTATCTTGACTCTGTCAAGCCGTCAAGCGCAGAGCAGATTCCTCTGCCACCCTATAATTTTTTTAGTCCTTAATATCACATCAAATGTCACATTAAAATATTAATAAAATAGATTACGAAAGTCCTACTACTGTCGTAAGATAAATTTATTAAGTCTAATTAATTCGTTATTAGTACATATTTATTGTAGTACTACATTGTCAAATTATAGACTAATTAGGTTTAAAATTTTTATCTCATAAATTAGTCGTAATCTATATAATTAGTTATTTTTTAGTCTATATTTAATACTCTTTATAGGTGTTAAACATTGGATAAAACTTTAGAGCAGGAATTAAACAAGACGTTAATATATAAAAAGGATTAAAGTTTTTTGCCCAAACCGATGGATGAAGACAGAAGACTTAGACTAGTCTCTACGCCTTCCGGACGCCTATGCAATGCCGACGGGGGATGGGGCAATGAATGAGGGCTGGTACCGGTGGACCGTGGACGGGACGAATCAACGATGCGTGTGCGCTGTACTCATCACTAGCACCGTCTGTTGTGCTCCTGGATGCCCGTCGGCAACCTGCACCCTCTTGGCGCGTAGCGTACTGTACAGGCTACAGGGCAGGGTGGGTCGGTCGGGGCAGGGGACAGATGGCCAAAGGTAAACGCAATCGTGCTGCTCATCGGGGTAGGGATAATCAGCCCATTCCTTTTCGACGGTATCAAGAGGCTTATGAGTCAGCCGATATTGTTTTTTTCTCACATTAAATCAGCATCCGATAGGTTTATTAGTTTAGAAATTAATCAGTGAAGAGGCCAAATGATTTTTTGAAAAAACACAAACATAGGCTTGTAGCCCTCGCCGGCTTTTGGATTCACCGGGAGCTGTCTCGTTCCCTAGAGCTTCTCCGGTGAGACCTGTCATCTGTCTCAAGCAACGTTTGATCGGGGTACGCCGCCACGGTGCGGGCTGCTACTAAGGCTCGACATCGAGCCAAGCTCGGCTCAGCTTGGACCAGTTCTAGTTGGCTCGTTACTCTAATGAGTCAGTTTGACTCTGTTTGTTAATATTATGAGTTAGAGAGATAGCTCGACTTAGACTTGTTATCGAGCTTGAGCTGACTTGTTTAGCTCGTGAGCTACTAAAAAATAGAACATACATGTTTATAATGTTTATGCTATATTAATTTCTAAAGTTGACGTCCACCATCATATAACTATACATGATTAATACATATCATGTTCATTAAAAGTATCAACCATACAATATAGCCGGTCCATCCATGATCATATAGTTCCAGTATACTAACTAATTGCTTGCCACCACAAACTTTGGAAAGTCCTCAGATTCAATGTCAGCATCATCATCTTCTCCCTGAAAAACAATCCATAAAATCAACATTTAAGTACCACAACAATTATAAAATTAAAATTCATATGAAACAAATAAAAATAAGGATTACATACCAATAGAATAGGTGTATATTTCTATGTCAGCATCATCATCTTCTGGATTCATGGCCGTGGGCTGACAGGCCTGTCGCTGTTTTCGGACCACCGACGAGTAAATTTATATTTGCACGTCTGGTTCGGATGGTGTGCTCGGAGGACACAAGGGTTTACACTGGTTCGGGCAGAACGTCCCTACGTCCAGTTCGTTGCTGCTCGTGTTACCGGCACTTGGTTTGCAATAGGGATTACAAATAGGCGAGAGAGAGGATCCCAAGTCTCTGGTGGAAGGAGTGAATGAGTGCTGAGAGCTCGCTTGCCGCTCAGCCGTGTGCTCGTGTTGTGCTCTTCTGTCCCCATCTCTCGTGGGGCGCCCTACTTCCCTTTTTATAAGCAAAGGGAAAGCGCGGGTTACAGAGGAGGAAAAGTAGAAGAACAAGAGAGAAGAAGGCTTCCAGAGTTATTGAGTCCTTCTTCTCGTTCATACTGGTCCCGCCGATACTGTAGATGTCAACAGAGGACGGTTCCATGTCGCGGCCCTGTTCGTCACTAGAAACCATGCGCAGGCGTCATCTACCGGTCATGGTGTTCCGCTCCGTCCCGACGATAAACGTCGTGGTGAACTGACGCGTCTGTTAACGTCCATACAAGAATTAGATAGAACAACACCGACACGTTCGAGGGAGAGGAGCCGTCGGACCGGGAACCGTCGCCGTCCCTCTCGCTCGGCCTCTGCACTAGCCTAATGTAGCAAGTTAGAAGTTGTTCATGCCCCTCGCTCCTCTCTCTCCCACATGGCCACGTGGCCCTCATCCACCGGTGGCGGTGATGGCATTGGCATCTCGATCTGGACGGCCCCAGAAATGCCCGCCTCCCATCGTTCGTTACTTCATTCGCTCGGTGGTCGCCTCGTCGAGTCGTCGGCCATTGGCGAGCTGGATGGGCAGATGCCTGTTTCCCGCGCCCGCACTGTTGCCACCCGTCGCGAGACGTGTCGAGTCCAGGAAGCAGAGAGTGAAGGTTCAGCGACCGACCGGACCAAGGCACCTGGGGCTATGTACTATCCATCCAGTTCCACCTCCTTTTTCTCTTACCACGTCGGTAGCGGGCTTCTGTGTGCGTTCCGACAGTCCGGACGATCGGAATGGCTGTACGCATGCACGGTACTAGCTGGAAACATGTGAGGACTGACGAACGCACAGTGCGACAATGGCACCAAACAGAGTATAGTACGTACAAAAAAAAGTACAATTTCCGTTAAGGGCGCGTTTAGATGTAAAATTTTTGGGTTTTGGCTACTGTAGTACTTTCGTTTGTATTTGGCAATTAGTGTCTAATTATGTACTAATTAGGTTTGAAAGTTTCGTCTCGCGATTTCTTATCCAACTGTGCAATTAGTTATTTTTTCGTCTACATTTAGTACTCCATATATGTGCTGTAAGATTCGATGTTATGGGTACCGCGCAAAATTTTTTTGAACTAAACAGACCTAAAGAAAGAAAAAGCGCGGATACAGTGCTGTACGCATGCACGGTGCTAGCTGGAAACATGTGACGACTGACGAACGCACAGTGCGACAATGGCACCAGTATAGTACGTACAAAAAAAATGTAGAATTTCCGTTAAAGAAAGAAAAGGCGCGGGTACAGTGCTGCTGTGTTTTGAGTACCAATGAATGGAATGCCACCTGACGGCCAATGGATATGCGGTGCGCCAACCAGTGTGTGGTTGACTCCGTTGGTACCCTTCCGACAATACCACCTGGTCGAGTCGTCTGTCAGTCGGCAGCTTATCAATCAGCCATGACAGTGTTTTTATGTCACGACAAATCAACTTGAGCCATCTTCTCTCAGCCAAACAGCTTGGTGCTCGGTGGCATGACATCAACTGCTGGTTCTGCGTTGTGCGGTGCAGCTAGTGCTTGGGCATTTTTTTTTCAATTCTCAAGGCGAGGAGAAATCATATTGGAATTTGGCATATAGAACATCTTCACGAATGAAAAAAATCTAAAATAAAACTATACACATTTATCTAGGTTTCTTCACGGTATTATTTCCTATTGGCTTTTATCAACGCAGTCGATAGTCTATCGTTGAAAACTGGAGTCAAAATGGAGTTCTCGTGTCAAATCAGCTGAGCAATTCTAAACATTGGACATGCCGCAAGATCCGAAGTTCTTAAACCAAATCAAAACACGTTTGAAGTAATGAAATTAAAGAACATCAGCAAAGCGTATTGTCGGGTACACACCTCTAACCCATGATCTGTCAAATTGAATACCTGATTTCTTTGTTGTGGCCATCGAAAATAAGGTCGACGATTCAGAGTTATTGTCCTCGTGGAGAGTGCCATTAGCACCCTTTGCAGATAATAACCATCTGCCTGTTCGTTTCGGTTGGATTGCTCGTATCTAGCTTATAATTCATAGCTTGAACAATATTTTTCTCTGACACTAAACTAGCCAGCAGTACTTTTAGCCATGGCTTATAAGTCAATCCAGCCGAAACAAACATGCTGCATAAACTGATCTCTTGACGTTAAAACCGACACCTGCAATTGTTACGTAGTTATATCATCAAAGTCATTGTAGTTAACAAACTTCCACGTGAACATCTAGGATGAATTCGTCACTAGATTTATGTGTACAAGATCTAAATAAAATAAATGTAAGAATGCTTAACTGTAAAGTGGATTTCTTCAAGGTTGAGACGATCATGCATTTCTTTTCATATAGGCAAGGCTGACTCCAAATGGAATTATTACCATCTATAAACTGAATACTAACATGCTTCTCTTTTTTTTTGTGACTACATGCTTCTCCAAATGATGCCTAACTGAATTTCAGAAAGTGGATTATAGGCGAAGCATGCATGTGGGAAATATCTTGCTTTTATAATCTTAGCAACAGTGGAATCAGGTTCATGAACAAGACGCCAAGCTGCGTTTATGAATGTACCTCTTTTAACAAGCTCAATTTTCTGATACCAAGGTCCCCTTCCTTTTTTTGCTTGCATATGGATTCCTACTAGGATCTATAGTGAATGGGCTTTTTTCCGGCCTTTTTGAAGCCCTTGCCACCAGAAATAATCGTTGTGATTCTTGCTAGCAAGCTCTTACCGAATAAAACGTTAGCCATATAATGAATGGGAATTGAAGTAAAAACAAATTGAATAAGCACAAGCCTCCTAGCATGATTGAGCAAATTTGCTTTTATCAGTGTTATTTTAGATTTGGATTTTGATATATGAAATCATAAGCTTTATTTTTTGTCCTTATGGGTGATAAGTAAAGGATGACCAAGGTGCATAATGTTTGGCTTGAAATCTTGGAGAGGAAAAACAATTCTGATTTGAGCTCGCAAGGGTTGGCTTGCCTTTTTGCTGAAAAGAATTGAAGATTCTGTCCAATTTGATGTTTGTCCTAAAATAGCACAAAAGACCGAAGAATATGCTAATTATCTGCACCTGCTGAATACTACTCTGTTCTCTTGAGCTTATTCAACACTACTTTTCAGCCATGGAACAATATTTTTCTCTCGCGACATTTCAATATAAACGTTGGCATAACCGAACAGGATTCCGTGACACTAGATTAACCAGCGGTAAGCGTTGCGGCTTCGTGGCAAGCCCTGCCTCTGCCTACAAGCCTAGTAAAAACTAAAAAGTACCACTCCACCAGTCAACATCATTCGAGTCACACACGAGTGTCAACCGAAATGGCGAAATACTGGTACATAGTACTACAGTATCTCATAGCCTGCGTCCTACGTACATGCTCACCTAGTGGCGTACGTACCGGCACCAGTCGGTTGGTAGCAAAACTGCGCGAGTAACCTACGCCGTGGAAATATGTGGATCCATCATCGCGCTTGCCTCCTCCCCTGGCCCACGCGCACCCGCCCGTTCCGCGACCCACCGGAGACGGAGAAGAAGACGTTGCGGCGGCTAAGACTAAGATTACTAGATTTTCTCACCGGCGGGCATAGAAGGGACCGGCCAGGCGGTGGGGAAGGAGACCAGACGGTGGGGAAGGAGACCAGGCGGTTTGGGGCCCTGGCGGTGGTGGAGACGGCTGTGCCAGCAAGAGGCGGAGGCGTCTCGACGTCACCGGCGAGCATGGCCATGCGAGCACCGGCGAGAAGGAGAGGGGAAGAAGGTGGCCGCCATGGGCGCGCTAGGGTTCGTCGGAGCTTTGTCGAGGTGCGCCATGGCAGGGCAGTGGTCAGCGGCAGGGGTCTAGGAGGTGGAGGAGGAGGAGGGCTAGGATGTAATATTTTTAAAAAATTAAATAATACCAAGAGTCAACTGTATGTCAAAAAAGTCAAAAACGTCATGTATTTTGGACCAAGCGAGTACCAGACAATTGTAACACCTCGGGTGTTTAAATATTAAAAACCGGACATATCATCATATGCATTGCAAGGCATTGGTCATGTTGCAAATTTTGTTATGCATTCACTAAAACAAGTTTACATTTATGTTATAATTATTGCTTGGTATTGTTTGAATCAAGTTTGAAATCTTTGTATTGATTTGAAATTCCGAAAACCCTGATTTTCAATATTTAAATCCGACCCTGAAAATCCATTTCAAAATCGAAGCACATTTTGGGGTTGAGTCTTAAAGCAAAGTTGTAGAGCTTGTCGAGTTATACAAAGTTTATTTTTGGAGTTTTTCAAGTTGTTTAGTAAAATTTGAAGTTATTTAAAAAGGCGAAATTCCTTAAATATCCCCGCTTTAAATTCAAAAGTTCATTTCAAAATGTAGGCTGAATTTGGGTATGGTTTCAAAAGCAAAGTTGTAGAACTTTTGATTTTGAACAACTTTTGTTTTTGAAGATTTTTGAGTTGTTATGAAAATTTGGGAGTAATTTGGGAATTTTGGCGGATGGCAATTCTGTAATTTCGATGAACAGTAACCGCGGAAGCCAACTCATCGCCGGCGATCTTCGGTTTGCTTCCAGGCGCGGTCGTGGCCGTTTTTGGCGTCGCGCTGGCGCGGTGAAGGCCACAGCGCAGCTTCCTTGAGCTTCTGAGCCGTGTTATTTGGACCGAGGCGCCGTCGTCGTCGTTCTTTTCTCTTGCTCTGTTTTCTCCCGCAGCCACCGCCATTCTCCGTTGAGCCCTCACCGTCGAACCAGCGTCTGAGCCGTCGCAGCGATGCGTGTCCTAGCTCCGCTAGTTCCTTGCGCACCCAGCCAGCTAGCTCTAGTCGCTTGATTTCGCCGTGAACTCGCCGTTCATCGTTTTCTTCCTCGCGGCCGGCAGCACCACCGTAGTGTGCGCATCGCCATGGCCAGCGCGTTACGGTGAGCCTCTGCTATTTCTGACTCTTGCTTCAGCTTCGCCTCGGTGCCGTGGTGCTTTGTGCTCGGTTGATTGACCATTTCTTCCACCGCAGTCGCCGGAGCATCGTCGTCGTCGAAATTTGCTCCGCCGTGATCGCTGTGACCGTCGAACCGTGTCTCCGTTGCTTCTTAGGCTCGGACAGCGACTCTAGTGTGTTCGGGGTGAGCTCCTGGTTCTACCCGAGTTGTTTGTTTCATCGTTACCGAGTTCCTATCGCCGGCGTAGCGCAGCCGCGCTGTTGCGTCCGCCATGGCCGCCGTCGAGCGAGTATAGGGCCGTAATCAGTACAGATAGGGACGTCAATCGATGCGCCTAGTCTTGGTGATCGTTTTGGTACTTTGTCCGTCGCCGTTGGACTCACCGTCGGCGAGGAATCGCCGGTCAGAGCCGTCGCTGCCGAGGTCAACGTCGGAGGTTGAAGATGACAAGTGGGACCCGGTTGTCAGTGACTCAGCGTTCAAAATGAATATTCTGTTTTTCAGATTTAAATGAATAGTGTCTGTTTTTGTTATTTTTGTGTAGATTTATTTAGAGCTCCAAAAATTATGAAACTTTTTGTGTGACTTCTCTGTGATGTGTATTATTTAGGAAAAATATGAAATGTTGATTTTTAGTACTTATTGAATGTGATAAAAATTGCTCAATTAATTAATAAATGAGTTTCCAGGATTTTTTCTAGGCTTATTTATGTATCAAAAAATTATGAAAATTGTTTTGTCACTTAGTTATCATGTGATGAACATATACAAAAAATTTTAGGTCAATTGGAACAAGTTGATTTATTTCATAATAATTAATTAATTAATTAATTCATAAAAGCAAATAGTAACCTTTAGTGATTTAGGTTTTGTTTGAGTTTTTGATTAAGTGATGTCCTTGGGTCATTAGTTGGTAATGATACTTGGCAATTGTTGTGAGTGTTGCGAAAATAGTTTAGTTGGTTTAACTTGTAACTGTACCGCGAAGGAAAGTTGTATTCAAGTTGTTAAGTTTTGCATCCATCATTGAGCATCATATTTTGTATCCGCATCATGTTAAGCATGGCATTGTTACTACGTGTAGTGAACGAAGGTGAGCACGTGGTAGTTAATCAAGTAGTTGAGGAGGTTGATCCGTTTGTGGAGGTTGGTGTTGATATCGGTGGAGCGACTCCGGACCCGGACTTTTCTGTCAACGAAGGCAAGCCCCAGATGCATACAACCCTACCTTGTATTTTACAAATTGATTTCGCTTTTGCTTTTTTTTACTGCATTAAGTGATTAGGAGTCAAGTGAAAACTAAATTGGTACCTTACCAACCTTGTTATTCCATATTTACCATATTACCAGTTTTAAATTCGTATATGCCAGTTTTGCTTAGCTATGCTTAGAACGGTGAAAGTCGGGTGATTACCTGTCATCTGCAAGTTTTAAATGGAGCTTTGGTTAATTATGTTAACATGTGATATGGGAATGTGGAGTAATAAATCTAGACCGGCG
Organism: Miscanthus lutarioriparius; assembly: GCA_904845875.1. Classification (NCBI taxonomy): domain Eukaryota; kingdom Viridiplantae; phylum Streptophyta; class Magnoliopsida; order Poales; family Poaceae; genus Miscanthus; species Miscanthus lutarioriparius. The sequence goes on from CAJGYO010000006.1 coordinate 84,267,265, forward strand.
ACTTCGGTGTGTGTGAGCCACAAGACATGGAGGTCTTGTGAGCGTGTTCTTTCCTTTGTGTCGATTAAGGTCCGTCCGTTGTTGAATTACATGAGGTGAGACTTTGTAGTACTAACCACATACTTCGGTAAGCCTTAACTTGGCTATTCTATTACGAGAATGGCTACTCGCGCACTAGGAGTGGAGAGATGGTGGGAATAGCGTGTACCCACGTGACAATGGGCTGGATTGGTGGAGTACTGTATTCTCGGGTGGCGCGGACCCGTTCTTGTTTTAGAGGATCCGAGGGTAGGTTGGTATATGTAGGTCGGGGACCTACATATGTCGTGTGGTCTGGAATTCCCAGCTGGGTTATAATCGGTTTGAATCGTCATTGCTCCTCGGTTATGGAGACTCAACTCACTGTTCATCATCGTAGTAATTAATAACTGGAAACTGAGGATGGTATGAGAAAGTGTTGGATACAAAGTTTTATGATCTCAATACGGATCGTGTTAGCTTTGTATATGATCTTTATGAAGTTTTAAACGTTGATATAAAGAATTTTGTTAAAATGCTTTTACGCAAAAAGAACCTTGATTATTGCTAAAGCCATACCTTGAATCCCATGAGCCTGCATTCCTATGTTCTTTTAAATTCTTATTTCGGTTAAGTCTTGTTGAGTACTTTTGTACTCAGGGTTTGTTGACCCTTGTTGCAGGTGAGGCTCATGAGCAGATCTATTTTGGATCGTACTGCATGACTGTTATTTAGTGCGATGACGATAATTAAATGTGTGGCCCTTGGGTAGGGCAGCTTGTGTTGTGTGTTTTGTAATATATTATAATGCCACTCCACTACTTTGGTTTGTTTTGTTATCGAACTTAGTTGTATGGTTTGAAACAAATGGTTTGTAAACTATGTTATTGTAAGTCTTCCGCTACTTTTACTCTGATGTATCTATTTGAATAAACTGTTGTAATACTGCAATGACTCTGTAATGTGATCCTGCTCGGAAATCGTGGATGATTCGGGGTTCCACGGGGACACCCGACAGTCTTCTTAAGTTACCGGGAACATATGCATAGAAGTCAAAGGTCGTTGGACAGTGACAGGTGCATGTGGGCTCTATAATTTAGGAGGTTCTGCCACAACAATCCATGGATATAATAAAAGTAAACATTGTGGCCCATTCTTGCAATACTGACGCCACAGGTTGATGTTTTTATCTTTCATGTGATCAGATAATTGACCATTGGACTGCACGGCAAATGCTATGGATTTGGTAAGTAGTATTACTATTATATCGATAAGCATTTCTTTAGGACATAGCTGACACTACCAGAAACAGAAATTTATGTAGTATGTGCACCTTAGTGCTTGGACATGTTGAAAGGATCTAACAATGCCTAGAGGAGGGGGGCGTATCTAAAAATTAATTGCAAATGCTAAGTTCAAATTTGTCAGTCAATGTCGGAAGTCCTGGCGTTTGGGTCGGAACTCCCGACGTCGTCAGAAATTCCGGCACAAACGTCAGAAGTCCCGACGCCTACGTGAACTACAAAAGCAGTGCCAAATTTAACTTTACGGATAAATAGTCTTACAACCCCACTTCCTCGTGGTTTGGTGAAGATGTTGGGTCACTCCCTTGACGCCGTAATGCCTCCAAACCGTAGATCCTCCAAACCCTAAAATGAAGTTCGGGAGAGAGAGAGAGAGAGACAAACAAATATAAGTAATCTCTAGCAATCACAAAAACAAGCACACAGGATACAAGGATTTACCCTGAGGTTCGGTAACCCCACAAAGGAGCCCCTACGTCCTTGTTGTTGTGGTGACCACAAAGGTCGGAGTCTCTTTCACCTCCTTGCCTCTCTCAAAGCGACCACAAAGGTCACTTGAGCTTTCCACTAAGAAATCAAGGGTAATACAAACTTCCCAAGGCTCTTTCATAAGATGAAAGCTCTTAGGCAACGCCTAGCTGGCTAAGGGTAAAGCCCCAAGAGTAATTGACGCAAAACCAACCGGCTTGACGAAGAAATCAAGTGCTCAAGCTTGCTAAAGTGATTCTCTCACTTAATCCACTCTCCTTTCACTCAAAACCCTAGGAGAATCAAAGATTGGAGCAAATGAGGGAGGAGAGGGGTGCCTTTGTTGCTTGTGAGCTGTTGAGCATGAAGGTTGTTTAGCTTTGAATAAGTCCGTAACGGTTAAAAGTAAAGAGAGGACTATTTATACTCATAGTAGAAATCTAACCGTTTAGATCTACGTTGGAAGTTCCGACGCAGATCTCGGGACTTCCAACCTTAACAGGAAACACTGTTCATACAGGGTTAGAAGTCCACACGAGCAAGACAATGTCGGAACTCCCGACAAATGTCGGGACTTTCGACGGTCGGGACTCCCGATGAACGTCGGGACTTTCGACGTGCGCAGTTAGCCAACCAGCAAGGCCCCAGGTGTTGGGACTCCCGACATAGGTCGGGACTTCCGACTGTTGGAAGTTCCAACATACGTCGGGACTTTCGACGGGCGCAGACAACCGGCCAACAAACCTCAGGCGTCGGGACTCCCGACTTGGGTCGGGACTTCCGACGGCCATAGTCACTGCGCAGACCAAGTGACTGGGCGTCAGGACTTCCGGCATGAGTCGTGACTTCCAACGGTCGGGAGTTCCGGCTTACGTCGGGACTTCCGACACCAACAGTCACAGAAAAATATTCTACGTGCCCGTGGAGTGCTAGAGTGTCTCTCTTTTGATTTTATTTTTATGCTTGAGCACTCTATTTTCCTCAGACCAACTATGTTTGCATCCCTCTTTATAGTGCGACGGATCCTAAACTCAAAAACAAAAATAAAACCTTTGGAGAGCGCTTTGAGTTCGTCCGCCTTTACAACTTCAAGAATTGAGTGATATCATTTATTCTTTAATAACTCTTTGAATCTTTCATGGGACTAATAACTGCGACATATCTCATTAAGATCACATTAGTCTATAATTTAGATGTCATCAATACACCAAAACCCACATAGGGGGCAAATGCACTTTCACATGTGGATACCAGCTTGACTCAAAGGTGGTATAAAGTGGTGTAAGTTTTATTAGCTAACCTCATAAAAAGATCATTAGAGCATCTCTAAGAGTATCAAAAGAGTGTCCCAATCCAGGAATTTTGTCAAAATTGAAAAAAAACTAAACTCCAACAACTCTCAAACCCACCTCCCAATCTTTTGGCACTTGGAAAGAAACACCACATGCGCATAAAGTTACGCGCGTGTATGGTCGCCCAATCTAGAGGTGGAAGGACGCGGGGAAGAAAAAAGGTAGGACAGGGTTCTTGATGCAAATGTACAAGAGAGAAATAAAGTATAAAAGTGGTTAGTGTGATTTAGAAAGAGTTTAGGATTCCTGATATAAAATTATCTTCTTTCTTTTAGACGCGAGATTTTAAAAACTGTTGGAGTTATAGCTTTTTGATGTCCCCCAATATATTTTGTAAAGGTTGGAAAACATGTTTTTGGGAGTATTTTTTTAAATACTGTTGGAGATGCTCATTAGACTACAAAACTGAGCAAAAATGTCTAAAGTAAGGGTAAAGTGCATTTTTCAACCTTTAACTTGCATGAGAGTTCAATTTTCAACCCTCAACTATGAAATCGGATATCGGCACCCTCCAATTGTTGAAACTGGACAAATATAGTCCTTTACCTAGTTTCAAAGGAGGTTTTCTATTTTCAAAAATAATAATAACTGGTTTTATAATATCTAAAAATTAATAACTTACATATTTTAAATCAAAAAAATAAAAAACCAATAACATTTTTCCTAAAAATATTATCTAACTATTGGTAATATATTTACAATAATTTGGAACTTATTTAATTTTGTTCCTATTGTTTTATTGCTTGTGGACTGGTTTATAAGAAACATGAACAAATATGATTCAGATGACTCCAAATAGATCACCAATGAATAAATGATTTTTTAGAGAAGAAATGGTATTAGTTTCACATTTTTTATTTAAAATAAATAAGTTATGCATTTTTTAGAGATTAAAACAAGTTTTTATTATTTTTTATAATAGAAAACCACCTTTGAAACTAGCTAGAGGACCAAATTTGTCCGAAATCGACAATTGGAGGGTGTACGGTATTTCGTTTCATAGTTGAGGTTGAAAATCGAACTTTAGTGCAAGTGGAAGGTTGAAAATGCACTTTATTGCTGTTTACTTTTGTTAACATGGTCTTGGATGAAGTTGGTAGAGGCATGTTATATAATTTGATCGGTTTATATGTTTCCATACCCCTTATCGCTGTTTACTTGTGTTAACTTTCTTGTTGAATAAAAGATCCTGTCCTTGTAGATCTGTACTATGAAGGCTTAATAATCTAGAAATATTATGGGTAGGGCATCCGTTTCGTTCGAAGGCACGTGTAACAGAACCGACCAATTATACGAAATTAAGTAAGAAAATCATCCGCTAGAGCAGACGATTTAGCAAACTTAAGCCCGTATAACCCGGTAGTCCGTGAAATCACGAAGGATTTCAAACCAACTTCCATTCCAGCAAAGATCGTAATAAGTTTAGCGGTCATCATCATATATTACATAAAAAGTTGCATCTTAGATACATCAGAGTTTAAACATAGTTATTACAAAACAAGTTCGAATAAAAGTAGCGGAAGCCATTTGTTCAAACCACACACACACCCGCTGCATAGCTCTATCACCTCTCTCAATCGCCTGGTCTCGCTGTAAGTTCATATCAGCCAACTGCTCCTGCAAACTAGCTATAGCACGTGCTTGTCTCTTCTTCTTCTTTCTCCCCTTGAGCTTATCCTGACCACGCAAGCCAGTCAAAGTCCAGTAGGTACTCTCGAGACCATCATACGCTCTGATGGCGGCGAACATAGCACTCATAGAATGGTTGTTGCTAGCCTATCCCTTAGCTGGACCTCTGACCAAGGCGCTTCCCTGAGGCTGAACCCAAATGGCATCACGAGGATCATCCCTAGGAAAGGTGTCCGCTAGAGCTGCTGCAAGCTCACTGGGAAATCTGCTCATAATATCCCTGATGACACAGAAAGCTGCTCCCTCTGCACCCTTAGCGGGAGTGCGACCCTCAAACTCCAAGTGCCAACCATCCCAATCCGGAGCATCACCGAGAGCAGGAACCGTGATTTCTACCACTGCAAGTCCATCCTCTGCTAACTGGCTCTCATTCCAAGAGTACACCAGCTCTTGACCCTCTGGATACCCCACATCATGGAGCACTCTCCAAAGCAAAGTCGGCATGCCAAACTCGCTCAAGAAGGTGTCCGTGGTGCGGTGCTCCCTCAAGGCCAACGGACGTCGATGTGCTCTTCCTCCGGTGGACTTACGGGCGGTCTGCTTTGTGCGGGCCATCTGTAGCAAAAGTTCTTTTATTACCCCGGGGAAACATATTTTAGGTGATACAACTTTTATCAAAATGAGATAATCAATTTATAAGGGAAGGAATGCATGACATGAATGAAATGCACAAGTAATATGATGTATGTACGTGCCGTACGTTCTCACAAACTTATGAAATGAATAATTTCTAACGACGAATTCGGTGGCATACAAACGATCTCTCAAATACGTAGCTAATACGTTGTACACGATAGCGTTGTTATGTACCTGCAGAAGATTCATTTCAGCCCAATTCCCAATGAATGCATAAAAGCAGTAAATTTTATCTACACGCTCTACACGAATCCCTAGATACGTGTACAACGGTAGTAACTACCCGAACCATCGTCCTATTGACGGCATCACCTCAACAGACGGAAGACCCACACATGAGATACCTTTGTAAAACATGCGTAGAACATGTAATTACTCCAGCATCATATAAGCATTCACCCTAGATCGGCGGTGTATCTGATCATGCTCTCACAACTCACACTTACCGAGGCATAGAGGCAAATGATCCATACACTACCACTCAAACAAGTGGCACTCATACAATAGCACGTCGTATGAGCGACGAAAGAGAAATATGATGCAAGAACCCCAAGTCAGTATTTAATTAAGCCACCTAGAGTCCTTAACTGGGCATAAAGGATATGACCACTAGCACACTTTATAGTTTGGAAATCACGTTTTTCAAATGCCTTTTTGTTTTAAATACACTTGTGAACAGTAACATGCTAAACCATGCTCGATGCCACCAGTATAGAATACCACCAATTATTATACGAAATTATAAGAAAATCATCCGCCAGAAGCGACGCGATTTAGCAAACTTAAGCCCGTATAACCCGGTAGTCCGTGAAATCATGAAGGATTTCAAACCAACTTCCATTCCAGCCAAGATCGTAATAAGTTTAGCGGTCACCATCACATATTACATAAAAAGTTACATCTTAGATACATCAGAGTTTAAACATAGTTATTACAAAATAAGTTCGAATAAAAGTAGCGGAAGCCATTTGTTCAAACCACACACACACGCACACGGAGTTCAAATATAGTGCCAAATGATGATCATCTCCAACAAAAGCATCGAGAAGACGTAAGGAATGACCATGCCCATGGTCCTAAGCATCACCCATCGCCGGTTGATCTGATGTCATCGCCCATCTACAACAAGTGGGGATAAAACATGAAGTACTCAACTAGACTTTCAAACCAACCAAAAATAAGTGACACCAAGGATTATGAAGGGCTTTATTCCTCATTTGCAAAAAAGAAGCATTTTTAGCATTTCAAGACCCTTTTCAAAAGCATTATTGTCAAGTTAATTGTTATTAACTGGACTCACCATACTAGAGCAAACATGTGATTAATAATGATAACCAATGATCATTAAACAACTTCCATATTGTCATATTCATTATAACTGTCCAAGTGTTCCATCAACATTACTAAGATGAAGTAACTCAAGTCAAGTGCTCACTATCCAGGAGCGATGGCGATTCGAATCGATCCCTAACTAGCTGATGATTTATTCCTTACACACAAACCTCACTCACCCGCTAAAGTAAGATATTGATCACCGAGTCAACTATCCAGAATCTTGAGTTTGCCAGAACCACATGTACCGGGGCCGACCGATCGCACTTTGGTCCTATCATCTCGCCCCGTGTCCTACCACACCGCTCCCGCACAAAGGTCTTGCTGCATGGGCAATCTACTCGGCCTGAATAATTTCCTCGACTTCACGGTCGGAAGGTACTTTATCCGCCAGCTAAATGTAAGGCATGCGTTCAACATGACTCGAGGCCCAACAACAATCGGTCCTTAATCGACCACGAGATTTTAAAGCACTATAGTCCAAAACTCGCAAGTCTCCGTCCGGCTCTCAACTTCATTGAACACTTAGTTATACCATGACTTCATAATCATCCAAGCAGATCCGGTAACCACCTATAGCTCGCAGTGACAGAAATCACCCGACTTCTACCGGTCTAAGCCCGACTAAGCATTGACTCGACTACGGATACCAGGGTAACAATGATATAGTATAACAAAGATAAACAAGGTATAATGCAGCAACGGTTGCAAACAACTCCTGAACGTAATGCATCAATTAAAGTAAAGATTTAATTAATAATTGCAAACCGGGAGAAAATGCTCGGGCTTGCCTCTCTCAGGAGCTCTCAGGCGGTGATCGGGCACTCGGAAGTTCCTCAACGTCCTCCTTGTCGGCTTCGGGCACTTCCTGCAGCTGCACCTCGAGCTGCTCCTCGGGCTCCTTGGGTATGACGACTGGGTTCTCGGTTTGCGATCCTGTATGATGCAATGTGTGTAAGTGCTTATGCAATCGGTGCATCGAATGAGATGAATACAATGGATATGTTTGAATGCAAGGTAGTCAACATCATCCAAGAACATATACTACGAGCACATGTCATCTACTGCATTCTCTTCTACTACTAATATGTTAAGTCAATACATCTTATTGAATGCTTCAAAGATACACCAAAGCTTCACTAATTTCTTAATCACACTTAAAGCAACACTTGTTTAAACCCTAATTAATAATAGGTTTGAATAGCAACATCTATTTTTATTGCTTAGAAAAATCTTAGAAAATTACCATAGCACAGTACTACCCTAAGTAGTCTACTATCAGATTTTCATGGTATTTAAATGAGTGGATTAGCCTACACAAAAATAACAAGCTATGGCATGATTATGAACATGAAAATACTTTGTACTGTGAAAAGTGTCAAACAACAGAGTTAGCATTTTTCCTATGATCTTCATAGCATACAATCACTGTACAAAAATTATCACATGCATGTTTTATACAAAGTTTGCTCTCTAGCTAAAATAACAAAAATCAGTCATTAATGGCACTTGAACTACACCTCATAATTTTTCTACAGTACATGCATGACACATATTTTTCCTAGAAAGTACATTACATAAGAAGATTAACAAACTTGGAATCATATTTTCTGAAGCCTATAGGTTTTTCTACATATTTTTTAAGTTATCAACAATATACATGATTAAATAAAGTTCTACAGAGAAGTATCCCAAAAATGACATGCAATAATTTTTCCCAAGTAGATCTGATGATAAGGAATCTAGAAAAATTTATTTCAACAGATTTGGGGCAAATTTGAGTATCCAAACATTTTCCAAACCATTTCTATTTTCAAATAATAAAGAAAAATTGAAAACGAATCCTCCTATTACTCTTGGGCCGCCCATGCTGAATCACCGCCCATCGCCACACTTGGCTGTCCTCGTGGCCCGAGCGAAGGGAAGGGGAGGCGGCGGGCAGGGCTCTCCCATGGCCTCTTTGGCCCAGCTCGGCTGGCGCGCCGGCTTGCTTGCCGTGGACGTCATGCATGTGCTGGCTCGGCTAACGGGGTCGGCCATTCATTGCTTGCCGTGCGTGCCGAAAGCGAGCGAGTGCATGCGGTTCGCGAGAAGCTGATGAATGCGGGCAGGTAGCTAGGCAGGGTGGAGAAGAGGAGGAAGGGTGCCTTCCACGGCGGCCGAGCACGGCGGCGCCATGGCCGACGGTGGCGATGCGCTAGAAGGCGCTACCTGGGCTCAACAGTCGGCACAAGCGCGAGCACCATGTGCCGGAGAGCGAGGCGGAGTTCTTGCGCGCCGATTGCGATTCTTGCCGGGTGAGTGAGAGGCGGCGAATTTGACCGGTGGGTGCGGTGGCGCGTCGAGGGGAGAGTGAGCGAGCTCGTCGCGGGCGGAGAAGAAAGGCAGCGCGGGAGAGTGAAGGCGAGCGCAGCGGCTCAGCAGGCGCGGCGGCGTGGGAGGCGGGCGTGGGCCCGCTGATGCTGGCGCGGCGTCGGCCGACGGCATATGATATGCCACGCCACGGCGGGCTTGTTCTGCCATGGTCGGGACGGCCTGTGTGGCAAGCGTGGCAAGCGGCGCGGAGAAAGCGGCGGCAGCGAAGCAGCGGGGTGGAAATGCTGGCCGGGTAGCGGCGCGGGCCAAGGGGAGGCTCGGCTCACGCAGCTGCAGCGGGCAACTTTGGCCGTGGGGGCGAAACGAGGTGGCGACCCATGCAATGAAAAAGCCTTTTTCAATTTATTTTTTCAAGAAATTTTTAAATGCCAGCTTTCAAATATCATTTTGAGCAAGAAAATGACATCTTTTGAAAATGTACCAAAAATGAAAATTGATTAGAATGTAATTCTCTACAACTTTGCTTTTATGACCAAAGTCCAATTCTATCTAGATTTTGAATTATAAAATCAAAGTTAAATTTTAACTCAAAACCCTAATTTTTGGAGAATTATTTTTAAAGCAAAATTTGGCAATAATTTGAATACAAACCTTGCTCCAAAAATTGTGCTAAACAATTCTAGATGATTTACAATCATAACCAAACAAGTTCTACTAACCTAGCAAGCAAAATCAGGGCAAAACAACTCTTAAATAGGTGTATTCAACATTCAAGTTACACAACATGTTTCGTATGTTTCGAAGCAGTGTTTCAGTTGTTATTTACATGATTAGCCATGTATGATTAGGATGCTTTATTATGCATGTTATGCATGATTTGCAGTGCCTAAATGCTGGCATAACACCGGGGTGTTACAGCGCGTTGGTAGGGCTCGACACCCGCCTGAATAGCCTAACACTACCATATGCACGGACGCATCCATCTCGCGTTGCTCAAAATAAAAAAAATCTCAGTCACTTTTCCTCTCAACCATTGCGCCCCTATCCATTCTTGAACCCACTCTCAAATTGTCGGCCTTGCCCGCACTGCCGCGGCGTGCTCCACCGCGACCGTGCTACCGGTGGCCGAAACACGGCGGCGTGCTGCACCGCGCCCGAGCGTCGTCGCTTGCCTTCCTATCTCCCCACCGTCACTCACCACTCGCCGCCGAGTTCTTTGAGCCGACGCAGCATGGTCCGCGATGACTACTTGTAACACTCCTGGTATTTAGCATCAGTAAAACTTATGGTTTGTAATAACTAAATAAATGGTTTGTAAGATTTTTGGTATTTATTCCGATGTAATATAGTTGTATATTTGTATAAACTATTGTAATGTTGCACTGTCTTCTGTGATGAATCCTGCTCGGAAAGATAAAGTGCATGATTCGGGATTCCTCGAGAACACCTGATAGACTACCGGAGTTGTTTGGCTCCCATGTGCAATAGTTAGAAGTTTGTAAGACAATGGCACTCGCACGTGCGCCATATAATTCGGGCGGTTTTGCCACATTGCTCCGGTGCGGCGTTCTGCACCGCGCCCAGTTGCTTGCCTGCCGCCATCCTCCCTATCCACTGCACCCGAGCATCACTTGCTGGCTACCGCAGTTCCCCACCAGGTAGGCCGTGGCCGCCGCCGACGCCATGGTTTTAAGTTTTTTCAGAGAAGTATGTTTTCAAGTGTTTCATCTGGAGATTGTCTATGTTGCAATGGCTATATACACATGTTGCAAGTATATGTTTTAGTTGTTTCAGATGTATGTTTCAAGTGTTCTATCTGGATGTTGCAGAAGTATATCTAGATGTTGTATAACATGGATGTTGTATAACATGCATGTTGCAAGCGTATATTTCAAGTGTTTTAGGTGTTTATACGTATATTTGAATTGTTTTATCTGTATGTTATAAAAGTAGATCTGAATGTTGCATGCGTTTGCAATAGCTTTCACGTGTTTTGGGGTGTTTTGCAACTATTTCAGAAATATATTACAAGTGTTTCAACTGTTACTGACGTATGTTGTAAGTGTTTTATCTGAATATTATAAAAATAGATTTGATGTTGCACGTGTTGCAACGGGACCGCATGCCGTAGCGGCCTGCCGCATTTGCTGGAGCACTGCCGAGCGAACGCAGAATGTTCCTGTCTGCGTGTGCGTGGAAAGCATACGAGGCACCAGCCGTCTCCACGTGTTGTAGGTCGGCTGGGCGGCACATGCGGTCCCGGTGGCGTGAGCATCCATCCGGACGTTCGTACGGTATCAATCCCCTTAATAATCAGATGGAGGAATCGCCACCGAATGGATCACGTCTTAATTCTCTGCCCAAGCAGCATCGTGTCCTCGGTATAAACCTCTTCCTCTTGCTTTTTTTTTACCTTTTTATGTCAATTCTCGGCATTGTGTTAAGAGACTGTAGTGTACTCCATGTCACTGTGACATGTGCTCATGTCTGTGTTATCTATAACACTATGCAGTCCAATCAGTGTGTTTACTTATCCACATGGGTACCTAAACCCAAAATAGGTATTGAATGGTATTATTTTGGCCTACAACAGATTACCTATATACGAAACGTATTTTGGGTTGCAGCAGACTTACAACCCAAATATGAGTATTCTATCTCTTGAAGACTTATTTGCAGAAAGAGTTTTCTTTTGGGTCCTGTTGTTGGAGAAGACAAAAAATAGGTACTGAACCCTTTACCTGTAGCGCTACCCAAACGTGAAATGGATCTTGTGTTTTGGGTGATGTTGGAGATAGTCTTAGCCTGTAATTTTGTTTGCCGAATCCTATCAACCTGTTCGTTTCGGCTGAAACGATAGTAGATTATTACCGCTGGCTGATTTGGTGTGAGAAAAACATACTGTTTTGATTTATAATCCACGGTCGTTTACGACTAAACAAACATGCTGTATTTGGATTGGTAGAACACTACAATATGCTTGCGGACTCCTATGCTTTGATTAGTAGAGCGCAGCATGACGTGCAACATAGGGATGAGTCCGGTATCCTTTTGTCTTTGTTTGCGCCAGAGAACGTCAAGTGTGGGATGGGTGCAGGTGCAAACGACGGCCAATGAAATGGATAGGCTGAACTAATTGATTGATTTTGTGGTGTGGTGTGGGGTGAAAACCAATTTCATTTCATTTCATTTGTGGCGAGTTGGGAATTGAACCCATTTAGCCCAGGTACAGTCCGTACGAGCGCAAGGCCGGCCGGCTCTCTTGATGTGCCCATGCCGCTGCACGCCTAGCCGAGCGCCGTTCCCGTTCGGCCGCGAGCAAGCCGGACACCACTGGCACTGGGCGACTGGCGGCACAAGAGACCGAGATATAGTAGAGAGGCCGGCCGCGGGCGTTTGAGCCATCGTTGTCAGCTACTCCTATCACGGTCATCATCATCACGGACTCATATGGATAATGGATATGGTCACATGGATGAGCAATCAAGTGACCGACCAAACGACAATCAGCTTGTTCGCTCGCTTGATGGTTTCCGCCGGGGCTTATTAGTCATGGTGCCGTATTTTTCTCGTACACCAAATAAACATCAGTCATCAGTCGAACTTATCAGCTCATAAATCAACCAGAAAACCGGACTTGTCAGCCCATAAATCATCCAACAAACAGGTTGAATGACAGCGAAACCGCAGGTCCCACTAGTATTTATCAGGGCCAATACAGGTCACTAGTATTCACCACACACTTGGGGCCGTCGGTCGGATGGATCCTATCCTATGGCACGCACGGCTAGCTCGACGAAACAGGAGGGTTAACGCAATAATAACCCCCCAAATGGAGGAGGAATCGAACCAAAAGGGAACACGTTCACGTCATGTGCCAGATAGCGCCGCCGTGGGCGTAGGCGTAGGCGGACGAGGAGGAGGAGAGGTGGTCGTTGTAGTCGCTCTCGGCGGGGAGGAGTCGGTCACGGCAGAGCGGGCAGGTGGCGCGCGGGCGGACGAGCCAGGCGTCGAGGCAAGCCCGGTGGAAGACGTGGCGGCACCGCAGCTGGCACACCTCCTCGCCGTCGCTGACACTATTTAATATGAATTTAGTCAAACTTGAGCTAGTTTAACTAGAGCTAGTTTGACTATCACGGATCTTGCAATTACATTCTTTTTTGAAGGAGAGAATTGGTTAATACACACGTCCCAAAAAAATATAATTCTGGTGCATTCTTGATTAAAGTGCCTGAGTTTGACCAACTATAGATGAAAATATTAATATTTATGGTACCTAAATATATTATAAAAGTATATCTTATGAGAGATCTAATAATACCTATTTAGTTCGATAAATATTATTCATTCTTATATAAATTTGATTAAAATTGGCATATTTTAACATGATACTATTCTATTCTAACTATTGATTATTTTTTATAATAAACTTGTTTAGAGATATAAATATTATTAATATTTTCTATAAATTTAATTAAAGTTAAAAAAATAACCTACACAGAACTCAAGCAATATTTTTTTTGGGACAGCCGAAGAAGAAGTTATAAAAGGATTTCATTTATCAACAGGCCGTACCATCAATATTGTTTGGTGGATTGGCTATGAAGACGTAGACCAGTAAATATTTACATATTCAATGCAACTAGCCAACTCCTAATTGCCTACATGGCGATATGACATAGGCCTCTTTCGCTTGTCCTTATGAGTCGTACTATTTCAGTGAACGAATGGTATTTTTCTTTTACAATAAATCAGTGAACAATACTTTTAGTGCAAGTGTTTCAGATGGATGTTGCAAAAGTAGATCGAAATGTTGCGTCTATTCCCAATATTTCATATGTGTTTTGGATGTATGTTGCAATATGTTTATCTGGGTGTTGCATATGTTTCACGCATATGTTGCAAGTGTTTTATCCAAATATTGCGTATGTTTCTAATGGTTTTCAAGCGATTTTATGTGTTTATTTAAGTTTTTTCAGAAGCCTTTTTCAAATGTTTGATCGGCCTTCAGTTGTATGTTGCAAATGTTGCATCTGGATGTCTCAAAAGTAGATTGAGTGTTTCATATGAGATGCATGTGGGAAACGGAGAGGGCGCGAGGATCCCCATGCATAGTCTGGCAGCGCGGGTGACATTCGGGGCAGCATGGGCCCACGTGGACACGCGAAACGCAGGCGCGGACGAAGGCATGCTAGGTCGAGCGCGGGACGTGGAGTGCAGGCACGCGCACGGGAAACGAAGTGCAGCGCGACTCGCCACTTTACCGTTTAGCGGTTGTTTAAACCGTCTGGTGACCATTTAAACAAATAGGCGACGTTTGAACATGGATAGGGATAGGGATTGGGATAGGGTTTGAGAACATCGTATGCTAGCCATCAATTCTTTACGCGTCATTTGATCCTTGCCGTTCATTCATTTCTCTCTCCCTATTCTACCCTCTATATCCATATATCCCAACACCACCTAGGGTTAGACGAACACTGCGCTAGGATTAAGATCCACAAAGTTGGGCGGATGATGAGTGAAGTACGTTGGTCCCTTCCCGTGCATGATGCAGCAGTTGAGTCACTTTCGTCGCCAGCGGCGCCGTCGGACCGAGAACCATCGCCGTCCCTCTCGCTCGGCCTCTGCACTAGCCTAATGCAACATGTTAGAACTTAGAAGTTGTCCATGCCCCGCTCGCTCTCTCTCTCCCACATGGCCACATGGCCCTCATCCACCGGTGGCGGTGATGGCATTGGCATCTCGATCTGGACGCCCCCAGAAATGCCCGCCCCCCATCGTTCATTACTTCATTCGCTCGGTGGTCGCCTCGTCGAGTCGTCGGCCATTGGCGAGCTGGATGGGCAGATGCCTGTTTCCTACGCCCGCACTGTTGCCACCCGTCACGAGACGTGTCGAGTACAGGAAGCAGAGAGCCACGGTTCAGCGACCAACCGGACCAAGGCAAGGGCTATGTACTATCCATCCAACACACATGTGTTTTAAAGGAAAAAACACAATTATTTCTTCTAAGTCTTTTTTCACCGATGCTCCGAGTGCTCGGTGACCGGCGTCGGGTCCCGCCCGCACTCGGTTCGCCCAATAATTCCCGGCGCGGGCCCCGGCCCCGGCCCCAGCGCTGATGGTGACTGGACGATGCGGGCGTGGGCCCGGTGGGCCTCCTCCGCGGCGTCGTTCGCCTTCGCCGTTCCCAACACGGTCACGCATGCACCCAGGCCAGGACAGTCCAGAGAGTGCAGAGGAGCAACATCGGGCTTGCCACCAAACTCCAAAGGACATCAATGTCTGGAACGCATGCATGTCGTCCTGCACTGCATGGTCATGGTGGTGCGGTCCAGAGGTCAGATGTCTTGGTTGGCCACCCAGGGATCCGGCTCCAGGAACCTCTTCCTCCTCTGTCATTTGTGATTTGTCTTTTCATAAAAAAAAATTATTTCATGTGATTTGTAGATATATGAAGCTGTGATTTTATAATTGTTTAGATGTAGAAAAAGGCTGAAGGTAGAAGAGGATGGAGGTTGTTGGATTTTAATTCTATAGTGCAAAAAAAATCCATATGTTGAAATTATATAAAACCTATGGTTATTGGGTAGATAAAAATACTATACAATACACATATATTTTTACGTAAAAAAACATATGGATTTTTTCTCTCTCTCCTCCCTTCTCCTAGCACTCCGTGCTGCTGCCGCACGTCGTTCTCTGACGCACGCACGTGTTCGTTCTCTGACGTATGCGTTCTCTGACTATGAGCTTGTTTTTTTTACGAAATAATACGGTAGCATTTTCATTGTTATTTGTCAATTAGTGTCCAATCATAGTTTAATTAGACTTAAAAGATTCATCTCGTGAATTTTGTCTAAACTGTGTAATTAATTTTATTTTTTATTTATATTTAATGCTTCATGCATGCGTCCAAATATTCAATGTAACGAGAAATCTTGAAAAATTTTATAAAATTTTGAGAACTAAAAGCACTATGTAGGCACTATGTAGTTTGTTCGTTCGTTCTCTGACGCACGCACGCGTGCTCGTGAGCCGGCTCTAGTAGGCCTCTCCTCCTCTCTTGTGATTTATCCTTTCATAGAAAAAAAAATGTTTCTTATAATCTATAGATATGTGATCTTGTGATTTGTAATTATCTGGAGATAGAAAAATGCTAGAGGCTGAAGGTAGAGAATGGTGAAGGCCGAAGGTAGAAAAATGGTGAAGGCTGTTAGATTTTAATTTTATGGTGCAAAAAATTTATGTGTAACGACTGCGTAAAACACATGATTATTCGGTAGCGGGCTTCTGTGTGCGTTCCGACAGTCCGGACGATCGGAATGTCTGTACGCATGCACGGTACTAGCTGGAAACATGTGACGACCGACGAACGCACAGTGCGACAATGGCACCAGACAGGAGTATAGTACGTACAAAAAAAAATGTAGAATTTCCGTTAAAGAAAGAAAAGGCGCGGGTACAGTGGCTGTACGCATGCACGGTACTAGCTGGAAACATGTGATGACTGACGAACGCACAGTGCGACAATGGCACCAAACAGGAGTATAGTACGTACAAAAAAAATGTAGAATTTCCGTTAAAGAAAGAAAAGGCGCGGGTACAGTGCTGCTGTGTTTTGAGCACCAATGAATGGAATGCCACCTGACGGCCAATGGATATGCGGTGCGCCACCACTACTATTATATCGATGAGCATTTCTTTAGGACATAGCTGACACTACCAGAAACAGAAATTTATGTAGTACTAGAAAGACCGGCGCGGCTTTGCCACGCCCACTTTAAAGATTGGCCAGTTCATCTCTTTGATGCGTTGCTGGATTTCTAGTTACTGGAGTGCTATAGCGATTTACATTCTTGATTAATCTATACTGAGTTTATACATCAAAATATGTATTTTGGTTTACTATCTACTTATGACCAAAATTGTAACACTACCAGTGAAGTTTGATCATATTTGGTGCTAACAAGTTGTGGCCAAAATTATATTTATTTATATTATAACACTACCTCTTGAGTTATTAGACGAGCCTTGAACCTCAACACCAGATCTTGGCACGTGGTGGGTTCAATTGCACGAAGTACTGCCCTGACTTCCTCCTCTGTAATGGGTGAGGATTCTCTTCTTTCTGAAAGAGATGATTTAATGTTGCTTTTAATGTTATATAAAATGTACAAGATTACTGTAAATTAGTAAATGGTTGCTACCCAGTGACGCCACACCAGAAGGGCCTGAATGCCTTATCAATGCAGATGAGCACAACACATAGGCAAGGCAGATGAGCCTACAATTAAGACGATGAGTCTATCCTTAACTCTGAAGAATAATACCATAGATTATCTTATTTCCTTTTGCTGTTTTCACTTGGCAGAGCATGAAACCTGATGCTTCCATGAATGATGCATTTACACATTAATTTAAGCACTGTCGCATAGATCAATCTCGAGAAGAGATTTTTGATACATGCCTGTCTAACCTAAGCTGTTTGCTCTCGCCGGCGATGGTGTACCAAGTTTGACCTCATACTTGATAAGTAAGACAAAATCAGTTCAGTTATTGGAAGATGTCTATTTGGCTGATTGTAGGTAACATCAAGAATAGAATGTTTTGAACAGGAGGGACCAAGATATCTGAAGTAGTTAGCAACCATAGTTTAAAAGGCGGTTAGGCGTCCAGGCGAGTGCTTGGTACGCCTGGACGCCTAGGCGACGCCTAGGCGGCGCCTTGAAAACTATGTTAGCAACTCAGCATTGCATTATCAGTGTTTATGCCGAATTTTATTACCTAAGGAAACACTGACTCATGCCCTAAAGAGACCCAGCGAATGCATCATTTGGATATAGTTTTGGGGAAAAAACCCTAAACCAAATAGGTTGATTTGGTTAGGAAGAGAGTACCAGAAATTGGATTCATGAGACCAGTTGAATGATGAAAAATAGAGAAAGAGAAGAGCACACATGTAGGGAAAAAAAGAACTTAACTCTCCACTTCATAGTCAGGAAACTGTCTTATTATTGCTGCCATTGCACATCAATCCAATATTATTGTTGCCACTGTCGAGAAATCACTGTCACCAGTCTAGGTTCGAAGGCTGGCACAAACTTCTTAATTGCCTGAATGATGAAGATGGGAGAGTGCAGCAGGCTGGCGTGCATGAACCTACACCATGATGCTCGGTTGCTTGCTATTCAGTGACCGGCATCGTGGGTGACTTGTTTTGCCGATGATCTGGCACACCTTGATGTCGAGTTGCTTCCTCTTTGGTGACTGGTGTGGTGGGCGACTCCTTGTTTCTTTGATGATCCGGTGACGCTGCGTTCATCTGTAACTGAATAATTTTAGATGTTAAAAGACAAACCTGTAATAATCATCTAATTCCAAAAGGAATGCAGAACACATTATTCAGATAACTATAGGTAGTCCCTAGTTTATAAATAGAAACAAAACCAAGAAAGATTCCTGCAGGAAGAGGACACATAGAAGCAAATAGCAAATGACTTTTCAAGTGATAAATTAGAACATTGTGCTAATTTCTATATTGTAGCTAAAACTTACCTTGGCTGAAGGACAAAGGAACTGTAGCAGGAACCTGAAGTGCCCACATAATCCATGTCAGAAATAACTACTTGTAAGATGGAAATTACAAATTCTTAATAGCATTCAGGTGTACCATATAGGCTCAGAATGATATCAGTCTCTCAAGACTATGGAGTTGCATTACATAATTTATTGTGAGGGACAATTTATAGAACTATGAGCATCAAATGTATTCAAATATTTATTTAGGCCAGATAGCCAAAACAAAAAAAAATCAATAGTATTTAATGGTGTAGCTTCTATTTCAGCCAGACTACACAAACACTATTCTAAAGTCTAAACAACAAAGTCAATCTAAACTGAATGATCGGGCTAATTCATGTAATCGATTCTTGTGCAACCACAAAAATCAGGAAGATGGCTCATCACGCAGAGTAAGAAGATGCAGAAAAGGGAACTAAAAGGTACCACCTGGCTCATCAAGGCAAGGACTTAGTTTTGGTTCATCACGCAATTCTGTAGGGAAGTGAGTCACTGCTTCTAATAGCTTGTCTTGCTTTAATCTGAATTTTCTCAAGCAAATGTTTTTCTCTGAAACTTATCTCAAAGCAAAGGTCTGAAGATCCAATTTTTCCCCAGAATCTGAATAACGTCCATTCACGTCCTTTCATAACTATGTCAGGACCTGCTATTTATTTGATGAAACTAAAAATTCTGAACATTGTCCATTCAGTAACCCAGAACAACGGATCAATTTCAGTACCTGCTGTTTATCTGCTAATTAATTCAGCAATTGAATCATCCTATCTGATTCATCCGTTCAATAGCTCAAAACTATGCACAGTGAATCCGGTCAGCTGAAGCACGAAGCCTGCACCTGCCGGGACCGTGCGGCTGCCTGGAGCCTGGTGAGGTGATGCCGCAACGATGCGACTCGCCACTCGCCAGCCGCCTGGTGCCGCCGCAGCCCGCAATGGAGTGCTCGTGGGGCCGGGGACTCGCGGTCGCCGTCTAGAACTCTAGATGCGGGCCCGAGGGACTCGTGCCTCCGGGGGAAGTCGCGCCGCCAGAGGGAGTCGAGTCCGTCGAGCTGGAGCTTGGTGTTGGCGCTGGGAAGGTGCCGCCGGGAGTCGCGACGACGGGTGGGGACGCCATGGTCGCTGGCAGAGAGGGGGGAGCGGGCGATGGGTGGGAGCAAGTTGGACGCGGACGGCCGACTCACCGACGCTGGGCGAGGGAGAGTGGAGGAGGAGGTCGCCGGGGTGCCATTTTGGACGCCGCGGGAGGTGAGGGACGAGGCTGCGGCCGCGGCAATGGGAAGGGAGTCGGAGCCGGTGGACGAGCCGGGGTGGCCGCAGCCGCCGTGCTCGCGCGCCCGCCGCCGCCCCGGGTGGCCGAGCCGCCACTCCGGCAGTTGGGGCCCCCGCCCACGCCGGGATGGCTGAAACGGACCGTCCATGCGGGCGTTCAAGCGCCACGCCGGATGTCTCGCTGGTTGCAGCGCGCCGCAACCGCCATCGGGCTTGATGGATGAGCCCAAGAAGGTTCCCGAGGTTTCGGGTTTACAATGAAACTTGCGATGAGCCCAAGAAGATGATGACGGGCGTCCACAATACTGTTTAGCATCAGATGTACGTGGGAGGTTGCGTCGTCTTCTTTAGGTATGGCAGACGTCGGTGCTTGCCACGCTGTTTTACCATGTTCGCCCGCTACGGTAAATACCGATGCCCATAATACTGTTGATGCCTCAGAGGCACGTGGGGGGCCTTACCGTATTTGTCTGGTATGAGAGTTGATAGCGCCCACAACATTGTAGGGGAAAATGTCGGCGCCTACAACACTGTTTGGGTTCTGTCATGCCAGGGAGGTCGCAGGGTACTGTCTGGCAGGTGCACAGGATACGGTCCCTGGTTTTGCAGTTTGACCTATGCGTCCTGCCTTACTTTCTCCGTCCGTTTCCTGGTCCTTACCGAGAAGGCGTCCCCGGTCGGTTGGTCCCAATCGGCTCTGATTGTGCCAGTTGGAGAAGAGCAGTGAGCAGGGGTTTGGCGCATCCCCGGTCGGAGACACGAGTTGGAGTCGGAAGTGGTGTTTGTCCAGGCCTTCTGGTCGGAGAGGTCGTCCGGAGGCGGGCTGGAGACCGAAGCGAGCGCTCCGGTCGGAGAGGCGGGCCAGAGTCGAAAGCGGGCGCCGTTCCTCCTCGGTCAGGCCTTTCGGTCAGAAATTGGATCGCCCTTCTGGCCTGTCGTTTAGGTATTTAGGCCGACCCAAGAGTTGTGCATTGTCGCAACGTTGTGTGCCGGACCAAGCAGTTGTTGGGAAGACGGCCATGAGGGACCCCGGGTTTATGAACCCGACATTTGGCAAGATTGAAAAAAACTCAACTCCAACAACTCTCAAACCCACCTCCTAATTTTTTGGCACTTGGAAAGAAACACCACATGCGCGTAAAGTTATGCGCGTGTATGGTCGCCCAATCTAGAGGTGGAAGGACGTGGGGAAGAAAAAAAGGTAGGACAGGGTTCTTGATGCAAATATACAAGAGAGCAATAAAGTATAAAAGTGGTTAGTGTGATTTAGAAAGAGTTTAGGATTCCTGATATAAAATTATCTTCTATCTTTTAGACATGAGATTTTAAAAACTGTTGGAGTTATAGCCTTTTTTATGTCCCCCAATATATTTTGCAAAGGTTGGAAAACCTGTTTTTTGGGAGTATTTTTTTTAAATACTATTGGAGATGCTCATTAGACTACAGAAGTGAGTAAAAATGTCTAAATTAAGGGTAAAGGGCATTTTTCAACCGTTAACTTGCAGGAGAGTTCAGTTTTCAACCCTCGACTATGAAACCGGATATCGGACACCCTTCAATTGTTGAAATTGGACAAATATAGTCCTTTACCTAGTTTCAAAGGTGGCTTTCTATTTTCAAAAATCATGATAACTGGTTTTATAATATCTAAAAATTAATAACTTACATATTTTAAATCAAAAAAATAAAAACCCAATTGTCGGCGTAGAAAGTGACCAACACGTAAATATTTGTAATTTTGCTGTATGTTTTGTCGGATACCACAAGAAGGGGTACCCCAAGCAAGAACAAAAAATATTGCTTAAGCCTTGCAAAAATCAAAGCCAAAGGACAACCACGAGGTCTCGGCAGATTCTCCGATTCGCCCAAGGCTTGCGTCGAGGCCTCAGACGAAAGGCCAAAACTCTCCGCCCCGCCGAAGCCCTCTCGCCGAGGCCCCACCCCGCAAGGCCTCGGACGGGTTACCAATTCTCTGATTCGCCCGAGGCTGGGCTCGGCAACACCCTCGTCACCTCCGTCCTGACCGACTCCTCTGACAAAACGTCATGTCCAATTAATGCGCCCAACTACTCCCGCAACGTCAGCCGCACGTTGGCGCAGTACAGACAGAGTGACCGACGGGACAGGGGACCGGGCGCAGCAGGGGTTACCTGCCACTATGCTCATCACTGTGCCCCCTGCTGACACCTGTGCTGTCCTGTGCTACCTAACTCCTGCGCCAAGGACAAAGCGGCGTGGAGGGTCAAGTCCGGGTCCCTATAGTCTCGGAATCAGCATGAAAGACCAACTGCTCATCGTCCGCCTCGTCCGAGACCCCCCGGCAGGGCCTCGGATGTACTATTCCTTCTCCGCCTCGGCCGAGGCCAGACTCGTCCCGCATCCTCGTCGCCTCCGCCTCAACCGTCCCTCTGGCGAGCCGTCCCATCCGTTTAAGTGTGCTTGGTCACACCTACTACGTCAGCCACGACTGGCAGGGTACAGCAACAGGGGCGATGGGACAGCGGTCAAATCTCCTTTTTACCATCCCCTACTGATGGTGCAGGGGTTACCGTGCCCTATGGACACACGCTCCACACTTTTCCACCTAAACCGGGTACGACGCTGACCACCAAGACCCCCGCATCATACACGGGTCACCTCCGAGGCCTCGGCAAAGCAGGCCTCGGCACGATCAGCTATAGCACCCGCCAGGCCTCGGCACTTCGCCAAGTCAAGAATCCACAAGGCATGGCACGTCTCCTACAGTGGAGGCCATACTAACTAGACGTCAACAAGGACTCCCACGACCTCAACAACCATAGGCCTAGCCAGCACGGCGCGCCAGTCAAGTACCGATCGCCATTCCCAACACCATGCTGCTATATGACTGAACTACAGTAGGCTCCACGTGTAGCTCACTCATGTACTCCTGGCTCCCTCCTTGCGGTTATAAAAGGAAGCAGCCAGGGATAGCTCTAGGAGAGGCGAGAAAACATACGAAAGAACAATGCTCTCCCACACGCGCATGCGACACTCTATAACACACGCTTCCCCCGCTGCCTGAGAACAACGCCTCAAGCAGCCCGCACCGCACCACGCCGAGACCTGGGACCAGCTCCCTCTCTCACCCAGCTTGTAACCCCCTACTACAAGCACTACGGTGCAAGGAATACAAGATCGATCTCTCAGACTGGATGTAGGGCACCAATTGCCTAAACCAGTATAAACCTTGTGTCTTTTTGCATCACCATCCGGGATTAGGGGCACGCAGTTCACATTTACTAGTTGGTTGAGGACCCCCCGGTCCGAAACACCGACAGTTGGCGAGCCAGGTAGGGGTCACTGCGTGTTAGCTTAATCGTCCCAACAAGTTCCGGATGGTAGATCCCATACGCCCACTATGTCTTGGCACGGTGAACTGGTTTGGGAGCCTAGAGTTCATATCTCTAGAACGTGAGTACGGCCTAGTACTCCTCCCACCCAGAGCCCCTTTGGTCGATGACGGCGTCGCGCACCAGCAGCCCGGGCGCAGGCGGCGCCCGGGTCGTCGCTCTCGTCGCGCTCGCCAAGCACGGCGCGAGCAGGACCACCCCGACACCGCACGACCTCAGGGCGACGCGCCGCGCTCCGCTGGTATCCCATGCCCGGCTGTTGGTACGAGGTCCCTGGTTGGGGACCTGTCTGGCCTAAGCTTGGGCAGGGGAAAGACACCGGTGACATGCAGTGACGCCCCGTCGTCAAGTTCCGCACCGCCACCGCCTGAGGAGCCAACTCCGGCGGAGCAGGGCCCGGCAATGGCACCGTCTCCATACCCCTTCGGGTTGAGAAATGCCGCCACCACCTACGCTTCCACCTACGCTTCCGCTCACATGGAGCCCTCAGGGCGCCACCAACATTTTGCCCTTGACTTTTCGACCACAACCTCGACCCACACCCACACTGACTCCTAGGAGGAGGAGGAGACGTGGGCCAGAGCGGATTTCTCCGGGCTTCGCAACCCTGAGGCTATGCGCCACTTTTTGGCCGCAAGCGACTACTGCTTCGGCTACTCTGACTCCAATGACGAAGGCACTTACGATCCCACTCGAGAGTGCTTCCACATCGGGCTCAGAATGCCAGGGGCAAGTAATGAGAGTGAAGGGGCAGGCAACCGCTCCCCGCTCTGCCAAGGGGCGAGCGACGCCACACCCTCGCTCATCGAGCTTCGGGCGGCACAGAACGTGAACGCCGCCCCCGAGGAACTCCGACGCCTTGACCTAGAGCAGCTCCATGAGCTCCAGGCAAAGGTCGACCAAGACTGACTCCTGCTACAGCAGCTCCGAGACACTCTTGAGCAGGAGCAGCGTGGTCGCGGTGATGGCAGAAGGGCTCGGCGGAGGGCCCACGATGTGCTCCGCCGCATCAACAACGACGAGGGGGAGTGAGCAACCCCCAATCTTCAATCACGCTAGCCAGAATGTCACGGCAATGCTAGTCCGAGCGATGCTCGAGCCCTCTACCATGGAGGGGCGACGGGTCCACGGAGAGCTCCAAGACCTTCTCAAGACCACCGCGGTACAGCAGGCCGAAAGCTCCGCATCTCGACGGCGTGAGGACACCTCGAAATGGCCCTCGGTGCACGATCGCCTCAACGCCCCCTCAGTTCACGACCACCTCAGCGATCGACGTGAAGCACCAGACGACCACGATGCGGTCAGCAGGCGACGACGCCACGACGACGATGGGCCCGCCCGAGGCTACCACCCGCACCGAGGCGGCCGCTACAATAGTGGCGAGGACCGCAGTCCTTCTCCTAGGCCACCTGGCCCTCGAGTCTTCAGCAAGGCCATCCACGGCGCCCCATTCCCCGCCTAGTTTCGGCAACCGGCCAACCTCACGAAGTACAGCGGCGAGACCAACCCCGAGTTGTGGCTGGCCGATTACCGCCTGACTTGTCAGTAGGCGGCGCGAACGATGACCTGCTCATCATCCGCAACCTCCCTTTGTTCCTGACAGACTCGGCGCGAGCCTAGCTCAAACACCTCCCTCCCTTACAGATCCACAACTGGCGTGACTTGGTAAAGGTCTTCGTCGAGAATTTCTAGGGCACATACGTGCGCCCTGGGAACTCCTGGGACCTCAAGAGTTGTCGCCAAAAGCCGAACGAGTCTCTCCGAGACTTCATCCGGTGATTCTCCAAGCAGTGTACTGAGTTGCCCAGCGTCGGTGACTCGGAAGTTGTCCAGGCTTTCCTCTCCGGCACCTCCTGTCGAGACCTGGTCTAAGAGTTAGGCCGGAACATACCAACCTCAGCGGCAGCGCTCCTCGTCATCACCACCAACTTCGCCTCGGGTGAAGAGGCCGTCGGGACCATCTTTCCCGAAGGCGACACAAAGGGGAAGCGGAGCGACGAGGCCCCCGGGGCCTCGGCCTCCCGTTTCCCCAAGAAAAAGAAAAAGGGACGCCCGGGGAAGCAAGAGGCCCTCAAGGCTGATTTTGTCGAAGCCGCGGATCGCAAGAATCCCCGAGGCCCCGGAGTATTCGACGATATGCTTAAGAAGCCCTGTCCTTACCACCAGGGTCCGATGAAGCATACCCTCAAAGAATGCACCATGCTCCGATGTTACTACGCCAAGCTCGGGCTCCCCAATGACGATGCTAGGAAGAAGGGCGCCGGCGATGGAGACAACGATAAGGACGACGGGTTCCCTGAAGTGCACAATGCCTTCATGATCTTCGGTGGGCCTTCAGCATGCCTCACGGCGCGTCAGTGAAAGAGAGAACATCGGGAGGTCTTCTCAGTCGAGGTAGCCACTCCTTAGTACCTCAACTGGTCTCGGAAGGCGATCACCTTCAATCGGGAAGACCACCCCAACTATGTCCCAAACCCTGGGAATACCCGCTTGTCGTCGACCCGATCATCGGCAACACCCGGCTCACCAAAGTGCTGATGGACGGAGGCAGCGGCCTCAACATCCTCTACGCCAACACCATGGAGCTCCTAGAGCTCGACCAGTCATGGCTTCGAGGTGGTGCTGCGCCCTTCCACGGCGTCATGCCAGGGAAGCGCACGCGACCCCTCGGACGCATTGACTTGCCGGTCTGCTTCGGCACTCCCTCCAACTACCGCAAGGAGATCCTCACCTTCAAAGTGGTTCGGTGCAAGGGGACCTACCACGCCATCCTGGGGCACCCGTGCTACGCCAAGTTCATGGCGGTCCCGAACTACACCTACCTCAAGCTCAAAATGCTGGGCCCCAACGATGTCATCACCATCGAGTCCACGTACAAGCATGCATACGACTTCGATGTCGAATGCATCGAGTACGTCGAGGCTATCGTGGAGGCCGAGGCCCTCATCGTCAACCTCGACCAACTCGGTAGCGAAGTACCCGACTCCAAGCGCCGCGTCGGGACTTTCGAGCCCACAGAGACTGTCAAGCTCGTCCCGGTCGACCCCAACTGCTCCAACGGCCGAACGTTGAGGGTCAACACCACCCTCGATAGCAAATAGGAAGCCGTGCTCGTCGACTTTCTCCGCACGAATGCCGATATGTTCGCATGGAGTCCCTCGGACATGATGGACATACCGAGGGAGGTCGCCGAGCACGCCTTGGATGTCCGGGCCGGCTCTAGACCGGTGAAGCAGCGCCTGCGCCGATTCGATGAGGAGAAGCGCAGGGCCATCGGTGAGGAGGTGCAGAAGCTGTTGGTGGCCGGATTCATCAAGGAAGTGTCCCATCTAGAGTGGTTAGCTAATCCTGTATTAGTTAAGAAGAAGAATGGAAAATGGAGGATGTGTGTAGACTACACTGGTTTAAATAAAGCATGTCCAAAGGTTCCATTTCCATTACCTCGAATCGATCAAATCGTTGACTCCACTGCAGGATGCGAGACCCTATCTTTCCTTGATGCGTATTCCGGTTACCATCAAATCAAGATGAAAGAGTCCAACCAGCTCGTGACTTCTTTCATCACCCCGTTTGGCATGTACTGCTATGTGACCATGCGATTCGGTCTCAGAAACGCAGGGGCTACATACCAGCGGTGCTTGACCCAGGTCTTCGGTGAGCACATCGGGCAAACTATCGAGGCTTACGTGGACGACATCGTGGTCAAGTCTAGAAAGGCCAGTGATCTCATCGGTGACCTGGAGATCACTTTCAAATGCCTCAGAGAGAAGGGCATCAAGCTTAATCCCAAGAAGTGTGTCTTCGGGGTCCCCCAAGGCATGCTCTTGGGGTTCATAGTTTCAGAGCATGGCATCGAGGACAACCCGGAGAAGGTCTCGGCCATGACGAACATGGGGCCAATCCGAGACCTCAAGGGAGTACAGAGAGTTATGGGATGCTTTGCGGCCCTGAGCCGCTTCATCTCGCGCCTTGGCGAAAAAGGTTTACCCCTGTACCATCTCTTGAGAAAATCCAAACGCTTTTCTTGGACCCCCGAGGCCAAAGAAGCCCTCACCAAGCTCAAAGCCCAGCTCACCAACCCTCCCGTCCTGGTACCACCAACCAAGGGCGAGGCCCTCTTACTCTACGTCGCCGCAATGACCCAAGTAGTCAGCGCGGCCGTAGTAGTCGAGAAGCAGGAAGAGGGGCACGCTCTACCCATCCAACGACTTGTTTACTTCATCAGCGAGGTACTTTCCGAAACTAAGACACGCTACCCCCACATCCAGAAGCTGATCTACGCCATAGTCTTGGCTCGACGCAAGCTGCGTCACTACTTTGAATCCCACCCGGTGACCGTGGTGTCATCTTTCCCTCTGGGGGAGATAATCCAGAACCGGAGGCCTCGGGTAGAATAGCCAAGTGGGCTATTGAACTCATGGGGGGCCCTGTCTTTTGCGCCTCGGAAAGCAATTAAATCCTAGGTCTTAGTCAATTTTGAGGCTGAGTGGACCGACACCCAGCTGCCACCTGCTCAAATCCAAGCGGAATGCTGGACCATGTACTTTGATGAATCTCTAATGAAGACCAGGGCAGGCGCGGGCCTGCTCTTTATCTCTCCCCTCGGAGTGCATGTGCGTTACATGATTCGGCTCCACTTCGCCACCTCCAACAACGCAGCCGAGTACGAAGCTCTCGTCAATGGCTTGTAGATCGCCATCGAGCTTGGAGTGCGGTGTCTCGACGTGCAGGGCGATTCACAGCTCGTCATCGACCAAGTCATGAAGGACTCGAATTGTCACGACCCCAAAATGGTGGCGTACCGCAAACTGGTACGTCGCCTTGAAGATAAGTTCGACGGTCTCGAACTCAACCACATTGCACGAAAGTTCAACGAGGCCGCGGACGAACTGGCAAAGATGGCTTCGGCACGAGCCCCGGTCCCCCCAAACATATTCGCCGGAGACCTGCACAAGCCCTCGGTGGACTACGCCTCAGCGGCACAAGAGGGCCCATCGGTCGAGCCCACCACAGGGCCCGAGGCCCCCTCTGTAACCGAGACCCCGGCGGCCGAGCCCGAGGCCATGGAAATCGATGCAGAGCCTCCCGAGGCCGACTAGGGGGTGGACTGGCAGATCCCGCTCCTTGATCGCCTCACTCGAGGAGTGCTTCCTGCGGATAGGACCGAGGCCCAACGGCTTGCGCGATGAGCCAAAACCTACATCATCAGCAACGGCGAGTTGTACAGACGAAGCACATCTGGCATCCTCCAACGATGCATCACCACCGAGGAAGGCCAAGCCCTACTTTGGGACTTGCACGTGGGAGCCTGCGGGCACCATGCTGCGCCTCGAACGCTCGTCGGAAACGCCTTCCGCCAAGGGTTCTACTGGCCAACGGCGGTTGCCGACGCCACCAAGCTGGTACGCTCCTGTGAGGGATGTCAGTACTATGCGTGGCAGACGCACCTCCTGGCTCAAGCCCTCCAAACCATCCCCATCACGTGGCCATTCGCCATGTGCGGACTAGACATGGTTGGGCCTCTGCAGAAAGCCCCCGGGGGCTACACCCTCTTGTTGGTAGCTATTGACAAGTTCTCCAAGTGGATCGAGGCTCGTCCGATCACTCAAATCAAATCCGATCAAGCGGTATTGTTCTTCACTGATATCATCCACAGGTTCGGGGTTCCAAACACCATCATCACCGACAATGGGACACAATTCACCAGACATAAATTTCTGACGTTCTACGACGACCACCACATCCGTGTGGTCTGGTCGGCCGTAGGACACCCTAGGACGAATGGCCAAGTAGAACGTGCCAACAGCATGATTCTACAGGGCCTCAAGCCAAGGATAGACAACCGGCTGAAGAAATTCAGCAAGAAATGGCTTGCCGAACTCCCATGGGTCATCTGGAGCCTGAGGAACACCCCGAGCCGAGCCACGGGGTTCACACCGTTCTTCCTAGTCTATGGAGCCGAGGCCATCCTCCCCACTAATTTGGAGTACGGTTCCCCAAGGCTACGGGCCTACAACGAGCAAAGCAACCACACTAGCCGCGAGGACGCCCTCGACCAACTGGAGGAAGCCCGAGATGTTGCGCTGCTACACTCGGCCAAGTACCTGCAAGCCTACGACGATATCAAGCCCGACGGATTCAAAGCGGAGACCTGAAGGTGGGCGACCTGGTGCTAAGACTGAGGCAGAGCAACAAGGGCCACCACAAATGGACCCCGCCATGGGAAGCGCCGTACATCCTCACCCAAGCGCTAAAGCCCGGGACCTACAAGCTGGCCAACGAGAAGGGCGAAATCTTCACCAACGCTTGGAACATAGAACATCTACGTCGTTTCTACCCTTAAACTTCCAAGCATTGTATACATTTTTCTCGAAATATATTAAAGAAGCGTTCTTTAGTTGTTCTAATTTTTCGAGAAACCCCCCCATCGACGGGGGATCGACGTTGCGATAATGCTATAAGCAAGACTCAGCTCTGCCTCTACAGAACTGAGCCTCCCTCAGGGGCTAGAAGCGGGGGGAACCCCCTAAGTTCTAGGCACTATTTTTTAATCATTTTTCGAATAAATTTCCACGCCAAACTCTCTCGCGTACTCTGATAGGTCGATTGTAAAAAATCTAAGGACCGAAAGCGCGCCTCGAGTGCAAAAGGCCGGCCGAGCCGCGAGACTGCCTACGCCTTTGGGCTACGGTCACTCCCTCACCACCTTTCGCCAGAGGGGCAGCTCAGGTTCTGAGGAAGTTTTTTGCAAAGGACTTGTCTAGAAATAGGGCAGAGGGCAGAGGCTTAGAAAAACAATATAAACCGATTAAAAAACGTACGCACGAGTACTTCAAAGGCCTCGATGGCCACAAATGTCACGACACGACAATAACTCAATTCATTTACATGGCCCCCTTTGGCCCAGGTCAAGGATCAGGGCCTCATACATCAGCGGCCGGCACGGAAGGAACCACCTCTTCTTTGAACAGGCTAGCCAGCGCCGTACCGGGGGCTCAGCCGCCTCCATCAGCTTCGTGACCTCCTCATCGGCCTCCTCGTCATCATTAGGCAAGATGTAACCGTCGCTGATGGCCTCAAGGTTGATGGCGTAGTGCGAGGAGACGACAGCCAGGGCACGCTTGATGCCCGTATGCAATGCCCCCTGAAGTCGCTCCCGTACTTGACCACTCAACGCAGTCAGGTGGCTCCTGAGAGAGCTACCCGATAGGACCCCCTCAACCTCTAGGGCCTCGCAGACGGTACGAGCTACGCTCTGCAGCGCGTCATGCTCCCCGGTCTCGGCCTCGAGCGCCGCTTGCACTGCGGCTGAAGCCTCAGCCACCTGAGAAGCCTCTTTCTCCAACCCTGCACCCAAACAAGCAGGATGGGGTCAAGTACAAAAGAAAAATAAGCCAGGCGGGGGCAAAGCCCAATGGGACTCACCCTCAGCTTTCTCTTTCCAGCGCTGGACTTCGACCAGAGAGGCCTCGGCCCTCCCCTTCCAGTGCTGGACCTCGACCTGAGAGGCCTCGGCTGCCCGGGAAGCCTCCTTCTCTAGCTCTGTACCACACTGGGGAGTTAGGGGCCGAACGCAAGAAAAAACAAGTAAAATAAAGGGAACAGAACTCACCCTCGTACTTCTCCTTCTAGGCCAAGGCATCGACCCGGGAGGCCTCGGCCACCTTGAGGGCCTCGTCAGCCCGGGATAAGAGGGCGTCCCACTCGCCGACCGCCCAGGTCAGCTCCTCCTCCAGCTCCTTGACTCGTGCCGCCAAAGGGGTGTCCTGCTCCCGAGCCATGGCCACCTCGGCCTTCATATCTGCACAGCAAAGGCGGAGGTCCTCCACCTCTACGCTCCGTGCCGATAGAAGCTTGTTGGCGTTGGCGAGCAGGTCCTTCTGCTGCCCGAGCTTGTCCTAGACATCCCTCTCCTGACGGAGGAACAACGACTTCCTGAGGGACCGGGCCTTGAGCTCCCAGATAGGCAGAACAGGGGTCATGCATTGTGAGAAGACTCAGAACAAGACGACACCGCACGAGAAAAGAAGACGTGTACCTGGGCGACGCCGGACATATTGTCGTCCATAACGGACAGCGCCGTTCGTAGTGACTGCACCGCTAGCCAGCGATATTGCTCGAAGGAGCTCCAATGCCCCCCCTCGACCGCATCCTCAAGGGCAAATAGAGGCTCCCCCTCCGGGTCGTCCCGGCTCATACACGATACACGTGGGTGATTCCACCCGCGGGGCTCGGGTCATGCCCGCACGAGGGCCGAGTTTCCCTCACCAGAAGCCGAAACTGGCTGCTCGGCGGTGCTGGCCGCCTCAACATCTGCCGCCTCCTTCCCCCGGGAAGTATCGTCAGAAGAGGTCGGCTGAACCTCCACCTCCCGGGTGGTCTCTTGTGATGGCGGCAGGTCTCGGACCGGGGGCGGCATGAAAGCCTCAGCCGCCTCCATCTTCGTATCTCGGGCCACCGGGTCCGCCGCGCTCGCCTCCACCACTTCAGCCTCGATGGCCCTGGGATCCCCGACGCTCGGCGCCTCGACCTCAGGAGCCCCGGCCTCGGCCACCCTGGCTTCGGAGGCCCTGGGCGCCTCATCGCCCACTTGCTCCATGGCCGCTTGGGGAGCCTCTTCTTGGGCAACCAGCTCCCCTAGGTCGGCCCCGGCCGACGCCGCACCACGCTGCATGGCGGCATGCACCTCCGCCGCCCAGTGAGCGGTGGAGCTGGTGCTCACCTTCAGCGCCTTGTGCGGCGCCAAGGCAGGCACCTCCACCTGACGCTTATGGCTAGAAGCAGAAACACCCCCAAGATCAGCGTACGACCAAGGGGCAAGCAGGAGATACTACAAACTCCACCAAAAAGACACTTACCGCGAACGAGGATGCAGCCGCTTTGGCACCGCTATCCTCCTCAGCAACGGCG
Organism: Miscanthus lutarioriparius; assembly: GCA_904845875.1. NCBI lineage: Eukaryota > Viridiplantae > Streptophyta > Magnoliopsida > Poales > Poaceae > Miscanthus > Miscanthus lutarioriparius. Next base: position 84,299,514 of record CAJGYO010000006.1, read on the forward strand.
GTGGTGGCGGTAGGGGCACGGCCTCCGTGTCCGCCGGTGCCGGCCGGTCTCTGCCGGACTCCAGCGCCCCCTCGACCCTCTGCGGGGACGGTTGCATCGCCCCCGGTGCCACCTGCTCCACCTCTACCGACGAGCCCACCGGGCTAACGGCACACTTCCCCAGTGCCCGTACCTCGGGCGTATCGACTTCGGACATGGGGTGAGCGATTGCCGACCCCGGGGTGCCATCTCCTCCTCCCCCTAGAAACGCCGGGCTGCTCGCCGACGCCCCGAGCGCTATCTCCCCGACATCAGGGAGATGGTCCAGGGGACCTCACCCCCTCTCGATCCCATCATCTTCATCCGAAGAATCCTCCGATAGCGACGGCAACGGAGACAGCTCCACCGGGAGACCGTCCTGCTTTTGACGCCGGCGGCGTTTCTCCAGCGCTTCACGCTCGAGTATCTTCTTGTTGCGCCTTGCCTCCTCGGCGTCCTTCTTCTTCTTCTACGCCTCGGCATGTGCTTGGTTCGCCGCCTGCCGCCTTGCGTCCTCGGGAACGGGTGGCGGGGAGGCTCGCACATCCCTCATCCCCTATAGGAATGGCGAACGCAAGTAAGGAAACGGGAAAACAGTGAGGAACGACAAGGCCTCAGGGGCTGCGGTAGCACGTGACTTACCAGGGAAAGGTACCCCTGCGACGGGCGCATCATGATAGGGGTCAGACCACCGATCTTCAGCTTCCCATCCACCGTCTCCCTCACCCGACGTAGAACTTCCTCGTCGGAGAGGGCGGCGGCAGACATCTGGATGCCCTCAATCAGCTCATCTGGTCTCATATCGAACAGGTGTCGCTGCCGAGCCATCAGCGGCAGCACCCTCCGGTGGTGGAAGGCCACCACGACTACAGCCGCCGTAAGACAGCAGCTTCGTAGCCTCTCCAGCCCCTCTAGGAGCGGCTGCAGCTTGGGCTGCTCCTCCCTCAGGACGCCATACCTCCACTTCTCTAGACAGTCCTCCATGATCCGCCTGGTGTAGGGGGGAAGTCTGCTGTCGTCGTTACGGAGGTAGAACCAGCTGGCGTTCCAGCGGCGATTGGTTGACGTGAGCTGGGCTGGGATGTAAAGGTGCTACCGGTCTTGGCGCACCCGGAGAGTGTAGCCGCCGGCCCTCATCGTCTTCCTCGTACCCGCCATACCCATCGGCTTGGTGGTATGCGCCACTCGGAAGAGATGGAGCCACAGCTCCCAATGGGGGGCAATCCCCAGATACCCCTCGCAGACGGCGATGAAAATAGCTGCCTGCGCGATGGAGTTGGGGTTGAAGTTGTGTAGCTCCACCCCGTAGTAATGCGGGAGCGCCCGCATGAATCGGTCCGCCGGCACACCGAGACCACGCTCATGGAAAGATACGAAGCTCACGACGTACCCTTCGCGTGGCCTCGGCTCCGGCTCGCCCAACGGAGCAATCCACTCTGGTCTATCGGGGTCGGTGATCGGACGGAGAAGGCCGTCATCGACGAGCGACTGCAGCACCTCCACGGACACGTCGGACGACTCCCAAGGATCTGTTGGGAGGATGATAGGGCCGCCGGCCATTGCGCGGGGGGGGGGGAATGGTTCTACGGCGGTAAGTCTCTCTCTCTCTCGCTCGCTCGCTCTTCCTCTCTCCCTCGCCCTTCTCCCTTCTTCTCCCCGGCGCTCTCTGTTCTTAGCAATGGCTCGGAGGAAAAAAAGACAAGTGTAGGCAAGGTAAGGTGGGGAAGGGCGAGGCTCGTCATGCATTTATGCAGGAAGGGGATGAAACGGACGGGCGACGAAACCGGGGAAGTTCCCCTCAAATCTGGCATAGTTAATCTAGATCCGATTCTACCGCCCACGCGCCCACCTTTTCCTCATTAATCACACAGATGGTTATGTCCTGCCCGCTGACACCGCGTCGCATCCAACCGCAGCAAGAGCAGGCCCCGAGAAACCACCTCAAAAGGCACGCCTGCCATTGTCAGCCGATGGTAGGGGAATATTCCCCCAGCTGATTCCTTCCAGACTAAGGAACTGGGCGCCGAGCCCGTTACGGTCCAGGGGTTCGAAGGCTGGACCCCCGAGGGTTTCGACAGCCACCCCAGGACAACAGAGTCAGGGACAGCTATGGGCGAGCCCATACATGGCCGAGGCCTGAGCAAGCGATCGCTCGGGATGCCCTAAGTCGTGTCTGAGACCAGCAGGGAGTTCTTCAAATGTGATCCCACCATAGGGAGGCGCCGAGCCCCCGGGGCCAATCGAACGGCCTTGGGACCCACTAGAGAAGCCCTCTGGTACTTTTGGAGTGTGTCTCTGGACCACTAGCCGACCCCTATCAAATGGGGCACGGGCCTCCACTCGGACTTATCCAATAGCAGCTCACCCGAAGTGTCACCGCTCGCACCCACCGAGGGTAGCCTATCATATTCCACCCCTCCTTCCAAACGAAAAGGATGCGTGTGGGTCGCATAAAAAGCTAGGAGAACTCTGGATCGCCCTCTCGCTCTGTGCAAGAAGCTCGGGGGCTCTTCCTGCAACCTTGCCGAGACCCAGCGACCCAGGCTCGCACTCAAGGGGGCTCGGCAAACAAACCCCTCCTTCCGAACGAAAAGGATGCGCGAGGGTCGCATAAAAAACTAGGGGAACTCCAGATCGCCCTCTCGCTCCATGCAAGAGGCTCGGGGGCTCTTCCTACAACCTTGCCGAGACCCAGCGACCTAGGCTCGCACTCGAGGGGGGCTCGGCAAACGAACCCCTCCTTCCAAACAAAAAGGATGCGCGAGGGTCGCATAAAAAGCCAGGGGAACTCTTGATCGCCCTCTCGCTCCATGCAAGAGGCTCAGGGGCTCTTCCTGCAACCTTGCCGAGACCCAGTGACCCAGGCTCGCACTCGAGGGGGCTCGGCAAACAAGCCCCTCCTTCTGAACGAAAAGGATGCGTGAGGGTCGCATAAAAAGCCAGGGGAACTCTTGATCGCCCTCTTGCTCCATGCAAGAGGCTCGGGGGCTCTTCCTGCAACCTTATCGAGACCCGGCGACCCAGGCTAGCACTCGATGGGGCTCAGCAAACAAACCCCTCCTTCCGAACGAAAAGGATGCGCGAGGGTCGCATAAAAAGCCAGGGGAACTCCTGATCGCCCTCTCACTCCATGTGGAGGCTCGGGGGCTCTTCCTGCACCCAAAATGAAAGCAAGCCAACCAAGCTTGCACTCGGAGATTCGAAAAAACACGACAAAAGGGCACCGAGCTCGTTACGGTCTAGGGGTTCGAAGGTTGGGCCCCCCAAAGGTTTCGACAAATTACCCCAGGACAACAGAGTCAGGGACAACTATGGGCGAGCCCGTACATGGCCGAGGCCCAAGCAAGCGATCGCTCGGGATGCCCTAAGTCGTGTCCGAGAACGGCAGGGAAGTCTCAAAATGGGATCCCACCGTAGGGAGGCGCCGAGCCCCCGGGGCCAATCGAACGGCCCTAGGACCCACTAGAGAAGCCCTCTGGTACTTTTGGGGTGCGTCTCTGGACCGCGAGCCGACCCCTATCGAATGCGGCACGGACCTCCACTCGGACTTGCCCGATAACAACTCACCGGTGGTGTCACCGCTCGTGCCCACCGAGGGTAGCCTGACATATTCCACCCCTCCTTCCGATCGAAAAGGATGCGCGAGGGTCGTATAAAAAGCCAGGGGAACTCCTGATCGCCATCTCCTTATGTGCAAGAGGCTCGGGGGCTCTTCCTGCAACCTTGCCGAGACCCAGCGACCCAGGCTCACACTCGAGGGGGCTCGGCAAACAAGCCCCTCCTTCAGAACAAAAAGGATGCGCGAGGGTCGCATAAAAAGCCAGGGGAACTCCTGATTGCCCTCTCGCTCCGTGCAAGAGGCTCGGGGGCTCTTCCTGCAACCTTGCCGAGACCCGGCGACCTTGGCTCGCACTCGAGGGGGCTCGGCAAACAAACCCCTCCTTCCGAACAAAAAGGATGCGTGAGGGTTGCATAAAAAGCTAGGGGAACTCCTGATCGCCCTCTCGCTCCGTGCGGAGGCTCGGGGGCTCTTCCTACACCCAAAATGTAAGCAAGCCACCCAAGCTCGCACTCAGAGATTTGGAAAAACACGACAAAAAGGGCACCGAGCCTGTTACAGTCCAGGGGTTCGAAGGCTAGGCCCCGCCAAAGGTTTCGACAGCCACCCCAGGACAACAGAGTCAGAGACAACTATGGGCAAGCCTGTACATGGCCGAGGCCTGAGCAAGCGATCACTCGAGATGCCCTAGTCATGTCCGAGACCGGTAGGGAAGTCTTCGAATGGGATCCCACCGTAGGGAGGCGCCGAGCCCCCAGGGCCAATCGAACGGCCCCGGGACCCACTAGAGAAGCCCTCTGGTACTTTTGGGGTGCGTCTCCAGACCGCAAGCTGACCCCTATCGAATGGGGCACGGGCCTCCACTCGGACTTACCCGATAACAGCTCATCGGAGGTGTCACCGCTCACGCCCACCGAGGGTAGCCTGACATATTCCACCCCTCTTTCCGATCGAAAAGGATGCACGAGGGTAGCATAAAAAGCCAGGGGAACTCCTGATCGTCCTCTTGCACCGTGCAAGAGGCTCAGGGGCTCGTCCTGCAACCTTGCCGAGATCCAGCGACCCAGGCTCACACTCGAGGGGGCTCGGCAAACGAACCCCTCCTTCCGAGCGAAAAGGATGCGCGAGGGCCGCCGAAAAAGACAGGGAAACCACTGATCGCCCTCCCGCTCTGTGCAGAGGCTCGGGGGCTCTTCCTGCAACTAGGCCAAGTCCCAGTGACTCGAACTCGCCCTCATGGGCCCGGCAAACGTGATAAAATTCCTCGCTCAGCGGGGACAAAGCCCCTGGAGGGGTAAATCCACTCCTCCAGGGCCTCGGGGGCTACACCCGGCGGGTGCGCTCGCGCGCACCCACTGGAACTTCAAAAAAACAAAAATCCCGACGGGAGCAGCTGCAAGCCAAGTCTCGACAAACCCTCAGGGAAAGTGCTCGCACTCCCCTCGAGGCTCGGGGGCTACTGTCGGATACCACAAGAAGGGGTACCCTAAGCAAGAACCGAAAATATTGCTTAAGCCTTGTAAAAATCAAAGCCATAGGACAACCACGAGGTCTCGACAGATTCTCCGAGTCGCCCGAGGCTTGCGCCGAGGCCTCAGACGAAAGGCCAAAACTCTCCACCCCGCCGAGGCCCTCTCGCCGAGGCCCCGCCCCGCAAGGCCTCAGACGGGTAACCAATTCTCCGATTCGCCCGAGGCTAGGCTCGGCAACAACCTCGTCACCTCCGTCCCGACCGACTCCTCTGACAAAACGTCATGTCCAGTTAATGCACCCAACTACTCCCGCAACGTCAGCCGCACATTGGCGCAGTACAGGCAGAGTGACCGACGGGACAGGGGATCGGGCGCAGCAGGGGTTACCTACCACTGTGCTCATCACTGTGCCCCCTGCTGACACCCGTACTGCCCTGTGCTACCTAACTCCTGCACCAAGGACAAAGCGGCGTGGAGGGTCAAGTCCGGGTCCCTATAGTCTCGGAATCAGCATGAAAGACCAACTGCTCATCCTCCGCCTCGTCCGAGACCCCCCGGCAGAGCCTCGGATGTACTATTCCTTCTCCGCCTCGGCCGAGGCCGGGCTCGTCCCGCATCCTCGTCGCCTCCGCCTCAACCGTCCCTCTGGCGAGCCGTCCCATCCGTTTAAGTGCGCCTGGTCATACCTACTATGTCAGCCACGACTGGCAGGGTACAGCAACAGGGGCGATGGGACAGCGGTCAAATCTCCTTTTTACCATCCCCTACTGACGGTGTAGGGGTTACTGTGCCCTGTGGACACACGCTCCGCACTTTTCCACCTAAACCGGATACGACGCTGACCACCAAGACCCCCACATCATACACGGGTCACCTCCGAGGCCTCGGCAAAGCAGGCCTCGGCACGATCAGCTACAGCACCCACCCGGCCTCGGCACTCCGCCAAGTCAAGAACCCACAAGGCACGGCACGTCTCCTACAGTGGAGGCCATACTGACTAGACGTCAACAGGACTCCCACGACCTCAACAACCTCGACCCTGGCCAGCACGGCGCGCCAGTCAAGTACCGATCGCCATTCCCAACACCATGCTGCTACAGGACTGAACTACAGTAGGCTCGACGTGTAGCTCACTCATGTACTCATGGCTCCCTCCTTGCAGCTATAAAAGGAAGCAGCCAGGGATAGCTCTAGGAGAGGCGAGAAAACATACGAAAGAACCACGCTCTCACACACGCGCAAGTGACGCTCTATAACACACGCTCCCCCCGCTGCCTGAGAACAATGCCTCAAGCAGCCCGCACCACACCACGCCGAGACCTGGGACCAGCTCCCTCTCTCACCCAGCTTATAACCCCCTACTACAAGCACTTCGGTGCCAGGAATACAAGATCGATCTCTCAGACTGGACGTAGGGCACCAATTGCCTGAACCAGTATAAACCTTGCGTCTCTTTGCATCACCATCTGGTTAGGGGCACGCAGTTCACATTTACTAGTTGGTTGAGGACCCCCCGATCCAAAACACCGACACGTTGTGATCAGAGGTGGCCTAGCACTCAATGACACAAGATTTATACTGGTTCAGACAACGTGCCCTACGTCCTATTTGAGTCAGTCGGTGACTTTATTCCTGAGCCCAGGCGCTCAGAGTTTGCTGTGGGGTTATAAACGGAAAGGAGAAAGATGGGGGCTACATGAGGTCTGGTCGGACTCTGGTCTGAAGGGCCGAGAGCGATGGGAGCCCCGCTATGTGCTAAGTGTTCGAGCGTGTGCTCGGTATAACCTTAAAGTGTCTAAAGCTACAGAGGGTGAATCAATACAAGTGAACTGATCCGTCTCCTATTGGGAGAGGGCGCATCCCCTTTTATAGATGAAGGGGATAACCTTACAAGTGAGAGGGAGAGAGTGCGTATGTCACTAAGTCTTATTGCCTACGCCGGCTGGTACAAGATGATGGTTGGCGCCTACAAGACCGTTTAATGATAGATGCACGTGGGAGGATGCATCATCTTCTTCTGGTATGGCAGATGTCGATGCCTGTCATACTATTGATGCCCAGAGGCACGTAGGGTGTTTTACCATGTTCGCCTGGTGTGGTAAATGTCGCCGCCCACAACACTATTGATGCCCAGAGGCATGTGGGGGTGCCTTACCGTATTTGTCTGGTATGGGAGTTGATGGCGCCCACAACACTGTAGGGGAAAATGTCGGTGCCTACAACATTGCTTCGGTTCTGTCATGCCAGGAAGGTCGTAGGGTACTGTCCTACAGGTGTACAGGGTACGGTCCTTGGTATTGCGGTTGATTTGAGTGCCCTGCCTTACTTTATTCGTCCGTTTCCTAGTTCTTACCGAGCGGGCGTCCCCGGTTGGTCGGTCCCAGTTGGCTCTGATTGCGCCAGTCGAAGAGGAGCTATAAGCAGGGGTTCGTCACATTTCCGGTCGGAGAAGCGGGTCGGAGTCGGGAGTGGTGTTTAGCCAAGCCTTCCGGTCGGAGGCGGGCCAGAGTTGGAGGCGAGGCCTTCCAGTCGGAGAGGCGGGCCGGAGTCGGAGGCGGACACCGTTCCTTCTAGGCCAGGCTTTCCGGTCGAAGACTTGGATCGCCCTTCCGGCCTGTCGTTTTAGGTTTTTGGGCCGACCCAGAAGTTGCGCGTCGTTTGCAATGTTGTCTGCTTAGGCCGAGTCTTTATTGGGAAGCCGGTCCATGAGGGACCCCGGGTATATGAACCCGACACCAATAACATTTTTCCTAAAAATATTATCTAAATATTGGTAATATATTTACAATAATTTGGAACTTATTTAATTTTGTTCCTATTGTTTTATTGCTTGTGGATTGGTTTATTAGAAGCATGAACAAATGTGATTCAGATGACTCCAAATAGATCACCAATGAATAAATGGTTTTTTAGGGAATAAATGGTATTAGTTTCACATTTTTTATTTAAAATAAATAAGTTATGCATTTTTTAGAGTTTAAAACAAGTTTTTTTTATTTTTTATAATAGAAAACAACCTTTAAAACTAGCTAGATGACCAAATTTGTCTGAATTCAACAATTGGAGGGTGTCCGGTATTTGGTTTCATAGTTGAGGTTGAAAATCAACCTTTAGTGCAAGTGGAAGGTTGAAAAATGCACTTTATTGCTGTTTACTTGTGTTAACATGTTCTTGGATAAAGTTGGTAGAGGCATGTTATATAATTTGATGGGTTTATTTGTTTCCACACCCCTTATCGCTGTTTACTTGTGTTAACTTTCTTGTTGAATAAAAGATCCTATCCTTGTAGATCTGTACTATGAAGGCATAATAATCCAGAAATATTATGGGTAGGGCATCCGTTTCGTTCGAAGGCGCGTTGGTGGGCCTCGACACCCGCCTGAATAGCCTAACACTGCCATCCGCACGGACGCATCCATCTCGCGTTGCTCAAAATAAAAAAATCTTAGTCACTTTCGTCTCAACCGTTGCGCCCCCATCCATTCTCGAACCCACTCTCAAATTTCTCGGCCTCGCCCGCACCGCCGTGGCATGCTCCACCACGACCGCGCTACCGGCGGCCGAAACACGGCGGCGTGCTGCACCGCGCTCGAGCGTCGTCGCCTGCTGTAACACCTCTGGTGTTTTTACCTAGCATTAAAACTAGACATGTCATCATATGCATTGCAAAACATTCATAAAGTAGAAAAATTTGAATGCATTCACTAAATAAGCTTTATTTCATAAGTTGTTATTTTATGTGATGTAATGTGATCCAAAATTCCAAATAAAAATCATGACCATAGGGGTCAAATTTCATGTGATCATGTGAGACCATGTGTCATTTGACTCAAATAACCCTAATGGGCCATATAATTGGTCAAAAACCATAAGTAAGTAAAAAGGTAAACAAATCAAATTGAATTCAAATTCCAATTATAAAAGTCCTTTTTGTCCCTTTTGTCTATTTCGAAATCCATTTGGAATTTGGGGGTGTGACAAAAAGCAAAGTTGAAGCTTATTTTATAAGGATCAACTTTGGTATTCAAAGTTTTTAAAGTTTACATATAAAATTTGGAGTAATTTTGAAATGATTCAAATTCTCAAATGCACCCCAAATTCAAATTTTAAAATAGAGGCAGAATTTGAAAATGTTTGTTAAAGCAAAGTTGTAGAGCTTGAAAACTTGAGCAACTTTCATTTTTGGAGATTTTCAACTTCTTTAGAAAATTTGGGAGTAGTCTGCAAAATGAACTCAGTGGCAATTCTGTAATTCTTCAGAATAGTAGCACGACCACCGCCGGCGTCCTTTCTCTGGCCTTCCAGACACGCTCGTGGCCGCCCTCGACTTCACGCTGGCATGGGATGCTCACTGCGTGTCGTTCCCTCGCTCTCTTGGCCGTGCTATAAAGCTCCGACGCCGTCGTCTGCTTTCCTTTCTCTCCTCTGTTTCCCGACGCCGCCGTCCCAACTCCATCGAGCTCCCCTCGACTCCTCAGCGCAAGCCAGTCTCGGCAAAGCAGTGTTCCAGCTCTGTCTCCTCCTTGCGAACCCATCCCACCAACTGTGATTGTCTAAGTCCACCGAGAATCGCCGCTAGTGACCCTTCTTCCTCACGGCCGGCGACCTCACTCGAAGTTCCGTTTCACTACGGCCAGCGTCATCCGGTGAGCCGTTGTCCTTGCTTGTTATCTCTACAGCTTTGTCTCGATGCTGTGGTGCTTAATCCATTCTTGCTTGGTCATTTTGCCCACTGCAGTCATCGGAACTCTGTCGCCGACGAAGTCTGCTCCGCCGTGACCGTTGTCACCGTCGACCCGCGTTACCGTAGCTTCTCCGGTCTCGTTCTTTGCTTCAACACGTTCGAGGTGAGCTGCTGATCCTTTCTAAGCCTTTTGTTTGATCTCTACCGACCTTGTTTCATCGGCATAGCGCTGTTGTGCCACCATGTCCGCCATGGCCGGTGTAGTGCTCGATTCTGGCCGCGTAGGGTCTCGGTTGTGCCACCAATCATTGCGCCTTGTTGTAGTGATCACCGTGATGCCTTTGCCTTCGCCATTAGACTCACCGGTGGTGAGTTAGTGTCGGTCAGCGCCGTCGTCGTCGCGGTCAAAGCCGAAGCTTAGGGATGACAAGTGGGTCCCGTATGTCAGCGACTGTGTAGTTCAAATGGAATTTTTCTATTTTCAGAAATAGATGAATAATGTATGTTTTTGTTATTTTTGTGTAGATTTATTTAGAGCTCCAAAAATTATGAAAATTTGTGTGTAGCTTCTTTACATGTTCTATTATGGTTTAAAAATATGAAACTCGAAATTTGATAAATTTTTAATGTGCAAAAATTCAGTCCATTAATTGATAAATGTAATTTCCATGATTTTTGTAGGCCACTGTATAACTTCAAAAATTATGAAATTTCTTTTGGTACACTAATTTGTCATGAGGAAGCTTACATAAAATTTTGAGGTCATTTGGAATAAGTTCATTTTTAGTTTAATTCCAAATTTAATTCAAAAAAATGGATAAAAGCAAACCCTAAGTGCTAGTTTAGGGTTTGATCTTGTTTTGGTCGTATTTTGTGACCAGTAGGGTTTCAAGGTCAATTTGGTCAAGTCACTTGTGTGGTCCTTGATGATAGAATTGCAAGTTGGTTTTGTTGGCTTGCAACTGTACCGCGAAGGAAAGTTGTATTCAAGGTGTTATTATATTTCATGCACCATGAAAGCATCATGTTTACATTATCATCATGTTGAAGATATGTCATTATTTCGTGTAGAATCCGAGAGTGAACCGATTCTAGTTGAGCAAGTTGTGGAAGAATCCCCGGTTGTCTCGAGATTCGATATTTGTGGTACTGATCCGGAACCTGAGATCGTCAACGAAGGCAAGCCCCGGTTTATGCATTAAACCATTACCTTGTTTACTTTGAAAAGTTTATCACCTATGTTACTTATTGCATTAAGTTGATTTATTCAATTGTTACATACTTGATGCATTGCCTACCTTGTTAATTGTTTACCATCCTTGAAGATGATTTTATTTACAAAGGCGTAGAATGCTTAATATGCTTTATGGTAGGCTTTCAAAGTAAAAGTTTCGATACAATCAAAGATGGCATATTGGCCAAAGAAAGAAAGAAGATAGAATGAACTAGAGACTAGTCGGGTGACTTATCTTGAATGTTGGGTAATGTTGCCGACTATGTCGCTTAAAGGCCACTCATTATGGATCTTCTGAACGAGACACTTTGTAGTACTGGTCACATACTCCGGTAAGCCTACTTCGGCTAATTCAATACTAAGACGAATGCCCACGCACTGGGAGTGAAGAGATGGCAGGAGTAGCGTGTACCCTCGTGGCTGGAATGTGGCCGGATTTGAGGTGTGCTGTGCTCTCGGGTGGCGTGGAGACGGCTTAGTATAGGAGGATCCGGTAGCGAGGTTGATATATGCAAGATTAAGTTCTACATATGTCGTGTGATAAGGAATCCCCAGCTGGGACTTGAATCAATTCGAATTGCCGGTGCTCCACGGATATGGAGACTCGATTCGTTACAGAAGCAATGCAGGACTGGTGAATTACTAAAACATGAGAAAAGGAATGGAATGAGAAGGATTGGATTATGGGATATGAACACTTAGTTTGAAATAATGAACTAAATGGACTTAGGGGTAAAAACTTGAAAGTAGGATCAAGAATAGTAAGCTTTTGGCAAAGTACTTTTGGATCTTGCTGCATCCTTACCTTGTCCCAACACCTGCATCCCTAAGACCTTCACCCCTTTTTCGTCGGGTCAGTCTTGTTGAGTACTTTTGTACTCAGGGTTTGTTAACCCTTGTTGCAGGTGAGTCGCATGCGCAGGCTTGTTTTGGTCCCTGCTGCATGTCAGTGTTTGAAGTCGATGAAGATGAGGAATGATGAATGGCCTTTGGACAAGGCACTAGTTTGTGTGAAATGAATAATGTTAATGTAATATTATCCCGCTACTATTTTTGTATGACACTTATGGTTTTGTATGTTTGAAACAACTTGTTTGTAATATTAAAACTTAAGTCTTCCGCTTTACAATCTCTGGTATGCATATCGAAAACTGTTGTAATCTACAATGTCTATGATTGGGATCCTGTTTGGAAAAGATTCATGGATGATTCGGGTTTCCTGAGGACACCCGACAGATCTGTTAAGTTGTTGGGAACTCGTGTACGCTATCAGACGTCTGTTGAGACATCGATAGGTGCACGTGGGCCCGATTTCTTAGGAGGTTCTGCCACAGCTGGTATTAGAGCGAGTCCTATCTAAGATCATTGTAGGTTACTTTTTAAAACCTTCAAACTGATTTGGATCAAAGAAATTAAACTTGATATTTTAAAGCTCAAATTTCTTTCTTCTTACCTCTGATCTAGCCTCAATCCTATCTTATTTGAATGTTTGTGGCGGATAATATGACTAGGTTTGTCCTATGTATTAAAAATCTAGTACTTTTGATTGTATAAATCTTTTGTACTCGGATTCATAAGATCGATTCATGCATCATGCTTGAACACCTTGCATAATAATTCCATTAAAAGTGGTTGGGTAAGTAATGTCAATCCCGTTCTTGCTAACCTCCATTATCCTCAAGCTATCCTTATAGTCCTACCCTAACTTCTATAGGCTATGGCAAAGACCAAGATAACCGCATGCAAGTCCACTGGACCTCACGGAGTCCCTCGCCACCAGTTGGCACCGCGTAACCGTGAGCTTGGTGAAGGAAGTTCCAAGACCCTAGGAGATGAAGGATCTTCAAGCAATCCCGCCAACATCGAGAACCTTAACAAGGAGCTCAACACTCTTCGTCGAGCTCATGCCAAATATCAAGAGAAGCTGGCGGAAATGCAAAGGGCCATCACCATGACCATGGAGCTACGGAATGAAGCCTGGACACTAGAGGATGCGGCCAACGAACGCGTCCATGAGTTGGAGTTCTACGTAGAAGACCTGGAGATGGACAATGCCATTCTTCATGAGAATGTCCACATGATGTACGCTCAACTTCATCCTTCGCATGGGGATGGTGAAGTTATAGATGAAGAAATGATTGTAGATCCAGAAGAAGTCTATAATGAAGAAGAGGAGGAGGATCTTGAGGAATTAGTGTACTTCTCAGATGAAGATGAGGTTGCATCCGATATGGACCCGGACACCGATGACTGAGAGCTTAGAGTAGTGATAGTTCCTTTACTAGTTTTCTAGTAAACCAGGGATATCTTGTGGGATACAAGACATGTAATATAAATAAGTAACCCTTTGTAGCATGAAACCTTTTAACTGCTTTCAATAAAATAATAATGTAAATAAACGTGTCTCTCTAACAGATGCCTCGTCCTAACACCCGAACTGGTGCAAGTACCTCGCAAGACAATGATGATATCCCAAATCCTCCAGCAATGCCTCCGACTATGGCAGATGCCATAACTGCACTCATCTATGCAACGGCAGAGAATGCTAGGTTGTTAAGGGAAATGGCTCAGAATCAACAGGCACCACACCCTAATCATGGCCGCCGTAATAATGGAAATGACGAGTCAACCTATATTGATTTTACTGACACATGTCCGCCTGTGTTCTCTAAGGCAGAAGAGCCTTTAGAAGCTAACGATTGGCTTCGAACAATGGAGCAAAAGTTTGAGCTGATTCTCTGTACCGAGATTCAGAAACCAAGGTTTGTGGCACAGCAACTCCGAAGAGCTACTGGTGCCTGGTGGGCAAATTTGGTAGTTGTACAGCCCGCTGGTCACCAAATCACCTAGATGGAGTTTAAGGATGCCTTCAGGGCACACTATATTCCAGATGGTGTGATGACCACGAAGTCAGAAGAGTTCCTGGCTCTTAAGCAAGGGGAGCACCCGGTGATGCACTATGTTGGGCGTTTCAATCACCTGTCACAGTATGCTATAGAGTATGTGAATACTGACAGGAAGAAGAAGAATCATTTCATGAGAGGCATGAACACCAAACTTCAGACCATGATGGCAACTTGTGGCAACACAACATATCATGAGACTGTCAACATTGCTATCGCTTCAGAGGAGAATTACCGGCGACACAAGGAGGCGAAGAAAAAGAGAGCATTTGCTTCCGGATCGTCGAGTGGAAAGCGTCAAAAGATGGTCTACCATCCTTAGAATCATGGTCGTGTACCATTCCACCCACAACAAAGCCAAAGCAGGCATCAAATATTTATTCGCCCTGGAACTAATACGCCTTATCCTCATCAAGCACCGCAGCAGCAAAATAATACAAATAATGCAAACCGCACTGCTACTCCCTAGAATCACAATTATCCATGTTATAATTGTGGTAAAACCGGACACTTTTTCCGAGAATGTTCGTATCCCAGGAAGAGTAATCCTAATGCACCTAAAGCCCCTGTTGCTCAAGCTCAGAATCAGTACAAGAGCAATGCTCAGAACAGTCAGAAGGGTCAGGCTGAGAAGAAAACTGGAAGTGTCTTCTATACTCAGGTGGAATCTATTCCAGAAGGAGAACCAGTAATGATTGGTATGTTTCCCGTTGCTAAGCACCCTGCAATTACCTTATTTGATTCTGGTGCATCCCATACATTCATCAATCGTACATTTGTTGTGAAGCATGGGATACCTATTGGGGAAACAAAAGAACCATATCATATACAGTCGCTCGGGGGACGAATCTGTACAAGGGAGATAGTTCAGCATGTACCTATTGATTTGGGAGGACATGAGTTCCCTACCAATATGTTGATATTAAAGGATCAAGATATAGATGTGATCCTTGGTATGAACTGGTTAACTCAACACGAGGCTGTCATAGATGTCATGCGTAGAACCATAAGGGTAAATGTACCTGGTAGCAAAACCCAACTTCTCATCCAACTTCCCTTTCCTAAGAGTACGGTTGGAACAGTCTGTGCAACTACCGTTGAAGAAGCCGAGAACATTCCTGTGGTAAGTGAATTTATGGATATCTTTCCCGATGATCTGCATGGACTGCCACCAGACCGAGATGTGGAGTTTAGAATTGACCTGAAACTAGGAACGGCACTTATGTCCAGAAGAGCATATAGGATGCCACCCAAAGAACTAGCAGAATTAAAAATCCAACTACAAGAGTTGTTAGACAAGGGTTTCATTCAACCCAGTTCATCACCTTGGGGATGCCCTGCTATCTTTGTGAAGAAAAAGGACCAAACCTTAAGGTTATGTGTTGACTATCGGCCGTTAAATGAAGTCACCATAAACAACAAATACCCCTTACCCCGAATTGATTTGCTTTTTGATCAACTTGCGGGAGCTAAGGTGTTCTCGAAGATAGACTTGAGATCAGGCTATCACCAGATTAAGATCAGACGAGAAGATGTGCCGAAGACAGCGTTTACTACCCGATATGGTCTATATGAGTATTTAGTCATGTCTTTGGAGCTGACCAATGCCCCGGCTCATTTCATGTACCTGATGAACTCAGTTTTCATGCCCGAGTTAGATAAGTTTGTAGTGGTATTCATTGATGACATTCTTATCTATTCTAAGAGCAAAGAAGAACATGCAGAACATCTCCGCATTGTTCTACAACGATTAAGAGACCACCAATTATATGCCAAATTCAGCAAATGCGCATTCTGGTTAGAGGAAGTACAATTTTTGGGCCATGTGTTATCTGCTGAAGGTATAGCTGTTGATCCGAGCAAGGCAGAAGAAGTCCTTAACTGGAGAGCACCTACCACTGTTCATCAAGTTGGTAGTTTTCTGGGGTTGGCAGGTTACTATCGTCAGCTCATCCCTGACTTCTCCAGAATTGAGAAGCCAATTACTGAACTGCTGAAAAATCAAACTAAGTTTGTATGGTCAACAGAATGTGAGAAGGCCTTTCAAACATTAAAGAAGTTGCTGACAACTGCACCAGTATTAGCGCAACCTGATATCGAGAGGCCGTTTGATATCTATTGTGATGCATCTGGAATTGGTATTGGCTGTGTTCTTATACAAGAAGGTAGAGTCATAGCATATGCTTTCAGACAACTCAAGAAGCATGAAGAACATTATCCCACCCATGATCTTGAATTAGCCGCTGTTGTTCATGCACTCAAGGTTTGGCGACATTATTTATTGGGCAATATCTGTCATATTTATACGGATCACAAAAGTTTGAAATATATCTTCACTCAGTCAGAGCTAAATATGAGGCAAAGAAGATGGTTAGAACTTATCAAAGATTATGACTTAGAAGTGCATTATCATCCGGGCAAGGCTAATGTGGTTGCCGATGCCCTGAGTCGCAAGAGTCATTACCATTGTCTGACTATGAAACCTATGCAACGAACATTGTGTCAAGAGATGGAGCATCTGAATTTACAAATCATAGAACAAGGTTCCCTATCCAATATTGCAGTTGAGTCCACTATCAAAGATCAGATCATTGCTGCTCAACGGAAAAGTAAGGGTATAGCCCATATCAAAGATAAAGTCAGATCTGGAAAACCAACATGTTTCAATATTGATGAATCCAATGTCGTATGGTTCAAAGATAGCTTGGTAGTACCCAAAAGTCTGGAGCTATGAAAGCAGATTCTTGATGAAGCTCATTCTACAAGATACTCCATTCATCCAGGTAGCAACAAAATGTATCATGATCTGAGAAAGAGATATTGGTGGACCAAAATGAAAATAGAAATAGCTCAATATATGGCCAAATGTGATACTTGTCAGAGAGTCAAAGTGGTTCACCTGAAGACTATAGGTCCATTACATTCATTGCCAGTTCCTTCTTGGAAGTGGGAAGATATCTGTATGGACTTCATCGTGGGGTTGCCTAGGACATCTGCAGGCTACAATTCAATATGGGTGATTGTTGATCGCCTAACCAAGATAGCTCATTTCTTGCCAGTCAGAGATAAATATCGAGCGGAACAGTATGAAAAGCTTTATCTTGATAGAATTTTTAGTCTGCATGGGGCACCCAAGACCATCGTCTCTGACAGAGGTTCATTGTTCGTATCCAAGTTTTGGAAAAGTTTACATGAGTCTTTGGGAACCAAACTTATTCACAGTTCTGCTTATCATCCGCAAACTGAAGGACAGACTGAGAGGGTAAATCAAATTCTTGAAGATATGTTAAGAGCATGCGTTCTTTCCTATGGTGCTATATGGGATGAATGCCTTCCCTTAGCTGAATTCTCATATAACAATAGCTATCAAAAGAGCATTAAAATGACAGCATTCAAAGCATTGTATGGCCGTAGATGCCAGACACCTTTAAATTGGTCAGAAGCTAGAGAACGTTGGTTCTTTGGACCGGATGTGGTCAAGGAAGCTGAAGAGAAAGTTAAACTCATACAAGCTAATATGAAGGTAGCTCAATCCTGATAGAAAAGCTATGCTGATAAAAGGAGATGACCACTAGAATTCATAGTGGGAGATCATGTCTACCTCAAGGTATCGCCGATGAAAGGAGTTCATCGTTTTGGGATTCGGGGAAAGTTGGTGCCCCGTTATGTCGGTCCTTTTTAAATCCAACGATGTGGACCGGTCGCCTATCACGTCAAGCTACCAGATCACATGTCAGCTGTGCATGATATCTTCCATGTATCCCAGTTGAAGAAGTGTCTTCAAGTACCTGACCAAGTGATCGACTTTGGTGATGTAGAACTAGAACCTGACTTGACTTATGCCGAGTACCCCATTAGAGTCTTAGATCAGAAAGATCGAATTACTCGAAGACGTACAATCAAGTTCTACAAAGTACAATGGAACCAACATACTGAAGAAGAAGCTACTTGGGAGTCCGAGGATTTCTTAGAAGAAAACTTTCCTGACTTCTTTGCTTCTATCTAGTTGCAATACCTTGTAACACCTCTGGTGTTTGGACCTAGAACTAAAACTTGGCATGTCATCATAAGCATTGCAAAGCATTCATAAAGTAGAAAATTTTGAATGCATTCACTAATAAGCTTTATTTCATAATGTTATTATTTCATGTGATGCGATTCAAAACCCTAAATAAAGATCATGACCACAAGGGTCAAATTTCATGTGATCAAGTGAGGCCATATGTCTTTTGACTCAAATAACCCTAATGGGCCATGTTACTGGTCAAAAATCAAAATTTAAGTAAAAGGAAGACAAATCAAATTTGAATTCAAATTCAATTTATAAAAGTCCTTTTTGTCCCTTTTGGATATTTCAAAATCCATTTGGAATTTGGGGTTGTGACAAAAAGCAAAGTTGGAGCATATTTTATAAGGATCAACTTTGGTATTCAAAGTTTTTCAAGTTTACATATAAAATTTGGAGTAATTATGAAATTATTCAAATACTCAAATGCACCCCAAATTCAAATTTCAAAATGGAGGCAGAATTTGAAAATATTTCTAGAAGCAAAGTTGTAGAGTTTGAAAAATTGAACAACTTTCATTTTTGGAGATTTTCAACTTCTTGAGAAAATTTGTGAGTAATTTGAAAAATGGACGCAGTGGCAGTTCTGTAAATTTTTCAAAAAATCAACCTCCACCTCTCTGCTTGCCGCCGGTGCCACGCGGAGATCACCGCTGATTGGATTTCGCCGCTTACACGCGCAGTGAAACGCCAATACCTCCGTGGCGAGTTCGCCCGTGTGCTGTCAACACCGCACGCCCTCCTTCTTGCTATAAATAGGAGCACGCCGTCGTCATTTCAGAGTTTTTCCGTCGACTGTTCGCCACCGCTGTCTTGCCCGCACTCGCGCAATTCGTCCTCGCCGTAGTATCTAGGGCCAATTGCTTTGGCCAGAAGCTCCGCCTCGTCTTCCTGCTCATCCCAAGCCCGATCGTGTCGCTCCTGGAAGTCCAGCGCCGCCGCGTGACTTCGTCTTCTTCAGAGCCGGCCGGAGCTCCGCCATCCTCGGTCTCACGTGGTCCCGTCGATTCGGTACATCTCCGTCTTCACCGAGCCTACCTACGTGATCACGGTGAGCTTCTGAAAGTGAAAACCGTTTCGCTTTAGTCCCTACTGCAGCGTCACCATGGCTACGCCGTACACCGTCGTTCCTAGTCCGCCATGCTCGGCGTGGAGGTGTCTCTAGGGCACCTTTTTCCTTTCTGATAGCTGAGATTGGTTCGGGGGAAGTAGTAGATCATTTTGGTGAGGTCTGTTTCGCCGGAGCATCACCGTCGGCGCATTTTGCGGCCGGTCAGTGAGGGCAGCGCCGTCGTGATAGGTTTGAGTCACTGACGGGTGGGGTCAGCCTGTCAGTGCAAGTGAGGAAGAAGAACAGTGACGATTTTTATTTTCTGAATTTGTGAATAGTGCTGAAACTTTGGGAATTTGTAGGAAATTCATGATAGCTCTAAAAATTCTGAAATTTTGTGTGTAGCTTCTGTACATGCTCTAGTATGGTTTAAAAATTTGAAACTTGAAATTTGAATAAATTTTTAATGTTCAAAAATTCAGTCCATTAATTAATAAATGCAATTTCCATGATTTTTGTAGTCAACTGTATAGCTCTAAAACTTATGAAATTTATTTTGGTACACTAATTTGATATGAGGAAGCTGACATAAAATTTTGAGGTCATTTGGAACAAGTTTATTTTTGGGCTTATTTTAAATTAATTAAAAAGTTAATAAAAGCAACCCTAATTGTTAGGGTTAGGGTTTAATTTTTGTTTGGGACAGGTTGTGTGACCAGTAGGGTTTCAAGATCCATTTGGTCGAGTCCCATGTATGGTTTTTGATGGTAGGATTGCAAGTTGGTTTTGTTGGCTTGCAACTATACCGTGAAATAAAATCATTTGCGGGGTGTTGTTACATTTCATGTACCGTGAAAGCATCATGTTTACATTATTATCATGTTAAAGCATATGTTATCATTTCGTGTAGAACCCGAGAGTGAAACGATTCTAGTTGAACAAGTGCTGGAAGAATACCCAGTTGTCGCGGGATTTGGTAATTGTGGTACTGATCCGAACCTGAGATCGTCAACGAAGGCAAGCCCCGGTTTATGCATTAAACCATTCTTTTGTTTACTTTCAAAAGTCTATCACCTATGTTACCTATTGCATTAAGTTGATTTATTCAAATGTTACCTACTTGATGCATTGTCTACCTTGTTAATTGTTTACCATCCTTGAAGATGATTTCATTTACAAAGGCGTAGAATGCTTAGTATGCTTTATGGTAGGCTTTCAAAGTAAAAGTTTCGATACAATCAAAGATGGCATACTGGCCAAAGAAAGAAAGAAGATAGAATGAACTAGAGACTAGTCGGGTGACTTATCTTGAATGTTGGGTAATGTTGCCGACTATGTCGCTTAAAGGCCACTCATTGTGGATCTTCCGAACGAGACACTTTGTAGTCTCGGGTCACATACTCCGTAAGCCTACTTTGGCTAATCCGATACTAAGATTTAATGCCCACGCACCGGGAGTGGTGAGATGGCGGGAGTAGCATGTACCCTCGTGGCTTGAATGTGGCGGATTTGAGGTGTGTCTTTGTGCTCTCGGGTGGCGTGGAGACGGCTTAGTATGGGAGGATCCGTAGCGCGAGGTTGATATATGCAAGATTAAGTTCTACATATGTCGTGTGATAAGGAATCCCACCGGGACTTGAATCAATTCGAATTGCCGGTGCTCATGGATATGGAGACTCGATTTATTACGGAAGCAATGCAGAACTGGTGAATTACTAAAACTTGAGAAAAGGAATGGAATGAGAAGGATTGAAACATGGGATATAAACACTTAGTTTGAGATATTGAACTAAAGTACTTAGGGGTAAAACTTGAAACTAGGATCAAGAATAGTACGCTTTTAGCAAAGAACTTTTGAATCTTTCTACATCATTACCTTGACCCAACACCTGCATCCCTAAGACCTTCACCCTTTTTCATCAGGTCAGTCTTGTTGAGTACTTTTTGTACTCAGGGTTTGTTAACCCTTGTTGCAGGTGAGTCGCATGCATGCATGTGCTTGTTTTGGTCCCCTCGCCGCATGTCGATTGTATGAAGTCGATGACGATGAGGAATGATGAATGGCCTTTGGACAAGGCACTAGTTTGTGTGAAATAAATAATGTTAATGTAATATTATCTCGCTACTATGGTTGTATGACACTTATGGTTATATAAGTTTAAAACAACTGGTTTGTAATATTAAACTTAAGTCTTCCGCTTATTTACCTCTGGTATGTATATTGAAAAATATTGTAATCTGCAATGACTGTGATTGGGATCCTGTTTGAAACGTGGATGATTCGGGTTTCCCAAGGACACCCGACAGACCTGTTAAGTTGTTGGGAACTTGTGTACACTATCTAAGGTCTGTTGAGACATCGAGAGGTGCACGTGGGCCCAATTTCTTAGGAGGTTCATGCCACAGCTGGTATCAGAGCAGGTCCTATCTAAGATCATTGTAGGTTGCTTTTGAAAACCTTCAAACTAATTTAGATCAAAGAAATTAAACTGGATATTTTGAGTTCAAATTTCTTTCTTCTTTCCTCTAATCTAGCCTCAATCTTGTCTTATTTAAAAGTTTGTGGCGGATAATATGATTAGGTTTGTCCTATGTATTAAAAATCTAGTACTTTTGATTGTATAAATCTTTTGTACTCGGATTCATAAGATCGATTCATGCATCATGCTTGAACACATTGCATAATAATTCCCCTTAAAAGTGGTTGGGTAAGTAATGTCAATCCCATTCTTGCTAACCTCCATTATCCTCAAGCTATCCTTATAGTCCCATCGTAAATTCTACAGGCTATGGCAAAGACCAAGATAACTACACGCAAGTCCACTAGACCTCACGGAGTCCCTCGTCACCAGTTGGCACCGCGTAACCGTGAGCTTGGTGAAGGAAATTCCAAGACCCTAGGAGATGAAGGATCTTCAAGCAATCCCGCCAACATTGAGAACCTTACCAAGGAGCTCAACACTTTTCGTCGAGCTCATGCCAAAGATCAAAAGAAGCTGGCGGAAATGGAAAGGGACATCACTAAGAATACCGAGTTGAGGAATGAAGCCTAGACACGAGAGGATGCGGCTAATGAACGCATCCATGAGTTGGAGTTCTACGTAGAAGACCTGGAGATGGACAATGCCATTCTGCATGAGAATGTCCACCTGTTGTATGCTCAACTTCATCCACCTCATGGGGATGGTGAAGTTACAGATGAAGAAATGATTGTAGCTCCAAGAGAAGTCGAGAATGAAGAAGAGGAGGAGGATCCTGAGGAGTTAGTGTACTTCTTGGATGAAAGTGAGGTTTCATCCGATATGGGCACGGATGCCGATAACTGAGAGCTCGTAGTAGTAATAGTTCCTTTACTGCTTTCTTAGTAAACCAGGGTTGTCTTGTGGGATACAAGACATGTAATTTAAATAAGTAACCCTTTGTAGCATGAAACCCTTTAAATGCTTTTAATAAAGAATAATGTAAGTAAACGTGTTCTCTAACAGATGCCTCGCATTAACACCCGAACTGGTGCTGGTACTTCGCAAGACAATGATGAAGTCCCAAATCCTCCACCAATGCCTCCGAGTATGGCAGATGCCATAACTGCACTCGTCTATGCAATGGCCGAGAATGCTAGGTTGTTAAGGGAAATGGCTCAGAACCAACAAGCACCACACCCTAATCATGGCCGTCGTAATAATGGAAATGATGAGACAACCTATGTTGATTTTACTGACACACGTCCACCTATGTTCTCTAAGGCAGAAGAGCCTTTAGAAGCTGACGATTGGCTCCGAACAATGGAGCAAAAGTTTGAGCTGGTTCGCTGTACTGAGATTCAAAAACCAAGGTTTGCGGCACAGCAACTTCGAGGAGTTGCTGGTGCCTGGTGGGCAAATTTGGTAGCTGTACAACCCGCTGGTCACCAAATCACCTGGATGGAGTTTAAGAATGCCTTCAGGGAACACTATATTCCAGATGGTGTGATGACCATGAGTTAGAAGAGTTCCTGGCTCTTAAGCAAGGGGAGCACCCGGTGATGCACTATGTTGGGCGTTTCAATCACCTGTCACAGTATGCTATAGAGTATGTAAATACTGACAGGAAAAAGAAGAATCATTTCATGAGAGGTCTGAACACCAAACTTCAGACCATGATGGCAACTTGTGGCAATGCAACTTATCATGAGACTGTCAACATTGCTATCGCTTCAGAGGAGAATTACCGTCGACACAATGAGGCGAAGAAGAAGAGAGCATTTGCTTCTGGATTGTCGAGTGGAAAGTGTCAAAAGGTGATCTACCATCCTCAGAATCATGGCCGTGCATCATTCCGCCCACAACAAAGCCAAAGCAGGCAGCAAATCTTTATTCGTCCAGCAACTAATACGCCTTATACTCATCAAGCGCCGCAGCAGCAAAATAATACAAATAATGCAAACCACAATGCTACTCCCCAGAATCACAATTATCCATGCTATAATTGTGGTAAAACTAGACACTTTTCCTGAGAATGTCCATATCCTAGGAAGAACAATCCTGATGCACCCAAAGCCCCTGTTACTCCAGCTCAGAATCAGAACAAGGGCAATACTCAGAACAATCAGAAGGGACAGGCTGAGAAGAAAACTAGAAGGGTCTTCTATACTCAAGTGGAAGCTATTCCAGAAGGAGAACCAGTAATGATGGGTATGTTTCCCATTGCTAAGCATCCTACAATTACCTTATTTGATTCTGGTGCATCCCATACATTCATCAATTGTACATTTGTTGTGAAGCATGTGATAGCTATTGGGGAAACAAAACAGCCCTATCATATACAGTCGCCCGGGGGACAAATCTGTACAAGGGAGGTAGTTCAGCATGTACCTATTGATTTGGGAGGTTATGAGTTCCCTACCAATATGCTGATATTAAAGGATCAAGATATAGATGTGATCCTTGGTATGAACTGGTTAACCCAACACAGGGCTATCATAGATGTCTTGTGTAGAACCATAAGGGTAAATGCACCTGGCAGCAAAACCCAACTTCTCATCCAACTTCCCTTCCCTAAAAGTACAGTGGAAACAGTCTGTGCAACCATTGTTGAAGGAGCCGAGAAAATTTCAGTGGTATGTGAGTTTACGGATGTCTTTCCCGATGATCTGTCTGGTTTGCCACCAGACCGAGACATAGAATTCAGAATTGATCTGAAACCAGGAACAACACCAGTATCTAGAAGAGCATATAGGATGCCACCCAAAGAACTAGCAGAATTAAAAATGCAACTACAAGAGTTGTTAGATAAGGGTTTCATTCAACCCAGTTCATCACCTTGGGGATGCCCTGCTATTTTCGTGAAGAAGACCAAACCTTGAGGTTATGTGTTGACTATCGGTCGTTAAATGAAGTCACCATCAAGAACAAATACCCCTTACCCCGAATTGATTTGCTTTTTGATCAACTTGTGGGAGCTAAGGTTTTCTCGAAGATAGACTTGAGATCAGGCTATCACCAGATTAAACTCAGACGAGAAGATGTGCCGAAGACAGCATTTACTACCTGATATGGTCTATATGAGTATTTAGTCATGTCTTTTGGGCTGACCAATGCCCCGGCTCATTCCATGTACCTGATGAACTCAGTTTTCATGCCCGAGTTGGATAAGTTTGTAGTGGGATTCATTGATGACATTCTTATCTATTCTAAGAGCAAAGAAGAACATGTGGAACATCTCCACATTGTTCTACAACGATTAAGAGATCACCAATTATATGCCAAGTTCAGCAAATGTGAATTCTGGTTAAAGGAAGTACAATTTTTAGGTCATGTGTTATCTGCTAAAGGTATAGCTATTGATCCAAGCAAGGTAGAAGAAGTCCTTAATTGGAAAGCACCCACAACTGTACATCAAGTTCGAAGTTTCCTGGGGTTGGCAGGGTATTACCGTCGGTTCATCCCTGACTTCTCCAGAATTGCGAAGCCAATTTCTGGACTACTGAAAAATCAAACTAAGTTTATATGGTCAACAGAATGTGAAGAGGCCTTTCAGACATTGAAGAAGTTGCTGACAACTGCACCAGTATTAGCACAACCTGATATCGAGAGGCCATTTGATATCTATTGTGATGCATCTGGAATTGGAATTGGTGACATTATTTATTGGGCAATATATGTCATATCTATACGGATCATAAAAGTTTGAAATATATCTTTACTCAGTCAGAGTTGAATATGAGGCAAAGAAGATGGTTAGAACTTATCAAAGATTATGACTTAGAAGTGCATTATCATTCGGGCAAGGCTAATGTGGTTGCCGATGCCCTGAGTCACAAAAATCATTGCCATTGTCTGACTGTGAAACCTATGCAACGAACATTAGATGGAGCATCTGAATTTACAAATCATAGAACAAGGTTCCCTGTCTAATATTGCAGTTGAGTCCACTATCAAAGATCAGATCATTGCTGCTCAACAGAAAAGTAAGGCATAGCCCATATCAAGGATAAAGTCAGATCTAGAAGATCAACATGTTTCAAGATTGATGAATCAGATGTCGTATGGTTAAAAGATAGATTGGTAGTACCCAAACATCTAGAGATTGACACATTTCCTTTCCATTACTTAGCCTTAAGTTTTAAATCTTGGGACGAGATTACTTTAAGGGGGAAGGGTTGTAACACCTCTGGTGTTTGGACCTAGAACTAAAACTTGGCATGTCATCATATGCATTGCAAAGCATTCATAAAGTAGAAAATTTTGAATGCATTCACTAATAAGCTTTATTTCATAATGTTGTTATTTCATGTGATGCGATTCAAAACCCTAAATAAAGATCATGACCACATGGGCCAAATTTCATGTGATCAAGTGAGGCCATGTGTCTTTTGACTCAAATAACCCTAATGGGCCATGAAACTGGTCAAAAATCAAAATTTAAGTAAAAGGAAGACAAATCAAATTTGAATTCAAATTCAATTTATAAAAGTCTTTTTTGCCCCTTTTGGATATTTCAAAATCCATTTGGAATTTGGGGTTGTGACAAAAAGCAAAGTTGGAGCTTATTTTATAAGGATCAACTTTGGTATTCAAAGTTTTTCAAGTTTACATATAAATTTGGAGTAATTTTGAAATTATTGAAATACTCAAATGCACCCCAAATTCAAATTTCAAAATGGAGGTAGAATTTGAAAATATTTCTAGAAGCAAAGTTGTAGAGTTTGAAAAATTGAACAACTTTCATTTTTGGAGATTTTCAACTTCTTGAGAAAATTTGTGAGTAATTTGAAAAATGGACGCTGTGGCAGTTCTGTAAAATTTTCAAAAAAATCAACCTCCACCTCTCTCCTTGCCGCTGGTGCCACGCGGAGATCACCGCCGATCGGATTTCGCCGCTTACACGTGCAGTGACACTCCAATACCTCCGTGGCGAGTTCGCCCGTGTGCTGTCAACACTGCACGCCCTCCTTCTTGCTATAAATAGGAGCACGTCGTCGTCATTTCGGAGTTTTTCCGTCGACTGTTCGCCGCCGGTGTCTTGCCCGCACTCGCGCAATTCGTCCTCGCCGTAGTATCTAGGGCCAATTGCTTTGGCCAGAAGCTCCGCCTCGTCTTCCTGCTCATCCCAAGCCCGATTGTGTCGCTCCTGGAAGTCCAGCGCCGCCGCGTGACTTCGTCTTCTTCAGAGCCGACTGGAGCTCCGCCATCCTCGGTCTCACGTGGTCCCGTCGATTCGGTACATCTCCGTCTTCACCGAGCCTACCTACATGATCACGGTGAGCTTTTGAAAGTGAAAACCGTTTCGCTTTAGTCCCTACTGCAGCGTCACCGTGGCTACGCCGTACACCGTCGTTCCCAGTCCACCATGCCCGGCGTGGAGGTGTCTCCAGGGCACCTTTTTCCTTTCTGATAGCTGAGATTGGTTCGGGGAAAGTAGTAGATCATTTTGGTGAGGTCTGTTTCGCCGGAGCATCACCGTCGGCGCATTTTGCGGCCGGTCAGTGAGGGCAGCGCCGTCGTGACAGGTTTGAGTCACTGACGGGTTGGGTCAGCTTGTCAGTGCAAGTGAGGAAGAAGAACAGTGATGATTTTTATTTTCTGAATTTGTGAATAGTGCTGAAACTTTGGGAATTTGTAGGAAATTCATGATGGCTCTAAAAATTCTAAAATTTTGTGTGTAGATTATGTACATGCTCTAGTATGGTTTAAAAATTTGAAACTTGAAATTTGAATAAATTTTTAATGTTCAAAAATTCAGTCCATTAATTAATAAATGCAATTTCCATGATTTTTGTAGTCAACTGTATAGCTCCAAAAATTATGAAATTTATTTTGGTACACTAATTTGA
Source organism: Miscanthus lutarioriparius (assembly GCA_904845875.1). Taxonomy (NCBI): domain Eukaryota; kingdom Viridiplantae; phylum Streptophyta; class Magnoliopsida; order Poales; family Poaceae; genus Miscanthus; species Miscanthus lutarioriparius. Next base: position 84,326,812 of record CAJGYO010000006.1, read on the forward strand.
TATGAGGAAGCTTACATAAAATTTTGAGGTCATTTGGAACAAGTTTATTTTTGGGCTTATTTTAAATTAATTAATAAGTTAATAAAAGCAACCCTAATTGTTAGGGTTAGGGTTTAATTTTTGTTTGGGTCAGGTTGTGTGACCAGTAGGGTTTCAAGATCCATTTGGTCGAGTCCCATGTATGGTTCTTGATGGTAGGATTGCAAGTTGGTTTTGTTGGCTTGCAACTATACCGTGAAATAAAATCATTTGCGGGGTGTTGTTACATTTCATGTACCGTGAAAGCATCATGTTTACATTATCATCATGTTAAAGCATATGTTATCATTTCGTGTAGAACCCGAGAGTGAAACGATTCTAGTTGAACAAGTGCTGGAAGAATACCCGGTTGTCGCGGGATTTGGTAATTGTGGTACTGATCCGGAACCTGAGATCGTCAACGAAGGCAAGCCCAGTTTATGCATTAAACCATTCCCTTGTTTACTTTCAAAAGTCTATCACCTATGTTACCTATTGCATTAAGTTGATTTATTCAAATGTTACCTACTTGATGCATTGTCTACCTTGTTAATTGTTTACCATCCTTGAAGATGATTTCATTTACAAAGGCGTAGAATGCTTAGTATGCTTTATGGTAGGCTTTCAAAGTAAAAGTTTCGATACAATCAAAGATGGCATACTGGCCAAAGAAAGAAAGAAGATAGAATGAACTAGAGACTAGTCGGGTGACTTATCTTGAATGTTGGGTAATGTTGCCGACTATGTCGCTTAAAGGCCACTCATTGTGGATCTTCTGAACGAGACACTTTGTAGTACTGGTCACATACTCCGATAAGCCTACTTCGGCTATTTCGATACTAAGACGAATGCACACGCACTGGGAGTGGTGAGATGGCGGGAGTAGCGTGTATCCTCGTGGCTTGAATGTGGCCGGATTTGAGGTGTGCTGTGCTCTCGGGTGGCGTGGAGACGGCTTAGTACGGGAGGATCCGGTAGCGAGGTTGATATATGCAAGATTAAGTTCTACATATGTCGTGTGATAAGGAATCCCCAGCTGGGACTTGAATCAATTCGAATTGCCGGTGCTCCACGGATATGGAGACTCGATTTATTACAGAAGCAATGCATGACTGGTGAATTACTAAAACTTGAGAAAAGGAATGGAATAAGAAGGATTGGAACATGGGATATAAACACTTAGTTTGAGATATTGAACTAAAGTACTTAGGGGTAAAACTTGAAACTAGGATCAAGAATAGTATGCTTTTGGCAAAGAACTTTTGAATCTTTCTACATCCTTACCTTGACCCAACACCTGCATCCCTAAGACCTTCACCCTTTTTCGTCGGGTCAGTCTTGTTGAGTACTTTTTGTACTCAGGGTTTGTTAACCCTTGTTGCAGGTGAGTCGCATGCGCAGGCTTGTTTTGGTCCCTGCTGCATGTCAATGTATGAAGTCGATGACGATGAGGAATGATGAATGGCCTTTGGACAAGGCACTAGTTTGTGTGAAATAAATAATGTTAATGTAATATTATCTCGCTACTATGGTTGTATGACACTTATGGTTATGTAAGTTTAAAACAACTGGTTTATAATATTAAACTTAAGTCTTTCGCTTATTTACCTCTGGTATGTATATTGAAAAATGTTGTAATCTGCAATGACTGTGATTGGGATCCTGTTTGAAACGTGGATGATTCGGGTTTCCCGAGGACACCCGACAGACCTGTTAAGTTGTTGGGAACTTGTGTACACTATCTGAGGTCTGTTGAGACATCGATAGGTGCACGTGGGCCCGATTTCTTAGGAGGTTCTGCCACATACCTTGTCTATATTGTAACTTGTTTCTTTTGTCAAAAGAATGGAAAAACCCCTCACTAGCCTTTTGAATAAACTTATGATGTGTTAGCTTGACACATTTCCTTTTCCATTACTTAATCATAAGTTTTAAATCTCGGGACGAGATTTCTTTAACGAGGAAGGGTTGTAACACCTCTGGTGTTTTGACCTAGCATTAAAACTTGACATGTCATCATATGCACTGCAAAGCATTCATAAAGTAGAAAAAATTGAATGCATTCACTAAATAAGCTTTATTTCATAAGTTGTTATTTTATGTGATGTAATGTGATCCAAAATTCCAAATAAAAATCATGACCACAGGGGTCAAATTTCATGTGATCATGTGAGACCATGTGTCATTTGACTCAAATAACCCTAATGGGCCATATAATTGGTCAAAAACCATAAGTAAGTAAAAAGGTAAACAAATCAAATTGAATTCAAATTCCAATTATAAAAGTCATTTTTGCCCCTTTTGTCTATTTCAAAATCCATTTTAAATTTGGGGGTGTGACAAAAAGCAAAGTTGAAGCTTATTTTATAAGGATCAACTTTGGTATTCAAAGTTTTTAAAGTTTACATATAAAATTTGGAGTAATTTTGAAATGATTCAAATGCTCAAATGCACCCCAAATTCAAATTTTAAAATAGATGCAGAATTTGAAAATGTTCATTAAAGCAAAGTTGTAGAGCTTGAAAAGTTGAGCAACTTTTATTTTTGGAGATTTTCAACTTCTTTAGAAAATTTGGGAGTAATTTGCAAAATGAACTCAGTGGCAATTCTGTAATTCTTCGGAACAGTAGCACGACCACCGTCCCACCGCCGGTGTCCTTTCTTCGGCCTTCCAGACGCGCCCGTGGCCGCCCTCGGCTTCATGCTGGCACGGGATGCTCACTACGTGTCGTTCCCTCGCTCTCTTGGCCGCGCTATAAAACTCCGACGCCGTCGTCTGCTTTCCTTTCTCTCCTCTGTTTCCCGATGCCGCCGTCTCAACTCCGTCGAGCTCCCGTTAACTCCTCAGCGCAAGCTAGTCTCGGCAAAGCAGTGTTCCAGCTCCGTCTCCTACTTGCGACCCCATCCCACCAATTGTGATTGTCTGAGTCCATCGAGAACCGCTGCTAGCGACCCTTCTTCCTCACGGCCGGCGACCTCACCCGAAGTTCTGTTTCACTGCGGCCAGCGTCATCCGGTGAGCCATTGTCCTTACGTGTTGTCTCGATAGCTTCGTCTCGATGCTGTGGTGCTTAATCCATTCTTGCTTGGTTGTTTTGCCCACTACAGTCGCCGGAACTCCGTCGCCGACGAAGTCTGCTCCGCCGTGACCGCTGTCACCGTCGACCCGTGTTACCGTAGCTTCTCCGGTCTCGTTCTTTGCTTCAACGCGTTCGGGGTGAGCTGTTGATCCTTTCTAAGCCTTTTGTTTGATCTCTACCGACCTTGTTTCGCTGGCATAGCGCTGCCGTGCTACCACGTCCGCCATGGCCGGTGTAGTGCTCGATTCTGGCCGCGTAGGGTCTCGGTTGTGCCACCAATCATTGCGCCTTGTTGTAGTGATCACCGTGATGCCTTTGCCTTCGCCGTTAGACTCACCGGCGGTGAGTTAGCGTCAGTCAGCGCCGTCGTCATCGCGGTCAAAGCCGAAGCTTAGGGATGATAAGTGGGTCCCGTATGTCAGCGACTGTGTAGTTCAAATGGATTTTTTTCTATTTTCAGAAATAAATGAATAGTGTCTGTTTTTGTTATTTTTGTGTAGATTTATTTAGAGATCCAAAAATTATGAAAATTTGTGTGTAGCTTCTTTACATGTTCTATTATGGTTTAAAAATATGAAACTTAAAATTTGAATAAATTTTTAATGTTCAAAAATTTAGTCCATTAATTGATAAATGTAATTTTCATGATTTTTGTAGGCCACTATATAACTTCAAAAATTATGAAATTTGTTTTGGTACACTAATTTGTCATGAGGAAGCTTACATAAAATTTTGAGGTCATTTGGAATAAGTTCATTTTTAGCTTAATTCCAAATTTAATTCAAAAAAAATGGATAAAAGCAAACCCTAAGTGCTAGTTTAGAGTTTGATCTTGTTTTGGTCATGTTTTGTGACCAGTATGGTTTCAAGGTCAATTTGGTCAAGTCACTTGTGTGGTCCTTGATGGTAGAATTGCAAGTTGGTTTTGTTGGCTTGTAACTGTACCGCGAAGAAAAGTTGTATTCAAGGTGTTATTATATTTCATGCACCATGAAAGCATCATGTTTACATTATCATCATGTTGAAGCATATGTTATTATTTCATGTAGAATCCGAGAGTGAACCGATTCTAGTTGAGCAAGTTGTGGAAGAATCCCCGGTTGTCTCGAGATTCGATATTTGTTGTACTGATCCAGAACATCTAGCCTACCTTGTTAATTGTTTACCATCCTTGAAGATAATTTCATTTACAAAGGCGTAGAATGCTTAATATGCTTTATGGTAGGCTTTCAAAGTAAAAGTTTCGATACAATCAAAGATGGCATACTGGCCAAAGAAAGAAAGAAGATAGAATGAACTAGAGACTAGTCGGGTGACTTATCTTGAATGTTGGGTAATGTTGCCGACTATGTCGCTTAAAGGCCACTCATTGTGGATCTTCTGAACGAGACACTTTGTAGTACTGGTCACATACTCCGGTAAGCCTACTTCGGCTAATTCGATACTAAGACGAATGCCCACGCACTGGGAGTGGAGAGATGGCGGGAGTAGCGTGTACCCTCATGGCTAGAATGTGGCCGGATTTGAGGTGTGCTGTGCTCTCGGGTGGCGTGGAGACGGCTTAGTATAGGAGGATCCGGTAGCGAGGTTGATATATGCAAGATTAAGTTCTACATATGTCGTGTGATAAGGAATCCCCAGCTGGGACTTGAATCAATTCGAATTTCCGGTGCTGCACGGATATAGAGACTCGATTCATTACAAAAGCAACGCAGGACTGGTGAATTACTAAAACATGAGAAAAGGAATGGAATGAGAAGGATTGGATTATGGGATATGAACACTTAGTTTGAAATAATGAACTAAAAGGACTTAGGGGTAAAAACTTGAAAGTAGGATCAAGAATAGTAAGATTTTGGCAAAGTACTTTTGGATCTTGCTACATCCTTACCTTGTCCCAACACCTGCATCCCTAAGACCTTCACCCCTTTTTCGTCGGGTCAATCTTGTTGAGTACTTTTGTACTCCGGGTTTGTTAACCCTTGTTGTAGGTGAGTCGCATGCGCAGGCTTGTTTTGGTCCCTGCTGCATGTCAGTGTTTGAAGTCGATGACGATGAGGAATGATGAATAGCCTTTGGACAAGGCACTAGTTTGTGTGAAATAAATAATGTTAATGTAATATTATCCCGCTATTATGGTTGTATGACACTTATGGTTTTGTAAGTTTGAAACAACTGGTTTGTAATATTAAAACTTAAGCCTTCCGCTTTACAATCTCTGGTATGTATATCGAAAACTGTTGTAATCTGCAATGTCTGTGATTGGGATCCTGTTTGGAAAAGATTCGTGGATGATTCGGGTTTCCTGAGGACACCCGATAGATCTGTTAAGTTGTTGGGAACTCGTGTACGCTATCAGAGGTCTGTTGAGACATCGATTGGTGCACGTGGGCCCATTTCTTAGGAGGTTCTACCACACCTGCCTTCCTATCTCCCCACCGTCACCCACCACTCGCCGCCGAGTTCTTTGAGCCGACGCAGCATGGTCCGCTGCGACTGCTTGTAACACCCCTGTTGTTTAGCATCACTAAAACTTATGGTTTGTAATAACTAAATAAATGGTTTGTAAGATTTCCGGTATTTATTCCGATGTAATATAGTTGTTTATTTGTATAAACTATTATAATGGTGCACTGTCTTCTGTGATGAATCCTGCTCGGAAAGATAAAGTGCATGATTCGGGATTCCCCGAGGACACCCGACAGACTATCGGAGTTGTTTGGCTCCCATGTCCAACAGTCAGAAGTTTGTAAGACAATGGCACTCGCACGTGCGCTATATATATTCGGGCGGTTCTGCCACATTGCTCTGGTGCGGCGTTCTTCACCACGCCCAGCCGCTTGTCTACCGCCATGCTCCCTCTCCACTGCACCTGAGCATCGCTTACTGGCTACCGTAGTTCCCCACCAGGTAGGCCGTGGCCGCCGCCGCCGCCATGTTTTTAAGTTTTTTCAGAGAAGTATGTTTTCAAATGTTTCATCTGGAGATTGTCTATGTTGCAATGGCTATATACACATGTTGCTAGTATATGTTTCAAGTGTTTTAGTTGTTTCTCATATATATTTCAAGTGTTCTATCTTGATGTTGCAAAAGTATATCTAGATGTTGTATAACATGCATGTTTAAAGTGTTTCAGGTGTTTGATACGTATGTTTGAATTGTTTTATTTGTATGTTATAAAAGTAGATCTGGATGTTGCAGCGTTTGTAATGGCTTTCACGTGTTTTCGGGTGTTTTGCAACTATTTTAGAAATATGTTGCAAGTGTTTCAACTGTTTCAGACGTATATTCCAAGTGTTTCATCTAGATGTAAAAAATTAGATCCACTGTTGAACATGTTGCAATGGGACCACATGCCGCAGCGGCCTGCCGCATTTGCTGGAGCGCCGCCAAGCGAGCGCAGAATGTCCCTGTCTGCATGCGCGTGGAAAGCATACGAGGCACGAGCCGTCTCCACGTGTTGTAGGTCGGCTGGGCGGCGCGTGCGGTCCGGGTGGCGTGAGCATCCGTGCGGAGTCCGGGCGCTATCAATCCCTTGGAAAAGTTCCTTGTGTGCCATTAAAAAAGATCGTAATGCCCTGTGTGCCTCTGGAAAAGTTCAGCGGTCTTCAGCGCCACTGCTCCAACTTTTTTGTGCCCTCCATGCCACTACCGTCAGTTTGGGCTCTAATGCCGTCAAACTGAAGTGTGAAAAGTCAAAAATACCCTCAAGTCTAAATATGTCATTATTTTTTTGAGCATCTTAACGACTTCAAATGAAAAAACTCAAAACTAGAAAGTTGTAGATCTCATCGAGATCTATAATTTTCATATAAAAATTATCTTTATTTAATTCCGCAAAAAAAAGATATGATTTTTCTAAGATATATTAATCATATCAAATCATATTTTTTTGCGGAATTAAATGAAAATATTTTTTATATAAAAAATATAAATCTCGACGAGATCAACAACTTTCTAGTTTTGATTTTTTTCATTTGAAGTCGTTAAGATACTAAAAAAATTAATGACATATTTAGACTTAAGGGAAATTTTGACTTTTCACACCTGCAGTTTGACGGCGTTAGAGCTCGAAGTGACAGCAGTGGCATGGAGGGTATAAAAAATTTAGAGCAGTGGCGCTGAAGACCGCTGAACTTTTCCAAAAATACATAGGACATTGCGATCTTTTTTAATGGCACATAGGGAATTCTCCCATCCCCTTAATAATCAAATGGAGGAATCGCCACCGAATGGATCACGTCTTAATTCTATGCCCAAGCAGCATCGTGTCCTCAGTATAAACCTCTTCCTCTTGCTTTTTTTTTACCTTTTTAGGTCTGAATTCTCGGCATAGTGTTAGAGACTGTAGTGTACTCCATGTCACTATGACATCTGCTCATGTCTGTGTTATCTATAACATTATGCAGTCCAATCAGTGTTTTTAGCCTGTAATTTTGTTTGCCGAATCCTATATTTGGATTGGTAGAACACTACAATATGCTTGCGGAATCCTATGCTTTGATCAGTAGAGCGCAGCATGACGTGCAACAGAGGGATAAGTCCGCTATCCTTTGTGTTTGCGCCAGAGAACGTCGTGTGGGATGGGTGCAGGTGCAAACGACGGCCAATGAAATGGATAGGCTGAACTAATTGGTTCATTTCATTTCATTTGTGGCGAGTTGGGAATTGAACCCAACTAGCAGCAGGTACAGTCCGTACGAGCGCAAGGCCGGCCGACTCTCTCCGTCTGGGTTGCTGAATCTTAACTGAAACTGACTAAAAATATTGTTCTAATTGAATTGTTATGAGAGAAAAATACTATTTTGATTAAAAAAACAAACTGAATATGAGGTAAACCGAACAAAACCTCTCTTGACGTGCCGGTGCCGCTGCACGCCTAGCCGAGCACCGTTCCGTTCGGCCACGAGCAAGCGGGACACCACTGGCACTGGGCGACTAACGGCACAAGAGATTGAGACAGATGTCCTATTCATTTAGCTTATAAATCATATTTTTTTAATCAATAAATAATATTTTTCTTTTACAACAAATCAACCCACGATACTTCCACCCAACCTTATCGGCTAAGATCAGCCGATAGTAAATAATCATTTACGCCAAACGACAATCGATCTGTTCGCTAGCAAGTGTTTAAACCAGTATCAGTCGACTTATCAACCTAAAAATCCATCGGAGAACAGGCTGAATGACAGATAAACTGCAGGTCCCACTAGTATTTACCAGAGCCAGTACAGCTAAACTGTCCGTGTGTAGTTAAAAAAACAAAAAAAGTGCTACAGTAATCATCATATCAAATTTTACGATACATATATAGAGCATTAAATATAGATGAAAAAAAAACTAATTATATAATTTAGTTGAAAATCACGAAAAAAACATTTTAAACCTAATTAATCTATAATTAAATACTAATTATTAAATAAAAACGAAAGTGCTACATTAACCAATTCCAACTTTCCCTGACTAAACACGGACAGAGCCACACCACACACACTCGGGGCCGTCGGTCGGATGGATCCTATCCTATGGCACGCACGGCTAGCTCGACGAAACAGGAGGGTTAACGCAATAATAACCCCCCAAATGGAGGAGGAATCGAACCAAAAGGGAACGCGTTCACGTCATGTGCCAGATTGCGCCGCCGTGGCCGTAGGCATAGGCGGACGACGACGAGGAGAGGTGGTCGTCGTAGTCGCTCTCGGCGGGGAGGAGTCGGTCGCGGCAGAGCGGGCAGGTGGCGCGCGGGCGGACGAGCCAGGCGTCGAGGCAGGCGCGGTGGAAGACGTGGCGGCACCGCAGCTGGCGCACCTCCTCGCCGTCGCTGACCGCGGAGAGGCAGAAGGCGCAGTCCGGGTCCGCCGCCTGCTGACCCTTCCCGCGGCGGTACACCGCGACGGCGAGGCGGTCGCAGTACTCGGCCGGCAGCAGCGGCGGCTCGTCGTCGTCAGGGAACACGGACGGGCCGTCGATGCCCGGGCGCGTGACGCGGTAGCCGAGCATCGCGGCGCGCGTGGGCCACCAGGCCTTCATCTCCCCGCGGAGCGCCAGCGACGCCATGCGGAGGCCCGCCTCGCCGACCACCAGCAGGAGGAGCGCGCACGGCAGGGAGATGGCCGCGTACAGCACGGACGATGATAGCACGCCGCTGACCTCCATCTCCATGACGATCGCTGATCACCTCCTGTAGTCCTGTCTCTGTCTGTCTTTGGCTGCTGGGAAGGAAGGCAGTGCGGGCCGTGCAGGCGGCGCAACCGCCAGCGAGCGACGAGGCGTGGGCGTCTTTGGGTTTGGGGTGGCGCTCTGCTTCTTCTCGCGGGCGGGTCGTCGGCGGTGAGGGAACGGATGTAGGCAGTGGACGCTCGCGCCGGCTGTTTTATAAGGGGAGAGACGAGAGACGGCGTCTCGGTGCAGTGCTCTGCGCCGGATGCGGATAAGAGCAAAAGGCTGGGTCAGCTGTCAGCCGCGGAAGAGGTACCCCACGTCACACAAGTCTTGGACAAGGGAGCGGACGCAGTCTCTCTCCGGCTGAGTCGCTGAGACGATAGACTGCAACGTGACGTGGCCGTGCATGCATCGGCCTCCCTCTCCTCTCACCATATCCGCCCCCGATCGATTCATGAAAGTCAATCTCCAGATCGCCCACTAATTACATAATTGAGCGAGAAATTATAAGACAAAATTTTCGAATCTAATTAATTTATAATTAAATATTAATTACTAAATATAAATAAAAATGTTACAGACGTAAAACCCAAAAATTTTCGTCAACTAAACGTGGCCTCAATCTCCAGATCGCCACCTCCCAAAGAACGCCGCCGGCGCTGCTGCTAGATTACGTCGGCTGCTGCGCCATCGCCTCTGAAGATTCCCGCCGTCCCCGTCCGGACGCCGCCGCAACTGCAGCCTGTCCTGCAGCCACTACGGCTCCGTCGGTGGGCGCTGCGTGCTCATGCCCGTGCATTTCCCTTGGGTGAGCACCAAGGACCATGGTACTCCTAGAAAGACTATAATTTTTATTTTTGATGAATCAACTGATCTAAACTTTAATCAAAATTGTAGTACAGGAAACTACTAACATTTGTAATACAAAATTGATATCATTAAGTTAGTTATAGAATATATTTATCGCTGACACTATTTAATATAAATTTAGTCAAACTTGAGCTAGTCTAACTTGAGCTAGTTTGACAATCACGGATCTCGCAATTACATTCTTTTTTGAAGGAGAGAATTGGTTAATACACACAGTACCTCCGGCCAAAAAAATATAATTCTGATGCATTCTCGATTAAAGTGCCTAAGTTTGATCAAATACAGATGAAAATATTAATATTTATAGTACTTAAATATATTATAAAAGTATATCTTATGACAGATCTAATAATACCTATTTAGTTCGATAAATATTATTCATTCTTATATAAATTTGATTAAAATTGGCATATTTTAACATGATACTATTCTATTCTAACTATTGATTATTTTTTATAATAAACTTGTTTATAGATGTAAATATTATTAATATTTTCTATAAATTTAATTAAAGTTAAAAAATAACCTACACAGAACTGAAGCGATATTTTTTTGGGACAGCGGAAGAAGAAATTGTAAAAGATATCATTTATCAAAAAGGCCGTACCATCAATATTGTTTGGTGGAATGGCTATGAAGATGTAGAACAGTAAATATTTACATATTCAATGCAACTAGCCAACTCCTAATTGATGCTAGTTCCAAAACCAAATTCTCAAAAAATGCTATAGTAGTCATTACATCGAATCTTACGATACGTGCATCCAGTATTATACTAAACGCTAAACGGTAAACAGTCGGTCACCTACCGTTTAGCCCATTATTCGGGCAAAACGGGTGTTTAAACGGAAAACGGTCGTTTAAACGGTCAAAACAACCAATTAAACGGAAACGGTGTACCACCGTGTAGCGTTTAAACGGTGTGTCAATGGGCTAAACAGCCGTTTAGGCGAACAATGCGTGCATGGAGCATTAAATGTAGACGAAAAAAAACTAATTGCACAGTTTGGTTGGAAATCACGAGACGAACGTTTTGAGCCTAATTAGTCTATGATTAAACACTAATTGCCAAATAAAAACGAAAGTGTTACCATAGCCAAATTCCCAAATTTCACCTAACTAAACACAGCCTGACTACATGGCAATATGACATAGGCCTCGATCGCTTGTCCTATAAATACTAGTAAATAGTGTTTTTCTTTTACATCAAATCAGACCATGTTTAGTTCCAAAAAAATTTTAGTTTTTGCTTATCACATCGAATCTTTGGACGTATGTATGGAGCACTAAATATTGATGAAAAAAACTAATTACATAGTTGGGTGAGAAATCGTGAGACGAAACTTTCGAATCTAATTAGTCCATAATTAGATACTAATTACCAAATACAAACAAAAGTGTTACAGTTGTAAAACCCAAAAAATTTCGTGAACTAAACGTGACCTCAGTGAACAATCCTTTCATTCATCGTTTTTTCAGTAAAACGAACAAGTATCGGCCTGTTTGTTTGGCTGTGGCATGTTGTAAATGATTATAAATTTTCAATTAAAATAGTATTTTTCTCTCACATAAACCAACCAATAATATTTCTTTATAAATCAGCAACGAAACAAAACAGTCAACCGAACAAACTGTATAGCCTCAGCGGCTCAGCCGACTAAAACATATTAGTACGGAGGCCTTGTTTAGATTGTGAATAATTTCAACCCGATGAATAGTAGCACTTTCGTCTTATTTGGTAAATATTGTCTAATCGTGGACCAACTAGGCTCAAAAGATTCATCTCGTGATTTTCAACTAAACTGTGTAATTAGTTTTTTTTTTACCTATATTTAATACTCCATGCAAGGTGGCCGATGAGCTAAAAAACTTGGAATTTTGATGGGCGTATGGGTGGCCATGAGCTACTAGGGCGTGGTGCCACGGCGCGCAGGCCTCGGCCGCGTGGCGGGGCTCGCGAGCTCGTCCGGCCACTCAGCCTGGCCCGGCAGAGGACGTGCCGCGCAACGGCAACGGTGTCAGGGCCAGGCATGGGCGGGGGCGGGCGTGCAGTCCTGTCATCATCCTGTGGGCGGACGGTGCATTGTTTTTCTTTAAAAAAATAGTATTTGGACGGTGGATTATCTTGACTCTGTCAAGCCGTCAAGCGCAGAGCAGATTCCTCTGCCACCCTATAATTTTTTAGGTCCTGAATATCACATCAAGTGTCAATAAAATAAATACAGAAGTACTCTGCACTCGTGAGTACTCGTTTGACGAATTATTAAGTCTAATTAATTTATCATTAGCTTATATTTAGTGTAGTACCACATTATCAAATCATAGACTAATTAGTCTTAAAAAATTTATCTCATAAATTAGTTATAATCTATATAATTAGTTATTTTTTAGTCTATATTTAATATAGGTGTTAAATATTAAATAAAACTTTAAGAAAGAAACTAAACAAACGTTAATACATAGGAAGGATTAAAGTTTTTTTTGCCCAAACCGATGGATGAAGACAAAAGACTTGACTAGTCTACGCCTTCCGGACGCCTATGCAATGCCGATGGGGGATGGTGCAATGAATGAGGGCTGGTACCGGTGGTCAGTGGATGGGACGAATCAATGATGCGTGTGCGCTGTACTCACTAGCACCGTCTGTTGTGCTCCTGGATGCCCGTCACGGCAACCTGCGCCCTCTTGGTGCGTAGCGTACTTTACAGGCTACAGGTCAGGCTGGGTCGGTCGGGACAAGGGACAGATTGGCCAAAGGTAAACGCAATCATGCTGCTCATCGGGGCAGGGATAATCGCTCTGTTCGCTCAGCTGGTAAGCAGTAATTTTTTTTCTATAAATGAATAATATTTTTTTCTAATAATAAATTAGTCAATAATATTTTCAGTTATAATTTATTAGCTAAATGAACGGAGCAAATAATTTTTAGAAAAACACAAACAGTGGCTTGTAGCTCTCGCCGGCTTTTGGATCCACCGGGAGCCGTCTCGTTCCCGAGAGCTTCTCCGGTGAGACCTGTCACTTGTCTCCAGCAACGTTTGATCGGGGTACGCTGTCACGGTGCGGGCAGCTACTAGACTCGATATCAAGCCAGCTCGACTCGACTTTAATGAGCTAGCTCTAGCTCGATTTTGCTTGTTAATATTATGAGTTAGAGAGATAGCTTGGCTTGGTTTATTATTGAGCTCGAGCTGACTCGTTTAGCTCGCGAGCTACTAAAAAAATATGACACACATGTTTATAATGTTTATGCTACATTAATTTCTGAAGATGACGTCCATCATTATGTAATCATACATGATTAATATATATCAGGTTCATTAAAAGTATCAACCGTGCAATATAGCTAGTCCATCCATGATCATGCAGTTCCAGCATACTAACTAGTTGGTTGCCACCATAAACTTAGAAAAGTCCATAAATTCAATGTCAACATCATCATCTTCTCCCTGGAAAATAATCCTTAAAATCAACATTTAAGTAACACAACAATTATAAAATTAAAATTCATATGAAACAGATAAAAATAAGGTGTACACTTCTAGATCAGCATCATCATCTTCTGGATTCTTGGTCGTGGGCTGATAGGCCTATCAGTATTTTCGGACCACCGACGAGTAAATTTATATTTGCGTGTCTGACTCGGATGGTGTGCTCGGAGGACATAAAGGTTTATATTGGTTCGGACGGATTGTCTCTACGTTCAGTTCGTTGATGCTCGTGTTACCAGCACTTGGTTTGTAGTAGGGGTTACAAACAGGCGAGAGATGGAGAGGATCCCAAGTATCTGGTGGAAGGAGTGAACGAGTGCTGAGAGCTCGCTTGCCGCTCAGCCGTGTACTCGTGTCGTGCTCTTCTGTCCCCATCCCCCGTGGGGCGCCCTGCTTCCCCTTTTATAGGCGAAGGGAAAGCGCGGGTTACAGAGGAGGAAAAGTAGAAGAACGAGAGAGAAGAAGGCTTTTCAGGATTGCTGGGTCCTTCTTCTCATTCATGCTGGTCCCGTCGATCCTATAGATGTCAACAGGGACGGTCCCATATCGTGGTCCTGTTCGTCACTGGCGCCATGCGTAGGCGTCATCTATCGGTCACGGCGTTCCACTCCGTCCCGGCGGACGTCGTGGTGAACTGACGTGCCTGTCAGGGTCTGAACGAGGATTAGGCAGAATAGCACCGGTACGTCCGACACTGTTCTTGATGTGAATCTCCAGGTATGGCCCATCATGGCCACGGGTTACATCGAGACGTGCCAGCCTCTTCCCTGGCTTTAGAGTTTTGATCCAGGCCCATACGCTTGGATGTTGAGTGGTTGGCGGCGGTATGGGTCCCCGTCGGACGAGACGAAACCCACGTCTTCGGGGTCGAGCGAGACGGAGCCCGCAACCTTAGGCGAGACGAAAACCATGTCCTTAGGGTTGGACGAGATGGAGCCCGTACCCAAGGGGTCTGGCGAGACGGAGCCCGCGGCCTCGAGGTCGGGCGAGACGGAGCCCGCGGCCTTGGCCGAGATGGAACACACGTTCTTGGGGTCGGGCGAGACGGAACCCACACCCAAGGGGTCGACGCGAGACGGAGCCCGTGGCCTCAAGGTCGGGCGAGACAGAGCCCGCGGCCTTGGGTCAGGCGAGACCTTTTAATATGTCTCGAGCCATCCAGAGAAGTCAACGTGGGCACTAACTTCCTTGCTTTGGGTATCCCTAATATCGATTCCCGATAGTAACCCCCGAGCCTGCGGAGGAGTAGAATACTCCTTTGGAGGCTTTTCCGAACGGAAGGACTCTAAGGGCCTTGGCCTTCTTTTTGTAGCCCACGGCGTGTCCTAGTAGGATGGTGATTCTCCTTTTGTCGCGATCGGTCTTCTTGGGACATGTAACCGTAGGATTCAGGATGTTGGAAAGATTTTTTTTATTCTGGTCCCGTAGGATCCGATCGGCCCGCGCATCATACTACGACCGCGCGTTCGGTCTCCATGTAAGTCCAACTTCCCTCGAGTCCCCATGCGTAGCAGGGGTCCGGTCGAGGGTCAGCTCGTCTTTGTGATCGTCATCCCTCAAGCATTTTTTCGATAAAACAAAGGGGCTGAGCCGTGCCACGTTTTTCCTCGATGGACGAAACATGGTGCTCGGTGAGCTATTGACGGGCTAGTCCGAGTGGGGTCCCGGCTTCCCTTTTGCTAGGGTCCGGCATGGGTCAGCTGGTGACCGACTCTAGACTATTGGTGACCAATCCATATAGTTCTTGGGTCCGTTCAACCGGTCCCAAGGGATCGTTGCATTTCTTCGAGGAAAAATCATGGACTAGGAACTGACCAAGACTCGAATGTGGGTCGGGATGCCCACGACGCTGGTACGCCTGGGTACTGGCTGCTAGTGGGCTCATCCCTTTCCACCCCTCGCTCTAAGGGTGCCCCGGAGCAGCTATGAACCTGGCGGCGGGCCAACCTTAGAACTCCTGGTCCTGAATGGGCCATAGGAGCGTTTTTAGCTCTGTATCCCTCCTTACCTATGATGGTTCTTGGCCCATCGACCGGGCGAACCATCATCCGGCTTGTCCTTCGAGGGCGTGGCCAGAGATAGCGTGCGCATGATCTTCGGGGGGAGGTGATGTGACCCGGCGCAGCGGGCGCGTGAACCTAGGCAGACAGTTCGCCTTCTCGCCCCGCTTCATCCTATAAATAGAGGCCTCCCCCTTCGCATTTCTGCACACCAAAACCATAGCCTTACCTTCTCTGTTTCTCTGCTACCGCCATTCGAATCTACCGTGCTTGCTAATTCACCGTCGGCGCCCTAGATCTGTAGCTTCCACTTCTCCGCCGCTGCCTTTGCTTCTTCGCTATCGCCTCCATCCTCCATGGATTCGTGGTACAGCTCTGATGTTACCCATGTGCTCATGGAGGGCCTCGTTAAGCATGGTCTTCTCAGCAGGAGGACTGATGCGACGGAGTGGCTTGTGCCCGCCCGTGAAGATGCACCAGCGCCGCCCGACGGCTACGTCGCCTCCTTCGTGCCCTTCCACGAGCGTGGACTCGTGGTTCCTCCCCACTCGTTCTTCTGGGTATGCTGCACCACTATCAGATTGAGCTGTAGCACTTGAACACCAATGGGATCTAGCACATCATGGCCTTCATCGCGATGTGCGAGGGGTACCTAGGGATCGAGCCCCACCTTGAGTTGTGGAGATATTTCTTCTCCATCTCCTTGATCAAGAAGAAGGAGAGAAGCCAAGAGACCCTGGTGCCAATGGGTTGCACGGGCATCCACCTCCGTGGACAGCGAGCGGCCGAGTACATGCCCTGCCAGCTCTCTAGATCCAATAAGGGGTGGCACTCGCATTGGTTCTACCTAAAGAACGACCCTACCGCTCCCTTGCTGGTCTTCTCCAGGCGCCTGGTCGAAGAGGTTCCGCCGTCATGTTGCTGAAGAAGAGGATGCGTGACCTCCTCAAGGCCATCGTGTTGCTGAAGACGAGGATGCGTGACCTCCTTGAGGCCATCGTGTTGTTGAAGACCCACGGCCTCCGTGGGGCCAGCGTCATCGGGGGGCATCACACGAGGAGGGTGGCGCCGCTGATGGCGCGTGTCCTCCCGCTGTATGGGATGATGCCCGACGCATAGCTCATCGGGACGATGCTCGCCCAGGGTCTACTCCATGACAGTGAGGTTGTGCAGGGCATCAAGGAGGCCATGGGGGAGGCCGACGTCGTGTTCCTGATCCCGGGGCATCCCGTGATGTGGCCGGACGCGGGCTTCATCGAGCTATCGGTGGGGTTAGTCTTCCGGGACTCTATCACGCCACTGCCAGAGCACGCGGCCATGAGGGCGGCGAACCATGCCACGGATGAACAAAGGAAGAAGGAGAAGGACGACGAGGAGAAGAAACGGTGGTCGAAGCAGTGAGCGAGGCTGCAGTGAGGAAAGTGGCGTCAAGGCTCTGGGTCACCCATCCTGTGGGATGATCTGGCCATCGGGGATGAGGACCCGCCTTCGCCGTAGGCGGGGCCGTTCCTGCGGCATGCCACGGGGCAGGAGGGGGAGGACGCGCCCCCAGAGCCGGTGGAATCAAACCGCCCCGCCCCATCTGGACCTTCGACGGCGGCCTCGGAACTGGCGGAATCAGGCCGTCTCGCCTTGTCTAGGCCTTCGATGGTGGCCCTAGAGCCGGCAAAATCATACCGTCCTGCTCCGTCCGAGCCGTCTATGGTGGCGCCGAAGCCGGTGGAAACAGGTCGCCCCGCTCCGTCCGAGCCCTCGGCAGCGCCTCCAGAGTCAGCGGGAGGCAGCCGTTCTGATTCGTCCGAGCCCTCCGAGCCGAGGGAGGGCTCAAAGCGACAACGTGCCGATGAGGAGCGGTCAGGGTCCAGCAAGCCGTCCCTAAAACATCCTCGCACGATGGTGTCAGGGGGAATCAATAGTTTTTTTGTCCTTTTGTCTTAATGATTTTTTGCCGCGAACTAATCGCCATGTCCCTTGCAGCGTTGGAGGACGTGGGATTGTCCTGTGGCTCGCTCCAAAAAAGATCCTCCTCCAGCAAACGCTCTAGAAGCCTACTGGCGCCGCGCCGATGGTGAGCCTGAGTGGCATTGGGACGGCCACGGTGTTGACCGGGGAGGCACAGCCAATAGCTGCATCCATGGGAGAGCAGGCGGAGGAGGGCGCGTCCGGGGCACCCATGGCGGTCGTGGAGTAGCCGGTCGTGTCCTCAACGTCACAGGTGGAGGCGGCACGGCCGGAGCCATCGTCCGTGCAGGTGGCCATGTCTGCGGTGGGGCAGACGGAAGGGGGTGCACCCGATGCATGCTTCGTGGATGTGGCGATAGGGCAGGGCTTTGTGTCTACGTCACCTGCCCCCTCTATCGCTAGAGGAGCCACTCTGGAGGAGCTACCGCCGCAAGAGAGGTCGGCGCCGCTTGAGGTCGGCATGGGGATGTCCTGGTCTCTGGTCCGGGTGGCTATCCTCAATGAAGCAATAGAGGAGAGGGAATGGGAGAGCATCCACATGGAGGTTTGGGACACAGTTCGCGCCTAGACCATCATGCTGAGCTTGATGCGCGATATTATCGCCCTGGTTAGCTAGGTATGATATGACCGTGCTTCTGACCCTCATGTTCTCTTTCCGCGCCTCTAAGTCTTGGCTTCTTCACAGATCCTTATGGCCTGTAGCAGGGAGAAGTCCTAGTTCCTTGCCAAGGAGACGCGACAAAGTGAGGGGCCGGCCGTGTAGCTTGCTATCGCCTATCAGGAGGTGGCTGAGCTTGCCCCTACCGCCCAGGAGGTGGCCGACCTCTAAGTCAGGGAGAAGGACGCTCACAACGACGCCTGAGAGGTTGAGGAGAAGCTCGTGGCCCTAATCGAGAGGGTGCGCAAGGACGCCATGGAGGCCAAGCAGCTACGGAAGGAGCGGGATGATTTGCTCTGGACCGTTGAGGAGCTCCACACGGGGATTGACCTGGCTCGCCAAGAGCGCGCCGACGCTCAGTAGCAGATCGACCACCTTGAGGATGAGCTTCAAGGGGAGAGGGACCTACAGCCGAGGGCGTGCCTCCAGGCTCACCGCGGAGGTCAGTCAACGCCAAGAAGAGGTTCGGCGCCTGGATGCCAAGGTGACCCGCTGGCACAATGAGGTCGCAGGCTTCATTCAGATGTGAACGGTAAGTCTCTGGTTTCCCTTGTTGTCTTTCTCCCTGGAATCTGTGGTAAGCCTTTGGACACGGTCGATACGTGACTTAGGCAGGTCTCGATGACAAGCTCGAGGCAAAGGTGGTGAAGAGCCGTGGCCTAGAGAAGGAGCACAGTGAGGTGAAGGACACCCTCTAGAAGGAGAGCGATGAACATGACAACCTACGTGTCGCCGTCCAGCTGGTCTACGACGAGCTCGAGCTAGCCCTAGAGTAGAAGACAAGCTCGCTCGTGGTTCGCACCACCCAGATCACGGACCGGGGACGTGATATGGCAAGGGGTGCGCTTCACTTTGGTGTTCACCGATCGTTCGCAATCGCCCATTCTCATTACAAGAACATCGATCTGGTGACGATGAGCCAAGGCTTCGTGCCTAACTATACCGACACCGAGCTGGACGACATCAAGAAGGAGGTGGCCCCCTAGCTGTCACACCCTCAGTGTTACATTGTACTGTTTTTGCTAAAACGCTGCATGAGCATCATACTTATGTGCAATAGTGTGTAACATGAAGTATAAATCAATGTTCGGCACTTGAAACGTTTATCCAAAACAAGAAACAAATGTTACGTTTCATGTCGCATAATATTGTTTAGTATTCTAAGCGAATTTTTATCGAACAAAAATGATATAGCATGTTTATGCGAACTTTGATAGGGTTGTAGTACGTACTTCGTAGGCGACCATGAAATAGGTGTGGTCGAGGACGAGGTTCGCTAGCTAGTATACCCAGTAGGTCGAAATTGGAATTCGACGCAAAACCGTTCGAAGTTTAAGTCATTTCACGTAAGTTTGAAAAGGGGTCGACGAAGACATGTTTGGCAAAGTTTGTAGAGCGACCGGGTTAAGAAGTGGCGAGATGTTTCTAAGCGAGTTTTTGAGCCACTTTAAAAAGCGTGTAGGTCACATATCTGTGAACAGAGCCGCTGCTGGCCGCGGTCACCACTTGGCTCGGTCTGGCGCTGCTGTTGGCCGCCCAGCGCGCTACCACGTCGGCCGCGTCCTCGCTACCGCCCCTGCAAGCACATCGCACGCGTGGTCCTTGCGTTGCAGGCCACGGCCACCTGCCACCACGCGCTGGCGCGCAGCTAGCACCACCACTGCTGCCGTGCCACATCTTGAGTGCCTGCCCGCGCCCTGCCCACGCATGGGTCGGTTGCGCTGCCGGGTCCTACGCTACTGCTCGCGCTACCATTGCTGCACGGCACACTACGCACTCGCACTGGGCCGGTGGACCGGCTACTCTGGCCCCGCCTTTGCGTCGCACGGCACTCGGTCGCGTTGCGCGCCGTCCATTGCCACGCGTGGCACTGTTTCCGTTGACCCGCCACAGCTGCGTGCGTGTGGGACGGCTGCCTACTTCGCTAGTGCATCAGTGTCTGCTGCCATGCTATGCCATTGTATCCTCTGCCCTGCCAGCCTCTGCGGCAATAGTGCCAAGCCGACGTGCCTACCTTCCCCCGTTCCTCTGTCGCCGAGCCACGCCAAGACAGCGCAGCGTCCGCAATGGCATTGAGGTTGCGTGCCTTGGGATGGAGTGAGGACTTAGCCACACGCCGAATGCATCCACTGCTGTTGCCGGCCTTTGCCATGCTTAATTGGACAGTTCTATCATCGTCGGTCGTTTTAAGACCTGCAGCCGCGCCGTGAAATTCCCTTGCCCACGTCCACCGCTGTCTAATTGCTTATCACCACACCTTCGCCTAGCTTCGCTTTACCACGTGCGCGCCCCAGTTCACCCTACTATGGCCTGCCCAGCGCTACCACCATAGTCTCACCATAGCCGCCGCCGTAAGGCCTGCCGGGTGCGTGTGGCTAGGTCTACTCAAGCCGTCTCTGGTCAAGCCATCGCGACCGGTAAGCACAGGGTGAGTCTCTGTTGCCTACCCATGAGTTGGTTCACGCTGTGGAGGTTGTGGCTCATGGGAACACGTCCGCCGTCACAGGGAAAGGGCCATCGCCGGGGAGGGAGCTCGGGGCAGCAACCCCGTTCGCCGTATCACCTCCAATCGTTGCGCGTTGAAGTCAAGGTGAGCATCGACTCCTTAGGTTGGGATTGGAGGGTCGGGTGTGGCCGGTGTAGCCGCCCGGTGACGTGCCGTCGTGCCGGTGCGCGCACGGGTGCCGAGGGACGTCATCGCGGTGAAGAAGGGAAAGGAGAGGGTGGTAGTTGAAAAATCTGTGACTGAGTGTAATAGTGCTCATGTTAGTTTTGAGAATAGGGTAAAGAATGGGGCCTTATTCGCTAAATGCGCCAGCCACGCGCGGCTCCGCTGTTGGTCGCCTACGTGGGGCCACGTCGCGCGACGCCGAGCGGGCCACGCCAGTCGCTGCATGGGCGGCAAGCTGGGGTGGGCCGAGCCGAACCGAGTGGGCCACGCAATAGAATGGTGTTTTCCAATTTCCAGTAAAATAGGAAGTGTTTATTCAATCAAGATTTTAGCTGAACTTTGGTAATTTGTAGCAAATTGTGTAGTGGTCCAAAAATAGTGAGACTAATTTTGTTAGGTTCATAAAAATACCATCTACTTGTTAGTACAGTTAGATTGCAGTTAGTTGTGACAAGGATTGGGTCATAAATTCAAAACTAGAGAGCTAATATTATATAGGTTAATATTTGTAGGAATATTCGTGGAAGATTGGTGATAGCTATAGATATAAAAAATTTATAGTAGGCTTGCTAGGTTGGTAGGTACTTGCTATAAAATTTGTAGCCCTAGGGTAGGTTGATAAGTAGAGTAGCTATTATCCTTGCTTTATTGTATATAGCGTAAATCAGCATTAGGAGTAAGGATAGATGTAGTTGCGATAATGATAAATGTCATACTTCATACTTGTTGATAGCAATAGATAACTTAATACCGTGGTCGGTAGCACTAGCATAGTAGTTAGACAGAGGTACTTTAATTTAAGAGTTGTTGTTGCTAGATTACTATGTATTGCATCATCACTTCATGAATGTATATCATGAGCTGGTAGAAGTCATGCCCGTCGATGAACAGGAGTACGACGAGGTCATCGAGGAGTACGAGGAGGATATCCTCATGCAGGAAAGAGCCCCAGAGCCGTTTGGTGTTGACCCTACTGACCCATCGCCTGCCCAAGGCAAGCCCCGGTGCATAACCCCTATTTTTAATGATCACTGAATATATATATATATATATATGTGATGTGATGTGCATTTAAGTTACTGGCATTTTATGGAAACTACATGCATAAATATATCTACCCATGAGTCCTACTAGTACAGGTCGAGTAGTTACTATGCTCAGGATATCGGTAGTGTGAGTAACCTGCCGTTACTCACAAATAGGTGATAAAACATGATCACTCATGATAAAATGGTGGAAAGGAAAATGGTGACCGGGCAGGGATATGGTTTGGGTACTGTTGGGTGTAAGGGGTTGTGTCCTGTGGCCAACAGGGCAAGACTTGGTTACACTTTTTCCCTGTCCATGTCGATTAAGGACCGGTCATTGCAATGGACGCTAGGCAAGTCACAGATCTATTGTCCCGAGCGCATACTTGGGTATGGGTGCAGGGAAGACTTGTTGCGCTCTTGCCACGGATCCGGCTCTTTCTGGACCTGTTGACACAAAATGTGACGCACTGTGCCTCACACACAGCAAGCCAGAAAGCGTGGCTTCAATCGGGTGCCCGGGTGCTTCGTGATCCGGAAACGTGCCAGTCGGTTTGACCTGAAAAAAACTAACAAGGGATAAAACAGTTAAATGCCAAACCGGAACATGTCGGGTGAGACCGAGACGAGCCCATATATATGGCCCTGGCCACTTACAACGACATACAGCCTATAGGAAGTCATGCGCCATCAAGTTTATAAACCATTCGGCTAATCGTAAGATGAACACACGTAAAGATCCGATTGCCGAATGCATGTGCATGGGAAGACATGTTTGAACAAGTGAAATTAATTATGCGTTAATGCATATCCAAGCTCAATGATCCACCGAGTTGGGGTCCATGAAGAAGGAACGTGCAAAATAAACACGATTAAGCTAATCTAAAACCTCATATTCGCCGCATACGACACCTAGTTTCAATCAAAGCTTAAACGTAATTAACATGCATGAACCCACAACATGTGACAATCTAGATTAAAATAATTCAGCCATTATGAGCATGTTATCTATTTGCAAAGGTAATATGAAAGTAATGATCATTGAAGCACGAATAAAACCATAGGAGAGGGCCGAACAATATCAATCTAGATTGGGCAGAAATATGTTACAAATATATAAAATATTTAAAACATGCAACACAGGATAACTTAATGAATCTATTTAGATTCTGCCGTATCTAATAGAGCCGATAACTGTCTTGCTTTCACTAAGCATATTGAGCAAACGCACGCATTGCGGTATCTACTCATAAACAAAGCATAAGCAAAGACTTCTTGATTGTCAAGCAAAGATCCATCGCACGATCATTGAAAACAAACAA
This sequence comes from Miscanthus lutarioriparius, assembly GCA_904845875.1. Taxonomy (NCBI): domain Eukaryota; kingdom Viridiplantae; phylum Streptophyta; class Magnoliopsida; order Poales; family Poaceae; genus Miscanthus; species Miscanthus lutarioriparius. The sequence goes on from CAJGYO010000006.1 coordinate 84,350,077, forward strand.
GACTACTTGCATCACGTCTAAATCCACCGCATGATACTAAACATGATAACAAGGTTGTCGAAACTTACGGAGGTCGACGGATCGATGACTCCTCTCGAAGAACTCGACGACACGACAAAAGGACTCGAAAGTAGGCACAGGGCCGGTTGTATTGATTTGGTTGTGAACGCCTATTACAATGGTCGAGGGTCAATATTTATACCTGTGGCAGAACCTCCTAAATTATTGGGCCCACATGCACCTGTCACTGTCCAACGACCTTTGACATCTATGCATATGTTACCGATAACCTAAGAAGACTGTCGGGTGTCCTCGAAGAACCCCGAATCATCCACGATTTCCGAAAGCGGGATCACATTACGTAGTCATTGCAAGATTACAACATTTATTCAAATATCTACACCAGAGTAAATCAATGGAAGTCTTACAATAACTTAGTTTACAAAACATTTATTTCAAACCTTACAAACTAAGTTCGATTAATAATACAAACCAAGGTAGTGGAGTGGCATTATAATATATTACAAAACACACAATATACCGCTGCTCTCGCCTAAGGGCCACACATTACTTATCGTCATCGCAGATCGAACAACAAATATGCAAAGACGATCCAAAACAGATCCGCTCATGAGCCTCACCGCAACAAGGGTCAATCTAACCCCGAGTACAAAAGTACTCAACAAGACTTAACCGAAATAAAACAGAGAAACTCAGAATGCAGTGCTCATGGGATTCAAGGTATGGCTTTAGCAATAATCAAGGTTCTTTTATGTAAAAGCTCTTTTTTAAAAAATTCTTTATTTCAACATTTAAAACTTCATAAGATCATATACAAAGTCGACACGATCCGTATTGAGATCATGAAACTTCATATCCAACACTTTCTCAAACCATACTCAAGTTCCAGCTTATTAATACTACGATGATGAACAGAGAAGTGAGTCTCCATAACCGAGGAGCAACGACGATTCGAACCGATTATAAACCCAAATTGGAATTCCAGACCACACGACATATGCAGGTCCCCGACCTACATATATCAACCTACCCTCGGATCCTCTAAACAAGAACGGGTCCAAGGCCACCCGAGAATACAAGATCTACACTCTCACCCCAATGCCACGTGGGTACACGCTATTCTCGCCATCTCTCCACTCCCAAAGGCGCGAGTAGCCATTCTCGTAATAGAATAGCCAAGTTAAGGCTTACCGGAGTATGCGGTTAGTACTACAAAGTCTCACCTCGAGCGGTTCAACAACGGTACGGACCTTAATCGACACGGCGGAAAGAACCCGCCACAAGACCTCCATGTCTTATGGCTCACACACACCGAGTCCGCCTTGGCCTAGATTTATTACTTCACATGCTCATATTTCATGATAACATAAGTAACCAAAAGTTCCATATAAAACTCGCAGTGATGTGTAATCACCCGACTTTTATTATCTAAGCATGACTAAGCATAACTAACCATATACTAATTAAAATGGTTAACAAGGTAGATAAGGAAAACAAGGTTGGTAATGCATCAATTAGGTTCCCACTTGACTTCTAATCACTTAATGCAAGATTGAAAAGCAAAAGCGAAATCAATTTGTAAAACACAAGGTAGGTTTAAATGTATCCGGGCTTGCCTTCGTTGACTTTAAAAGTCCGATTCAGTGAGCTCGGACCACGATATCAACACCAACCTCCACAGATGGCTCAACCTCCTCAACTACTTGATTAACTACCACGGGTTCACCTTCGCTCACTACACGTAGTAACAATGCCATGTTTGTTTAACATGATGCGGAATACAAAACATGATGCTCGATGATGGATACAAAATTAAACAACTTGAATACAACTTTCCTTCATGCAGACAGCTTACAAGTCAAACTAACTAAATCTATTTCGTAATACCTACATCAATTGCCAAAGATCATTATCCACTAATGACCCAAGGACATCACTCAATCAAAAGTTCAATCAAAACCTAAATCATTAAAGGTTACTATTCGCTTTTATGAATTAATTATTTAATTAAAATTATGAAATAAATCAACTTGTTCCAATTGAGCTCAAAATTTTTGTAAATGTTCATTACATGATAACTAAGTGACAAAACAATTTTCATAATTTTTGGATACATAAATAAGCCTAGAAAAATCATGGAAAGTCATTTATTAATTAATTGAGCAATTTTATCATACCCCAAAAATACTGAAAATCAAGATTTCAAATTTTTGTTATATAATATACATCATAGAGAAGTCACACAAAAAATTTTCATAATTTTTGGAGCTCTAAATAAATCTACACAAAAATAACAAAAACAGACACTATTCATTCATTCCGTAAAATAGAAAAATCCATTTGAACGCCGAGTCATCGACAACCCGACCCCACATGTCATCCCTAACCTCCGTCCTTTGACTACGACAACGACGGCGCTGACCGGCGCAAACTCGCCGACGGTGAGATCACAGGAGACAAAGAAGGTACTAACATGATCACTACGTCACAACGTATCGATCTATGGCACTAACGCGACCAATTACGGACCGAACCGAGCACTACACCGACCATGGCGACGCGGTGGCACGGCAGCGCTACCACGCCGGTGGCAGTGAGACCGGCAACGATCAAATAAACGGTACAGAAGCACCAGTAGCTCACCACAAACACGACGGAGCAGAGAGCAAGGCCGAGAGAAGCAACAGAGACGTGGTCGACGACACAAAGAATTCGCGGCGGAGCAAGGATCGCTTGGTGATGGTGTGCCAACGATCGTGGTGATCAAAATGAGCAAGCAACAACGGATTAAGCATCACAAAGATCGAGACGAAGCCGAGCTACGCTTAATCGAAGCAACGGCTCACCGGAGAGCCCCGACCACGGTGAAACGGAATCACCGTTGTTGCTTGCCGCGAAGAAAGAAGAAGTACGCTATGCGCGCCTCCCGGTGAAATCGCACTAAATTGAGGGGATAGCTAGACGCCATAAGGAGTAGGCGGAGCTGGAGCTAGCTTATCAAATGATGGCGGAGCACGACAATGACGGCACGACGGCTCACCGGAGATGAGCAAGGTGACGGGAAGAAAACAGAGCAACGGAAAATGAAGAACGGCGACGACTCCAGAGCTATAAAGGATGGCCAGAAACTCAAAGAAGTTGCACTGTGGCCTTCATCACAGCCCAAATACGACGCCAAAACGGCCGACACCGCTACTGAACGCCAAGAAAGAAACGCCGCAATGTAGCAAGAGCGGTGAACACTGCTCACACAATTTACGTAAATGCCATTCGCCCAAAATTCACAAATTACTCTCAAATTTTCATAACAACTCAAAAATCTCCAAAATAAAAGTTGTTCAAAATCAAAAGTTCTACAACTTTGCTTTTGAAACCATATCCAAATTCATTCTACATTTTGAAATTCAAATTTAAATTCAAAAGGAACACTTTTAAAGAATTATGCCTTTTCAAATTACTTCAAATTTTACTAAACAACTTTGAAAACTCCAAAACCAACTTTGTACAACTTGACAAGATCTACACTTTTGCTTTTAAGCTCAACCCCAAAATATGCTTAGATTTTTAAATGAGTTTTCGTGGTAGAATTTAAATACTGAAATTAGGGTTTTCGGAATTTCAAATCAATACAGGTATTTCAAACTTGATTCAAACACTACAATTCAACACTTGTACATGAATGTAAACTTGTTTTAGTGAATGCATATCAAAGTTTGCAATATGACCAAATGCTTTGCAATGCATATGATGACATGACAGCTTTAGTATTTAAAACACCCGGTGTTACAATCCTTCCCCTAAAAGAAATCTCGTCCCCGAGATTCAAAGCCATAGGTTAAGTAATGGAAAAGGAAATGTGCCAACCCAAAAATATCCAAAACTTCATCATAAAACAACTGAGGTCCCTTTACAATCATGATTCACAATCTCATAGCAAACTACCATCATACTAAATCGATGCAAGAAACTCTGGAAACTTTTCTAACAAGTAATCTTCAGATTCCCATGTAGCTTCTTCTTCCGAATGTTGATTCCATTGTATCTTGTAGAACTTTATTGTTCTCCTTCGAGTAACACGATCTTTCTGCTCCAACACTCTAATAGGATATTCTCAATAGGTTAGATCCGGTTCGAGTTCCACCCCTTCAATTTCAACATTCTCGCCAGCACTTGGAGACACTTCTTTAATTGAGAAACATGGAATACATCATGCAATCGCCGATAGATGTTCGGTAATTTCAAGCGATATGCTACCTTTCCATACCTTTCTAAGATTTGAAATGGTCCAATATATCGAGGTGCCAATTTGCCTTTAACACCAAAACGGTTAACTCCCTTCATTGGTGATACTTTTAGATATACAAAATCTCCTTTGTTAAACATCAATGGTCTCACGCCTGCTTATCTCGCATAACTCTTTTGTCCGGACTGAGCTATCTTCAAATTACCTTGTATCTGCTTAACCTTGTCTTCTGCTTTTTTACCAGGTCAACTCCAAAGAATCTTCTTTCCCTGCTCTGCACTAACTCAACGATGTCCGTGATCTCACGACCATATAGTGCTTCAAATGGAGCCATTCTAATGCTTTCTTGATAACTATTATTGTATGAAAACTCACCAAAGGCAAACACTCATCCCACTTCTTGGAATAGTTAAGGACACAACACCTTAACATATCTTCAAGTACTTGATTGACTCTTTCAGTTTGTCCATCATGCAGGGTGATAGGTCAGACTAAATGTAAGCTTGGTTCCCAACGAAGAATGCAATTGTTTCCAAAAGCTAGAGACAAACTGTAAATTTCTATCCTCACACTATAGTCTTTGGTACTCCATGTAGGCTCATAATTTTTGCTAAATATATCCCGCATATTGGACAAGAGAATATGTATTCCTGGACCGGAAGAAAATGTGCCGACTTGGTTAGTCGATCTACAATAACCCATATTGAGTCAAATCCTTTGCCGCCTTGGGTAGACCAACAATAAAGTCCATACTTATATCCTCCCACTTCCAAGTCGGAATAGGTAATGGTTGTAATTCTCCAAAGAGGCCTCAAATGTATAGCTTTCACTTTCTGACAAGTATCACACTTTGCTATATATCTTGCAATTTCTATCTTCATTTTGGTCCACCAAAATCTTTGTTTTAAGTCATGGTACATCTTATTACTCCCCGGATGGATAGATAACCTAGTAGCATGTGCTTCTTCAAGAATTGACCGTCTCAACTCAGAACTTTTGGTACTACTAGACGATTCTTGAACCATAACACATCTTCATCATCTATGCTGAAGCATTCCGCTTTTCCATTCCTGACTCTATCCTTGATATGGGCTATACCCTTGTTTTCTTTCTGAGCAGCAATAATCTGATCACGAATAGTGGCTTCAACAATAATGTTGGTCAAATTGCCCTGTTGAATTACATCTACATTCAACTTCTCCATTTCTTGACATAAAGTCAAACCCATTGTTCTTACTTGCCGCATAATTGCAATAACTTTTATGACTTAAAGCATCTCGCAACCACATTTGCTTTTCCAGATGATAATGCACTTCCAAGTCATAATCCTTAATCGCTTCTAACCATCTTCTTTGTCGCATGTTCAATTCTCGATCGAGTGAAGATATATTTTAAGCTCTTGTGGTCTGTAAATATGACACGTGACACCAAGGTGTAATGCCGCCAAATCTTCGTGAGCATGTACCACAAATTGCTAACTCCAAATCATGAGTCGGATAGTGTTCTTCATGTTGCCTAAGTTGCTGGACGCATAGGGCAATGACTCGCCTTCTTGCATCAATACACATCCAATACCAACTCCTCAAGCATCACAATAAACATCAAATGGCTTCTCGATATCAAAGTTGGGCTAACATCGTGCAAAGGTCAACAATCTTTTCAAATTCGAAAGCCTCTTCACAATCCGATGACCATACAAACTTGACTTGGTTTTTCAACAACTCAAAGATGGACTTTGACACCCTAGAGAAATCTGGGATAAACCGACGGTAATACCCCGCCAATCCCGTAAAACTCCGAATCTCATGAATCAGAGTTGGCGGTTTCCAATCAAGCACATCCTTAACTTTGCTTGGGTCAACTGCAACTCCTTCAAATGACAAAACATGACCAAGAAACTGTATTTCCTTAAGCCAAAACTCACACTTGCTAAACTTGGCATAAAGCTTATGTTCTCTCAAGCGGTTCAGAACAATTCTGAGATGTTCCGCATGTTCACTCTTGTTCTTGGAGTATACTAAAATATCATCAATAAATACCACTACAAATTTGTCTAGCTCAGGCATGAATACTGAGTTCATCAGGTACATGAAATGAGCTGGAGATTCGTCAAACCAAAAGACATTACCAAGTATTCATATAATCCATATCTTGTGGTAAATGCCGCTTTGGGAATATCTTCAGCTTTATCTTGATTTGGTGATAACCTCACCTCAAATCTATCTTCGAGAAAACTTTGGCTCCGGCCAGTTGATCAAAAAGTAGATCTATCCTAGGTAATGGATACTTATTCTTGATGGTCACTTCATTCAACGGACGGTAGTCGACACATAACCTCAAGGTCTCATCTTTCTTCTTCACAAATATTGCTGGACATCCCCAAGGTGATGAACTAGGTTGGATAAATCCTTATCAATCAATTCTTGCAATCGAGTCTTCAACTCGGCTAACTCCTTAGGTGGCATCCTATAAGCTCTCCGAGAAATCGAGCTGTTCTGTGTTTCAATTCTATGTTAAACTCGACATCCCTATCTCGTGGTAGACCGGTAAATCTTCGAAACACATCATCGAAATTCACATACTACCGGGATATCTCTAATCTCTTTGACCGCAGCTTGCACAAATTTTGCCCATTGATCTTCTTAAGGTTGGAAGTTGGATGAGAAGTTGAGAATTACTATCCGCAAACTCACCCTTATAGTTCTATTCAAAGCATCTATAATAGCCTTATGTCGATACATCCAATTCATTCCCAAAATTACATCTATATCCCGATCCTTTAGGATAATCATGGTAGTGGGAAAATATGCCCACCTGTGTTTACGGCACCGTATACCATCTCCTTAGTACACGACGCCCCCCAGCATCAGATAAAGAAAATTTTCCTTTGTTGCCCCAATTGGAATTTCATACTTCACAACAAATGCTCTATTGATGAATGAATGTGATGCGCCGAATCAAAAGTATAACCGCAGGGTGATCAAATGACAGAAACGTACTCCATCATCACCGGCTCTCCTCCGAATCTCTCCGCTTGAATGTAGAACACTCGCCAGCTTTTCTTTTTCACCATTACCCTTCCGAGCACTCTCGATTGTTGTTCTTGTTCGTGTGACCCACCTTCGTTGTTGATTGGCGTGGTTCTTCCGAAATTGGGATTGTACTGCTTTGGGATACGGCATTCCTTTGAGAAATGACCAAAGCTTACCACGCTTGAAACAGGATACTTATGACCTTGTGATGTTGGAGTATTGACACCGTAAGTATTCTCGAGGTAAATTTCGATAAGTTGTAGCAGACTAACATTTGATTGTTGCCCAGATTGAAACTCATGTGGACGATAAGGAGGACGATAATGGTTGATCGGATGATAGATCACCCTCTCCTCTTTTGATTTCCTCCAAAAGGTCCAGACGGCACATTCTTTTTCTTTTTGATCTCCTTATGTTGTCGATACTTTTCCTCCAAGCAATTGCAATATTCACGCCTCATGATAAGTAATATTGGTACAAGTTGTCATCATTGTCTCGCAATTTAGTATTCGCACTCTCTCATGAACCATTTCTTCTTTTTAGCATCGGTGTTGACATGTTCAGTGCATATTGTGACAGTGATTGAATCTTCCCACATACCGTGATAATCATCTCGATCCCCTTGCTTCAAAGCAAGGAATTCATCCAGCCATAGCCATCACTCCCTCGTGGATATAATGAGCTCCGAAAGCAAAGATTTAACTCCATCCAAGTTAATGGAACACCTACGGGCTGCATGGCCATAAGATTTGCATACCAAGCACCTCTTTGCTCCCCTAAGTTGTTACGGCAAACACCGGTTTCAAACTCTCGTGCATGGAATAAGATCAAATTTCGCCCATGGTCCTAAGCTACCATCGCCCTCCAAAGGGTCATCGGCCTTGGTGAAACACCGGGGTTTTGTATCCAGAAAGTCCACATATGTAGCCTCATGCCTATTATGATTACGCCCACGGTGTCCATGCATCCGATTCTCGTTACTTTGAGCCATCTCATGAAGCAAACGAGAATTTTCAACTCATCACATTGACAAGTGCAAATATAGCATCACCAAATTGGTTGGAACTGTGGCGGATTGGGGATATCATCCTCATCTTGTGAAGTACCTTTTAAATCATGAACCTCGCATTTTACGATCTGTTCATAACAAACCAAACTTTATTCACAAGTCTTTATTGAATTGCAACTAAAGCTTACTACAACGCATTACATCGGTTTCTTATTTAAACACAAACCGCATCTAAACAAGACCGCTTCAACTTAAACTAGATCTAACTATTACACAACTCTACTTCTTTCCTTTATCACTTCAAACTTCGGCCTCAGATCCATTCCGTAAATATTACCGCCTCATTATCACTTTCATCAATCATCACTAATTCTTCGGGATCTTCTTCTTCTTCCTCTTCCGATTCACTATCATCGGCAAGGATCACACCTGGGTCCAATGCATCAGCTTGGGGTTCATGATTAGGATTCGTGAGATTGCTTAGCCTATGAACTTCCTCATGTAGAGTGGTATTATGCTCCTCTAAATCCTCTACATAAAATTCTAGCTCATGAGTTCTAGCTCTAGCTTCATTTCTCCCATCCACCATATGAATTAACAGATTTTCGCAGCCTCGTGAGCGGTGGTGAGACGCCTTAATCGCTCCCCAGAATCGCCCCACCGATGACATCCATAGCCCTATCTCTAGTAGCTTGGGCTAACTCTCAGAAATCCTCAGATTCTCGCCTCGAGGATCGCACCTAGATCTCGCCATCGCTAGCACCGCTCATTCCTAGGGGCAAGTTGATGGCGAGGAACTCCCTTAGGTCCGGTGGACTTACGGGCGCCTTCTTGGTACGAGCCATACTGCATGCATTTAACAGGGTTAATCCAATTAAAACAATCTGACAACAGCCTCAAGAGCAGCTTGGGATGGACTACACAACACAACCCATACACACTACTCACCCAAAGCTCGTAGATGAAGGAAGTAACAAGTGAATTAATCATGATGTATGAATCGTTTCTTACGAACCAAAAACATCAAACTTATAAAGCACACAAACAACAAATATGTTATTATATAGGGCATAATAGAATTACTACTCCACCACACAAAGCCTTTTTCTCAAATCAGAAGGGTGAGAATGAAATAAGATAAGTCGAAAGCAATTTGGACCAAATTATCAAGTTATACTTATTTGTCCCAAATCATTTTGAAGTTTTTAAAACAACACAACAAAGACTTGTAACGATCGCTCGATACCATTCTCGCGGCGTAACCTCCTAAATTATTGGGCCCACATGCACTGCCACCGTCCAACGACCTTTGACATCTATGCATATGTTACCGATAACCTAAGAAGACTGTCGGGTGTCCTCGAAGAACCCCGAATCATCCACGATTTCCGAAAGCAGATCACATTACGTAGTCATTGCAGATATACAACATTTATTCAAATATCTACACCAGAGTAAATCAAATGGAAGTCTTACAATAACTTAGTTTACAAAACATTTATTTCAAACCTTACAAACTAAGTTCGATTAATAATACAAACCAAGGTAGTGGAGTGGCATTATAATATATTACAAAACACACAAATATCAATTGCTTCTCCTAAGGGCCACACATTACTTATCGTCAATCGATCGAACAACAAATATGCAAAGACGATCCAAAACAGATCTCGCTCATGAGCCTCACCGCAACAAGGGTCAATCTAACCCCGAGTACAAAAAGTACTCAACAAGACTTAACCAAATAAAAACAGAGAAACTCAGAATGCAGCTCATGGGATTCAAGGTATGGCTTTAGCAATAATCAAGGTTCTTTTATGTAAAAGCTCTTTTTTAACAAAATTCTTTATTTCAACATTTAAAACTTCATAAGATCATATACAAAGTCGACACGATCCGTATTGAGATCATGAAACTTCATATCCAACACTTTCTCAAACCATACTCAAGTTCCAAAGTTATTAATACTACGATGATGAACAGAGAAGTGAGTCTCCATAACCGAGGAGCAACGACGATTCGAACCGATTATAAACCCAAATGGGAATTCCAGACCACACGACATATGCAGGTCCCCCGACCTACATATATCAACCTACCCTCGGATCCTCTAAACAAGAACGGGTCCGCGCCACCCGAGAATACAAAGACTCCACACTCCAATTTCAATGCCACGTGGGTACACGCTATTCCCGCCATCTCTCCACTCCCAAAGGCGCGAGTAGCCATTCTCGTAATAGAATAGCCAAGTTAAGGCTTACCGAGTATGCGGTTAGTACTACAAAGTCTCACCTCGAGCGGTTCAACAACGGTATGGGACCTTAATCGACACGGCGGCGAAAGAACCCGCCACAAGACCTCCATGTCTTATGGCTCACACACACCGAGTCCGCCTCCTGGTCTAGATTTATTACTTCACATGCTCATATTTCATGATAACATAAGTAACTAAAGTTCCATATAAAACTCGCAGTGATGTGTAATCACCCGACTTTTATTATCTAAGCATGACTAAGCATAACTAGCCATATACGAATTAAAATGGTTAACAAGGTAGATAAGGAAAACAAGGTTGGTAATGCATCAATTAGGTTCCCACTTGACTTCTAATCACTTAATGCAAGATTGAAAAGCAAAAGCGAAATCAATTTGTAAAACACAAGGTAGGTTTAAATGTATCCGGCTTGCCTTCGCTGACTTTAAAAAGTCCGATTCTGTGAGTCTGACCACGATATATCAACACCAACCTCCACAGATGGCTCAACCTCCTCAACTACTTGATTAACTACCACGGGTTCACCTTCGCTCACTACACGTAGTAACAATGCCATGTTTAACATGATGCGGAATACAAAACATGATGCTCGATGATGGATACAAAATTAAACAACTTGAATACAACTTTCCTTCGCGGTACAGTTACAAGTCAAACTAACTAAATCTATTTCGTAATACCTACATCAATTGCCAAAGATCATTATCCACTAATGACCCAAGGACATCACTCAATCAAAAGTTCAATCAAAACCTAAATCATTAAAGGTTACTATTCGCTTTTATGAATTAATTATTTAATTAAAAATTATGAAATAAATCAACTTGTTCCAATTGAGCTCAAAATTTTTGTAAATGTTCATTACATGATAACTAAGTGACAAAACAATTTTCATAATTTTTGGATACATAAATAAGCCTAGAAAAATCATGGAAAGTCATTTATTAATTAATTGAGCAATTTTTATCATACCCCAAAAATACTGAAAATCAAGATTTCAAATTTTTGTTATATAATATACATCATAGAGAAGTCACACAAAAAATTTCATAATTTTTGGAGCTCTAAATAAATCTACACAAAAATAACAAAAATGAGACACTATTCATTCATTCCGTAAAATAGAAAAATCCATTTGAACGCCGAAGTCATCGACAACCCGACCCTACATGTCATCCCTAACCTCCGTCCTTTGACTACGATAACGACGGCGCTGACCGCGCAAACTCGCCGACGGTGAGATCACAGAGACAGCAAGAGGGTACTAACATGATCACTACGCCACAACGATCGATCTATGGCACTAACGCGACCAATTACGGACCGAACCGAGCACTACACCGACCATGGCGGACGCGGTGGCACGGCAGCGCTTACGCCGGTGGCAGAGAGACCGGCAACGATCAAATAAACGGTACAGAAGCACCAAAGAGCTCACCACAAACACGACGGAGCAGAGCAAGGCCGAGAAGCAACAGAGACGTGGGTCGACGACACAAAGAATTCACAATGGAGCAAGGATCGCTTGTGATGGTGTGCCGCGATCGTGGTGATCAAAATGAGCAAGCAACAACGGATTAAGCATCACAAAGATCGAGACGGCCGAGCTACGCTAATCGTAAGCAACGGCTCACCGGAGAGCCCCGACCACTTGAAACGGAATCACCGGTTGTTGCTTACCGCCAAGAAGAAGTACGCTATGCGCCGCCTCCCCAAGAAATCGCACTAAATTGAGGGGATAGCTAGACGCGCAAGGAGTAGTAGGAGCGGAGCTGAGCTAGCTTATCAATGGCGAAGCACGACAATGACGGCACGGGCTCTCGCCGAGATGAGCAAGGTGACGGGAAGAAAACAGAGCAACGGAAAATGAAGAACTACGACGACTCCAGAGCTATAAAGGATGGCCAGAAACTCAAAGAAGCTGCACACAGGGTTTCATCATCACCAAATATGACGCCAAAACGCCACGACCATACTGAACGCCAAGAAAGAAACGCCGCAATGTAGCAAGAGCGGTGAACACTGCTCACACAATTTACGTAAATGCCATTCGCCCAAAATTCACAAATTACTCTCAAATTTTCATAACAACTCAAAAATCTCCAAAATAAAAGTTGTTCAAAATCAAAAGTTCTACAACTTTGCTTTTGAAACCATATCCAAATTCATTCTACATTTTGAAATTCAAATTTAAATTCAAAAGGAACACTTTTAAAGAATTATGCCTTTTCAAATTACTTCAAATTTTACTAAACAACTTTGAAAACTCCAAAACCAACTTTGTACAACTTGACAAGATCTACACTTTTGCTTTTAAGCTCAACCCCAAAATATGCTTAGATTTTTAAATGAGTTTTCGTGGTAGAATTTAAATACCAAATTAGGGTTTTCGAATTTCAAATCAATACAGTATTTCAAACTTGATTCAAACACTACAATTCAACACTTGTACATGAATGTAAACTTGTTTTAGTGAATGCATATCAAAGTTTGCAATATGACCAAATGCTTTGCAATGCATATGATGACATGACAGTTTTAGTATTTAAAACACCCGGGGTGTTACAATACCCTAGACAAAACACGAGTCCTAAAAGACTACGATTTACAAAGGAACTCTTAAACAAACTTAGAAACTACGATTCCTTGCCCTAAACTCTCAGAGTCCTTTATTATTACAACTTTCATCTTTTCGATCGGCTTTGCTCGCCATCTTCTCGCTTTCCCGAATGGAGTCACCACCTTCTGAAGTAACCGACCGCACAAGCATTTAGCCGACCGCTCGTTTTGTTTGCCGAATGTCCTTCTTCCCGTATGCGGGTCCACCTGTCATCTTCCAAAGTCGACCAAAATCCAATGTTAACATATGCCCCCTCAATTTCGGGATAAAAGTTGTTTTATTCTCGAAATTGACCACAAGCTCCTTCTTCCTCCTAGGTCAAGACCGTTCAACACCGCAACCATTGTCCAAAATTCAAGCTTTCAAGCGCAACCTCGGACCCACTTCGAATCTTCAATGGCGACCCAGGATGAAATTCCGGTAAACTTCACTTATATTCGGCAATTTCCACTTGATCTTCCCTGCCTCTTTTGGCTTATTCCTCTTTGATTCTTTTCGGTAAAATTTGCATGCGATCGCCGGGAAAATGCTGAAAACACCCCGATCTTGCATAAACATTCTTGTGCTAGAGGCAATGCAAACCGCATCGGCTATTTTGTGCTAAAGGCGATATGAACAATATCGGCTATTCTCGCTTTTATTTTTTAGGCTAAAGGCGATTTTCCTTTTATCGGCTTTTCTCGATCTACGCTCATGAACCAACCTCAACACTGGGTAATATTTCTTAAGAAATCTTCCATTGATAGCTCGTAAACTCCTCCCCAAATAAAGTCTTCAATATGTTTGCATTGCCAGTACACATTCTCATCGTTCGTAAAGGACCTTCCCAATTTGGAGACCATTTGCCAGCAGCTCTATCCTTTGTTCCAACTGGCAATATAGTTTTCCAAACCAAGTCTCCTTCTACTTAATTGCTTCAAATTTCAACCCTTTTGTTATAATACTTGGCAACGCGTATTTTATTTTTCTCAATATTTTCCAATGCCTTGAGACGAATCAAATGTAAATCTTCCAATTCATCCATCATCAGATTCTTATAATCTTCTTCTACCAATTCTTTCTTGGAACACAACTCGCCTTGAACTCGACCGTAATTCCCATGGTAATACAAAGATGATGCCCATAAACCAGTTCATAGGGAGACGTTTGAGTGGACCCATGACAAGCCATTCGGTAAGCCCACAATGCTTCATTAAGAACCAAGTGCCATCTCCTTGGTTTTTCATCAATCTTCTTCTGGATGATTTTAATCATAATCTTATTTGATGCTTCTGCCTGGCCATTAGCTTGTGCATAATAAGGAGAAGAATTATACAACTTAATCCCCATATCTTTGGCAAAATCACAGAATTCTGAAGAAGTAAACTGAGTTCCTTGATCAGTTGTTATAGTTTGAGGAATCCCGAATCTGTGAATTATATGTTCCTTAACAAAACTGATCATATTCTCTGACGTTACCTTCTTCAAAGGGATAGCTTCAACCCACTTGGTGAAATAATCCGTGGCCAAGAGTACAAATTTGTGTCCCTTACTAGAAGGAGGATTGATCTGACCAATTAAATCTATACCCCATCCTCTGAACGGCCAAGGCTTGATTATGGGATTCATAGCAGATGCTAGAACTTTTTGAATATTGCCGAATTTTTGACAATTGTGACACCCTTTGTAATATTCAAAACAATCCTCCAACATAGTCGGCCAAAAATAACCAGTTCTCCTGATTATCCACTTCATCCGATAAGCTGACTGGTGTGCACCACACAATCCTTCGTGAACCTCATACATCACCTTCTTGGCCTCTTCTTGACTTAAACATTTGAGCAATACTCCATCGATGGACTTGTAATATAACTGATCATCAAGGAACACAAATTTGAGAGCTTTGTACCTGAGTTTTCGGGAAACTTTTTGAGATGGACCTTTCAGATAATTGGTAATTTTGTATCTCCAATCACCATCTACTTGATCAGTATTTAAAACACCTTCTTCTATAGCAAAAACTTCCCGACTCTCTCGATATCCAGAAGCAGCTTGAGCTAACTTATTTGCTTCTTCATTGTACTCTCTAGGGATATGATACAAGGTTACTACCAGAAAATTCTTCAAAAGTTCTCTACACTCCTCATAATATTCTCTTAACATATTGTTCTTGCATTCATACTGACCACTCAGTTGATTAATCACCAACTCAGAATCCCCAAAGATTTCAACAGCAAGGGCCTTTACTTCTATAAGAAGCCGAAGCCCTCTAAGCAGCGCTTCATACTCTGCCTGATTATTAGTAACATGAAATTCAATAGGAACCGCATACTCAAAAGTTTTTCCTTGTGGGGAAATCAAGAGAATACCAGCACCACCACCTTTGTTACAAGATGATCCATCGAAGAACAAGGCCCAAGGCACAATGCTTATCGCCTCAACAGAAAGATCCCGATGTTGGGTAATAAAATCGGCAATAATTTGACCCTTTACCGCCTTTGCCGATTCGTACCTTAAATTAAATTCTGACAATGCTAAAATCCATTTGCCAATTCTTCCATTCAAAATTGGCATTGATAGCATATGTTTGATTACATCGAAACTAGAAACTACCACGCATTCGACATTCAACAAATAGTGCCGAAATTTGGTACATGAGTAATACACACACAAGCAAAGTTTTTCTATAGCCGAATACCTTGTTTCTGGGTCTAACAGCTTTCGGCTAAGATAAGCTATGACTCTTTCTTTTCCTTCAAATTCTTGCATAAGGGCCGATCCTATCGTTAGGCTATCGGCCGCCACATACAACTTAAAAGGCTTGTCAAGTTGTGGAGGTACCAGCACAGGTGGTGCCTTCATATATTGCTTGATCTCATCAAAAGCTTTTTGTTGTATGTCACCCCATACAAATTTTTGATCCTTCTTGAGCTTTAATAAAGGAGAAAAGGGTAAAACTCTCTCTGATAGATTGGATATGAATCTTCTTACAAAGTTGATTTTGCCTAACAATGATTGTAATTACAGCGAGATTGGTTGGCGGCACAACTTTGTCTATTGCTTCCATGCTCTTTTTCCCAACTTCAATTCCTCCTTTATGAACTAAAATCCCAAAACTCACCAAAAAAACACCAAAGGCACATTTGTTTGGATTCATCTTCAAGCCATGCTTTCTTGTGCACTCTAGAGTTTTTCTTAAATCGGCTAAATGTCCTTCATGATTTCTAGACTTGACCACTACATCATCGATGTAGATCTCTACAATCTTGCCGATCAGCTCGTGAAAAATATAATTCATAGCTCTTTGATAAGTTGCACCGCATTCTTTAACCCAAATGTCATGACTATCCATTCAAACAAACCAATATGACCAGGACATCTCAAGGTCATTTTTTGAAATATCTTCCATTGCCATAAAAATTTGATTATAGCCAACATTACCATCCATAAAACTAATGACTTCATAACTTTCTTCACGCATCTACTAGTAAATCGGCAAGAATCGGGCATTGGGTAACCATCCATGGGAGTGGCCTTATTAAGATTTCTCTGAAATCTATGCAAACCCTCATTTTTCCATTTTTCTTGTATGCCGGTACTATATTTGAAAATCCACTCGCATACTTGCATGGCCGAATGAAGTTTGCTTCTATTAATCTTTCAACCTCCTTCTTCACATCGGCCAATACCTCTTCTTTGTATATCTTCTGTGGAGGTTGTTTGTAAGGACGCGAAATCCAGGTTTAATGGGTAATCGATGCTCAACAATGGAACGATCAAATCCAGGCATTTCCGTGTAATCCCAAGCAAAACAATCTTTAAACTCTTTCAACAGATCTATCAACTTTGATTTATATTCGGGTCTAACTTTGCACTAATATACATCGGCCTTGGCTTAGAACCATCACCAACATCAATTTCTTCCAACTTATCGGTAGACATAAAACCACGTCCCAACTTTCCTTTGTTGCCATCGACAGATTTCCCATTAAAAATTACTATGAGAGCCGATTTGCTTGGATCGGTGTTTGGCCCTCGCTAAAAACATTTACAGGACCTTCTTTCCACACTTTTCTAGAGAAACAATCGACGCCTTCATATTCCCAAAGAGGTAGATCATGCAAAAAGAACACTTACCGAATCATCAGCATGTACAACTTCAACGTCATCTCCAATCCATTGAATGAGAATTTGATGCATGGTTGAAGGAATGCAGCAATTAGCATGGATCCAATCTCTGCCCAAGAGTAGACTATATGCCCCCTTGCCATCAATGACAAAAAAGGTAGTAATCAGAGTTTTCGACCCAATAGTCAGCTCGACATGGATAGCACCTCGGGTATTGGAAGGGTTGCCAGCAAAGTCCCTAAGCACCATGTCAGTTTTCAACAATTCTTCATTAGTCATCCCAAGCTTTCTAAAGGTAGTATAAGGCATGATATTGATAGCAGCCCCTCCATCAACAAACATCATAGTTAAAGGCTTGCCATTGACATATCCCTTTAAATAGAGTGGTCTCAAGTGACGATTCTTGATTGGTTTGTCAAAAACAGCCTGCTGTGTTAATACAAGCTGGGCCATCAAATCCTGACATTCACTTTCATCAAAATCAGAGTACACCTCTTCTTGGACATCTTGGCTTTTGGGAGCTATAAACTCTGATGGGAGGAAGAAAGTCATGCAAGCATCAGCCGAAGGACCACATTCATCAGGCTTCTTCTTAGGACGCCATATTTGCTTTGTTTCGGTAACTTCCTGTTTCAACTCCCTATTCCTCAACCGTTAAACTCTTCTTTTCTGACTTTTCCTCAGGCCTGGAGGACACCACTGTCCTTTTTGCCATACGTATCTATAGGAATCAGCTTCTTCATCATGCACCCTATCATGAATCCAACCTTGACCTGCAAATCTTTTCCTTTGCTAATTCTCAAAATCATCTATTTTTAAGCGCCGATCATCTTTAGGAACCTTCGTTCCAAGTCTTTCATAGACGGGACGGCGGTTGACTCGAGATTGCCTATACTCGGAGTACTGAGCACTACACTCCGGACAATTATTTCTAGCAGGCAACCTCAAGCCTTCATTCCAACAATGCCTAAAGAATGAACAACCCCAATGAGACTGCTCCTGTTCTGTCATATATTCTTCTTGCTCCCTTCGGCATACCTCTTCCTCATACCTCCGGCATTCTTCCATAAACCATTGCTTCTTATAATATCCCTTCTCTTGCTCTCTCTGCCACTTGTTTAGCAAAATACGTGATGTAACTCTGGGTTTGGAAGTTTGACCTTTCTCGGTTCGGCTATTCGAAACCGAACTCGTTCTTCTTGACTCTCTCACCGGTAACTTGCCGATCCGGGTCAACAAAGACCACTTTTCTTTGCTCTATCGAAGTCAACACCTTCATCTTGCCTTTACCTTTGAGATCATTGGCGAGACCATATTCACAGAGAAAGAAATCATATTTTGTGGAAAAAAGCTGATCATCAATTCTCATCTTGCCATCAAACTTCAAATGTCCCTCTTGGATAGCTTTCTGGATTCGTATTCTGAACACTCGGCAATCATTGATAGTGTGAGAATTAGTGTTATGGAAGCCACAATACTTTTTGTCTTTCACTCCTTCAGGACGTAGCATGGGATGTCCTTCTGGCAGCTTGATGCGTCCTTCCTTCATCAATAATGCAAAAAGCATGTCTGCCTTAGTAACATCAAAATCATAGGTTCCCTTTTGTTGTTTCAACCAGCGTTGACTAATTTGAGTAGGCTCCTTTGCCCAATTCAACTTAGCTGCAGCTATCTCATCTTCATCAATATACTCAGTCGCTTCCTCCAGAAAACCTTGATACACCTCATTAGTGGCATTGTTCTTCTGAAAGCGATTATCTCTCCACGAATCCTTGGGCTTTGATTACTCATAGTCGCTAAGCGGCATGTGCAAGTTGGCCAAGATCATCAAACTCCATGCCGAACAACTTCTCCCTGATATTCGGCAACATTCCTGCTATAGCTATTCCAGGTAGTTGATCATCTAGTAAATTCAGAGAATAACACATATTCTTGGTTTCCCTAAATCTGCGAAGATATTCCAATGGTGTCTCATTTGTTCTCATCCTCAGACTCATGAGATCGACCAACTTTTTCTCATTAGTACCCGTGTAGAAATATGAATGAAACTTCTGCTCTAGCTCTGCCCACGTACCAATGGAATGAGCTGGTAAAGACATGAACCACGTGAAAGCTGGTCCTGTAAGAGACAAAGGAAAATATCGAATCCTCCAAGCTTCATCTGAAGCAGCTTCTCCAAGCTGCATTAAGTACCGACTGACGTGTTCTATGGTACTAGTATCATCTTGACCAGAAAACTTGGTCAAATCTGTTGGAGGCTTCACCCTTGGAGGTAATGCCACTCTGTTGTACCACTCTGGATAAGAAGACTTGTATGAATAGGATTGATTTTTTAGCTTCAAGTCGAACTGATTCTGCATCATATCAGCCATCCTGTGCATCAAAACATCAATGCCTGAATCCTGATTTCCTTGTACCTGCACTCCAGAAGGCAATCCTAAAGCACTCCTATACCCTAGATTTGGCACAGCATTGATAGCATTGTAATCAGTAAATTCTTGATACCCATCTCCATACATATTCTTCTGCAATCTGTTTGATGCTGGAGAAACTCTATAAGCTGAAAGTGGCACTTCTCCTGTGGTACCAAATGTTACCTGGCCATAGGTGGGATGTGATTGCTTTTCAGTGTGAGTCAATCCACCTATATTTGAAGTCGATGCTCCTTCTTTTCCAACAGGCTTCTCTTGATGCTTTGGAACATTGAAAAGAGTCGGTCCACTGAGTGGGCCAACATTTTCTTCAAAGTATTTATCAACCATTGGGCCAAAAGTACTGATCATGATTGCCCGAAAGGTATTCAGAAAAGCTATGTGATGGTTTGTCATGGTTTCTCCCATAGCTTTATAAACCAGGGCTGCCATCTTCCGAGCATCCTCCTCTTGATTATGTCGGTTTGATGTGGAAGAAGAACCCTTGGCATTGACTGCTTTTGAAACACTTTGTTGCTCTTGTTTTTGAAAAAGACATCAAACACTTCCGTTGGTATTGCTCACATGCTTGTAGCACTAAATCCACAGAATTATCCGGCAATTCGCCATGCTCACATCCGAACATGATCATTGTTGATCTCGGGCGCCATCTTGAACTAACAGATGGTCCCACCCGGCGTGCCAAAAGTGTGTTGACACAAAATGTGACGACTTTGTGCCTCACACACACAAGCCGCCGAAAGCGTGGCTTCAATCGGGTGCCCGGTGCTTCGTGATCCGGAAGCGTGCGGTCGGTTTGACCTGAAAAAAACTAACAAGGGATAAAACAGTTAAATGCCAAACCGGAACATGTCGGGTGAGACCAGACAGTTCCATATATATGGCCCTGAAGCCACTTACAACGACATACAGCTATAGGAAGCTGTCTGCCATCAAGTTTATAAACCATTCGGCTAATCGTAAGATGAACACACGTAAAGATCCGATTGCCGAATGCATGTGCATGGGAAGACATGTTTGAACAAGTGAAATTAATTATGCGTTAATGCATATCCAAGCTCAGCAGTCCAACCGAGTTGGGGTCCATGAAGAAGGAACGTGCAAATAAACACGATTAAGCTAATCTAAAACCTGCATCTGCCGCACGACACCTAGTTTCGTCAAAAGCTTAAACATAATTAACATGCATGAACCCACAACATGTGACAATCTAGATTAAAATAATTCAGCCATTATGAGCATGTTATCTATTTGCAAAGGTAATATGAAAGTAATGATCATTGAAGCACGAATAAAACCATAGGAGAGGGCCGAACAATATCAATCTAGATTGGGCAGAAGTATGTTACAAATATATAAAATATTTAAAACATGCAACACAGGATAACTTAATGAATCTATTTAGATTCTGCTGTATCTAATAGAGCCGATAACTGTCTTGCTTTCACTAAGCATATTAGGCAAATGCCTGCCGCACGGTATCTACTCATAAACAAAGCATAAGCAAAGACTTCTTGATTGTCAAGCAAAGATCCGCCGCACGATCATTGAAAACAAACAAGACTACTTGCATCACGTCTAAATCCACCACATTATACTAAACATGATAACAAGGTTGTCGGAACTTACGGAGGTCGACGGATCGATGACTCCTCTCGAAGAACTCAACGACACGACAAAAGGACTCAAAAGTAGGCATGGGGCCGGTTGTATTGATTTGGTTGTGAACGCCTATTACAATGGTCGAGGGTCAATATTTATACCCTAGACAAAACACGAGTCCTAAAAGACTACGATTTACAAAGGAACTCTTAAAAAAACTTGGAAACTACGATTCCTTGCCCTAAACTCTCAGAGTCCTTTATTATTACAACTTTCATCTTTTCGATCGGCTTTGCCTGCCATCTTCTGCTTTCCCGAATGGAGTCACCACCTTCTGAAGTAACCGACCACACAAGCATTTAGCCGACCGCTCGTTTTGTTTGCCGAATGTCCTTCTTCCCGCATGCGGGTCCACCTGTCATCTTCCAAAGTCGACCAAAATCCAGTGTTAACAGGACCGACTGATTGGAGGCGGAGATGGTGGAGGTCCTGGCACCACACTGAGTCCAGGACTCAGGAGTGGGGGCTTGGAGTCTAAGTTTGGATAGGGACTAGGACACCCCAGACAGGAGAGTGATGGGTTAGTCCTACTTGTGCCTAGGGTACAAGCAGGGCGTGTGTTTTTGGGGCACCCATCTGGGCACATTGGTTCACGAATCGCCGCCGAGTCGGTACGACTTGTCTTAAATCTAGCATCGTAGTAAGAACTGAAAGATGGAAGGTGATGAAATAGAACTGATTGCTCAACCCTTACTTGAAAATAGAATAGGTGCTTATATAGACTGCATAGATAATAACTTAATGCGGCCAATAATAACAACCTAAATAAGGGCTCACTATTAGTATTACTTTCTGCTAAAATAAACCAGCAAGCCATAAAGCTTCTCATATTCCTTGGAGTCGGGAGTTTATTCCCACTAGTCGGGTAAGACTTGCGAGTACATTGTGTACTCAGGGTTTATTTACCCCTGTTGCAGGTGATGCATGAGATGTACCTTGTGTGGAGGATGCTTCTGGTGGGCTCAGACGGATCCTCGTCCCTATCGCTAGGTGTTTATTTTTAAATTCCGTTGTTTATCATTCCGCACTCTGATATTTGGTATTGTAATAATGTACTTTTAAAGAAACTCTGATGTATGAAATGGACAAGTATTGTAACTCGTTCTCATTATTGGATCCTTGGAAAAAATGTGGATCTTTTGGGTTCTCCCTGGGGGTGTGCCCGACAGATACCGCCCATTGTAGCTTGCTTTCGGGGTGCTTAGTGTCTGATGGAAGACGAGCGCCTCCGTAAGTATGCTATTCCGAGCGGTTCTACCACAGATGGTGCCAGAGCCAATAATGGTCACGAGTTTCATCATTCTTTTTCAAAACTAAAAATTTGACCAACAAAAGCTTTGCGAAAAGTAGGATGCGATTAAGTTAAGTTAAATAAGTATAAGCCCTAGCAATATGGTCTATCTAGGATAGCGGCACTGGTTTTATCTAATCAATTTTCTGCAGGTACACTGACTTACGTTGCGTAAGAAATCACTTAGTATACGAAAAGTGAGTGTGCGATGTGCCAAAAAGTTTTACGAATGCCGCTATATTCCGGCTTGAGTGAACGTATAGGCTGAAGCATGCATCATAATAATAGCATCTTACTCAAATTGAAATCCCCCCTTCACGTATAATTGAGTTAGTAAGTTGATAGGACTAACTAAAGGAATGCCTTAATAATTGTGTTGTCATCTCTCTAATCCCCTGATTCTGATCGGGAGGGTGTTCTAATGGATGGTCCATATCTCTTATAAATGAATCTAAGGTCTAGACGCGGGAGCACCAGTGCGGGGGCGGCTCACGGTCTTGGCGAGGGCCACGGCGAGAGTGGCCGGGGTCATGAGCCCAACAGGGAGATCCATGGGGCTCCACTTTTGGCAACTCCTCCGCGATCGCCACCTCCGATGACCCATGCTGAGTTGATGGCGGAGCTGTTGGCTGCTCGCCGGGAGTCAGCTCGTGCCATGGACATAATGGCACAAGCTATCGCGGGCCTCGCCCGCGGAGGCCACGGGGGCAACGGTGGGAACGGGGGTGGTGCCCGCCGTCCTGAGGGACCGTCCTCTTACCAGGACTTCCTCAAGACTCACTCACCCACCTTCACCCCGTCTGATGAGCCCCTAGATGCGGAGCACTAGCTTCGCATTCTGGAGCAGAAGTTTCTACTGCTCGACGTGGCCGACGAGCAGTGGGTGCACTTTGCAGCACAGTAGCTTTTGGGGTCCGCAAGTGCATGGTGGGATACGATCCATGCCATGGAGCAGCCTGATCATCCGGCAACCTGGCAAGAGTTCACCACCGCATTCCGAGAGTTCTTTATCCCTGCTGGTGTCATCAACCGGACGGTGACTGAGTTCCTGGAGCTGCGCCAGGGGAGCATGGCAGTGATGGAATATGTGAATAAGTTCACTCACTTGGCCTAGTATGCTGGCAGTCATGTGGACACTGACGACAAGAAGAAGGACCGCTTCTTTCATGGTCTCTCTCCCAACCTTCAGGAGAAGCTATACATGGTGAACTATCAGACCTTCAGGGCGCTGATGAACGCCGCCATTGCCATGGAGGGTTTTCAGCGGGAGTCCCAGGCTGAGTGGAAGAGGAAGCGGGTGGCTACGGGGTCTTCTAGCCACCCTCACACTCAGAAGATACAGGTTGTCCGACGGGGCCCTATCAGTCATCAGGCGGGCCTTCATTTCGGCAGCTCCAGCAGACTTCCCAAACTTCCTCCACCCAGTATCGTGCACCCCCGCAGCAGGTGCAGCCCCAGCAGTCTTAGGGATAGCAGGTCCCACCTTGTTAGGGGTTTGGGAACAAGCTAGGTGCTTGCTTCAAGTGTGGCAAAGATGGCCACTATGCCCGAGCTTGTCCCCAGAACCAGCCAGCTCAGTTCGCTCAACCGTCAGCGAACTGCAGGCTTGTCAAGAGGACCATAATCAAGAAGAAAGTGCCCAGCAAATCTGGTCAGGTGCATTTCACAGATGCTGAACAGATTTTGCAGCAGGAGCCGATGATGGATGGTATGTTTACCATCGACTCCCATCCAGCTTATGTGTTGTTTGATTCTGGTGCATCACATTCCTTTATGAGCATAGGGTTTCTAGAGCGGCACAACTTACCACTTATGGCTATACCTTATGCCTATAAGATTCATACGGCGGGTTCACAATTGTTCATCAATACCCATACAGATACAATAAGTTTGGTATTAGCCACCCACACTTACCGCCTACAGTTCATGGTAATGCCTGGGCAAGGCATTCATGCTATTCTTGGAATGAACTGGTTGCGGGTGTATGGGGTAGTCTTGGATATGAAGAGGAGAAGTGTGGAGTTACGGCTTCCTTCTTCTGAGGATAGGATGTCTCTTATTGTACCCTCAGATCCAGTCTTACCTATTGCTGCTCATGCTGAAGCCTCTCCTGATCTTACCTCCATTCTGATAGTATGTGAGTTCCCGAATGTTTTCCTTGAAGATCTTCCTAGGTTGCCACCGGATAGAGATGTAGAATTCTCCATTGAGCTAGAGCCCAGTACTGCCCCTATCTCCAGACGCCCGTACCGCATGGCTCCAAGGGAACTAGCAGAGATGAAGAAGCAGCTGGAAGAGTTGATGGACAAAGGTTTCATCCGTCCTAGTTCTTCACCATGGGGTTGCCCAGCCATTTTTGTAAAGAAGAAGGATGGTACTCTGCGGATGTGTGTGGATTACCGCCCCCTTAATGCGGTAACAGTTATGAACAAGTATCCTTTGCCCCGCATAGATACTTTGTTCGACCAGCTAGCCGGTGCAAGGTGTTCTTGAAGATTGATCTCCGATCAGGCTACCACCAGATCAAGATCAGGCCACATGATATACCAAAGACAGCTTTCTCTACTAGGTATGTGCTATATGAGTACCTAGTGATGTCTTTTGGTCTCACCAACGCTCCTGCCTTTTTCATGTACCTGATGAATTTAGTTTTTATGCCGGAGCTGGATAAGTTTGTGGTAGTTTTTATTGATGACATCCTGATCTATTCCAAGAATGAAGAAGAGCACGCTCGACACCTTTGGATAGTACTGACTCGACTAAGGGAGCACAAGTTGTATGCTGAATTCAGCAAGTGCGAATTTTGGTTGGATCGAGTGCAGTTTTTGGGGCATGTGTTGACACCCGAAGGTGTTTCTGTAGATCCTAGCAAGGTGCAAGATGTGTTGGATTGGAAATCTCCCAAGTCTATGCATCAGATTCGTCAGTTCCTTGGCCTCGCTGGGTACTACCGGCGTTTCATCCCGGATTTCTCCAAGATAGCATAGCCAGTGACCAAGCTGCTCTAAAAAGAAGCCAAGTTTGACTGGAGCCCAGCTTGTGAAGAAGCTTTCCAACCTCTGAAGACTTTTCTGACCACTGCTCCTGTGTTGGCCCAACCAGATATTGATAAGCCCTTTGATGTATATTGTGATGCCTCAAAGACGAGGTTGGGGTGTGTGCTTATGCAAGATGGACGTGTGATAGCTTATGCTTCGCGCCAACTGAAAAAGCATGAAGTAAATTACCTCACTCATGATTTAGAGATGGCTGTTGTGGTCCATGCTCTAAAGATTTGGAGGCACTATCTATTGGGCAACAAAGTCCATATCTTTACAGATCACAAGAGCCTCAAGTATATTTTCACTCAGTCTGAGCTGAATATGAGGCAAAGGAGATGGTTAGAATTGATAAAGGACTATAACTTGGAAGTCCATTATTACCTAGGAAAGGCCAATGTTGTAGCTGATACTTTGAGCTGAAAGTCACATCAGGATGAGGAAACACTTTCATCTCTCAACCATGCAGAGGTATTGGCTCACATTGCAGTGACCTCAGAATTGTTGGAAAAGATTATTCGGGAGCAAAAGGAAGACCCCGAAGGGATTCCTCACATCAGGAAGTTGATGGTTGAAGGGCGTGGCCTTCACTTTAGTGTTGATGAACATGGAGTGCTGAGATATAAGGACAGACTAGTGGTTCCATCCAATGAGGAGCTAAAGAGGAAGATTTTGAATGAAGCCCATCATTCAAAGTTGTTTATCCATCCTGGCAGCAACAAGATGTATCATGATCTGCGCCACTTATACTGGTGGTCCAACATGAAGCAGGACATCACCCGGCATGTCACGGAGTGTGACACTTGTGGTAGAGTTAAGGCAGATCATATGCGTACTCCAGGATATCTGCAGCCCTTTCCCATTCCTGTTTGGAAGTGGGAAGATATTTCCATGGATTTCATTGTGGGTTTACCCCACACAACCAAAGGCTATAACTCTATCTAGGTTACTGTGGATCGCCTCACAAAGTCAGCTCATTTCCTCCCTATGAATGCTAAATATTCTACTAGATAGTATGCCGAGTTGTACCTAGACCGAATTGTGACTCTACATGGAGTTCCCCTCACTATCATCTCTGATAGGGGATCAGTTTTTGTCTCTCGCTTCTGGGAGCAACTCCAGGAGTGCCTTGGGACTATCCTTCTCCGTAGTTCAGCCTATCACACACAGATTGATGGCCAAACCGAAAGGGTAAATCAAGTGCTCGAAGATATGTTAAGAGCTTGTGCCATTTCTTTCCCTGAGAAGTGGGATGCCTGCTTGAAGCTAGCAGAATTCTCTTACAATAATAGCTATCAAGAAAGCATCCACATGGCACCATTTGAAGCTCTCTATGGAAAGAAATGTCGGACGCCACTTAGTTTGGTTGAAGTGGGAGACCGTGGAAACTTTGGGCCAAAATTCATCAAGGAGGCTCGTGAGCAAGTCGTTCAAATTCAGAGTCATCTGAAGGCAGCTCAGAGCCAATAGAAAGCCTATGCAAACAAGCATAGAAGGCCTTTGGAGTTTGAAGTTGGAGATTATGTGTACCTCAAGGTGTCTCCTATGAGAGGGGTGCATTGGTTTGGTATCCATGGCAAGCTAGCTCCCCGAAATGTGGGTCCTTACAAAATCTTGAAGCAGTGTAGCCCAGTTGCTTACCGTCTACACCTTCCAGATACCCTATCTGCAGTACACAATGTGTTCCATGTATCACAGTTGAAGAAATGTTTGCGGGTTCCTAATGAAGCTGTGGAGATTGAAGGACTTCCTCTCTAGCTGGATTTGACTTATGTTGAGCACCCTATAAAAATCCTGGATGAGAAAGAAAGAGTAACCAGGAACAGTGTGGTAAAGTTTTACAAAGTGCAGTGGCAAAACCATTCCGAGGACGAAACCACGTGGGAGCAAGAGAGTTACTTATTGAAGCATTACCCCCACCTTCTCTCTAGTTCTGATAGTTAGTTGCTGCGTCGAAATGTAATTCCTATCTCCTTCTCACACTAGGCACATGAAATCTCGGGTCGAGATTTTATTTTAGGGGGGGGTAGATTTGTAACACCCTCGATGTTACATTGTACTATTTTTGCTAAAACGTTGCATGAGCATCATACTTATGTGCAATAGTGTGTAACATGAAGAATAAATCAATGTTCGGCACTTGAAACGTTTATCCAAAACAAGAAACAAATGTTACGTTTCATGTCGCATAATATTGTTTAGTATTCTAAGTGAATTTTTATCGAACAAAAATGCTATAGCACGTTTATGCGAACTTTGATAGGGTTGTAGTACGTACTTCGTAGGCGATGATGAAATAGGTGTGATCGAAGACGAGGTTCGCTAGCTAGTATACCCAGTAGGTCGAAATTGGAATTCGACGCGAAACCGTTCGAAGTTTAAGTCATTTCGCGTAAGTTTGAAAAGGGGTCAACGAAGCCATGTTCGGCGAAGTTTGTAGAGCGACCGGGTTAAGAAGTGGTGAGATGTTTTGGCATGATTAGCTAGCCTTAGGTACCCTTTTCCATGTAGAACAACTGGTTGGGCGGTTGTAGCATCGGATTTGAGTTTTTGAGCCGCTTTAAAAAGCGTGCAGGTCACATATCTATGAACAGAGCCACTGCTGGCCGCGGTCACCACTTGGCTTGGTCTGGCGCCACTGTTGGCCACCCAGCGCGCTGCCGCGCTAGTTGTGTCCTCGCTACCGCCCCTGCAAGCACATCGCGCGCGTGGTCCTTGCGTTGCAGGCCACGGCCGCCTGCCACCACGCGCTGGTGCGCAACTAGCACCATCGCTGCTGTCGTGCCACATCTTGAGTGCCTGCTCGAGCCCTGCCCACGCATGGGTCGGTTGCGCCGTCGGGTCCCGCACTGCTGCTCGCGCTGCTGTTGTTGCACGACACAGTACGCACACACGCACTCGCATTGTGCCGGTGGACCGGCTACGCTGCCCCCGCCTTCACGTCGCATGGCACCCGGTTGCGCTGCGCGCCGTCCGTTGCCACGCGTAGCACTGTTTCCATTGACCCGCCACAGCTGCGCGCCCATGGGACAGCTACCTACTTCGCCATCGCGTCTGTGTCCGTTGCCACGCTACGCCATTGTCTCCTCTGCCCTGCCAGCCTCTGCGGCGATAGTGCCAAGCCGACGTGCCTACCTTCCCCTGTTCCTCTATCGCCGGGCCACGCCAAGATAGCGCAGCATCTGCAAAGGCATTGAGGTTGCGTGCCTTGGGATGGAGTGAGGACTTAGCCACACGTCGAATGCATCCACTACTGTTGCCGGCCTTTGCCATGCTTAATTGGACAGTTCTATCGTCGTCGGTCATTTTAAGACCCGTAGCCGCGCCGTGAAATTCCCTTGCCCACGTCCACCGCTGTCTAATTGCTTATCACCGCACCTTCGCCCAGCTTTGCTTTACCACGTGCGCGCCCTAGTTCACCCTACTGTGGCCTGCCCAGCGCTGCCACCGTAGTCTCACCATAGCCACCACCGCAAGGCCTACCGGGTGCGCATGGCTAGGTCTACTCGAGCCGTCTCCGGTCAAGCCACCATGACCGGTAAGCACAGGGTGAGTCTCTGTTGCCTACCCTTGAGTTGGTTCACGCTGTGGAGGTTGTGGCTCACGGGAACACGTCCGCCATCGCAGGGAAAGGGCCATCGCCGGGGAGGGAGCTCGGGGCAGCATCCCCGTTCACCATATCACCTCCAATCGTTGCGCGTTGAAGTCAAGGTGAGCATCGACTCCTTAGGTTGGGATTGGAGGGTCGGGTGTGGCCGGCGTAGCCGCCCGGTGATGCGCCGTCGTGCCGGTGCACGCACGGATGCCGAGGGACATCGCCGCGGCGAAGAAGGGAAAGGAGAGGGTGGTAGTTGAAAAATCTATGACTCAGTGTAATAGTGCTCATGTTAGTTTTGAGAATAGGGTAAAGAATGGGGGCTTATTCGCTAAATGCGCCAGCCACGCGCGGCTCCGCTGTGGGCCGCCTGCGTGGGGCCGTGTCGCGCGATGCCGAGCGGGCCGCTCCAGTCGCTGCACGGGCGGCAAGCCGGGGTGGGCCGAGCCGAACCGAGTGGGCCGCGCAATAGAATGGTGTTTTCCAATTTCCAGTAAAATAGGAAGTGTTTATTCAATAAAGATTTTAGCTGAACTTTGGTAATTTGTAACAAATTGTGTAGTGGTCCAAAAATAGTGAGACTAATTTTGTAAGGTTCACAAAAATACCATCTATTTGTTAGTACAGTTAGATTGCAGTTAGCTGTGACAAGGATTGGGTCATAAATTCAAAACTAGAGAGCTAATATTATGTAGGTTAATATTTGTAGGAATATTCGTGAAAGATTGATGATAGCTATAGATATAAAAAATTTATAGTAGGCTTGCTAGGTTGGTAGGTACTTGCTGTAAAATTTATAGCCCTAGGGTAGGTTGATAAGTAGAGTAGCTATTATCCTTGCTTTATTATATATAGCGTAAATCAGCATTAGGAGTAAGGATAGATGTAGTTGCGATAATGATAAATGCCATACTTCATACTTGTTGATAGCAATAGATATCTTAGTACTGTGGTCGGTAGCACTAGCATAGTAGTTAGACAGAGGTACTTCAATTTAAGAGTTGTTGTTGCTAGATTACTATGTATTGCATCATCACTTCATGAATGTAGATCACGAGCTGGTAGAAATCGTGCCCGTCGACGAATAGGAGTACGACGAGGTCATCGAGGAGTACGAGGAGGATATCCTCATGCAGGAAGGAGCCCCAGAGCCGTTTGGTGTTGACCCTACTGACCCATCGCCTGCCCAAGGCAAGCCCCGGTGCATAACCCCTATTTTTAATTATCACTGAATATATATATATGTGTGTGATGTGCATTTAAGTTACAGGCATTTTATGAAAACTACCTGCATAAATATATCTACCCATGAGTCCTACTAGTACAGGTCGAGTAGTTACTATGCTCAGGATATCGGTAGTGTGAGTAACCTGCCGTTACTCGCAAATAGGTGATAAAACATGATCACTCATGATAAAATGGTGGAAAGGAAAATGCTGAGCGGGCAGGGATATGGTTTGGGTACTGTTGGATGTAAGGGGTTGTGTCCTGCGGCCAACAGGGCAAACTTGGTTACACTTTTTCCCTGTCCATGTCGATTAAGGACCGGTTGTTGCAATGGACGCTAGGCAAGTCACAGATCTATTGTCCCGAGCGCATACTTGGGTATGGGTGCAGGGAAGACTTGTTGCGCTCTTGCCGTAGATCTGGCTCTTTCTGGACCGACTGATTGGAGGCGGAGATGGTGGAGGTCCTGGCACCACACTGAGTCCAGGACTCAGGAGTGGGGGCTTGGAGTCCAAGTTTGGACGGGGACCTAGACACCCCAGACAGGAGAGTGATGGGTTAGTCCTACTTGTGCCTAGGGTACAAGCAGGGCGTGTGTTTTTGGGGCACCCATCTGGGCACATTGGTTCACGAATCGCTGCCGAGTCGGTACGACTTGTCTTAACTCTAGCATCGTAGTAAGAACAGAAAGATGGAAGGTGATGAAATAGAACTGATTGCTCAACCCTTACTTGAAAATAGAATAGGTGCTTATATAGACTGCATAGATAATAACTTAATGCGGCCAATAATAACAACCTAAATAAGGACTCACTATTAGTATTGCTTTCTGCTAAAATAAACCAGCAAGCCATAAAGCTTCTCATATTCCTTGGAGTCGGGAGTTTATTCCCACTAGTCGGGTAAGTCTTGCGAGTACATTGTGTACTCAGGGCTTATTTACCTCTGTTGTAGGTGATGCATGAGATGTACCTTGTGTGGAGGATGCTTCTGGTGGGCTCAGATGGATCCTCGTCCCTATCGCTAGGTGTTTATTTTTAAATTTTGCTGTTTATCATTCCGCACTCTGATATTTGGTATTGTAATAATGTACTTTTAAAGAAACTCTGATGTATGAAATGGACAAGTATTGTAACTCGTTCTCATTATTGGATCCTTGGAAAAATGTGGATCTTTTGGGTTCTCCCTGGGGGTGTGCCCGACAGATACCGCCCGTTGTAGCTTGCTTTCGGGGTGCTTAGTGTCTGATGGAAGACGAGCGTCTCCGTAAGTATGCTATTCCGGACGGTTCTGCCACACTAGCGCATGACCTTTCTGCTAAGATAGAAGATGAAATCATCCCCCCGAGGGTTTAGTTTAGTCAGATAGGTCAAGCGGAGCATTTGTAATAAGCGGACAAGTTCCAACCCTTTTGTTTCGTTTAAACAAGCTTGTTCTTTTATTTTGGTTGAAAAAGTTTGTTCTTTCTCCCTTTTTATGTGTAAAAAGGGTTAATGTGTTCTGACCCTTCCAGTTGTTAAGACTGTAGAGCTCGAGGTGTGGGCAAAAAACTCTGATCACACTGGTAAGCAAGAGTGCCGTAGCCGCTGGGGCGTAGGTTTCTTGCAGTCCGACTAGTTTTACTCAGCGTTTGTTTCTGCAAACCTTGCCTCTAGGTTCTTAAAGTGAGAAAGGGTCGGGCACGATGACTGTTTCAGAATGGATATATATATACCCTTATCAGCCCTCGAGTGAGGCCCGACCCCTTGCCGTTGCCGGGGTCAGGTTTCACTAAAGATCGAGGAGACGATGGCGAAACTGGTAAGAGAAAGCATTTTTTGTTTCAGAAACGTTATTCTTAGTTTTTGTACGTACCCCTCCCTAGGATCCGAGCCATCGTCCTACGACCACACATTCGGTCTCCTTGTGAGTCCAACTTCCCTCTAGCCCCCACGCATTGCACGGGTCCAGTCGAGGGGTCAGCTCATCTTTGTGATCATCATCCCTCAAGAGTTTTTTTGATAAAACAGAGGGGCTGAGCCATGCCACGTTTTTCCTCGATGGATGAAATATGGTGCTCGAAGAGCTATTAACAGGCTAGTCTGAGTGGGGCCTGGGCTTCCCGTTCATGGGGGCCTGGCATGGGTCAACCGTTGATCGACTCTAGATTCTCAGTGGCCAATCCATATAGTTCTCGGGTCTGTTCGACCGGTCCTAAGGGCTCGTTGCCTTTCTTCGAGGAAAAACCATGGACTGGGAACCAACCAAGACTCAAACGTGGGCCGGGATGCCCACGACGCTCGTGCACTCGGGTACTGGACGCTAGTGGGCCCATCCCTTTCCACCCCTCACTCTAAGGGCGCCCCGGAGTGGCTGTGAACCCATCGGAGGGCCAGCCTTCGAACTCCTAAGCCTGAATGGGCTGTAGGAGCGTTTTTAGCTCTGTATCCCTCCTTACCTATGACTGTTCTCGTGCCTGTTTACACCGACGCCGAGCTGGACAACATCGAGGAGGTGGCCCCTCTGGCACAGGACTTACCAGCCAAGATAGAGGTGTGATCATCCCCCCAAGAAATTAGTTAGGTAGATAAGCCAGACGGCGAACTTTTAATAAGTGGACAAGCTCTTAAATTTCGCTATGGCCAAACATATTTTTAGCTCTTCTCCCCTTTTTGTATAAAAGGTTAATGCATCCTGGCCCTTTCCATTGTTAAGGCTGCAAAGCTCGGGGTGCGAGTGAAAAAACTCTAATCACGCTGGTAAGCAAAAATGTTGTAGCTGCTGGGGCGTAGGTTTCTTGCAGTCCGACCAGTTTTACTCAGCGTTCATTTCCGCAACCCTTGCTTCTAGATCTTAACGTGAGAAAGGGTCGGGCATAGAGAATGTCTATCGGATAGATATACTCTTTAATATGTTCCGACACTTTCCGTAGTTAAGGCCAAAAAGCTCCGGGTGCGGGCAAAAAACTCTGATCACGCTGGTGAGCAAAAACATCGTAACCGCAAGCACGTAGGTTTCTTGCGATCCGACCAATTTTACTCAGCATTTGTTTCCGCAACCCTTGCTTCTAGATCTTAACGTGAGAAAGGGTCGGGCATAGAGAATGTCTACCTGATAGATATGCCCTTATCAGCCCCCGAGTGAGGCCTGACCCCTTGCCGTTGCTGGGGTCGGGTGTCACTAAAGATCAAGGAGTCAATAGCGAAACCGATAAGAGAAAGCGTGCATAGATTAAGGGTAAAAGCGACGTAGTTGTTCGATGCTCTAGGCGTTGACAAAGACTTCGCCGTCGATGGTCTTGAGCTTATTGGTGCCTAGTCGGAGCACCTCCGCGACGACGTACAGTCCCTCCCACGGTGAAGAGATCTTGTGGCGATTCTTGTTGCTCTAGACGAGGCAGAGCACCGGGTCCCCGACGTTGAAGGCCCGACCCCAAACTCGACGATTGTCGTACCGGCGCAATGCTTGCTGGTAGTTGGCCGAGCGAAGGAGGGCAACGTCACACGCTTCTTCTAGCTGGTCCATGGCATCCTTGAGGGACGCCTTGGCTCCCTGTTCGTCGTACGTCCTGACCCTCGACGCTCCATAATCAAGGTCGGTTGGGAGGATTGCCTTTGAACCGTAGACCATGAAGAATGGCGTGTAGCCGGTGGCCTAGCTAGGGGTCGTCCTCAGGCTCCAGAGCACCACGATAAGCTTCGTGACCCATCGTCTGCCAAACTTGTTCAACCGGTTGAAGATCCTAGGCTTGAGGCCTTATAGGACTATGCCGTTTGCGCGCTCGACCTGCCATTTCGTAAGGGGGTGCGCCACAGCGGCCAAATCGACGCGGATGTGGTATTCATCGCAGAATCAGATGAACTTTTCTCGGTGAACCGCGTGCCGTTGTCCGTGATAATGGAGTTTGGCAATTCAAAGCGTTGGACAATGTCAAGGAAGAATAGCACGGCTTGCTCAGACTTGATTACGGAGATCGATCGAGCCTCTATCCACTTTGTAAACTTGTCTACGGCGACAAGCAAGTGCGTATAGCCCCCGGGCGCCCTCTTGAGAGGTCTGACCAGATCGAGCCCACAGACCATGAACGACCACGTGATGGGGATCGTTTAGAGTGCTTGGGACAGCCGGTGGGTCTGTCGAGCATAGTATTGACACCGTTCACAGGTGCACACAATCTGTTTAGCGTCAGCTACTGCGGTTGGCCAGTAGAAGCCTTGTCAGAACGTGTTTCTGACTAGGGTCCTTGGTGCGGCATGGTGCCCATAGACCCCACCATGGATATCACTCGGCAATGCTTCCCTTGTTCGATGGGGATGTAGCGCTGTAGGATCACCGTTGACTACTTGGTCTATGCGTGGCAAAGGAAATGGATCCTTTGGACACGCTTTGTTGAGACCCGTGTAGTCAACCCACATTCTCCATTTCCCACTGTTTTTTGTACAAGAATGGGATTGGCTAACCACTCAGGGTGGTATACTTCCTTGATGAACCCGGCCGCCAAAAGCTTTGCAATCTCCTCGCCGATGGCCCTGCATTTCTTCTCGTCGAAGCAACGCAGACGCTGCTTCACTGGATTGGTGCCTAGCCAAATCTTCAAGGCGTGCTCAGCGACTTCTCTCGGAATGCCTGGCATGTTCGAGGGTCTCCATGCAAAGATGTCTCTGTTGGCGTGGAGGAAGTCGGGGAGCGCGCTTTCCTATTTGGAGGAAAGCATGGTGCCGATGCGCACCACTTTGCCCTCAGATACGCTGGGGTCTATGAGTACCTCCTTGGCGCCCTCTATAGGCTCGAAAGACCCGGCCGACCGCTTGGGGTCGGGAGCTTCTTCGACGACCTCCTCCATGATGGGCACAAGCTCTTTGGAGGCAACAATTGCCACGACGTGTTCACAGCACTCAACCTCGCACTCATAGGCGCGCTGGAAGGAGGTGCCGATGGTGATGACCCCGCATGGACCTGGCATCTTCAACTTTAGATAGGTGTATGTTGATGAAATATGGTCGGCACTCTACCTAGGGGTATGCCCAAGGTAGTAGATTATCGGTAGACAGGTGCGCAAGCTACGAATGAGATGATGACGCAAGACAGACACAAGATTTTATCCACGTTCGGCCGCCGTGAGGGCGTAATACCTATGTTCTGCGTCTGATTGTATTGTTGTATGTCAATGAGATTGCGATGATTTGAGAGGGGTCCCCTGCCCGCCTTATATAGTCTGGGGGCAGGGTTACAGATCTGGAAACTAATCCTAACCGGTTACAATTGCCATAGGTGGCCGGATAAGGATTTCTATTCTAACCGACCAGGATCTTGCTTGATCTCCAAGTCTACCTTGATTCCTTGTGCGGGACTCCGAGCAGATCGGCTGGGCCGCGCGTCGTCTTCTGGTGGGACGGACCACCTGGTCCGGGCCGACCCAAACCTAGCCGTAAGGGTATAGGGGTTAATACCCCCACAGCTAGTCCCCGAGCGCCTTGTATCCTTCGAGTAGCGCCGTCTTGAGCTTGCCAGAAGGATGTAAGGGGCTCAAGATAAAATTTGAAAAATATTTCCCCCGAAGTGTGCCCACTTTGACTCTGAGTTGAAAAGAGACACGGTCGTCCTTGTAGAATCGGAGGCGTTTGAACCATCAGAACGAGCACATTCACCGCAAGGTGAAGTATGCCCACTTAGTCCCCAACCCTAGTAGTAGGTGACGTAGTCACATGGTGCCGGGATCTAAAAGAGTCTTGTTAATTAGATACAGCATGCACTATCAGGTGCATCGTACCGATGTAGTCCCCGAGCTTGCTGGAAGGAGAGGTATGAGCCTTGTAGAAAGGTCCACAGGAGAAAAAATATCCCAACTGTATGCGAGTCGCCAGTCGCATGTAGTCGAGACGCGAAGTCCCCGAGCTGTGGTCGGAGAGTGATCGAGGCAGTCCCCGAGCGTAGGTCGAGAAGCGAGCGACGAAGTCCCCGAGCTGTGGTCAGAGAGTGATCGAGGTAGTCCCCAAGCACAGGTCGAGGAGTGAGCGACAAAGTCCCCGAGCTGTGGTCAGAGAGTGATCGAGGTAGTCCCCGAGCGTAGGTCGAGAAGCGAGCGACGAAGTCCCCGAGCTATGGTCAGAGAGTAATCGAGGCAGTCCTCGAGCACAGGTCGAGGAGCGAGCGACGAAGTCCCCGAGCTGTGGTCAGAGAGTGATCGAGGCAGTCCCCGAGCACAGGTCGAGGAGCGAGAGACGAAGTCCCCGAGCTGTGGTCAGAGAGTGATCGAGGCAGTCCCCAAGCACAGGTCGAGGAGCGAGCGACGAAGTCCCCATGCGTAGCTCGAAATTCCTGCAATATATGTAGAATGGTAGTACATGATGTACAAAGTAATAAATTATGGAGAAAAAATCAGCGGTGAAGAAATAGCGTATGACGCTCAGCAGTCATTTGCAAATGAGTGTGATGTGATAAAACAGTTGGTGCTTTGTAAACATCAGTGTTAAAGTGAAGTTTGTGTTTATACTTAATATAAACTGCTCGACAAGTTAGTGTGTAGCTGAGTCTCCAGCCCTAGCTAGCTCGTTAACCATAATGCATGGTGCGGAGCCCATGCACATGTAGGAAGAACAAAGCGTCGCTAAGGAGCCGCTGCCGACCACCCATAACGCAGAGGGCAGATGCTCGTGCACGTGTAGGGAGGAGCCGGAGACAGGGCCATTTCTAGAGACATCGAGCGTCAACATGACTGGTTAAGGATTTACATTAAGTATAGCTGTATGTTATATTTAAGATGGTATACATGGACAAACGTTATTTGAAGAATAATCATGATGAGAATGTTGTGGAGAAACATCGTAATGAAAAATATATTAAATATGAATATTAGAAGTGTACTTATCTTTGGATAGAAATCGGGTCGATGACGATAAAGTTGTCTGATCCTCGTACTTTTCGGCCTGTTGTGATGGTGGTCGCGGTTGTCATAGCGCCGTTCTTCGTGGCGATCATCATTGCGACGTGGTCTGGTGGTCGAGGTGGTCGGAGCTCGGTGGAGCCGCTCAGGACGTGGTCGACATGGTTGGAGCTCGATCAGTTCGGTGGTCAGAGGGCATGTACCTAGTTCCATCGCATGGGGAGGCAAAATCCCTCGGGCATGTCCAGCCGAGGTCAGGCGCAGTTGGAGATCTTCCTTGCTTGCGTGAAGGTTATAGAGTAGCCTGGTGGCGGTTTAGTAGATTGTATGTGGTCTTCATATTTGGAGTCGGAGAAGCACACGGAGTCCTTCCAGGTTGTCACTGTACATTGTGTATGAATACATACATAACACGAACACCCATAGTTGGCCCACTTGCTTGTACTCCGTCTTCCTGCATGGCTGCTTGACGTCATCTTCATCGTGCATGTAATGGCAAGCCATCGTGCAAATCTGGTGTCGTAGCTCCATGTGGATGCCACCTTAATGCACCGTTACTTCTTGATACTCCTCAATTCAAACCATGTTGACAAAGTTGCGTGGCTTTGGCCGAGGTCGATGTATAAAACACAGATCTGAGCAGCGTTGTATATTGTACGCGTAGTTGGAAGCAGTGTTTCACAGACCGTAGGGCTGGGCCAGGTAATTCTCCATCAAGGCTTCGCACTCGGAGAGCCGGAGACCCGTTGCGAGGGCTGGTCGGCGACGAACGGAGCGCCCTTCAAGAGTAGATGTGACCACGAGATCCGTACCGAGTCGTGCAGGATGACTGGCCCGAGCTGGTCAGGTAGATCTGTTGTGGGTAGTGGTTACCTGCTCGGTAGGTTGATTCTGAATCGAATCTACCAGAGCTAGGGTTTTAGCAAGCTTGGTGCCGACCTGATCGATGGAGTTGAGCAGGTCGGTGTTGTCGATCTGCCTCCCTTTGTAGCGAGGAAGCGAACGATGGGTTGTCGGTGTGGCTAAAGACGATGCTGGTGTGGCCGGAGCCAGATCCAAAGTGGTCGGAGCCATAGCCGATGCTGGTGAAGCAGTGGTCGACGCAGATTGGATCTGCGCCTCCTCCGTGGTCATGGCGATGAAGTTGTCGGAACCAGTGGTCCAGGTGATCTGGCCGATGGTGAACGTGAGGCCGTTCGGCGTAGCCGTGGAGCCAGGGATGATGACCATCTTGTTCGTCTGGAGAGCAGTACGCACACCCCCTACCTGGCGCGCCACTATCGACGAAATATAGTCGGCAGTCTACCTAGGGGTATGCCCAAGGTAGTAGATTATCAGCAGACAGGTGCGCAAGCTATGAACGAGATGATGACGCAAGACAGATACGAGGTTTTATCCAGGTTTGGCCACCGTGAGGGCGTAATACCTACGTCCTGCGCCTGATTGTATTGCTGTATGTCAATGAGATTGCGATGTTTTGAGAGGGGTCCCCTGCCCGCCTTATATAGTCTGGGGGCAGGGTTACAGATCTGGAAACTAATCCTAACCGGTTACAATTGCCATAGGTGGCCGGATAAGGATTCCTATTCTAACCGACCAGGATCTTGCTTGATCTCCAAGTCTACCTTGATTCCTTGCGCGGGACTCCGAGCAGATCGGCTGGGCCGCGCGTCGTCTTCTGGTGGGACGGACCCCCTGGTCCGGGCCGACCCAAACCTAGCCGTAAGGGTATAGGGGTTAATACCCCCACAGCTAGTCCCCGAGCGCCTTGTATCCTTCGAGTAGCGCCGTCTTGAGCTTGCCAGAAGGATGTAAGGGGCTCAAGATAAAATTTGAAAAATATTTCCCCCGAAGTGTGCCCACTTTGACTCTGAGTTGAAAAGAGACACGGTCGTCCTTGTAGAATCGGAGGCGTTTGAACCATCAGAACGAGCACATTCACCGCAAGGTGAAGTATGCCCACTTAGTCCCCAACCCTAGTAGTAGGTGACGTAGTCACATGGTGCCGGGATCTAAAAGAGTCTTGTTAATTAGATACAGCATGCACTATCAGGTGCATCGTACCGATGTAGTCCCCGAGCTTGCTGGAAGGAGAGGTATGAGCCTTGTAGAAAGGTCCACAGGAGAAAAAATATCCCAACTGTATGCGAGTCGCCAGTCGCATGTAGTCGAGACGCGAAGTCCCCGAGCTGTGGTCGGAGAGTGATCGAGGCAGTCCCCGAGCGTAGGTCGAGAAGCGAGCGACGAAGTCCCCGAGCTGTGGTCAGAGAGTGATCGAGGTAGTCCCCAAGCACAGGTCGAGGAGCGAGTGACAAAGTCCCCGAGCTGTGGTCAGAGAGTGATCGAGGTAGTCCCCGAGCGTAGGTCGAGAAGCGAGCGACGAAGTCCCCAAGCTATGGTCAGAGAGTAATCGAGGCAGTCCTCGAGCACAGGTCGAGGAGCGAGCGACGAAGTCCCCGAGCTGTGGTCAGAGAGTGATCGAGGCAGTCCCCGAGCACAGGTCGAGGAGCGAGAGACGAAGTCCCCGAGCTGTGGTCAGAGAGTGATCGAGGCAGTCCCCAAGCACAGGTCGAGGAGCGAGCGACGAAGTCCCCATGCGTAGCTCGAAATTCCTGCAATATATGTAGAATGGTAGTACATGATGTACAAAGTAATAAATTATGGAGAAAAAATCAGCGGTGAAGAAATAGCGTATGACGCTCAGCAGTCATTTGCAAATGAGTGTGATGTGATAAAACAGTTGGTGCTTTGTAAACATCAGTGTTAAAGTGAAGTTTGTGTTTATACTTAATATAAACTGCTCGACAAGTTAGTGTGTAGCTGAGTCTCCAGCCCTAGCTAGCTCGTTAACCATAATGCATGGTGCGGAGCCCATGCACATGTAGGAAGAACAAAGCGTCGCTAAGGAGCCGCTGCCGACCACCCATAACGCAGAGGGCAGATGCTCGTGCACGTGTAGGGAGGAGCCGGAGACAGGGCCATTTCTAGAGACATCGAGCGTCAACATGACTGGTTAAGGATTTACATTAAGTATAGCTGTATGTTATATTTAAGATGGTATACATGGACAAACGTTATTTGAAGAATAATCATGATGAGAATGTTGTGGAGAAACATCGTAATGAAAAATATATTAAATATGAATATTAGAAGTGTACTTATCTTTGGATAGAAATCGGGTCGATGACGATAAAGTTGTCTGATCCTCGTACTTTTCGGCCTGTTGTGATGGTGGTCGCGGTTGTCATAGCGCCGTTCTTCGTGGCGATCATCATTGCGACGTGGTCTGGTGGTCGAGGTGGTCGGAGCTCGGTGGAGCCGCTCAGGACGTGGTCGACATGGTTGGAGCTCGATCAGTTCGGTGGTCAGAGGGCATGTACCTAGTTCCATCGCATGGGGAGGCAAAATCCCTCGGGCATGTCCAGCCGAGGTCAGGCGCAGTTGGAGATCTTCCTTGCTTGCGTGAAGGTTATAGAGTAGCCTGGTGGCGGTTTAGTAGATTGTATGTGGTCTTCATATTTGGAGTCGGAGAAGCACACGGAGTCCTTCCAGGTTGTCACTGTACATTGTGTATGAATACATACATAACACGAACACCCATAGTTGGCCAACTTGCTTGTACTCCGTCTTCCTGCATGGCTGCTTGACGTCATCTTCATCGTGCATGTAATGGCAAGCCATCGTGCAAATCTGGTGTCGTAGCTCCATGTGGATGCCACCTTAATGCACCGTTACTTCTTGATACTCCTCAATTCAAACCATGTTGACAAAGTTGCGTGGCTTTGGCCGAGGTCGATGTATAAAACACAGATCTGAGCAGCGTTGTATATTGTACGCGTAGTTGGAAGCAGTGTTTCATAGACCGTAGGGCTGGGCCAGGTAATTCTCCATCAAGGCTTCGCACTCGGAGAGCCGGAGACCCGTTGCGAGGGCTGGTCGGCGACGAACGGAGCGCCCTTCAAGAGTAGATGTGACCACGAGATCCGTACCGAGTCGTGCAGGATGACTGGCCCGAGCTGGTCAGGTAGATCTGTTGTGGGTAGTGGTTACCTGCTCGGTAGGTTGATTCTGAATCGAATCTACCAGAGCTAGGGTTTTAGCAAGCTTGGTGCCGACCTGATCGATGGAGTTGAGCAGGTCGGTGTTGTCGATCTGCCTCCCTTTGTAGCGAGGAAGCGAACGATGGGTTGTCGGTGTGGCTAAAGACGATGCTGGTGTGGCCGGAGCCAGATCCAAAGTGGTCGGAGCCATAGCCGATGCTGGTGAAGCAGTGGTCGACGCAGATTGGATCTGCGCCTCCTCCGTGGTCATGGCGATGAAGTTGTCGGAACCAGTGGTCCAGGTGATCTGGCCGATGGTGAACGTGAGGCCGTTCGGCGTAGCCGTGGAGCCAGGGATGATGACCATCTTGTTCGTCTGGAGAGCAGTACGCACACCCCCTACCTGGCGCGCCACTATCGACGAAATATAGTCGGCAGTCTACCTAGGGGTATGCCCAAGGTAGTAGATTATCAGCAGACAGGTGCGCAAGCTATGAACGAGATGATGACGCAAGACAGATACGAGGTTTTATCCAGGTTTGGCCACCGTGAGGGCGTAATACCTACGTCCTGCGCCTGATTGTATTGCTGTATGTCAATGAGATTGCGATGATTTGAGAGGGGTCCCCTGCCCGCCTTATATAGTCTGGGGGGCAGGGTTACAGATCTGGAAACTAATCCCAACCGATTACATTTGCCATAGGTGGCCGGATAAGGATTCATATTCTAACCGACCAGGATCTTGCTTGATCTCCAAGTCTACCTTGATTCCTTGCGCGGGACTCCAAGCAGATCGGCTGGGCTGCGTGTCATCTTCTGGTGGGATGGACCCCCTGGTCCGGGCTGACCCAAACCTAGCTGTAAGGGTATAGGGATTAATACCCCCACAGTGTAGTTGGGGACGGCCATGAACTTCGCGTAGCATGGACGTCCCAGGATGGCGTGGTAGGTCCCATGGAACCCGACCACCTCGAAGGTAAGGGTCTCCATCCTATAATTGGTCGGATTCCTGAAGGTGATGGGCAGATCGATCTGCCCAAGTGGCACGGCCTGCTTTCTAGGCACGATGCCGTGGAAAGGCGCCCCGGTCGACTGGATGCACGATCGGTCAATGCCCATGGCGTCGAGCGTTTTAGCATACATGATGTTGAGGCCGCTGCCTCCATCCATTAGCACCTTGATGAGCCGCTTTGTGCCGATGATCAGGTCGACCACTGAAAGCTCTAGTTTAGTTTTGGTGAATTGATGAAACCCTAAGTGCTAACCTAGTTTATCAAAGTGATTAAGAGATAGGTAGCACTACTCCAAGTGGTGAAGCAAATGAAGATCATGATATGATGATGGTGATGCCATGGTCACGATCAAGTGCTTGAACTTGAAAAAGAAGAAAGAGAAAAACAAAAAGCTCAAGGCAAAGGTGAAATTGATAGGAGCTTTTCGGTTTAAGTGATTGAGACACTTAGTGAGTGTGATCATATTTTGGATCGATAGCCGTACTATTCAGAGGGGTGAAACTCGTATCGAAATGCGGTTATCAAAGTGCCACTAGATGCTCTAGCTCATTGCATATGCATTTAGGATCTAGGGAAGTGCTAACACCCTTGAAAACATTTGTGACAATATGCTAACACATGTGCATAAGGTGATACACTTGGTGGTTGGCACATTTGATCATGGGTGGTGAAGTTTGGGGTCAAAAGGAGAAGTTTCATATTGACCGGACTCTGCCTTGGGTAGTGACCGAACTCTGACCCCATGTCCGGTTAGTGGCGCGCAGTGAAGCCCGCCCTCGGTCCCTTGACCGGACGCTGAAGAGAAAGAGGGACCGGACGAGCAGGGGGTGCGTCCGGTCACCTAGTGACGTACGCTGACGCAAGCAACAGAAAGAGGCTGAGTTGACCGAACGCAGGCCTAGGTCCGGCCATGAGCCACCGGACGTGTTCGGTCATGAATTTCTACCTCTAGAACCTTTCTGGAAGTGACCATACGCTAGCCGACTGTGCGTCCGGTCCTACTTTGCAGTGCATCTGATCGCAACTTAACACGTGCACGAAGCTGACTAGCCGTTAAGATTGGGCGCTCAATATTTGAGGCTGATGACATGTGGCGAGCATTAGGTGACCGGACGCTAGGGTCCTACGTCCGGTCAACCTGACCGGAGCATCTGGTCAGCCCGTGTTTCAGAAGACTGAGGAGCCAATGGCTCTATTTCATTGGGGGCTCTATTTAAAGGCGTGTGGCCAGCTCTAGCTCACTCTCTTGGCCATTTACATTGACATAGCAACCTTGTGAGCTTAGTCAAAGCCCTCCCACTCATCTCCATCATTTGTTCATCATCTTTGTGAGATTGGAAGAGAATCCAAGTGCATTGCTTGAGTAATTGCATCTAGAGGCACTTGGTGTTCGTGTTTTGCTACGGGATTCGCTTGTTACTCTTGGTGGTTGCTATCACCTAGACGGCTTGGACCAGTGAGGATCGTTGAGTGGAGGTTGGTGATTGTCTCCGGCTCCGATTGTGGTGATTGTGAGGGGTTATTGACCTTTCCCCGGCGGAGAGCCAAAATGTACTCTAGTAAATTGCTCGTGGCTTTTGTGATCCTCATCTTGTGTTGGTTCTATGGCACCCTTTTTAGGGTTTGGAGTGTGATGCCAATTAGCGCATGAACCTCCAAGTGAGTGAATCGCCACAACGAGGACAAGCTTGCCGACAAGCAAGTGAACCTCGGTAAAAAATCATTGTGTCATCATTTGATTCCGAGGTGATTGATCTTTATTGGTATTTATTCTTGTGATTGATTGATTCATTCCTCGACTTGGTGGTATAACCATCTTGCTCTCTCTCTTTGCATTACTGCAAACTAGTTGTCAAGCTTTTTAGTGTAGCTAGTCGTAAGAGCTTGTTACTTTGGTTAGTATGGCTCTTTAGTTAGCCTTTGAGAGCACACTAACTTAGTGTAGTAACATAGACACTGTGTGGGTAGAGACTATAGAAACTAGAATTGTGGTAGGTGGCTTGTTTTTTAGTAGGCTAGCGTAACACTCGCTTCGCCTCATATTTGTCTAACTGGTTTGCTAAG
Organism: Miscanthus lutarioriparius; assembly: GCA_904845875.1. Taxonomy (NCBI): domain Eukaryota; kingdom Viridiplantae; phylum Streptophyta; class Magnoliopsida; order Poales; family Poaceae; genus Miscanthus; species Miscanthus lutarioriparius. The sequence continues at coordinate 84,394,608 of CAJGYO010000006.1, forward strand.
TTTTGTTGTAGAAAATTTTAATAGGCTATTCACCCCCTCTTTAGCCATTAGGACCTTTCAACCACAAGCGGGTATCTTCACGGCTGCGAGACGCTTTCCGGGTGGTCAGTCGGATCAAAGGTTATGGCGGACTGCGACCATCGGAGGAAAGAAGGGTTGGCCGGCTCGGCCGTATGACCTCACGGCGCGCAAGCTTCTAGCGGTGCTTGGAGTCGAAGGCCACCGACCCTCTGAAGATCATGAGGCAGCCATCCAGCGTCAGAAATCCATCATCCTTCCCCTCGGTGTTGTCTACAGCCGGCTTGGGGTCCTTCCTATGCTCCTCCTTCTTGGAGCCTCTGGACAAGAACCGCTTCATGAGGACGCAGTCCTTGTATAGGTGCTTGATGGGGAAAGCATGGTTCAGGCATGGCCCTTCGAGTAGCTTTTCGAACTGGTCTGGGGTACCCTCAGTGGGCTTTCGCCCCCCCCCCCCCTGCGATCGACAGTGGCCACGAGCGAGCCCTCGCGCCGCTGCTTGTTCTTCTTCTTGTTGGGGCGGTTGGAGGCGCCTTCGCCGACGTCCTCGTCCTGCTTTGCCTTGCCCTTGGGGTGGTCAAAAATCACCCCGACCGCCTCCTCACCCGAGGCGTGGCTAGTGACGATGTCAAGGAGCTCCTTGGTTGTTCGTGGGCCCTTACATCCTAGCTTGTGAACCAGGGACTCGCATGTGGTTCCGGATAGGAAAGCTCCTATGACGTCGGCGTCGACGACGTCGAGCAGCTCGTTGCACTGCCAGGAGAAGCGTCGGATGTACCCACGAAGAGTTTCCCCAGACTTCTGTTGGTATTTTTTGAGATCCCATGGGTTCCCAGAACACGCGTATGTGCCCTGGAAGTTTCCCATAAAGATCTCTTTTAGGTCCACCCAACTTTGGATTTGGTTGGGCGAAAGGTGTTCCAACCAGGAACAATGGAAGGTTGCGGATAATAAAATTATCACTATCCGCTTCACTGGCTTGGCAAGCAAGCCGATAATCCTTAAGCTATAGTCCAGGGTTTGTTTCCTCAGAGTATTTTGGGATGTTGGTCAGCGGTCGGTACCGCGGTGGGAAGACGGCGTTGAGGATGTGTCAGCCAAAGGCCTGAGGTCCCAGCAAGTCGGGGCTCAAGCTTTGGTCCTCGCTGCTGTCGTAGCGTCTGCCACGATGAGGGTGGTAGCCACGGCTAGCTTCCTCCCTCTCATCACCACCGATACGCCTGTGGGCATCTAGGGTGTTGCGTGCGTCACGGTGGAGGCCGAGACGCTCATACACTGGGGCCATGGCACGCGACCTCCCGCCTCGCTGCGCCTGGTGGACTGACACATCCCTATCAGGTCGCTCTGAGGACGCGCCCTAGCTGGCGTTGAGCTCGCGTCATTAGGACAACGAGCTCTCGGCCTGCTGTGCCACCGCACGCTCGAGTAGCGTACAAATCTCACGATGGGCCCAATGATCCTCGGGTGTCGTGGGCTCCGAAAGCCCCCGGAGCAAGGCCACCGTGGCAGTGATGTTCTGACTTGCTCGGGAGAAGTGTGGGAGCGCTTCGTTGTCCTTGATGATCCTCCAGTTTACGTCGCGGGCCACGGCGTGCGCACGCCCATTGTCTCCATGGCGTTCGATCTCTCGCTCGAGCTCCGCGTGTTCCTGCTCAAGCTGGAGTCGTGCTTCTTCAAGCTCTTAGTGCTGCGCCCTCAACTGCTCTAACTGCAGGTGAGGTGGGTCCCCTGCATCCCCCTCAACCTCGTCATCGAGGTCGTCTATTAGGGTAGCCCCTCCCTCATGGATGCTTTCGATGTATCCCTTGGGGGTACCTGCCATGAAACATTCTCACGAGGGGTGATGACTCCCCCTGCTAGAGTCAGAGTCAGAGGGCGACTCTGATTCTCCCACGAGAAGGTCATGCAAAGATTCTGCGACGTATTCGGTCATCCCCACGAACTCGTTGTTCATAGGGGATGGGGGCGTGTGCTGCGCCACAAGGTGGCCAACGGTCTCTGCGGTGTTGCGCAGACCGAACGGGAGCATTGTTGAGGTGCTCCGGATGAGGTATTCTAGGGAGAGCGGCTCTCCTCCGGCAAGCTACGTTATGACATTGGCGAACAAGAAGGTGAGGCAGTGCAGGTTCTCCCAGGACAGTCAGGGTCCTAGGAAGGCGTTGAGCTGGTGCTCTAGCCTCCGGTAATGGAAGCCGAGGAGCTGGTCGCTCCCGGGGGCACAGGCCTCCGATGCGTGCAGCTGCAGCTCCTCAAGCGTCTCGGCGATCGCATCGAGGCCGACGGAGTGGAGAGGCTGGATGGCGGCGGGAACCTACGTCAACTCTCCCTCCGTCGTAACGATGAAGTCCAGGTTCTCGAAGCGCACATGTGCGCCCGGGAACCAGCTAACGTCGTGACTGGTCTAATGTGGACGTCGAGACGCGCAAAAAGCCCCTACCTGGCGCACCAACTGTCGGTGTTTTCGGACCACCTTCGAGTAAATTTGTATTTGTACGTCTAGCTCGGATGGTGTACTCGGAGGACACAAGGATTTATGTTAGTTCAGGCGGAACGTCCTTACGCCCAGTTCGCTGCTGCTCGTGTTACCGACACTTTGTTTCCAATAGGGGTTATAAACAGGCGAGAGAGGGAGAGGATCCCAAGTCTCTGGTGGAAGGAGTGAACGGGTGCTGAGAGCTCGCTTGTCGCTCAGCCGTGTGCTCGTGTCGTGCTCTTCTGTCCCCATCCCCCATGGGGCACCCTGCTTCCCTTTTTGTAGGCGAAGGGAAAGCACGGGTTACAGAGGATGAAAAGTAGAAGAACAAGAGAGAAGAAGGCTTCTAGGGTTGCCGGGTCCTTGTCCTTCATACGGGTCTCGCCGATCCTGTAGATGTCAACAGGGACGGCTCTATGTCATGGCTCTGTTCGTCACTAGCGCCATGCGCAGATGTCATCTGCCGGTCATGGCGTTCCACTCCGTCTCGGCGGACGTCGTGGTAAACTGACGCGCCTGTCAGCGTTCGTACGAGGATTAGGCAAAACAGCACCGGCACGCCCGACGCTGTTCTTGATGTGAATCCCCGGGTATGGCCCGTCATAGCCACGGGTTACATCGAGGCGTGCCAGCCTCTTCCCTTGCTTCAGAGTGGTTAGCGGCGGTATGGGTCCCCGTCGGACGAGACGGAACCCGCGGAGCCCGCGACCTTGGGCGAGACGGAAACCGTGTCCTTGGGGTCGGGCGAGACGGAGCCCGCACTCAAAGGGTCGGGCGAGACGAAGCCCGTGGCCTCGAGGTCGGGCGAGACAGAGCCCGCGGCCTTGGACGAGACGGAACCCGCGTCCTTGGGGTTGGGCGAGACGGAACCCACACCCAAGGGGTCAGGTGAGACGGAGCCCGTGGCCTCGAGGTCGGGCGAGACAAAGCCCACAGCCTTGGAGTCGGGCGAGACCTTTTAATACGTCTCGAGCCATCCGGGAAAGTCAGCGTGGGCGCTAACTTCTTTGCTTTGGGTATCCCTAATATCGATACCCGACAAGGCCTCAGCTCATTTCAGCTCGTGAGTATTTCTCGAGCTGGCTCGTTAAAATAGCGAGCTAGACTTCCAGCTTAACTCGTGAAAAAGTTAAAACGAGCCAAGTCGAGCCGAGCTGAACCGGTCATGAGTCGAGCGAGTTGGCGAGGCGCAAGTATTTTGTCCAGCCCTAGCTGCTACTCCTTGGTGCCAAAATAAAAACGACTTTTGTGTTTCAAACTTTATCTCAAAAAAGCTCTCTTTACTGTATAAGGGCATGTTCGGTTATTCTTGTCTTAGCTTATTTCAGCTTATTTTCTCTCACAAAACACTATTGAACCATCCGGTACAAGCCGATACACAGTGTTTTTGTGTACCAGCCGAACACCCTAACAGGTAAACCAGCGTATAGGGGGCACGATACTTTGTCTGTTGTTTCTGTTGTGAAATTTTAGCCACATAATAATTGTAGTGCCACTGTTTCGTGTACTACTTCAATCTTTAGCCCTTGTTTAGTTCCATGAATTTGGATTTTGGAGCTACTGTAGCACGTTCATTTTTATTTGGCAAATAGTGTTCAAACATGGACTAATTAGGCTCAAAACGTTCGTCTCGTAATTTCCCACCAAACTATGCAATTAGTTTTTCTTTTCGTCTACATTTAATGCTCTATGCACGAGCCGCAAACATTCGATGTGACAGGTACTGTAGCAACTTTTTGGAATTTGGCCTCCAACTAAACACGGCGTTATATTGCCAATTATGCCAGCTGTACTTTCTATGGGCTACAGTATTTGCCAATCTTAAATGTGTTTTTATTGTGGGGGCAGAGGGAGTGCTTGTCAAATTGCCCTGCGGTGAGTTTTGAGTGATACCACACTTTCCCTAGCTACTTTCTTTTTTTTCTTTAAGAAAGACCTATATATAATACCATTGAACCGAGAGTATAAAGAGTAGAGATAAAAATTCTTAACTAGGTCTTGTTTGGATGCGCATGTATTTATCTCAATTTATATGTGTTGGAATGGATTGGAGTGGAATTAAACTAAGTTCTATTCCAATCCACTCTAACACACGTGAATTAAAGTAAATACACATACATCCAAACGAGGCCTTACATGCAAACAGACAGCTAGCAACAGGATATAAATCCTTAACGGCTCCTAAGGAGAGTATCCAGGCAGAAGAGCACTGTAGAATGAAATTTGAGCAGGAGCTTCGACGCCAAATCTCACAGAAGCCTTCAAGAACCGTCACTATTGTCGAACAATGGAGACAAAAGACTTTCAAATGCCTTCCTTATGTACTGCAGCGCTGAAGGTTGAAAGTTGAACCGAGAATATGTTGTGATCTTCATCAGACACAAACATTGACCTTCATACAGATTATATAAAAAAAATCGAAGCAATCGAAGTAAAAAATTGCTTTATCCAACCACGAAGGATGGACCTTGATCGTTGAAGAATAGCAAAGTCAAACACAGCCTCTGGTGCTGCTACTCCGTGCTCCGACATTGGACCAACAAATCCACCACCATAACGGTCGTCAGATCCAAGGATACACTACTCGAAACGGAACAAACGGCATGCCAAAAGAACACATCACTATGGTTGCTGTGGCTTCACTTTCCAACTTCAGTTCTTAAAAAGCAAGTACGGAACTGTCGCAAGATTTTTCTTGAAACGAGTGACATTGTGGCGCCAAGTTTTAGTTTTCAAAATGGCCCTGACATCATTTTTCTTAAAGTGACGTCATTTTTGTTCTACCACAAGTTTATAAGGAAAAAAAAGAAAAGGTTTCAAAGATAGATAGGATTTGTTGCATCATTTTTAAATTTCGAAAAAGATTCAAAAAAAAAGTTTTCAAGATGATTACGCCACCATTTTTCAGGACATTGGCCCCGTTCGCTTCTCTTAAAGTTTGGCTTGTTTTTTCAGCCGGAACAGTGTTTTTCTCTCACAACAATTCAGCCGGAACAGTATTTTTCAGCCAGTTTCAGCCAAAGTTCAGACCAGCGAACGGGGCCATTATAGCATGCTAAACCAACAGAGCCCACTCCCTAAAGAACAGCACCGAGCCACCACAACCACGTCTTTAAACTCCATTCTCTATTATTTGTCCATTTAACAAGAGAAAAAATTATCTATGTACAACTCCCACATTGGTGCCAGGAAGGTAATGAAAAAAGGGAGGAAAATTTCCTGGGCAGCCACAACACAAGGTATTGGCAGGAGGGGGGGTATACCAAAATCTGCACATGTCTACTCGAATCATTACTTCTCCGCAAAGAAAAAGAAAACGCTACTTCCTCCTTTTCTGGGGCGACCACCAAAAATTTTCATGCCGGGCTCAGATCTACTTAGTCTCAGCCTTGCTATGACTAGCGGCCACCGCCACACTACTGCTACTGATGCGAGTTCCTTTCTCTGCCGTCTCTCGGGCTTTCTCATTTGCCTTGTTGAAGTCTTCTAGGGTCCGGAACTCCTCCCTCAGGAGCCTCTCCAGCTCTGGAAGTTTATCTACATGGCCGCTATCTGGATTTCGGTAATGGTGAAATGCCCTGGTGCAATTAGAAAAAATCAATGTCAGTGACTATCATGAGCTCAAATCAGACAAGTTCCACTCCCATTTTCAGATTCCATTATCAAGTTGGACCACCAGTTTTCCTGGTATACACCACTTTCATGTAGATACTGCATGCATAACAATATATAGAAATTGAATGAACTGCATGCGTGCAGCTACTCATAGGGTGACACTATAACAGTAAGTTCACATGTAATCGTAGAGTTTGAGCAACAGTATATTCCTTCGCTAAAGATAAACAAATAATCTCCAGCAACAATTTCACAAAAGAGGAATGCAAACAAATAAAAAGATAACACGTACCAGTATTTTTCGAGTCCATAAAGATCGCCATTATGGTAGAATTCGAAAGTAAGCTTCTCGAAATCTTCATAGACATTGGGTTGGAAGTTTTTCTCCAAACCATAACTGCAAAAAAAAGGTAATAATTGATGCTGCTCTATTGCAAAAAGACGCACACGCATATTAAGATTCAAACTTTAAAAACTTTGACCAATAATTTAGATATTTGTTTTGAATATTACAATGCGGTTAGATTTGTAATCAAATATACTATCCAATTATCATAAGTTTATTATAACCCTTAACAATATAAAATAAATAAATAAATGGTCAAAGTATGATTTAGGAGACCGTGTCATATCAAGTCGCGCCTTATAAAAGATTATGGAGGTAGTACTGATCAAATAAGATGCTGCAAAATGCAAATAAGTGGCAATTGGAAGGCTATTCTTCAAACTACGATGTCCATACCTATAAAATCTGAATAGACACTCGAGACCATATCTGTAGCTCGCTGCAGCATCCTCCAGTGCCAATTTCTTAAAATGATTGTACATATCTTCGTTAAAGTTCTCTCTTAGATAGTATGACCAAAAACGATACAGTGAGTTCATTTGCTGCAGACCATTGAAAGCACACATGTCAATAGTAATGAAAAATATAACTTTTCAGTTAAAGAACAAGGGCACATGTAGTATAATCATAAGTCTGATGGTCCAACTGACATAATCACGAAGACAATGTAATGGCACATATAGATTAAACCTAATCAGCTTTATGCTTTTTCGCTAGTTAGTGTTTACAAAGATACGAGTGCCAGATAAATATAGGAGAGAACTGTACCTCACTCTGGCCAGTGCCTAATTTCTTACGCTCCACAAGGCATTGATTTATGAACTTATTGTACCTTCACTCAAAACAAGAAGGTTGATATATATATAAGAGGAAATGGAACGGAGGAGAACAGATGAATAATGTTTAAAGAACATTAACTTATAATACACTTCCACGCCATAAGACATTTACCTTTGCTGCTGGAGTTTATTTTTTTCTAAAAGATGATAAGTAAGATGGTGAGATTGTGGAGAAGATTTGGGCACAGATCCAACAGGCGAGCTCCCAGTAGGAATTCCATGAGGAGATGAACTCAGCTTTGAGCTTTTATAACTAGACAGCAGTGGAATCATCAAATCAACAGCAATTAGGTAGGTTTTACTGAAGTAGACAAGGATTAATTGTTGACCCACCTGTGATTTTCTGGAGTAGATCCATAGAAATATCCAACTGAATTGCCTGGAGGACTTTCTGATACACCACCATATTGATCGGGATTATTCACAAAATTACCAGCAAAGAACCTCTGTTTACGTGAGCCGTGCGCTTTTCTATTGCCTCTATTTTGGCGCCTACGTGGAATGGGCTGTCCAGCTTCTTCAGTACCATTAGTCCCAGTGCCAATATGGTTCCCCTTTGAACCACTGGTTGGTTTAGAATCAACATCTGCAGGATTAGCCTGGGAACTTCTTTGATTACCAGTGCGTCGACCATGAAGTTTCTGAAGTCAGAATTAATAGTACAAGATTAGCATGAGAATAGAACAAAAGGTAGAATTTAATACCAAATAGAAGATCATCGTATACAAAGCGGAGTCTCAGAATGCCCTCTAAGAGAAGCAAAAAAGCTAGCTAGTAAAATTAAGCTCAGACACTCAAGACATTCAAGCCTGACCTCAAGTCAGCTTGATTCAAATGTAGCCCCACAAGGAATACACTTATTCCAAGTTTCCAACACACTTATTTCAATGACTCCAAATTTAAATAAGCAAACATTTGAATCAATGATACAGAGTCCAAGACTCAAACAGCAACATGGAACACGATTGAAAAATTGTCTGTTACTACCAATAAGTTTACCTGGGAGCTGACACTGAAGGTTACAAAACACCTTGCAACTTTTCATAGATGAGAATTTGAAATAATGAGCTTATAATTTTACGAAGGAAGCATTTGCTCAATTTACCCTAAATATAAGGATATACGAATCGGGGAAGTAGGTAGTATTAACTGGAGCAAAACCACCAGCAATCTATGTTCTCACAGACGTGTTAGAGGTGTTAACTGGGAGGTAACTTCGTTGTAAGGACCAAATAGTCTTTTTTCAGCCAATCAATTGTTGGTTAACAGGCAAATGGATAGCATGACAATGTCCGATGAGCATTGGCCAGTGGCATATAAGGAATTTCCCCACTTTGTAATGCTATGAACCGTAACACATCACCTCATAGCGGTATAAGGCATCACTTATTCTTGAAGCTTCCTCAGTTGAAAACGCCTGTGGTATACTTTTGCGATTTTTGTCATCCTTTTCTAACCTAGTATCCTGTGAGATACAAAATTGAAACAATTTCTCAGTGAAATGTTCTCAATGTCATTAAATGATACGGAGTACAGCTTCGCACTAGCTCATCACAAGTTCCATATCTCAGACATCAACTCGATCTGCAAAATACTTTGGACACCAAATTGTATTGTAAAAACTAATGAAGAAACATAGGGACCCCGACGTTTACAAGGATGTTGCCTTTCAACTGAAAATAATTTCAGCATGCATTATAAATGCACTTTATTGAACTGTTAGGGGTTCTCTACAACCCACCAGCCCCAGGCCCAAGCAAACATACAATACAACTCATTGCATGGTTTGGCAGAAGAAATTAACAATTAGTTAGTCATTACTCAAGGGCAATAAGCCATTCTAGAACAAATAAGCATGATTACGGTGACTAAATACATGTAAGACACCAAAAGTATCTCAATCACACAAGTCTGAGCTAAACCCTTAAAGGCCTGTTTGGATCTGGGGTAATCAGAATCCAGATCCAGCCGTTAGAATTTAGTGAAGCTTGAGTTTAAAAATCCTATAAATCTCTGGTGCAATACCACTCCTCCAAACAGGACCAGCTCCAAGAAAGTTTTTTAAAATCTTATAATTGTCAGCAGAATAAATAAAAGGCTCTCCTCATCGAAGCGTGAAATGCACATCAGAAGTCTAGAGATACTATCAAAGATAACTGAACAAAAATACTGTCCAATATTGTCAACTTAAGGAATGCTATCTAATGAATCACCCATTTGCCCCAACACTATCAAATATGACAAGTTAACCTCCAACTAGTCAGTGGCAAAATAAATTGATAGATAAAGATTACAGATGTTAAAGAAAATTATAATCTGGAGCTTCAACAAGCAAGTGCGTAGTTTTGGCCTGCTAAGCTGTGACATTTGTGCAGTATGGCATTACATATAGCCACTCAACAAGTAATTGTACTGTTTGGTCCACCACAAATTTTATTGAAGAACAATTCCTACAAATAAACTATAAATGTGATCTCCTTAAGGGCATCAATAGCAATGCAATTACAAAGAGTGGCATGAATGAAAATATCTTAAAACAGGCAAACAACAGACACAAAAGGGTTAATTGACAATTCTAGATTTGGTAGTACAGGATAGATGTGATATGAAAAGGATGCATCAAATAAAAGAGTATTGTATACAGGGTCTATATTACAATGAACTCCTAATCCGATTTACCCAAAACCATTTGATCACTGTCCATATTAAGAAACCAACAGAGGCTAACTCAAGTGCATTATTGGTTATGACGGCAAGAAACAGGAAAGTTAGAGGCATTAATATCGTTATATAAATAAAGCAAGATGCACAGAATTATGTAAGTCCAACCTGTGTGACAATCATTAGCCTACTAACATCTTGATCATCAACAAAAAAGTCCTCATCCTCATCATTGCCCCTGCTTGAAACAGAAATATTGCAAAAGAAAATCATTAATGCATGCACAACTTCTAGTCCCTGTAGCATAGGAGATGTGTAATGGAGCACAACATGAGAACTACTTTGAGCTATACACAAATGTTGTCAGCCTGACTTTCTGATCTGTATGGTAAGACATCTAGTATGACATTTTTTTTAATATGAAGATGTTATATAGCATTCTACTATGGAAGCAGACCATTAGTTGCTGGAAAAAATATTTTACGCATAATGCAACTAAAACATAATATTTTAGTGAAATACTGACATTAAATATGGCTGGCGTATATTTTTCTGACATTTAAATAGCAACTTAAGATTTCTCCTTGTGGCTTTGCCACCTAGTTTGCCATGATTGAAAGTGACAAACAAGTACATGTATAACAGTAATATATTATCTACTATTTAAAAGGTGTATTATTATTATCTAAAGTGTATAATGTATACCTTTTGTTCTAAAAGAAAATACAAGTGCGCAGGTTACATGGATAAGGAAACGTTTGCGCACATCTATCACACATACATCAGTAGGCTAAGGGTATGTTGGAATTTCTTGCCCAATGCCCACCCTGCTTTGTCAAGAAAAAGCTAGGTAGCTAGCCCATATGGACAATAGCTAAAGAAAGCAAAGTTGACAAGGCTTAGGGTATGTTTGGTCTGCTACCAAATTTGTCACCTCTTAGGTTCTTAGCCAAGCCAAATTTCGGCTGCTAAATGGCCCAGGATTTGACAAACTTTGGCCATCAAGATGAATTAAGGTGGCCAAAGGAGAAGGCTAGCAAACCAAACTTTTGCACTCAACCAAAATGGTGGCTAAATTTGGTGAAAGTAGACAAAATTTGGCTTGGCCAATTTGGGCAAACTTGCACCAAACCAAACACAACGTAAGTATTTAGTTATTCTGCCATGAGAAGGGAAAAATAGGCTACCACATCCACATGCATACACACCTAGAAAATAATTAATAAACACATGAAAAATTGATCCTATACCAGTTATAATTTACCTTTTATGTGAATAGAGGTCATCACATGAATGGTCCACATGTTCCAGTTCCAGTTCCTCATCAAGCAAGAAAGTGCTCTGGTCACCACCAAAGCTAGAGAAGTCACTTGGGAAACCATTAGAGAAACCTCTTTCACTCTGAGCATCAGGTACATTTATCTTCGACCTCACTTTCTGAACTTCACAAAATCTAAAAGAAGATTCATGTTTGTGTGAAGGGTGTGCAGAAAGGTTCTTAGTCTTTTCATCAATACTGATGACAGAAAAGTCCTTATTCAATGAATAACCATGTGAATCTTGCACTTGTTCATCAATAACGTTTTCCTCCATACCAATATCTGTATTACATCTAATATCTTTAGATTGACAATGCTTCTTTTGATCTTCAGAATAAGCATCCTTATTTGAAAAGCCACCAATGTTCTTCTCACCCACACTGCTATCCATACTGGCAGATGATGGGCTCGCAACAGATGTACCAGAAAGCGAGGCCCACTTTGACCAATCAGAACGCCTTCTAATCTTCTCATCCTGGCAGTAGACAAGAAAAGGATAAGTTAAAACCAAATACCTAAACAGAACATGAAATTCGAACAATGACAATTAAAATAACATTGCAACCTGAACTTCTAGAAGACTTGAGCTTGCCAGTGCATCTAATATCAGGTGTATATCCTCGGTCATTTTCTTAAGCTGCAAATAAGAAGAAAAAACAAAAGAGTTGTTTCCTAGCACAAGGGCAAAATAATAGAAATACAACATTGAGCAATCTGGAAAGAAAACATACTCTCTTGAAATCTGCAAGTTTTGAAACTGGAACCCAACCATGCTCATCCATTAAAGATTTCAAGAAATCATCATGCTCCAGATTTGTATCACTGAAAAAAAAAATGATTGAATAAACAAAAGATTCCATGCCACACTTGTGCTAAAAGAACATTTAATCACTCCTGATGTTTTCGAAACATATAAGGTCGTCTTAAATTGTAGGCTGTATTGGTATTTGCATGTATGTTGCATAATGACAATACAACAGTGAAGTATGATGCAACATCAAACTGAACTTTTTAAGATCATGTTTCTAACGACTGGCAAATATCCAATTAAAATAAACTATTCGGCACCCCTACCCAGCACCCACTAAAATTAAGTGAGAATCTATTAACATATTGCTACAAATCCACGTGCCTATTTTTGTAGGTATCATGCTTTCTTATAACTTCAAAAGAAGATAATAAGAATTTACCTGAAGTAGTACTCCACTTGAGTTAGTATATTAGATCTTAACTCAGCAGCTTCTGGGGATAAAACAGGATTAGGAGCCGGTTGATTTTGAATGTAGCGTGGTGGACCTCTCACTGAATCCATAGGTACAGCCGGCATGTAATAATACATGGGAGGGATAGGCCCTGAGTTTAAAGCATTCATCAATATTTGAAAACTGAAAAAATCCAAATTCCAAACATGTCATAACTGCTGAGTAGAGCATTACCAGGATATGGTGGTCCATTGATGTATCCAAGAGGTACCATTGGTCTGACAAAAGCTCTTGGCCCAAGACCTTGTGGTAAGCTTGTGTTTTCTCTAGTACCAAACATCTGAGGATTTTGCCAAGCCTGACCATAATGGCCATGGCCTTCAGGACCAGGATGGGACCTAGTGCCATGAGTGCCAACAGGAGGCCGCCAAAGATGAGGATCTCCTCTTGGATGTGGAGGCATTGGCCTGTTACCTTCATGGGCACCAACTTGATCTACTGGAACAAAAGGAGGCAAAGAATTCTCATAACCAGACTTTCCAACATGCCGGTCATGATTCGGGACCGGGATAGGAAATGGCTGGTAAGAATATTCTTGTAGTATCATTGGACTGGGAACCACAGGGTAAAATATGGGCTGCCCTGGATGTTGGGGATAATGCATTGGTGGAGGGTAAGGTGGTGCACCATTAGCAGCAGGAAAACGTCTCCTGGGCCCATTTCTATGATGGGCTTGGTTATTTCTGTTGGGATTTCCATTTCCATGGCCATCAAACTTGTGCATACGACTAGCCACCTGAAAATGTTTGCCCACTTTTATAAAACTGAAGCAAAGTATGAATAATAGATGGAAAATGCACATAGGATCTAACCTAGGAAGAGTGACTCTAATCCTATATGCATCAGTAATAGAAATGCTATAATGTCTTTACAAAACCAAAGAAGCACCACAGCTTTTATTGTGATACAGAGATGTAATGAAGCAAAACCAAACCAAAAAGGATTGAAATGTATATGCAGTAGAGGAAGGGAAGAATGGGAATTGCAAGACCTACCACAATGCCTATCAGACTTCAGAATGGTGTTTTGCGTCAAAACTGTTCAACAGAATACTGGGTAAAAGTCTAGCACATTCAGAACAAGTTCCAATTTGGACAGGGAATCCCCCGAATGGGGCATGCCATGCAAAAGAATACTATCTAAGTGCAAACAAGATGCTTCAGCAGTTCAGCTAGGCGACAAATTTGAGTTACCATGACAAGTGTAACATACTACAAACATAGTGCAACCTGGTCAGCTGGAACCCAACATCTAACATGAATGCACTGGACAAAAAGCTGGAACTACTATAAAAATAACTATCCGTTACTACTCGCCAACGAATCGACAAACACCTACATTCAACCAGGCAGCACAAAAGAGGTAATAACTACCCATATCCACGGAAGCGAGCAACCGCTAGCATTTTCACCAACAGTACCTTAAAAATTAGCTACACCAAAATAGACACAGACCCAGTGAACAATAAAACTATACATATGAGCATATCAGAACCAGGGACAGATTATACCTGCGATGGAGCCGACGGCGGAGGGGGGGCCTGCGGCCCCTTCGCGGAATCGCTGCCAGCAGCATTGCCCGCCGCTGCCTTCGCGGGGGGCTCCGAGGCAACCTTCTGCCTCGCCTCCTCGAGCGCGGGCCAGGATTTGGCCCCCATAACGGCCGCCTCGCCGGACTCCGCCGGAGGTGGTGTGTTCTTCCTCCATGGCGATGCGCTAGCCCCGACTCCGGCGCCAGCCGGATCCGCTACCTCTACTGCCGCCGCGCCGGCGCCGCCCGCATTCGGCTCCTCCATTACAGACGCCAACGCACAACAGCAGTACCTGCTACCTGGCTGCCGCGTTTCTCCCCGCCGCCGCCGCCGCCGCCGCCGCCACCGAGAGCGCGAGACACAGGAGCAGGATTCGGGAGAGACCAGCGAGCGATTTCTCTTACTTAGCGTGCGTCCATGAAGGCGCCGGCGACGACCACGGCGACGAGGTACGGGCAGCGGCGGGGTAGGGTTTTGGGCAGAGAGATGGGCGACTAGGGTTTTTGGGTGGAAGTGAGAAGGCGAGGGCGAGACCGCGAGAGGGAAACACAGCAGAGACCGAGACTCCAAGAGGGACAGCCGGACAGCGGGACAGCGGGTGTGGACTGGGAGAAGGCTGTGTGCGCGTCTCTGCGTGCGTGGAGCGCGTGAGGAGACAGGAGAGAGATGGAGGGGGGTGGACGGGCGCCGCGGGCCGGGAGTGGGGACCGACGGGCAATGGCTGCTGCCAGCCGGCCGGTGCCGGGACTGCGTGCCTACGGCGGTTTTGTCCGGAAACCCGGATGTTTTGGTGCCTGTCGCGTGGGCTATCAGCGGCGGACTGCAAACCAAACCAGTAGACCACAATCCTGCGGCGGCTGGCTCGGACGCTGAGTCGTTACATGGCAGGAAGATGTGAGAAGCCTCTCGCGTAGTAGTGATTATAGAGGTAAAATTAAGCCGAGATTACACTTTAACAAAAAAAACTAAATTTATTCTTAAAAAAATAAATTTCGTCATGCTTTGCAGTCCGTCCGTTGACATGCGCAGCGCGCTGCGCACCGCGGGCCTTCACCCTTATCGCCTGCCCGCGACGCGCACCCCCACCCCACTCCGCGCTTGCACCTACCACCCCACTCCGCCTCGCTCCCTCCCTCCCGTCGTGCGCGCAGCCTGCTCCCACCCGTCATGTGCGCCGCCCGTCCGGCTAAGTCAAGGCCGGTGTTAGTTGTGTTCAGCTGCTCGCGCGCCACCGCTAGTGTTGGTACGGGTGGCGCTCGTGCGTCGCCGCTTGCTGCCAGCTCCCACTCCGACACCTAGAATCGACTGGCATCGGCCTTCCCTATGTTGCAAAATGCATATTTTAAATGTTTCAGATGTTTCGTATGGATGTTGAAATGGTAGTTTCCACATGTTGAACATTTTGCAATGATAATAGACGTATGTTGCGGGAGTTTGTACAAAATGTTTCATCTGTTTCAGACGCGTGTTGCAAGTTTTATCTGGAGGTTGTAGATGTTGTAATGGTTATGTTCTAAATGTTTCATCTCTTTTAGACGTATGTTGTAATTGTTTCATCTGATTGTTGCAAAAGTAGATCTAGATGTAAGGTTGTTGAGCGAGGAAGAGAGAGCCAGCACGGGAGCTATGGCGGCGTTGATGTGGGGAGGAGGCGCAGGTTGCGCGACGGCGGTGTGGAAGATGCAGGGAGTCATCCGAGCGGTGTGGAAGAGGCGGAGCGAGACGGCGGTGTGGAAGAGATGGGGCCGAGTCATCTAGGTGGCGTGGGCAACGGAGCATAAGGGAGCGGTCCGAATACGGGCGCGGGGAAGCGAAGCTAGCACGAGCGACGTCCAAATCTGAGCAACCTGGGTGGAGCAGGCGCGCGCGTCCAGACGCGCACAGCCGTCCGAATGTTCAGGCGCTAGTCTTGCCCATAAATCAACGAGCCAAATGTGTTGAATCCCAAAATCAGATAACATCCCAAGCCTCCTTTGGTTTGAAGGACTTTACGAAGGATTTTTTTTCTTTCCTAGCCTTTGGTTCGTAGGATTCATGCTTTGTACTCCATAGGAAATCTACCCTGTACAATACCGATTCCATAGGAATTTTAACATTCACTTAGACCTCTTGCTAAAAATCCTATGCACAGAGAACGAGAAAAGCCTTCTCGAGCAACTAGTATCTCTAATCTTTGCTTCTTTGTCGATGGACCCACTCATCTGAGTAATGAAACAAAATTTTACCCCATATAGGTCAAAATATTGCGGTCTACAGAGGGCTCAAATTTTTATCTTGACAACACACATCTTGTGTGTCCAACTCACATTCATATTTTTTTACCGTAGCTTGCCAAAGGCATCTCTTTTTCTTTCATACGTTTTCAATTCCCATAAGATTCCACATGTATGCATGCCATAGCGAGTTCTAAGTTTTTCCTATTTCTATGTTTTTCTCACCCTGCGTTTCAAAGGAGGCCTTAGTGGGAACCAAACACAGAGATAACCTAAATCTTAGAGCATCTCCAAGAGTCTTTGTAAACTCACTTTCTAAATCATCATTTGAAGAGCCATTTGAATAAAAATCACTTTCTATATTTCCTCACTCTCCAACAGTTTTTCTATATCAGTGTGCACAAAGAGTCATTCTCGGTTTTTACCTTTGGTTAGCGAGAAATTAAGAATAGAAAATGATTATATTAAGGGATTGTTTGGCAGGGCTCTGGCTATTCCAAAAACAGCTCCGGTTCCGGCCTCTCTGAAGAAATGGTTTCTTCGAAGGAGCCGAGGCCGTTTTGAAAAAACGTTTGGCAAAACGGCTCCTCGCGTTCTTTTTAATGGAAGAAAGATGTTAAATGTCTATAGTACTCTTGCTCATTATAATATTACTACTTGACTTGATTTTAATATTTATAGAATGATTCCCCGCGTGTTGCTGCGGGTATCACAAAGGAATACAGATGGATTTGAACGTTAACAACTGAGAATTAGGAGATGCATATGTATGATGTCGGTAGTGCAGGAACATGATATAATATTGATGTATCAGCATATAATCATGGAGAATGGATATTATCATATATGGTACAATTTATTTAAATTAAAGTCTGAACTCTCGCCCTGTTCGTTTGGACTTGTTTGGCTGATAAACCATGGCTGAAAATATTGTTGGCTGATTTGGTGTGAAAGAAAAATACTGTTCGTTGGCTGAAAAGTACGGCTTATAAGCCAAACAAGCCCAAACGAATAGGACGTCTACGTGTGCACCCTATTCGCTTGACAGTTTCTATAGCTTATAAACCAACTAATGCTGTTTTGTTGTGAGAGAAAAATACTATACTATAACTGATAAACATTGCTGATACAAGCGAAAGGGGGTGTAAATTGACGCGGCTTCTTTTTTCCATCTTCTATGGGAAAAGTGGGCCAGGTGGGAATATGGAGGTGCAGGTGGAGGTGGATGCCATTAATTGTTGCGGTTTTTTTCCATCCCCTATTGAACAGTGGTCCAGGTGGTGGATGATTAAGGGATGGATTTGATTCCCAGGTATGATCGGATGGACCATATGAAGCGATGACGTGGAGCGTTATGAAATGAGATAAATTTTTTAGTAGGGTTTTGCTTGTACTATAGGATAGGATAGCAGTTCGTATATAGTGATTATTACATAGTAATTGATTATCTTGCACCAATAAAATCATAATTTGGCCATGATCAAGTAAATCATATATGAAGAATTGTTTAAGCAAGAAATGAGGTAAAATCACGTACTAACCTTTTGGGCCAAGGCTCGTACGGCCTGCAGGCCCACTGCCCACCCTCTCCGTTTTCTAACGTAACCGCATCTTCCACTCAGGAGAAAAAACACACACATCTCCAATCCGCTCGCACAAGCCGCCGCCGCGTGCTGCGGTCGCACCGACGCTTGCGCTGCCGCTCGCCGTCTCCCACACCGCACTCTTCCTCTCCCACGCCGCCGCTCTGCCCGCGCAGCTCAAGTGCCCGCGTCTCTGCCCGCATGCTTCGGTGAAAAACCGCGCCAACGTGACCTCTACCTAACCGAGCGAGGGGTCGAGGACTTGAGGGCACCAACGTATTTGCTTCCGTGGCCGTAAGAGCCACGAGAAGCCTCGAAACGTAGCTCCTTCTCCCTAGCGCAATAGGGCTCCGGCTCTATCGACGGCTCTTTCGGTGAAGCCATTTCTGGCTGCGGTGTTTGGCAGGGCTTAGTCGGAGCCGGAGCCTCTCCGAGAGCCCTTCCAAACAGCCATTAAAGAAGCTGCTGAAGGGTATTCTGGTCACCAAGTCTCTGAGTTGCTCTTAGCGTGAATTAAAAAAAAAAATCCGTGAAGCTGTTTTGAATTTTTGATGTAGCCCGTTTGGCAGGGCCGCGCGTGAAGCAGCTCCAGGCGCGCCCGCCACAGTCCGCTTCACTTCATTCCGAGCCGAGACAAGACGCGAAAAAAGAGAGGAAAAACTCAAAACCCTTGTCTCCAGCGGCGGCGGGCGGCGCCATGAGCTTGTTTGCGGGTGTCAGCGGCGGCGCGGCGTCCGGGGTGGGCACCGGAAGGGCGCTCCTGGAGCTGACGCCGCACAAGATGGCGGTGTGCCAGCTCGTGCAGGTCTTCGCGCCGCCGGCGCAGGCCGGGGGCGACGTCGTGCCGCCCTTCCCCTTCGAGTCCCTCGCCCACCACAACCGCCTCGGACTCTTCCTGTTCACGCTCACCCAGGTACGTCCTCGTGCGCTTGCTTCCTTGCTCCCCCCCTCGAAAATCGAGATGCTGCTGCTTGTTATGCTTGGTCTGCCCTGTGCTTTGGTACCTGTATTTGGAGATGTGGAGTGAGCGCTTTGGATTGGGGCATTAGGGTCTCGAGGATTTAGGCAATGGTCCCATGATTTTGTTTTACCCCGTAGCATCTGCACTTGTGCTCAACCGTCTACCATTTAGGCTCAAGCAAAATAATCAAAACAGCGATGTGATGTCTGGTTATGTATAGATGGTTGTCACAGCGTGCACAGTCAGGCAATGTTGCACTTGATATTGTGGTAGGTACACAGGTCCTCTTAACTCAGTAATTTTGTAGTCATGCGAGGATTTTCAGGAGCCTCCACTGGAAGAATTTTTGAGGCAGCTGAAGGCAGTGGATAATTTGGCTAATGGTTGGTTCTGCGAGCAGCTGACAAGTTCTCTGTCAGCGCTCAACTCACCTGATGACGAGGTGAGGTTCACATGATGTGGCAATGGATGGATGTTTTTGACTTATTTATGTTTCCATCATAGAGATGCATTCAAATTGACAGCTTGCTCTGTAATGATATTTCTTTTTTGCCAGGTGTGCTCACTGCACCAGAGGGTGCGAGTGCAGAAGACGTATTTTTGGATCCGAATAGTCAACTTGGAGTTTTTCTTCGTTGCTGCATACTTGCCTTCAACTCAATGACCTTCGAGGTGCTAAGAGTAGTAAAAGGCATTCACGATGATCTTTTCATCACGTGTTGGTCCCTTTTTCTTATTTAAGATGCTGATGTTGTCCACTGAAAATTTGTGTATGCCATCTTTTGGCAGATCTTGTCATGTACTGTAACTCCACTGATGCTTCATATGACTTGGCGGAAGATGAGGACTTCAATAGTGAAATGGGCAACTTGATGGATGCAGACATAGGTTCTCAAGTTGGTATATTTGACAAATTTCATCAGGGTTATGCCTCTGAGCGTCATATGGGGGAGAGTTCTTCAGCTCTAACTCGTGCACCAACGTCAACCTATGATTTTGATGATGGTATACCTGAACCCTGCCATGTTTGCTGCTTTGATTTTGATGGAAGTATTAAATATGCCAAAAAAGAAATGGTATGAAGCACAAAAAAAAAATCTGGTCAAACTCCAGAATGAAAAGAAAAGTGATGGTCACAACCTGGATGGACTATTTATCTCAGTTTTTTTCCTGACATCTAGTTAGTTTCTTCCTTTTTTGGGCTGTCATATGGATCTTGGGAAGGGCTATCCACTGCCTGAATTTGTACCGATTCTAAGAAACAGTATCTTTTTCAACTATTTTATTTTAATTCCAAGCTTGACGAGATTACCTCCTGATTTGTTACAACTTTGGCATCAGACACTAGAGAATTGCAGGCTAGCACAGACAGTTTGCCTTGCATCTAGCTGGATTACTGTTCCATCTTACTTTTATGTCATAATTATATAATTGTTTGGCCTACAGCATTCACTGCCATTGTTTGGTCTACATCATTCACTGCCAGTGCCATGTTTCTCTCTCAAATACCATTGTACTGCTGAAGAAGTGGAGCATTTGCTTATATATATTTTTTTGTACAATTTTGATCTTTCGTTTTTAACTCATGCTAGTCAATCGGTATGTATTACTAAATACATTAGGGCATACTGAGTTCTGAAAGTTCCTACATATTGTGGATTCTGAGGGAGGGAATTTTTGGGCAACCTTACCTTTTATTTTGCAAAGGAGGCTGATTCGAACACCAAATAGATTAGGATAATGGTTTTTTGCTTTATAAATCAGCTTTTCTTTACTGTATGTAATATCACTTTGTAGAGTTATTTTGGTCTTATCTGGGCATCAAATAGTTTTTTGGTTGACAGTTATGTTTGCATTTCCTTTTTTCTATGCTAGCTAATATTTTTAAAGCGGATGACAACCCAACCTGTCTGAGATCAAGGTGGCAATTAGAGGCATATCTTAACCAACAAGCCGATATTCTTGAGAAGTGAGTATCTGTTCCTACATTTAGTCATAAATAACTAATACTGCCACAAACTTGTTCTACTCCTTTAAAAGGACATGAAAGATAAAACATTCTCTTTAGTGACAACTCTATTATTACAGGGATCCTGGCTCAGTGCCTTTGAATTCATTTAATGCCACTATGACACAGCTTCAAACATTAGCTCCGGAGCTTCATCATGTAAGTTATTGCACAGTGAATACACCTTAAATTTTCTAGGAGACTTTGGGGAACTATGAATGTTTCCTAATCATGTGAATTTTTGCATCCATGTTTTGCTTGCCAGGTCCAATTCTTGCAGTACTTGAATGCCCTTTGCCATGATGACTATGTTGCTTCACTGGATAATCTTCACCGCTACTTTGATTACAGGTCAGCTGCACTGCCCTTACTGTATGGTGGACTATGTCTCATATTTTAACCATGTTCTCTGTAGTTATGTACAAGTATACCAGTTATAGGTACCAAATTAAGGAAGTGTTTTAATGTACTACATGGCCTTTCTGTTTGCATTTAAGAATGTTGCTCTTTCTATTTACCTCAATCTCTGTTACTTTCTGTATTAGCATAAATTGTGATAATACAAGTTACAGGGTCCTGATATTCAGCCTGACCTTGTGCTAATCTGCTAGATCATGAAAGCACAGGTGTGAGGTGAAACCACCGCAGGACTATTCATTAGATATTGTGACTCTTTTATTTCCTACTAGTTCATTTTTTCTCAATAATATTAAACATTTTGGTGGCCTTGCTAGCTAAATCCTCTAGTATTTTTCCTCTTCAAGTTAAGTGTTTGTCATAATGACATGTTTTGTATGAACTTTCGTTGGAAACATATGCACCTCTTGTTAAGCATGTTCTTATTTGGTTATTCTATCTGGTTGATGCAGTGCAGGGATGCAAGGACTTTTTGGTCGTTCTGTGTCTCAGGTGCAAGATATTGTTGTTGGAAAGTATGAGAGTGCTCTGCTATGCTTAGGCAACTTGCATTGTTACTTTGGACATCCTAAGAAAGCCCTAGAGGTAGTGTAATTTATTTAGTTTTCTTGTGTTGTACTATTAGACCATCACTTCCTAGACCTACTTGTTTCATTGCACATTGTTTATGTTCTGCTTGGTTGCTTTTTACCAGGCATTTACAGAAGCAGTCCGTGTTTCTCAAATGGTAAGTTACTGATTTCTTATCTTTTTGAAATATGATTGCATCCAATATTTGTATGACACTTGAAATTAAGTTTGTATTGAACCACTAATGGTTTATGAGGAAGGCGTAATTTTGCTATTGCTAAGATGATTCTGGCAGAGTGTTTTGGATTTTCCTATAGTTCAGCCAGATTTTTCCTCACAAAATTATATTTTTAATCTCCATGTTTATTTTTAAATTTGCATAACAAATTTCTTTAAATAAAATTATGTCACCTGATAGCATGATAAAATCTCATCAGTTTTCCAGAAATTTGACACCAACATGTTGTGATAGTAGCATAACTTTGAAAATACATTCCTTGTCATCGAGTTTTCAGTTTTGTCCTACCCGTTTCTTAACCTAAATGTATATTCCCACCTTTATGTTTCCTGGACCTGGAATTGCCAAGGTGACCTGATGGATCTCTATAAGTTTTTAATCTAATTGCCTCTTGTGCAAGCCCCTTGGTTCATTAGATTCCGGTTTTCCTAATGTTCAGATCCCTAAAATTAGGGATACTTGGTATAAGATCTTGTGCATATTTTTGAACAAAAGTGAAGTGTATTTTATTTCCCAAAAATGTTAAATGTTTACACAGACTAACAGGTGGTCTTCAATTGTGTTAACAGATTCTAGCATTTTGTTTTTTCAGAATAATGATGATTCATGCCTTGCCTATGTATTAGGAGCCATTTCCAATCTATTATCAAAGATAGGCATCTCAAACACAGTTGGAATAATCAGTTCTCCATATTCACTTGGGACCAATATTGGACTGGGCACACCATTATCCATTCAGCAACAGTTACTTGTTCTTTTAAAGCGGTCACTCAAGAGAGCTGATGCATTGAAACTTCCAAGTTTACTATCCTTTGATCACCTTTCGCTGGCAAAATTTGATCTGAAGGTATGATATCTACCCTTTTTTCTTTTTAGTATAATGATACATTGATACACAACTCTGCTGTGTGCTTGAGGGGAAAAAAATTCTGCTACTAGTATTTACTATTTATTACTGTTTGACATTAGGATTTAGGAAGATCTCTTTACCTAGTCATGTTCAAATTTCTCTGCTTATCCTCCCATGCAGATCTCCTGTCATAGTTATGTCAACATTTGAACATTACAGTGTAGTGATCATTGCATTTATATTACTGTTACTATGGCATCTGTCATTTTGATCTTGAAAAGACTAGATGTGACTTAAGAACAGACTCATGTGCTTCAACTCAGAGCATCCTTGTTTATGAACCTTTTCTTCCTTGGTTTGTCAGCATGTCCAAAGGCCACTAGTCTCTTTTGGCCCTAATGCATCTACAAAGCTTAGAACATGTCCTGCAGATGTCATTAAGGTATGATGCATTTACTCCAAAACATTTTATGCTCATCCTTCAGAGCAGCTGTATAAGTTTGCTTCTATATTAAAGTATTCATAGTTTCTCGTGCTTCTTTTTTGGCAGAATTTAAGATTAGGTTCCCATGTGTTGACTGACTTTGGAGCAGATGTTCTATCTGCTTCAAATGATAATGGTAGTTTTAGCACTTCATGGCTTAGGAATCTATCCGCCACTTCTGATTCATGGCGTAGAAGTTCTAAGAACACCAAGAAATTACATATTAATGACTTCGACAATTTCCATTATCATGCACAACCAAGTCCAGTACCTGCACCAATATTGCAATTAGCTGGCTCAGCATATTTGCTGAGAGCCACCGCTTGGGAGCACTATGGGAGGTACATATCTATTTTTCTGTGAATGTCAGGGTTCAGTTTTCATAGTGGTTTGTCATACCGAATTTTCCCGCTTGTACAGTGTTGTATTATGGCAAAAGGGTGGGTTAGATAAGCTCCAAACAAGTGTCTTGCAACTAAGAAAGAGCAGATACTTGATGAACAATTTAAAAGCGCTCGACTCATTGTGGGCACTGTTGATTCATATTTTATCTGGTACCAGGAATTATCAGTCTTAAGTCTATTTATATTAGAAACAGCAGGGTCTGTACATCACTGTTTGTTCTATAGTTCTATCGTCTATAAAAACAAGACCTTTTATGATCCTGGTGTTTCAATTGTCTCTCCCCGTCTCACCGTGCGGCCTCCTGCTTGAAGGGGCCTCGCTGCTTCAGGTGCCGGGCGATTGGCCACCGTGCGTCCGTCTGTGGTGGCCGTGGCCAGGCTCTACACGCGGCAGCTCCTCGGGCTCTCCTCATGTGGCGTCCTAAGTCCACGCTGGGAGACTCGAAGTCTATGAAGATGGTGTCCTCAACAGCTGCGCCTGACGATGGGGGCTCCGGGCGGTGGGGGCGGCGGTGTTCGAACGCTGGACGAGACGTCATCGCCGAGTCGAGCGCGCGCCGTTCAAGGTCATTGCTGCTCGGGCGGTCCGTCGGCGGAAGATGAAGAGAATAACGTGTCTGCCGCTTGCGATCATGCTCCGACCGCCTCCGGTGATGCTCTGCCGCCTCGTCGTGTCATTGATCGTTCAAATTTAAGATGTCCGGTATCAAGATGAACTTCGCATGCGCTCTCGGTCTCGATTGTTGGAGACACCGCGACTCTTTTCGGTTGACGCTTACGGTTGATGAGTTAGCTCGCCGCCATGAACTCCCGATCGAGTCGCTGGAGTTTCACAGTCTGAGCCGTGAAGATGGTCTGCTGATCCTCCCCGATGAAGCTTCTGCTGTCCGAGTCTACAATGAAGGAAGGCCTCTTCACTTGCCTCTGTTCACCCTGTTCTTCCGGCGCTGGTCTCGGTTCAAGGGTGCGTCTGCGATGGTCTTTGCCCTCGCTTGTTGACATTGAGTGAGGGTATACCGCATATGCATGGGAACCGGAGACGGCGAGAACATCTTCTGGACGAGTGGGGCTGGGTGCGCGAGCTCCATCCTGCTACGATTGATCGCAAGGACTATTCGGTTTTCCGCTTGAAGGCTTGGTGTTCTCAGCCGGAACTCATCCCGACGACTTTGGACTTGGACATTGTTGAGCCCCCGATACAAGTTGAAGATTTTCCGCCGGTGAAGCGTGCGTTAAGGTATGAAATCAAGATTGCGGTTTCGCGTCGACTTCGCTTGGGATGGAAGACGATCCGCCTTACGCCTCCTCACTGCACGACGACTCCGACCAAGGGAGGCGTCGGCGCCGCGCCACGTCAAGCCCTGCCTCGCCGCCAAGTCCGCCGCCCTTGGGTCTGTGCCTCCGGTGGTGCCCGCGGTCCCCACATGCATCGGCGATTGGTATACCGCCCGGTGGTTGTTGTAGACCAAGGGCGAAAGTCGAGGATCCGATTGATGGCGCTTAACTCACTGCTGCCGAGGCGCGACGCGGCGGCTTCTTCCTGTGGAGCCCGAGGCGCGACGCGGCGCCTTCAAGTCTCTCGCCGCTTCGCCTGCCGGTGGCCATTGATGATGATCCGGCAGACCTTGGTC
Source organism: Miscanthus lutarioriparius (assembly GCA_904845875.1). Classification (NCBI taxonomy): domain Eukaryota; kingdom Viridiplantae; phylum Streptophyta; class Magnoliopsida; order Poales; family Poaceae; genus Miscanthus; species Miscanthus lutarioriparius. The sequence goes on from CAJGYO010000006.1 coordinate 84,420,031, forward strand.
TTTTTGCCCGATTGGCGAACGAAGATTTGATCCCTCACACGCCGGGGATTTCCGCTCGGTTGTCGGAGGTCGGTCCCGCCTCGTCGGTTCGTTGGATGAAAATCTCAAAGAACGACACATGGTGGGCTAAGGATGGCACTCACGGCCCGATCTCCGGGGGCCGGCTGCCGCCCACCGCTGTGCCCACATTCCTCGAGGGGTCCCGACCACCGGCCCGACGACGTCTCAGTCATCGATGGAGCGGGGCTCCTTGCTTCTCCATCTCTGGATGAAGCTCCAACCCAGCTCTCGGTCTTTGGCGGCAATGAGCTCTTCGCACGATCTTCTTCATTGCCGACTCAGCGCCTCAGATGCCTGTATGCGTCTTGGCGGGCGGGGTCACTTCTCTGTGAAGACCTATTCGGGAAGGCGGCGGCGGCGGCGCGGGGGGGGGCGGCGTGGCGCTGGCTCCGCTTCTGTAACCTCTCCGGCAAGCGTGGAAGCCTTGGCGGGGCGGGCGGCGTTGATGTCTTTGGGCGTGACTCAAGACCGGACCTCTGCCTTTGGTCCCGGTGTGTTGAGGTCATGGTTGAAACTCCGCTTCACGCCACACGCAGTCTCCCAACAACAAGGCCATCCTTGAGTCTCCGTCGAGGCGCAGATCAAGGTTCATGAAGAAAATCTCTAAACGGATTGAAAAAATCCTTCCTACTCCAGCTACCCGAAGCCAAGAGCCCGGTCTCACACGCTTGCTTTGCCCCACCACGAAGAAGTAGGAGAATTGCATGTGTGTGGGCGAGTCACCATCCGGAGCTGTTCCCACCTGTGCAGGAAAAAAGAGTTATGACAGTCCTGAACGTCGTCAATGAAAATGATGGTATTCATCAAGATGTTCTGGATGCTTATGGCAAGTTGTTTGGTCAACCTCTCCCAGAATCTCATGTTCAGGGCCTTAGCGGCTCTTTTTTTTGGTTGGGCAACCCGGATGTGGGGGAAGTAGAGACCATTCCTGATAGTGGGGAGGCTGTGTTGCCAGTCGTTATCTGATTTTGTTCTCTCTCGTCTGGTCGATTTCCCTTCTTCATAACATAATGAATCCTTCGTGGGGGGGGGGCGTGCGTGGCATGGCTCCGCTTCGAGAACCTCTCCCAGCAAGCGTGGAAGCCTTGGCCGGGCGTGGCGTTGATGTCTTGGCAGTGACTCATGCCGGACCTCTCGCCTTGGTCCCGGGTGTGTTGAGGTCATGGTGAAACTCCGCCTCTTTGCCACACGCAGTCTCCCAAATGGGTAAGGCCATCCTTGAGTCTCCGTCGAGGCGCAGATCAAGGTTCATGAAGAAAATCTCTAAACGGATTGAAAAAATCCTTCCTACTCCGCGCGCCCCGAAGCCAAGAGCCCGGTCTCACACGTTTGCTGCCCCACCACGAAGAAGTAGGAGAATTGCGGGTGTTGGGCCAGAGTCACCATCCGGAGCTGTTCCCACCAGGTACAGGAAAAGAGTTATGACAGTCCTGAACGTCGTCAATGAAAATGATGGTATTCATCAAGATGTTCTGGATGCTTATGGCAAGTTGTTTGGTCAACCTCTCCCAGAATCTCATGTTCAGGCCTTAGCGGCTCTTTTTGGTTGGGCAACCCCGGATGTGGGGGAAGTAGAGACCATTCCTGATAGTGGGGAGGCTGTGTTGCCAGTCGTTATCTGATTTTGTTCTCTCTCGTCTGGTCGATTTCCCTTCTTCATAACATAATGAATCCTTCAAACATCCTCTGCTGGAATGTTCGCGGCCTCAATTCGAGGGCTCGCCAAGATGCAGTGCGTACGCTAGTGAATTCCTCTCGTGTTGACTTTGTTTGCTTACAAGAGACAAAAATGCCGGTAATTTCTCAGGGCGTCATTCTTTCAATGTTGGGCTCGGTTTTTTCTCATTGGGTCGTTTTGCCGGCTGTTGGTGCAAGTGGAGGAATCCTTCTGGCATGGAGGCAGGATCTTGGCCCGGCCACTGCCAGTCGTGTTGATGAACACAGTATTTCTGTGCAGTTCTCCCCTGCTGGCCTGCAACCTTGGTGGCTTACTTGTGTATATGGGCCTCAAGGTGATGAGAGGAAAATACTCTTTTTACAAGAATTAAGAAATGTGAGATTTGCTTGTCAAGGACCCTGGTCTGTTCTTGGGGATTTTAATCTCATCACAAATGCTGAAGACAAAAACAATGGGATTCTTAATAGAGCAATGATGGGCAGATTTCGCCGTCTAATCAATGAATTGGAGTTAAAAGAGCTGCCCTTGCAAGGTCGAAAATTTACATGGTCAAATCAGCAAGAATCCCCTACGCTTGTCAAGCTAGATAGAGTGTTTTGTTCCTCAGAGTGGGAAAACCTGTTTCCAAACTGTCTTTCTGCAGAGCGGCGCCTCGATGGCTCGATCATTGCCCCTCCTTACGGGTTTGCATGATGTTCAACCTCGCAAGGCAAGATTTCATTTCAAATCCTTCCGTGCAAACTTGAGGGGTTTCGTGGATGCAATGAGACCTGCTTGGACTTGATGGGCGCCTCCTGCTGCCCATTCGACACCCTGGCAAGAAAATTCAGAGCTACTGTCAGAAGATTACAAAGTTGGAGCCAGAAAAAAGTGGGGCATGTCAACACTCAATTGGGGCTGGCCAGAGAGATTTTGCACCAGCTTGAAATTGCTCAAGACCATCGAGCCCTCTCTGGCCTGGAGCTCTGGTTGCGTAACAAACTCAAGCCACACTCTCTCGGCACTCTCTGCCCTCTGCGGCAGCACCATTCATTCTTGCTTGCCGATCTCAAGATCTCATGGCTCGTGAGGGCGATGCCAACACAGCCATGTTTCACTCCCATGCTAGGCATCGGATGAGGAAAAATTTCATATACAAGCTCACAACTGATGACGGTTTGGTTCTCACAAAACATGAGGAGGAGCAGAATATCTTCAATTTCTATAGTACTCTCTTGGGTGAAAATCTGGATCGGGGTGTTACAGTAAACTTGGAAGCACTAAATGCACCAAATCTTGACCTATCCGAGCTAGATGATCCTTTCTCTGAGGAGGAAGTTTGGAAAACTATCAGTTCCTTGCCTCCTGACAAGGCCCCAGGCCCCGACGGTTTCACCGGAAAGTTTTACAAAGTCTGCTGGCCTATAATTAAGCAAGATATTATGGCAGCAGCTTCAGCTGTTTGGAGCAGGAATTTCAACAATTTTGAGCTTCTCAACTCTGCCTTCATCACTCTCTTACCAAAAAAAGATGATGTCACGAGCATCAGGGACTACAGACCAATAAGCTTGGTGCATTCCTTTGCCAAACTCATAACAAAGTTGCTCGCTAATAGGCTTGCTGGTCGTTTGGATCGCTTGATCACACCAAACCAAAGTGCTTTTATCAAGGGTAGATTCATCTTGGATAACTTCATGTTGGTTCAGCACACTACAAAGTATCTACATCAGCAAAAACAGGCTCGCATTCTCCTAAAGTTGGACATCACTAAAGCTTTCGATTCAGTTTCCTGGCCTTTTATTTTGGAAGTGTTGCAGCACGTGGGTTTTGGGTCTGTTTGGTGTGACATCATCAGTGGGCTGTTAGCCTCTTCATCCACTCAGATCCTGTTGAATGGCTCTCCTGGGGAGAGAATTAAACATCGCCGGGGCTTAAGACAAGGAGACCCGCTCTCCCCAATGCTCTTTATATTGGCCATGGATGTTCTCTGTCTTTTGTTTCAGAAAGCAGCTGAAGAAGAACTTCTCCAACCCCTGGCTAGAAGGAATATACAACACCGGATCTCCTTATATGCTGATGACGTGGTCATTTTCCTTCGACCCTCGGTGAGTGACATCAGAATCACCCTAGATTTGCTGCAGCTTTTTGGGGAGGCTTCTGGACTCCGAACCAATATACAGAAAAGTAATGTCCTTCCCATTCAGTGTTCGGAAGAGGACCGTGCAGTCCTGCTTGCGCATCTCCCCTGCCAGATTTCTGAATTTCCTTGCAAATATCTGGGAGTGCCTCTCTCTCCACACAAGCTGACAAGAGCCCAAGTCCACCCTATCATTGATAAAATTGCTGACAGATTGCCAGGATGGAAAGCTGACCTGCTCACTAAAGCTGGTAGGAAAATTTTGGTACAATTTGTTCTCACCTCTATGTTAATATATCTGGCAATGGCCCTGGATCTTCCTTCCTGGGCTTTGAAAGCAGTTGATAAGATCAGAAGGGGTTTCTTGTGGAAGGGAAGAAAAGATGTGAGGGGTGGTCACTGTTTGGTTGCCTGGCCCAAGGTAACCCGTCCTCTGGAATTGGGGGGGCTTGGTATTTCACAATTACAACAGCTAGGGTGGGCACTCAGAATGAGGTGGCTCTGGTTGCTCAAAACTGAGCCTGACAAACCATGGAATTTTTTTCCCATTCAAGTGCATCACTCTGTCAGAACCTTTTTCTCAGCAGCCATATCTTCTGAGGTCGGCAATGGTAAGAATACACTTTTTTGGACTGATAAATGGCTACATGGACAGAGTCTTGAAATGCTTGCTCCACTCTTGTTCAACTCTGTCTCTAGCCGTGCAAAGAAAAGAACAGTGTATGACGCTCTTACTGATGGTAGATGGGTTGCAGACATAAGAGGTGCCCGCACTGTGGGTGTTTTGACTGAATTTCTCGATCTTTGGGACTTGCTGGCTGAGGTGGTGCTACAGCCGGAAGTGGATGATTCTCACATTTGGAGGTTCTCTTCCACAGGAAAGTACTCAGCTAAGTCGGCTTATGAAGCAATGTTCATAGGGGCCACTCATTTCAAACCCTGGGAAAGAATCTGGAGGAGCTGGGCGCCTGGAAAGTGCCGGTTCTTTATGTGGCTGGTTGCCCATAACAAATGCTGGACGGCTGATAGACTTGCTAGGAAGGGATTGCCGCATCCAGAGCAATGTCCATTATGTGATCAAGAGGAGGAGACGATTAATCACCTGCTTGTTTCCTGTGTGTTCTCGCGCCAAGTTTGGTTCATTGTCTTCCAGCAATTTGGACTGCAGTGTCTTGCCCCACAACCTGGGGACCTGCTATTTGATGTGTGGTGGGAACAGGTGAACACTAGGGTGACTGATCTTGTAAAGCAAGGCCTGAACTCCTTGGTTATCCTGGTGGCTTGGGCCATCTGGAATCACAGGAACCGCTGTGTGTTTGATGGACAGCAACCTGAGCTGTATGGTTTGCTCCGTTCTATCAGGGTTGATCTATACATGTGGGATATGGCTGGGGCTCGAGGCATTTCTCAACTCCTCGCCCTGCAGCCTCCTAGTTGATCTTTTTTTCCTGGTCATGGGTAGTTCCTGGATGTAATAGGTGATCTAGCGTGTGTGTTTTTGTTGGAGTTTTTTTGTCTGGTTTTCTCTCCTTTCAAAAAAAACCAGTGTACTACCTGGGTGCTTTACCCTTTTTTCTTCTTAATATATTGATACGCAGCTCTCCTGCGTGTTCGAGAAAAAAATCTGACAATGCAGTCCTTGCGCTTCCTTATGCGTTAGCCAGCCAATCATTCTGCAAATCATTCAACTTGGATCTGCTTGAAGCCTCAGCTACACTTACTCTTGCTGAGTTGTGGCTGGCTCTTGGATCAAGCCATGCAAAGAAGGCACTGAGTCTGATCTACCAGAGCCTTCCCATGATTCTTGGTCATGGTGGACTTGAGCTACGCACTCGAGCTCACATTGTTTTAGCCAAGTGCCATTTAGCCGATCCAAAATTCTCAGGTACTTTGCAATACTTCGTGTTCCATTATGTCGACAACCTCATATTGATCTGCTCGATACATACACCTAGATGCTAACTGCTTCTCGAAACTGGACGTGGTTCTTTCTTTTGTTACTTCTTCCCTTTACTGTCGTATTATTGCAGTTCTCGAAGATCCTGAAGCTGTTCTGGATCCTCTGAACCAAGCCACTGAAGACCTGCAAGCATTAGAGGTGAGCTGATGAATCCAGCTTGTGCTCTTTACCGCTTGGGCCTTGGCTGACTCACAAGATGTTGCTTACAAAGTGACATCCTGTGCGGCTGTGCTAATTGCATAAAGGCTTGTGACATCAGATACACTAAACCCTGTGTCATATGCAGTATCACGAGATGGCAGCAGAGGCGTACTATCTGAAGGCAATGGCATACAACCATCTCGGCAAGCTTGACGAGAGGGAGGAAGCCGCGGCTCGTTTCAAGGATCACGTCACTGCCCTTGAGAACCCGCAGAACGAAGAGGACTCGCTTGCGTACTGAGACACAAGACCAGCCTCCCAGTCTTGTATTACCATTTGTTATTAGTAGGAAGGCGCACTCCGGCACTCGTGTATGTGTGTGTGTGTGTGTGGGGGGGGGGGGTCCTTCAATCGCCCGGGGAAGAGGATGTATCGCCCGGGGAAGAGGATGTATATTGTAAGATCCATGAAACAATTGTAAAATCAACGCCATCTCTGCCATGCATACAAGCATGCCCCACTGTCAGATGCTTGCGTACATTGAGGCGGAGGCCGAAGGCTAGACGGGCTCGTGGCGGTCGGTGGAGACCTGGAGGTAGAGGGAGCAGGGCATCCTCTTGACCTCTAGCGTGAAGACGGCGGTAACAGTGAACTGTGCACGCAGATGGGGGCGTGGAGTCCTGTGGTCGCTGTGGAGACAGGGGCAGCCAGCGAATTATGACGTATTCAATGTAGTTAGGTCTCATCCATGGTGGTTCATCAGATTGAGATGAGACCCTTCTTTCGGCCCTTGTTCGCTGGTTGTTTTTTTTGTGCGGTCGGTGCTGGTTTATTAGGAGAAGAAAATACTATTGGCTGGCTAATAAATTCTGGCTGAAACCAACAAACGAACAGGCTGTTTCTTCGTTCTTATCAAGTTCTCTTCTGTTATTGGCGAGTTCCTCTTGAACAGGCTTGCCCTCTAAACTTTAGTCTCTATCATATCATATGTTTGGACACATACATAGAGTATTAAATATAGACTAAAAAAAATACATAGAGTATTAAATATAGACTAAAAAAAATAACCAATGGTACAGATTGCGACTATTTTGTGAGACGAATTTTTTTAAGCCTAATTAGTCTACGATTTGATAATGTGTTGCTATTCGTCTCGTGGATTACCGAGGACTTATGTAATTTGTTTTATTACTACTATATATCTGAACACTTCCATGTGACACCTCTAAACTTAGTCCCTGGATTTAAACACCACCTCAATAGAAAACTTGATTTCCAAGTTGCTCTTGCACCTGTCGTTAGTGAACTCAAGAGAGAGTAATAGTGTTGGTAATGTGTTTGAATGTAAACAGAACAAGAACAGAAAATATAATGATTGAGCTGTATTTTCCATTTACTGATGTTGGATTGTTATACATGGTGAATAGACACCTAGAACGAATACATATGTTCATTGATTACATGGGACATTATATTAAACAGATTATTTAATTTAATGCTTAGTGACTAATTTATGGGCCTTAGTTAATACAAGAGCTAATTAGTAGCTAACTAAAATTAGTCCTAGCGCATCCAGGAAGGACTATGTCACAACCCGTGGCCGTCGGTGAGATCAATCCGACGACGTGAGTAGGAACAGACGATTACAGAAGATCTCAGATAGCTAGCTCCTTACCCGAGTACTCTTTTCTGAATAATTTGTGCGATGCATCTCCTCTGCTGCCTGATCCTCTTTTGTAGCTCTTCTCTTTCCCAAAGGTTGGCCCCACATGGCAGTCTAATACAAAGGAGCATATGTGATAGACTGGCCCACCTGGCAGTATGATCCCAGGGCATGTACGTGTATGACAGACTAATAGGTGGCTAATTTTTTAAACAAGGCTTCAACCAATTGTTAGCCAATTTAGGCTAAATGTGATCAAACAGGCCCTACTTACACCAATCTTAACAGCCTCTACGGGGTTCAAACAGAAATACAGACAGTTGAAGGCCAAATTGACACGAAGCGACTTCTTATATCTGGAATGGAAGAAGTATTTTTCTTTCCGCTCAGAAACCAACATGTGTTACATTTCAAATTGAGAACAAATCTAACCTGTGCACCTAAAGTAGACACATTTCAAATTAAGAACAAATCTAACCTGTGCACCTAAAGTAGACGGTTGATCGAATAAACACATTCGATTTCGACATGCATTTTCTGCATCGCTACCAGAACAGCAACAAAAGTAAGGATGAACAAACATAATGCCATAGCCATACGAATGAATAATAGCTCGTATAGTGGAAAGTCGCATGTAGCTCGCCAAAATAAAAAAACCCCACCAGTGACTTGTGAGAACATACGGTACAACAAACTTGGTTAGCATACAACAATCTTCTCTGCAGGATAGCTCAGTTCAATAGCACAAGGAAACAACCAGAGAATGTGTATAACAAACAAAAATAATTCCTACTTCAGATATTCCAGCTTATATACAAACAAAAATAATTCCTACTTCGGATATTTCATCAGTTGTGACACAATGTATTCCAAGCCATTCTGTCAAAAAGTATTTTCAATAATCAGTGGCATCATACACAATGAAAAAAAAAACTAAAAGAACAGTCATCAGTCCAAACCTTTCAAAATAACCACCGAACAAAAAGTACCATCATCAATGTTGTACAGAAGAATCTACAAATAACATGTACACCCATAAGACGAGGAAAAAAATAGCGTTGAATAGAAAATAAAAATCTGCACTCTTAATATAGAGAGGTTGTCTCTCAAAGACCAAGCAAAAGAAGCTAGAGCAGCCATACGATTTAACATTAAGTGGCCAAGTAGGTATCCAGTAGCAACCTCAAGTAACATACTAGGCAGAACCCCTCACAGCATTTAACTGTATCAAGATATAGAGGAAAGTACGCCGTTCACATAACACAAATGATTGCACTTAGCATACAAAAGAAAATAATATGAAAGGTACGGCAGCAAGATCCAGCAAAAAGGTTCTCCATGATAGCTGCTGATGTATAGTTACATTGAGAACCAAAAGACTCATTTACTCATTTCTTTCTCCCACCACGCTCCCTCAGTGTTAGATTGATCACCACTCCAGGACCCACATTGTAGTAAGCAAGAGTAAGGTTGTCTTTGAGGAAACTAGTCCTCACACTCAGCTTCTGCTTATTAGCAGGGAGCTGCAACTCTCCAGCAATCTGCTCCTTCAGACTACCAACTGTGTCTGACAGTGATTGAACAGGAATCTGCAAAACTTGGCCTCGCAAGTTCCCTTCATCGAGGTTGGGTACAGATACAGAGATGCTAACAGGACCCTGCATGCAACAGATGAACAGATTATATTAGCTTGCCACATAACAAAAATACCTAGAAGCATGAAAACTGAGAAGTAAGGAAGAAAGACTAAAGAAAAATGGACTCCCAGAGCCATTACCGGATGCTGAGCAAGGAACTGCTCCGCTGGGATAAGAGAAGCATCATCTGTTCTCGGCCTCTTAGGTTCCGGTTCATCAGGTGGAGGCGGTTGCTCTTCAGCAGGAGGCTGCGGAGGCAGAGGCGGGGCTGGAGGCTGAGGGATTCCAATGGGATTGACCATGGTTGGCATGTGCGATGATGGGGGCATAGCAAACGTGCGTGGTGGACCAGGCATAAACTGAGTTTGGCCAGGAGGCGGAGGAATGTTGGTCGGCATATGAACCATTTGACCTGGCATCCTAACCATCGGTGGCTGCCCAGGTATCTGCTGTGGAGGCAGATGCATGTGAGGCATCATCTGTGGAACTCCAGGCATATGAGGACCTGGGGGTGGAACAGAGTATGGTGCTGGTGGAGCGATAAAACGAGGAACATTAACAAGAGGAAGTGGCTGAGGAGGTCGGGGCAATGGCATGCCAGGTCGGACAAGTGGAGCTGGACCAGGAACATTTGAAGCATCAAACTGTTCCTCGCCACCCTGAGGCTGAGATAATGCATGAGTAGCAGTGCGACCAATGCTACCAGAATGACCATCCCAAATAACCTGCTTTGGCTGCTCATCCTTTTTCTTCTCGATTTCTGCCTTGACGGCGTTAGACACCTCCTCCTCAGTGGTCCCAAAAATATCAGGGCGAGTGCGAGCAAGGCCAACAATGTTCCGTGAAATTTCATCATCAGGTGCAAGGGTAGTCTCCTTGATCTTGGCCAACATCCTCTCTTTCTGCTCCTTGTACTTAGGGTCAATGAGTGAGATGCGCATGTGTTCCTCCATCTCGCTGATGGGAATGAGCTCCCCAGTTATCGGCGAGACAACAAACTTGGTTGGGTCTCTCTCTGCAGGAATCCTCTCCTCAGGCCTCTTGTAGTTCTTGACAATCCTCATAGGTGCGTCGTCATCACCAGCCACGTGAACTTGCGCTCCATCATTCTCCTCAAGCTGTGCTGCCCGCATTCCTTCCTCAACAAGTTGCATCTCCTCTTCATCCATGTCCATCTCAACCTCCTTAGCAGGTTCAGCCATATCCATCGCTTCCTCCTCTCCCAAGTTCTCCATCCTCTTCTGGCGCTTCAACTCCTCAAGTGTAAGTGGCACAGGAAGCCCCTCGTACTCATCATCCGCAAATTCAATGGTCTCCACAACAACAAAATCATGCCAGTCAATCATTGACATCTGCATCCGTTCCTGCTCAATCTCATCCTCTGCCTGCTGCCGTGCCTGGTCCTGCGACCGATCCCACTCCAGCCGGTTCAGGCATCTCTCCAAAACCGTAGTCAGGTCCTTTGACCCCTCCCTCAGCTCCTTTAGCAGTGCAGGCACCCCCTCTGCCGGCCTCAGCACCCTGGAGTACGCATCTGTGAGCGCCGTAAAGAAGGGGAACATGCTGTGCGTGGGCCGGATGAAGTGGAACTGCATGTTGTTGCTCTCGCGCTGCGCCAGGCTCGTCAGGAAGTTCTTCCCGTTCCGCGCCACAACCTGGGCGGTCAGCTTGATGATGTCCAGCTCCTCCCCTGTGATACCCTCGGGCAGCCGCACCGTGTACAGCTCCGCCTTGGGTGGCACCAGCACCTTGGGCGGCGGCGCCACGCGGAAGGGCGCGGAGTGGTCGGCCTTCGCGTCCGCAGCGGCGCCATCTGCGGGTGCGGCGGCGGCGGCGCCGTCGGCCGGGGCCGACGCTGGCGCATCGGCGGGAGCCGCGTCAGTCTCGGCGCCCGAAGCGGCGTCCGCGCCGGCCGGCGCAGCGCCTATCTCGGAAACGCGGTGCTTGTAGTAGCCGTGGTAGGGATCCGAGGGCTGGAGGAAGTTGAATTTGGCGTTGCCCTGGTTGTGGGAGATGATGCGGCGCTCGAACTCGGGCCCGTTCTTGGCGACGAAGGTAGCCGTCTTCTCGATGATGACGCGGATGTCGGGCGGAGGGTGGATGATGCCGATGGGGAGTGTGTGCGTGGCGACCGTCGCCGGGGGGTCCGTCTTCGCGCCGGGAGGGGGAGGCTTGGGCGGCACCAGCTGCAGCTGTTGGTCGGCGTCGCCGCCCCCGGTGCCGTTGCCCTCCGGTGCGGGGAGGGTCAGGATGGGGGTGCCCATGGCGGCGGCCATGGTGGTTAGGGTTTCGGCGGGTTTAGATCGGAACGGGAGGAGGGAGAGCTCGAGTCGAGAGACCCCGTGACTCGTGGCCTCGTGGGACGGAGGCAGCGACGGGATCATGCGGGGAAGGCGGATTAGTATATTTGGGCCGGATTTGGTTCGAGTCGGTTCGATTTCATGTGCGATACCGACGCGCTGTTCCTTGAGCAGTCGAGCCTGGTACATATTTGGGCTTCTCCTCTATATAGGAGTATAAAGAGGGGAAAACTAGTTGGGCCTTTCATGAGCTGAAAATATTATGGATTGAACTCACCCCATGTATTAGTCAGACTGAGCTTGGTCAGGTTTTTATCATCCAGTTATCTATAATCAAATTGTTAAAAAAGAATAAGTTTGACTTCATCTTGTATACCTAGATGCAATATATTCATGTCCTACCCTCCTCGTAATCTAAGCGAGCGGTTGATGGTTGCAATTTTTTTAGAGTTTTGGCTCTGTTTGCTTGCATGTTTGCAGGATTCTCATACTCAGAGTAACTCGACTATTGGTGTCCTAATCCTTTTAGCTTGTGCTTGGCTTCATTTTTGCAGGTTGCTCCTCCTCAATCCATGGACTCGTTGGAGGTTGAAGGACATGCACTTTGACTTGATGTCAAGATTGTAGATTAGCCAATTTTGCCAGAGATGAATGTCTTAACAGACAATCAAATTCTTAGCTCCTTGCATCTATGGTTAAGGCTGTCTCTTATCGTTAAGCTCTAAGCCATTATGGCCTGTTTGGTTTGCATCATAAAAGCAATCCGTGACAAGTGCTGGTGTTTGGTTCGTCGTGGAATCAATTTGTGTGTCATGGAGTGGCTCCACTTATCAACTTCCGTACGCCATTAACGACGGGTGGAGTCATTCCTCGAAAAGTCTCGAATGACTCCATACCAAACCGATCCATTCCGAGTGAGATGAATCTCCAAACCAAGTAGTTCCTTAGTCTCCAAGGCCAGTCTCTGTAGAAATTGAGGAAATCAGAAGACAAAATTTGTATGGTTATCAAGATCAGAAAGAAGATAAATAAAATTACGAATAAAGTCGCAAATTAGCAAGAGAATGAACCCTACCTCTTGCTTGTTACCATGTTGTAATGTGAAAATGGCTCTTAAAAATTTCACAATTGGGGTGTTCTCACTCTAATTTCTGTACTATGTTTGTAACGTTGTAACGAATGAAAAATATTTATTTTTTAAATAACCCCAGAAATCGGCGGCATCACACGGATGAGAAGTGCGATTTTTCTGAACCAAAACCCGAAAAGGCCAAAAGGCCAAACCAAAACAACTGCCGAAGCGAGGTGCCAAAAACGGGGCCAAGCCCATCTAGATGGTGCTTCTGCGCGTCTGCCACCGCTTCGGCCGCCACCCGCGCTTCCCCTCCTTCCTCCCCATGGCGGCGCCCCAGCAACCTGGTAAAACCCTCCTGCGCCCCAGTCCTTCGCGTATGTCTGAACTCCAACCTCATTCCTGCTTCATCTCCATCTCCTCCTCCTCCCTCGCCCCCCTTCTCTGCGCACTCACTTTCTTCTCTGCTCTCTCCAGCTCCCCTCTCCGGGTCGGCGCCCAAGAGGTTCAGGGCGATGGCCACAGACGTCGCGGCGGCGGCGGATCCTCCAGCCTCCAGGGGCTGTCCCGCGATGAAGGCTGAGTTCGCCAAGCACGCCGAGTACCTCAACGCCCTGGTACGGATCCCGTTTATGTGTCGCTCCTCCGCTTTTGTGTTATAAGCGAAGCTTTCGCTTCTCGAGGCGCGATGCGCTCAAAGAGTAGGGGTTATCGTATAGGTTTGTAGGGTTGTGCGAGAAATTAGCTGCCAGGGCCTAATGTGCGCGCGCTAGGTGTTTGGAGGAATTAGTACGAAGCCAGATTTTGGATTAGGCGTCCACTTAACTGATATTGGCAGGATCACATTGGAGTTCAGGTTAATCAATGTTGTTGAATGAGAATATTTCTGAGAGGCAAGTGTGCTGACCTTGCGGGCACGTAATTCATTTGCGTCAGGCCAACCTGCAGTCGATCCCCTATTTAGTTAGGCATACAGCACCTTTGCGAGAACTATGGTTCACTGGATACAATTATTCGTCTAGAGTTGACACCAAATTCCTCCCAAGAGACACTGTATTCTGCAGGCGATGTCAGCCATGATATCTCCTGATTGAAGTCAAACTTTGTTTAGCATGTTGTTTTCACACACAGACGAGTCACAATATAGGTGATTTATAATTATACTTGTACTTGACCATGCGTATGGCTGCAAAATATATTTCAACATTGCCGCTTCTGCAAATGTCCTCTTATCCGAGTTAATTGCATTTAATTTATATGAGACCAAGTCTTTAACTCTTCAAAGCCACTTCAACCATATGCTACAAATTTGGTTAGCTCTCCTTTAAATTTGATTAAAGTGTTTCGAGCACCTGGCATTGTCACACTAGTTTTATAGTTTGTCAAATCCTTTCCTCCTTTTACAATCTGAAATCATTATCACATAGTATGTTCGACAATATTGTGTAAATTATCAATGTTTTTTTTATATTTTCTCTCTGTTTACTGTAGAATGACAAGAGAGAGGCTTGTGAAAGCTAGTCGGGATGTGACAATGAACAGCAAAAAGGTCATCTTTCAGGTCCACAGGTAAGCAGTATAGGGCTTTGTACCTCTGCTTGATTTCAACATTTAGCAACTGTGCTGCTGCATTATTTTATATTTTGCAAAAAAAAAGGACAAGAAAAGGACATACTTTTTAATGGCAGACTGTGATCCTCAGAATCATAGATCTCTCCATGCCATTACTCAATTTGAGTATTAATCATTATACTGTCCGCGTTTCAGTGTTTTATGTGAAAAAAAGTAAAGAAGCTTTATGTAAGTTTTGCAGGCAGAGATTCTGATTGTCTAGTCACTTGGTCACTCTGAACCTCGTTAATGAATAGGTATATCTTGTTATCACACTTGCATGGTAGCACCTGGCATAAAAAATCTACAAAAAGTGTGAATGGACATATCATATCATCAACAACAATCATGCAAAGTTTGAGGTTGAATAAAATTTTGTGCATGTGGAGAAAGAGAAATCAGCATGTAAATAGTTGCAGCTTGAGGGTGCAACTGTTCATATCTGAACCCACAATTCACCACTATTCACAAGCTGATTTATCTTTTTCTTTTCTCCTTGCAAATGTTTTTGTTCAACCTCAAATTTAGCATGATGTTAGATGATGATAAGATCTATTCATTCAAATAGCTGATAGAAATTTTTGTTGCACTTTTTAGTGGTGCTACCGTTCATTGGTAACACAGTAGCACCTAAACATGTGGCAGCACATCATTGGAGTTGTTCCCGTTCCGTATGTCTATATACCAGTTGGATTTTTTTCCCTCACTGTAAAAACATGGGTTTACAAAAACCTATCCCATGCTGCTAAGTCTTACTGTGTGTACATTCAAGAAATATACATTAGTTAAGCTGTTTGGATCATTTGTTTTTCTCATGTTGATGATCAAAATCAATTTCTGTTTAAAGTCAACTTTCACTACACAGCATGTTTCCGTTAATTGTAATGCCTGTGAGAATGTGAATCGTTTGATGCTATACTAAAAAAGATCAGCTGTAACAAATGAGTTGGCTATGTGCAAGTGTCCTTAAATGTTGAGTGCTGATACCATGCCAAGAAGCTTCTTTATCATGGCTTCATAACCGAATAGTCCAACTGTTTTACTGGTTTCTTTGCTGTAGAGTTCATATGCCTTCATATACTGTTGATTTGTTTCAGAATCACAAAAGTTAACAGGGACGAAGTTCTCTCCAAGGCAGAAAATGATCTTGCTGCAGTGGTTAATCAATACATTGCAAAACTAGTAAAAGAATTACAAGGAACTGACTTCTGGAAGCTCAGAAGAGCCTACACCTTTGGTGTTAGTACCAATCTTACTCTTCTACATTTGTTTATAAATTGTAGAATCAAATGCACCGCCAGTCCTTCCATGATGCACATTCAGGTCCCTAAACTTACTAATGGTGTTGTGTGAGGTCCAAATCACCAAAACTAGTATCAAATCGCCTGCGTGGCAAGTTGATTGCACGATGACATGGCACAAAAATGTGGAGCCCACATGCCGGTCTCATCTCTCTCCCCTACCGGCATGTGGACACACATGTCGGTGCCCCATCATCCCGTAATCAGCTTGCCACGTGGGCGGATTAACACAAGTTATGGCGATTTGGACCTCACGACACAGTTAGTAAGTTTAGGGACCTGGATGTACATTTTTAAGTTTAGGGACGTGGGCGGATTAACACAAGTTATGGCGATTTGGACCTCACGACACAGTTAGTAAGTTTAGGGACCTGGATGTACATTTTTAAGTTTAGGGACGTAGATGAAACCCCGAGCACTTTACTCTAAATTGTAATAGATCTGATATGTTTGCTCTTGACCATTGCAGGTACAAGAATATGTTGAAGCTGCAACACTGTGTAGATTTTGCAAGACTGGCACTCTATTAAGTCTTGCTGAAATTAATGATTCTTTACTAGCACTAAGTGATAAATCTGTTGAGCCCTTACAGTTAAATGTGCTTGACTATCTTTTAGGGGTAAATACACCTGTACATCTATAATTCAATTCTCAATGTCTATAAATATTGTTTTGTTTGAAGCCGTTAACAGTTCTGCATTTTCCATGTCTTAGGTTGCTGATTTGTCAGGAGAGCTTATGAGGCTCGCAATAGGCCGTATATCTGATGGGGAAGTTGAATATGCAAAAACTATCTGTGCTTTTGTACGTGATATTTACAGGGAGCTGACTCTTGTGGTGCCTCTAATGGATGACAATAATGAGATGAAGAAGAAAATGGAGGTCATGCTGCAAAGTGTAGTAAAAATTGAGAATGGTATTATTTGATTGATGCCTGACAGAGTTAATATTTTTTATTCACTCCTATAAGACTATAACCAACCAGAAAGCTTCAGGCATGCCTCAACTAAAAGATGAAACGTAAAAATATCTTTGATTTCAATTGCATGGCATACTATATAGCTTTCGATCTCTTTGATATGCACTAGTCCATATCACCAGGAATACAAGACCTGAGTACTGATGCTGACTTATATACTAGTAAGAGAAGCTAAGTGAATTTTTTTTTTTTTGTGCACATTTCCTGAAATGGCTGCTTTTAGAGGCTTGTTCCCAGCAGGAGATGTGGTATATATAATTGTCTCTGTTCTTTTTTATTTGATGTTTTTAGACTCGTGCACGTGTACGATGGAAAAAACATAAACATGACATGTACTAGTCTTGCTGCCTTCCTAAATTCGCGTGTCCTCAATCAGTCATTATGCCCAATGAAGAAAAAGATTTTAGTCTTATAAATGTAGCACTTGACAATATGATAGGAATTTTTTTTTCCACATCACGAGTTACCCACATGAATGTGTTTATAATTTGTCACTGAACATCTTTCTGTCTTCTGCTGTTTTAAATTATTCAATGGTCCATATGTAGTTACCTCACATGCTTAAATTTCTGAGAACATATTTGCACTCTGTTCTTGTTGGCTAGTGTTATCCTAGTCACTACCTTTTGTTATGTTACCTTTTCTTTTTGCAATATGACTAGTAACCAAATATGAAATATTTGAAATGCAACATTTGGTGTCCTTAGTCTGCTATATATTTTTTTTAAAAAGATGCCCACATTCCTGCTAGCTTCTTTGAAAGATGTCCATATTTCTGCTTGCTTTTCTGAAAGATATTCATATCTGTGATACCGTGATACTATCGTGTTTCCAGTTTGTTAGTATTGCACTCCATGCATTCTTTAATATTTGATATTTGATATTGATTAGTTCAATTGCTAGCATTTTTTTAAAGATAGTCATTACATGCTCAGAAACATTTAACTTCTGCATATCCTTGTGTTTCAGCTTGCTTCAGTGTTCATGTGAGAGGTTCAGAGTACATTCCTCTGCTAGGATCATCAGCAGACCCAGATTATTCCTTTTTTGGTGCCTCGGACTTTGACCAATGAATGTTTTGAACCAAGAAGCACTAATTGAGTGTTAAAGGAGCTTAGATCGATTTAATGAGAGTGGTTGTCTCAAGGCTACTTTTAGGTTCCCATGTTAGTGTTTGATTTTTATCGCCAGTTTATGTTGCACATCTTGGAGTCTGTAAATCTTGCCCTAACGTGGTAACCCGGGAGAATCATGTTGCAAGACTACTCTTTTTATGGTGCAGCCTGTTTGATCTGTGCTAATAACAGTGTTCGTACTAGCTGAAAGATTTTTCTTTGCGTTGGTAACTCCATTGAAGCTATACATAAATACATACATACTCCGGTCAAGACATGGTCACGGATGTTGCCTTCAATCATTATTTTTCTATTGTAATGTATTTTTAAATTCCAACTATTTCAAATTGTTAGTCGTTTTAGGTGGGCTGTTCGTCTGATGGTTTGTACGACAAATAAACCAAAATAAACCAGCTTATTGTGACAGAAAAACACTAATAAGTTCGAGCGAACAGGGCAACCTCTAAGTAACTAACTATACATTATAGTTGCCTATATTATACTTAGTCTGCATTAGACCTTAAGCAACACAATTTAAGTCAACATAAACATATAAATTGTCTTTGTGTTTTGTTGTCCTGCATGATAAAATTATGTTTGTTTGTTTATATTTTATTGCATATAGTCATCTTATATGTTCTATTAGAGTTCTCAGATTTATAGTAAAAGCATCCCCAGAGTTTACTAAACTAATCTTTATTTTTTTTTAGAAAGATGAGAAAAAATTTATCTCCAACGACTTCTAATCTTAACCCCTGAAATTTAGACACTCAGGAAAAACCGAGACAATCCGCGCGCACCTCCGACTCTGCGTACCCTTCCTCTGCGGCCGTTCCGCACCGCCCGCCGCGCTCCTCTCCATTGTCCTTTCTCGCGCGGGCGCAGCCTCACCTTCCTCCTCTGCCGCCGTTCCACACTGCCGGTCGCGCTCCTCTCCTCTGTCCTTTCTCGCGCGGCCTGCGCTGGTCCTCTGAGATGCAGCCCCCCTTTCTCGTGCGGCCATGCTGGTGCTCTACGGAGATGCAGCCCTTTCTCGAGCGGCCGTGCTGATGCTCTTCCGAGATGCAGCTTGATTCTCAGACCGGACCCCCTGCCCCCTCCAGGTTGGTCACCATCATCAAGGTGGATCCGTGATGAATTTGGTCATGATATTATTCATGGTGGTGATCTTTGCCTTTTCTCTTTCTGTATATCTTGCTACTAGATTCTGAAGTGCTGGGTTCGGTTGAGAAGAGGAATGAATAGATTGATTTCTTCCTTTTTTATTTGTACAATTTTGAGTTAAGAAATTTTCAAAATGAGTTCAGATCTAAACTCACGGTCAGCCAGTGACGCACGACGTCGCCAAGGGCTGGTCCGGAGTTGCCGATCTACAAGTTTTTAGGAGAAAAAAAAGTAGGAAACTCTCGGAGATGCTCTAAAGATAAAGAATATGGCATATTTTATTTTATGTTTCCAACGATTTATTCAAATTTACATTGTCTAATAAAAAAAATCATGGGCAGACTGCATTGCGCATGGTTGGCTGTAGGTTAATGTAGGCAACTAATCAAACTTTAAGACGGTTCACAATTTAGAATGGAGTAAATATATTCTAAGATGGAGTATATTTTAAGAGAAATACATCTTTAGTATTTTCAAACTAAATATTTAATCTGATCATATTTTGTTGAAAAGTATTTATGAACAGGGACGGACGGCTGTATAGTTTTTGCCTCACCAGTCAAGGATATATGAGCGGAGAAGGATTTTTCTTTCTACCTAGTCGATCAAGGTCAAGTATACAGGCATATATGGCGATTAGTTGCTTGCATTAGCCTTAGCTTCTATTAGATATTATACAACATAAATGCATAATCCAAGGCAATATGCGATTTCTTGATGTTTGGTTGTCCTGTACATGCAAGATATGTTTGGTTAAATAATATTTGGGCATGTAGTCTTCTCTATGGTTGTATGGTCTATTAGAGGCTTTATGTTTTAGCAGATGTAAGGAAGGCGAGAATATATTTTATATTTATTTGTCTAATCAACTGTGCCTTTTCGTGAAAATCTGCATTGCTTAATACAACTAAAACTGGCATACTAATTAATATTGTATTTTATTGTGCTTTGAACATTTAGCATGTTCGCTTGTTGTTTTTTTCAATAAATTTAAACCAAATCCAACAACAATGTTTTCCTCTCACAAAAAAAAACCAAAGACTACCAAAAATTTCAAACCAAAGACCAAAGATCAACCAAATGAATATGCCCATTGTACAAGTCTATAGAAGAACCTCGATGAGTAACCTAATATAGATAAATACACTGCACAAATTTGAATCAAACTAATTGAGACAACCAAACAAGCCCATACATCAAATAACCTCATCTTGTCTCACTATGACAAACTAGCCCTTGCCATAGTGAGGGAGCCAGGTAGGCTGAGATGGCAAGAAAAAACCTCGACAATAAAGAAAATGAGGAGGTTCGCCAACAATCTAAACATTTAGGTAAAGACTTTAATACGCACTGCAGTATTTTTTTTAGCTCGTGCGCACACTCACAAGTCACATCCCACCGACTCCCATACTCCCAGGTGCCCGCACTCTATCTCTCTCTCTGGCGACCAGCGAGCTCCTCCATGACGACCTCCTCCCCGTGCCCATGCCCCACGCCTCCCTGCGCCCGCGCCCGCGCGAGCTCCTCCCCAGTGCCAGCCATGGGGGATTCGGTGAATCCGATGGCGGCCATGGCGGATCCGGCGAGGTAGTCCTCCTCCTCCTCCTCATGGATCTCCAAGTTAGGGTTCTAGCGAGCTCTTCCTCTCATCTTCCCTAACTCCGTCGGGCTTAGAAGGGAAAGTTTGGGGGAGGAAGGCCGGACAGACGGTAGGGATGGCTAGAGGGTGGTTAGGGGCCCTGGCAACAGCGAAGGCGGCTAGGCCAAGTCAGGGCGGGGGAGCTTCGGCCAGAGGGAGGGGGAAGGCGGCCACCACGGGTACGCGGCCGCGGAGCTCTGGCCAAACTCTAGCGCACTGCGGCGGGGCGGAGGGCGACGATGGGGGCCGAGGACGAGGTACTAGTGCAGCCACCGACGATGAGGAAGAGGGAGGCATGAGGTTGAAGACGGTCGTGCGTGGCACACACGACTGTTTTTTAGCCACGTCCAAACACTTAACCATATTTGATCTTTTTGCTACTTAGACGAGGTAAGATTTGGCTAAAGATTCAAACATTTCCATAGCCCACAATTTTCGTCGTGCTTTGCACTTACCACAATCATCTATGGAAACACTAACCTGTCTTGATATCTTTGTTTTGAAACTAATGACTAGTAGAGGATTTCGAGGAACTAATAAAACAGAAGGAAGTAGGAATGTGCCTTCCTTAGACTAGTATTTCGATTATGCCGATCTCACCAATGGTGGTTATCCAAAAGACGAGTTCCCACCGGCAAAGAGGAATATATTTTTTAGTTATAGCTTTCGAGGAAAAAAAAATCATAGGAATGAGCAAACAGGAATAACACAGAAAATATACACAGATGCCTCATTAATGCTTCTCAACATGCTTACAGCATCAGCGTGCTTGCTCCGTTGCTCACACCGTGCGGGCGAACGCTAATAACTACTTCCAGACAAGTAATGCAGCAGGCCACCTCAAACTTCATGAAGAAAATCAAAACAAGTGTGAGAGTGGATGCTTATTTTCCTTCGAAATGGTAGGCTGGCAACAATATTTCAAAGGAAAGAAAACGATCTTTCCTACATTTCAAACACTCTCTTCGGGTTTCTTTTCTCCATTTTATTACATTTCATGTATTTTTTTCCTCCAAAATTTCTTCGATCCAAACCGTCCCTAAGAAAACAAGAGAAAAACTAATTGGTGGGCTTTGTTACATTATTCAGGCCCAGGACACAGGATGCACAGACAGCCCCGTCAGACGCCGCCGTTAACTACCCGTACGAGACGGCGAAGTCGTCCCCTCGGCCCCCAATCCCCTATCCATCGAAACCCTAGCGCGCAATCCCCGGCTTCCCACGCCGTATCGCCGTCGCCATGGGCAAGAAGCGGAAGCTCGAGCCCAAATCGGCGGCAGCCGTCAAGCCGGTTAAGGCCTCCCCGACCACCACCAAGGCCCCCTCGGTCGCTTCAAACAGGTCCGCCACCGCTAAGGCCGCCGGTCTATCCGAGGTTCTCGCCCCCGCTGAGGCGGCCAAGGAGAAGCGGCCCCAGGGGGCAGGCGGCGAGGAGGAGGTAGAGGAGGAAATTGAGGAGGAGGTGGAGGTCGAGGAGGAAGTGGAAGTGGAAGAGGAGGATGGCGAGGGCGAGAGCGACCCGGCCTCGATCCAGGCGCTCCTGGATTCGTTTCCCAAGGACCAGCTCGTCGAGCTGCTACGCGACGCTGCCGTCGCTCACAGCGACGTGCTATCCACCATCCGGCACGTGGCCGACGCCGACCCGGCTCAGCGGAAGATCTTCGTCCACGGCCTCGGCTGGGACGCCACAACGGACACTCTCTCCGAGGCGTTCGGCCCATACGGCGAGATCGAGGACCTCAGGGTCGTCACCGATCGCAACACGGGCAAGTGCAAGGGGTACGGGTTCATCCTCTTCCGTCACCGCTCTGGTGCCCGAGCCGCCCTACGCGAGCCCCAGAAGAAGATTGGTAACCGCAGCACCGCCTGCCAGCTCGCCTCTGTTGGCCCTGTCCCTGGTGGTGCGGCCAACAGCGCTGTGCCAGCCCCGGCTCAATTGCAGCTGCCACCAGTGTCAGAGTATACGCAACGGAAGATATTTGTCAGCAATGTTGGTGCAGATATCGATCCGCACAAACTGCTTCAGTTCTTTGCAAGGTATGGTGAGATCGAGGATGGCCCGCTTGGGCTTGACAAGGTCACTGGGAAACCCAAGGGATTTGCTCTTTTTGTCTACAAGACCATTGAAAGTGCCAAGAAGGCTCTTGAGGAGCCACATAAGCATTTTGACGGAGTGGTGCTGCACTGCCAGAAGGCGATTGATGGACCAAAACCGAACAAATTAGGAGGAGCTGGAGGCTTATTTGGTGCTGGGGCTTCAAGTGCGGGCAAGGGGTTTGCTGGTTATGGAGCTACTAGTCATTCTCTGCCTGGAACTGTTGGTATTGTCCAGCCAATGTCACCTCTGGCACCTGGATTGGCTTCACTGCCTGGTGGTATTTCTGCTGCCCCAGGTGTGGATCCTGCTCTGGGGCAGGCCTTGACAGCTTTGCTTGCCACCCAGCAGGGGGCTGGGCTGAATTTGAATAGCATTCTGGGGGTCGGTGCTAATGGATCAGGGTTGCCTCCGCATGGGGCAACTGGAGCATTGGGTGGTAGCGGTGTGCCGGGGATGCAAGGTGGTTATATGGGTGGCTATGGTGGTTCTGGTGGGTATGGGGGTGCTGCTTCAGGAGGCCCCGGAAGAAATTACATGGGTCATTAGGTAAGATTTGGCAGGTAGATGCATCTAACTGCAGGAAACTTGTTTTGCATAAAAAGAAACTTTGCGATTTTACTTGTTCTGATACGGAAATTGGTTTTGCATGTCCATAGATGTCTCACCACAATCCTCGTTATTGTTGCTGCATAAAAGTAATCTTTCATTTACATTGTTTTCATGGTTAGATTTTTTTTTCTTTTCTGGTTAACCAGGTATTTATGATGATAATTAGCATGTCCCCAGTAGAAATTTAGTTATCTTTTCAGGTTTAGTTTTCTGAAACGGCCAGTTTCTATGTCAGGGATTAGAGTTTGAAATTTACATTCATGGCCTGAGAACTATTAGTGTCTTCATCGAAGTTTTTTCATTTTTCAATAATTGTCTATTGTCATGCTGTTTGCTGCTTATATGGGATAGCTGTGCTATTAGCTAGAGGTTTGAGGTATTTATTCATCTCGTTGTACAGTGTCCTCGGTAGTTCATTATCTACTTATTTGAGGTTTGTGACAAGTCCTACAGTTTTCATCTGAGTCAGTTTTGCTGTTCTTTCATTTAACGTGTAACCTTCATCATAGTACATTAGTTCAGTTATTGGCGTACAGTATGCTTGGCAGGCAAATTTGTTTGCACTTTGCAAGCATAAATTAGGTTCATGACAAGTCTTATTTTTTTCATGTGTCTCCAATTTGCACTATTCTGTTTGCCATGAAGATAGTGTGTATGCATTGACCCTATAACCTATTTTGTATTACTTGTTTTCAACTGACAGCCCAGACCACAAACCACAGTTATGCTTTATTGGGAAGGTTGTCTTTGTACACAAATACTATCTTTGAGAACTGTTTCACTTATTTTAATCTATCTTGCTATTTGACAGGATGGTTATAACTATTTTACTGTGGCCAGATGATTCTACATGTTCCTGCTTGGCACTTATATAAACTTGCTGTTTTAAGCTGTTTCTGGCTACTCAGTTATGCCTGTGGTCAAAGTTTTCATAGGAACTTTAGTTCCCTCCACCTGTCATTTCAAAACGAAACAGTGCTTTGTACAACTATTTCAATTTTCAAAAGGACATCTTATGGCTGCAAGACTATTGTAAAAGACTTCATGTGGATTTAAAGCACTGCGGTATTTAAAGATATTACTGTTTTTGTACGGTTTTCAAAAAGGCCAAATTAAGGCTTGCAAAACTGTTGTAAAAGACTTCCTGTGGGTTTAAAGCACTGAGCTATTTAACGACAATGGTTTATTGTTTTATATGTATGGTTTTTAAAGAGGCGATCACGTGGCTTGCAAGACCGCTGTAAAACATTGTGGATTTTACTATGTTTCTGTTTTCACCTCTCTTTTTTTTTTGTACCATAAACCTGCTGTTATGTTTAGACATAATTTGTACTCTGCATTGATAAGTGTCATTTTAGTTGCCATCCTAATTTGCAGGCAATGCACGTCTATTTCTTAACAAAGTTGGATATTTCTGTTTTTTTATATCTAAAATAATATTCCCTAGTTTGCAAATAATGTCTTTATGTGGACAAAATGTCAAAATTGAGAATGTTTGCTCCTCCCTCAGTCCCAAAAAGAATGCAATTGTAGGTTCGAGATGAGTCAAACTTTCTTTAAATATAGGTTTGCTATGAAAATATATTTCATAACTAATCTAATGATATTTATTTGGTATCATAAGTGTTAGTAATTTTTCATATAGATTTGGTCGAATTTGAAATTGTTTGACTTCTCAGGAAGTGAGAATTGCATTCTTTTTGGGATAGAGGGAGTACAAGTGAAATATTTGTTTATGGTATTGAAAGAGAGGTTACTAAATGCTACTTGCTACTTGCTGGGACTTTTTGTTGCTGGAATGATCTTCTTGGTATAGCTTATCTTTCTCATATCTGACCGGACAATTGATTATGATTATGTGGCAGGTGCACACTGTTGTATACCATCTGACTTTGTGCACTGTCGGCAAAGGAAACCTCTGTTTTGTTATGAATCTCATTTTTTTTATGTGAAGGTTCATTGCCAATTTGACATACTCCTTTGCATGAGCGCACTAGATTATGATAATGCCAATTTGTAAATCAAAGGCTTTTGTATTACTCCCTCCATTACAAATTATAAGTCATTACAACTTTCTTGGAGAGTCAAAGCATCTCAAGTTTGATAAAAATTATAGAGACAATTATAAAGATTTATGACACCAAATAGGTATTCTATGAAAATATAATTAATGAAGAATCTAATGATACTTAGTTGGTATCATAAATATTATTATTTTAGTATATAAATTTAGTTAAACTTCAGATGCTTTGACTCTCTAAAAAAATTGGAATGACTTATAATTTGGGATGGAGCGAGTATTTTGGTAGAAATTACTCAGATAAACAATCTATTGTGTTGGCTGAGAACTATTAGTAAGCGTTTTCTTTTTATAACCACCAAAACTATTTGTTCTTATTGCTTGATTGAAAACTTACCTCTATTTATGCTTTGGTATAGATTGTGGCATTGTCATGTTGTCATTTCATTATTGCTTGAATTCTTTATGGTATACATAATTCTTACTTTCTGTAATGTAATCTTTTTGGGATGTCATTTGACATTGTTATTTGTTCAGGAAGTCAATAGTGCTTTTCAGTGTATTGTGACCACAATTTATCCTTGTTTAAAAGCAGTTAAAAGATAGAGTTCTAGTACTGATGGATAGAATCCGTGGCCCTGAAGTGGCAGATTAGTTAGCTTAGCATGATGGTGCATGGATGATCCGATATCACTTGATTAATTCCTTGGTTTAATGTCTCGGCAGGCCGGTTGAGGCCTTATGTTTGCATTTGAGACAGGTAAGTACGAAATGCATACATTACCAGGTCCAAGTGATGCATATAGCGGCAGAAAGCTCTCTTCTGTAAATTGTATACAATGGCGGCAATCTGTTCAATTCTCAGAGAAGGGAGTGGCAAGGTGGGGGTGGAACGTGGGAGCCCGCGCCCTGCTTCCACTAGGCTTTGCAGCTTCAAACGGACCGTAACCTGATGATATATATGTTGTGTTGAATTAGGAACCATATATATAATTACATGTAATTGTACATGATGATATGCGGTGGCTTACGGCATGGTGTGCATCCGTGTGCTGGGTTGTATTCCATTTTTACCCGAGGCTTTGATCTGTCTTTGGCGCGTGAAACACCAGTTCATTTGATAAAGGCGCAATTGTGTCTCAGATGATCTCGCTTAGAGTACGTTATTTCTACACGGGAGATGTAGGGGTTAGCTGCGTTAATTTACTTATTAAATTGAGTGTCATCCACCGACTCGAGACTCGTATAGTGAGAACTGGAAGGTTATTTCCTATGTTGAGAGACCTACGATACCAATTAAATCTAAGTTGTAGGTGAGTTAAGACCCCCTCTGTTAAGGCCTTTAAATAAATCATTGCTTTCGGTTCTATCCAGCATGATAGATAGAGTATCTCCCACTAAATTAAACAACAAAGGTGAAAAAAATGTCCCCTGTCTAAGCCTCAGTTTTCACTTTTTTAGATGATTAATTGCTTGTTCTACAATTTCTGCTTGTTTATTGTAATCGAATCAAAGTGCTACTTTCTCTTCTTATTCTAGCATGAGTTAGCTTTACCTTGTGAGCTGAACGAGCTCACTCGAGGCAGAGAACGAGCCGAGCCAAATTTAACTTTTAGCTCGTTATTAGGATACCGAACCGAGTCGAGCTAGATATCCTAACGAGCTAGGCTGAGCCGAGATGTTTTTTTCCCATAAAGAAGTACTAGGCTGGTAGGCGCGCTGCCGCTGCGCCCATTCTGAAGACACGCGAACAGTAGTAACGGGAAATATGTAAAAATGTGGTGCTAAAATATCAATGAACAGCAAAAATCGGATGTCCAGTAAAAAATGGATGGACAACGGTTAGTTGGGGACTATTTAAAGCTGATGAACACTAAACGTCAAACTCATGAACAGTGCTGAACAGGAGCTGGAGCGCGGAGGAGGCAGGGATTTATTCCTGCATGAGGGTGTTAATCTTGTTACTGCTACAAATCGAGTCCCTGCCTACTTAACACAAGCGAGAGATAGCTTTGCAGCCGGTGATCTCCGCAGCCGTCGATCCGAACCCGTTGCAGTTTTGGCATAAAAAGTGTGTCCCGATTCAGGATATCCGAGCGGTCAGTCGTCGTCCTGACGCTGCGGCGAAGGAACATAGCGCGTGTTTGTTTCCGCTTAAATCTCCATGTCGTGAAATATGTTTACCTGGGTCTAAGTCTTTGATTTGGTATGGTATGGTGCTTGTATTTTTTAGATTTATTTTAAAATTTAACGACGTTATAGTTTTAGTCGTAGGCGATGTCTTCGTCGACAGCGAGACGATTTCGTGAGTCCTAAGATCTGCCGGCTCAGTTGTTCGAAGGTGCTCATAGGAGTAGGATTTACGTACGTATGTTCATTGGGATGGATATGCGTGCGTGTTGTGGGCGTCTATATTGTACTGTGCAATTTAAAAAAAAAGAATCAAGATAAAAATAAACAATAATCTCACCAATAATCCCACCTAAACACTTTTAGATTTTGAGATAAGCGGGAGGTGAAAACAATACTACCAGCCGCGTTCCCTGCCTGTACTGCAGGGTGAGGGCCGCATTTTCCCCGCCGTGAGACAGTTTCCACCCGATTTGATTGTTGGTTTCAGTGAGGATGTATTAGTCATAGTATATTGTTTTTCTCTCACAACAAACCAATATCAATTAAGGCCGCGTTTAGTTCACCCGACTCTGCGCCGCCTAAAACACTGTAGCGACACTGCTGCTACGGTGTTGTTTTGTTTTTATTTGTTAATAATTGTCAATCGTTGACTAATTAGGCTCAAAACGTTCGTCTCGTAAAGTATACCCAAACTGTGCAATTAGTTTTTGATTTCATCAATATTTAGTACTTCATACATATATCCGTAAGTTTGATGTGACGGGGAATCTTCTTTTTACGTGACGTTAGAAATCAAATAGGGAAACGGGCTGGATACCCCTCCGCTCGCGAGTCACGATAGGGTTCGCCGCCGCTCCCCGTCCGCTCGCCTGGGACGGCACGTTGCGGCGCCCCGCTTCCCATCCGCTCGCTCGCGGCCTTCCGTCAGTTCTCCGTCTCCGCTCCCTCGCGGCCTTCAGTCACTCGTCAGTTCCCGTCTCCGCTGCTTCTATCGGCGCTCGGTCGTAGGCTTCCCCTCTGACTCCGTTCCCTCGCTCCGACTTCGTTCCGACTCTGCTCCCCATCCGACACCGTTTCCGGTTTCCCTCATTCCGTAAGATGGCCGAGGAAGTCAGGGGCAGATATGTCTTTTTATATCCTTGTTGCTAAGATTTTTTAGATCGCAACTTATATCTTGATTAGATTATAAACGATTCTTGTATAAGCGGTTTCAAAAAACACGGAAAGCCAGTGGGGACTGGGGAGTTCGACTCCTTCCCCTTGTGAGGCGGAGAAGCTATGGCAGAGATGGAGCCGAGCAACGGGAACCATATGGCGGAGGACCAACCGACTCCGGTCGCGTCCGCCGCCGAGGAGGCCGCCATGGACGCAGATACCGGCGGCGAGCGGCGTAGCGCGGTCGCGTTGGTGGGCCTGCTCCGCGGGTTCCTCGCCGTGCAGCAGCGCCGGGCCGAGGCCTACTCCACGCTACGAAGGTACCGCCGTCGTTCTCCGGTGCGGCCCAGCCGCCCCGGTTCTGAACTATAAACCCTAATGATCATACGAGGGATTTCTGGTGACGTGTGACTGTCTAGTGCTGTAGGCCCGATTGGGCTGGGACTCTAGTTCTTATATGATTTTGTAGCATTTTATTTGCTAGCCTTGAACGTGGTTGTCGATACAGTATAGGCCCTGTTTCAAAGGTTCATAGGAAACAGTTCTATTCCTGCCAGAATTGGGAAAGTTCTGGCATTAACATTGCACGGATATCCATCCGTTATGTTCGTAGTTTTAGGTTGTGTTGCTGGTGTGGAGTGTGGATTTGAGTTTACTTGTTGGGTGGTTAGAGTAGTTATTATTTTAGTCTTAGTGGATCATTGTGGTTGGAACATACTCCCTTTGTCCCTAAATAACTGTCGTTTTCGCTTCCCGAGAAATAACTTTGACTAAATATATATATAAAATATTAATATTTATGGTACAAAAATAATATCATTAGATAGATCGTTGAATCTATTTTCATAATAAATTTATTTGGAGATACAAATATTGCATGTATTTTCTACAAATCCAGCTAAACTTACGGCACGAAAACCAAAAGCGATAGTTATTTAGGGACGGAGGGAGTAAGTTTGAACTTTGGATCCTTGCACCATGTATTAGGCTGTGTTTGGTTCAGCTTCTGGAAAGTGTTTCTGCCCAGAACCTGAAGCTCAACCTTCTGGAAAGTGCTTTTGTACTAGCAATATCTCTACGTGTGATTCGTTAAAATAGGATCTTTGAGAAACTCCTTTCACGTAGTTCAATTTTCACAGCACCTTGAACCCTTCTTTTGGCTTTCAACTTTCTCAAATAAGTGGAAACAGTGAGACATTTTAATATTTTGTAGCTGTTTCAAGGGAAATAAAGAGATGGTATAGGTTTTATTGTTCTTTCAACCAAACAACTTACAATTTTTCACAACACATAGCTCACACCAATTTTTTCATAGCTCAAAATAGTTTTCCACAGCTAAGCAAACAAACCTTTAGAATCTGTAATGTTTTAGTTAAGCTTCCCTTTCCCTTAAAATCCCCTATAGTGGATTAATAAAACTGAATTCCAGGTTATAGGGGAGGGCTTCTGCAGCAATTGAGAAATTCCATCCCCTATATGTACATGAGACCCACATGTCATGGCAACTCTCTCCCTTTCTCTTCCTCTTCTCTCTTCCCTCTCCCTCCCATCTCTTTCGGTGCTTGCATGAGGTGGCAATGCGGCGGCCCAAGTGCTCGCGTGCTTGGCGTGGTCCGGGCCTGCGTGCTCGCCTGCCCGATGTGGCGGTGGCGCAGCCGACCCACGCACTTGACCACGCAGAGTGGTGGCGACGGCACGGAGGCCCGTGTGCTCGCCCGCTCAATGTGCTGGTGGCTCAAAGGCACTCCTATCCTGTGGACCCACAACTTTAGTGACATGAGGAGGAAGAAAGGAGATTGAGAAAAAATGGTGGTTGTTCCCCTTCATTTGAGGGATTAAGGTGAGATTTTGAGAGATTGAGAAAAAAAATTAGGGAAAGGGGATCTGCTGGAGCTTGTTTTTTTGCTTCAATCCCTTTCATTGCTGGTTACAGGAAAAAGGGGATTGGTTTTTCTCAATCTGGTGGAGATGCTCTTAGGATATAGGAAGTTTCTAGCATTGAATCCTCCAAAGTTGTCCATTGTGCATCAAGTGTTTTCTTGCTGTTCAAAGAAAGAGCATAATAGTAGGCCTAAAATTCTTCGAACATAAAATTAGATGTTTTGTGCCAATTTAAATGAGAACTTGGCCTATGTAGGAGGATCTGATGTCATGTTAGCTTGTACAAAATTTTGAGATGGAAGGGATAGATGATTAGAAGGGTTCAGTTGTTTTCAATTTGCAGTAGTCTCCTCGATACTAGATAAGGCTCATTTACGTTTTGATCTACTACCAATTGTACACAAAGGAGTATACATTAGTACAATTCAATAGTATGTGCGGAATGCTCATTTGGTAGTTTCTTTTCCCATCAGGAGCATTGCTGAATGCATTTCTATGTTTCCAATGTGTATGCATGCTTCCCAACAGAATTTTATAATGTTCAGACCTATTATGCAAAGAGGTCTGGTGTTATGTAGCTACATAAGCTTCTTGGTCTTGCGTTTGTTGATCTAGCCATAAAGAATGTTTTTTTGCTGGGCTTTGGACAAACATAAAGTCCCATCAAAGTACGTGACCCTCACCAAGGACATGTACAACAATGTTGTGACTAGTGCTCGAACAAACGATTGTATCACAGATTACTTCTCGATTAAAATTGGACTTCGTCAAGGGTCAGCCTTAAGCCCGTATCTCTTTGCCTTGGTAATGGATGAGGTTACTAGGAACATACAAGGGGATATCCCTTGTGTATGTTGTTCGTTGATGATGTAGTGCTAGTGGACGAAAGTCAGGCGGGAGTAAATAGAAAACTAGAGTTATGGCGGCAGACCCTTGAGTTTAAAGATTTTAGATTGAGCAGAACTAAAACCGAATACATGAGATGCGACTTTGGCGAAGCTGCACAGGAGGAGAGAGATGTGAGTTTGGAAGGTCAAGTAGTGCCTAAGAAGGACACCTTTTGGTATCTGGGATCGATGCTACAAAGGGATGGAGATATTGATGCGGACGTTAGCCATAGAATCAAAGCAGGGTGGATCAAGTGGCGACAAGCTTCTGGCATTCTCTGTGACAAGAGGGTACCACAAAAGTTAAAAAGCAAGTTTTATAGAACGGTGATTAGACCGGCTATGTTGTATGGAGCAGAATGTTGGCCTACAAAGATTCGACATGTTCAATAACTGAGTGTTGTAGAAATGCGTATGTTGCGATGGATTTGTGGTCACATAAGAATGGACCGAGTTCGGAACGATGATATACGTGATCGCCTAGGGGTAGCACCAATTGAAGAAAAGCTTGTCCAACATCGGTTGAGGTGGTTTGGCCATGTCCAAAGGAGACCTCTAGAGGCACCAGTGCATTGTGGAGTCCTAAGCCAAGGTAATAATATGAGGAGAGGTAGAGGAAGACCGAAATTGACATAGGGGGAGACAATAAAAAGATATTTGAAAGCTTTGGATATACCTAGAGGATCTATGTTTGAATAGGAGTGCTTAGAAAGCAGCTATTGAAGTGTCTGAACCGTGACTTTGGGCTCTTGATGGGTTTCAACTCTAGCCTACCCCAACTTATTTGGGACTGAAAGGCTATGTTGATGTTGATGTTGAACCCGCTAGAAACTTAGCTATCTGGCATGTAATATATTCACAAAAGAGAAAACATTTCTGGGAATATTAGCAAAAGGAATTTGCGCTGTCACTATATTTCCATGCTAGAATGGTGCAAGTGGTAAATTGAAAAATGTTATCAATGTGTTTTTTTTTTTAATTGTAAGTATAGTACTCCGTAATTCAGTCAGAAATATAATTGTTAGGCACTTTGGTTATGCATTTTTGTCAAAGGTTTTTTAGTCATCTATAATTCTGGTGACTGCATCTGCATATCTCTGTGTGAAAAGTACTTAATGACAGTAGTTTTTTATGTAAGCCTTCCATTTTGTTTTCTCATTGGCTCATTAATACTATATAGCAGGGGGTTTTCTGAGTATATGGCTAATGGAGGTGAATTGGCCTATCGACAACTGTGTGGCAATATTACAGCAGAGTTCAATGATTGCTCAAAACAAGTTAGCTCTAGTTGTCTCATCTTCTTCCTATCCATAAAAAGCAGCATCTAATAATTCTTTCTCCAGGTCCTTGAAATAATTTCCCTGCTCTCAATGCCAGAATTTAGTCGTAACGATCTTGCCGATTTACTGAAGGGTGTTCAAGCACAAGAGAAAGAGAAGTTGCATTTGGTAAGTTAGCTTGGGCTGTTGGGCATGTTGTATTGCCATGTGGGCCATGAAATAATGCTTCCTTAAAATAACTAGATTTTGTTTAAGAGTGGAAACTTATTTCATTCTTTCACATTTAAACTGTAATGATGTGTTTTGACATTTCATTTAGCCTAGGAATACTGTGATTGGAGGAATCATTAGCACATCAGAGATTGTAATTTCATTTCTCATGGTTTATATCAGGCCATGTTTTATTAAATCCTAAAGGAAACCAAAGCTTTACCTCTTTCGCAATACATTATAACACACTTGAATTTATATAAAATGATTTCAACCTAGTCTAATTTTCCCTGCTAAGAGTAACATGTGTTAAATTGTACAAGTGAAGCATTTTTGTTTTTGGCATGATAACTGTTCCACGTTTGCTACCTCTTCTTATTGCACCTGATAGCTACACCAGCCTTAGGCCCTGACCAATGTTCCCTTGAAATTGCATTGTATTGTAGTCTAACTACTCAATCTTTCGACTTATTTGGGTAATTTCCTGAGTGACTTGTGGTACTGGCCGGAATTTAGATGTAAGATATTTGTGCTTTCAACTTTCAACGTGCAACATTGTTTCCATCATCTGCTTCGTATTTCTTCTGTAAGCTTTCATATTGCCATTTTCTTCAATCGCTGATTATTTGTCTCTGGCCTTCCTGGTTTGGTTCGCAGATTTCTGAAGACAGCGAAGATTCAGGTGCTGAAGAAAGCTGGCAGGCCTTCAGAGCGCCTGGTGAACCACGAGGACTGCAGGTCGCGCAGCATGGCCCAGCACGTGTGCGTGCACGTCAAGGAGATCACGGAGGCGGACGCGGACGCGGAGTATGACGCCGCCCTCAAGGAGGCCATACAGGGCGTGCAGGAGGCCGTGACCAGCATAAACGAACACATGGAGGAGGTGCGCTACGAGATTGACGGACTCGAGGGGGAGACGATCGGTAGCAAGTGGAGCGAAGTCGAGGAAGCGTTCCCTGGTACCCTGTCTTTAAAATAGATAGATAGATTATTTGTATTTTTGGCACCGTTCAATTCGGTCTACCCGTGTTGTTCTTTTCTTTAATGGAGCCTGACGCTAATGGAATTGGTGTAGGTTAGCTTATGTTTTCGTGTTGCTTAAAAGAAGGATTAAAATTGGAACAAGACACTAGTCCAACCGATTAGAGCGTCCCAGCGGCACTCCTCAGGTTCTAGGTTCGACTTCCCGTGGGAGCAAATTTCAGACTGAGGTTAAAAAATATTTCGTCTATCCCACGCCAAAGCACAGGTCTAAGGACCAGTCCGTTTTCATAGGGCGACGGTGCCGCTGTGTAAGGGTGAGGCAGGGGTTCAGAGGTTTTCTGGGCCTGCGTGAAAAGATCTTCTTCTTAATGCAATGCCTGGGGTGGTCATACCCTCGCAGCAAGTCCTTTTTTTTTTTTTTTTTTTTTTGTTAATGGAGCCTGACGCTAATGGAATTGGTGTAGGTTAGCTTATGTTTTCGTGTTGCTTAAAAGAAGGATTGAAATTGGAACAAGACACTTTTGCGTTTCCCATATTTGGCTGTGATGTAGGACTGGTGCATACCGTTTGCCTTTTTTTTAAGAAGACCGAAGCAGATGCTCTGATGTTGAGATGAGCGAATGGCCGAGCCATTTGCACGGACAGTTGGACAGGTAATCAGAGCAGGGGGTTGTGAAGATGTCCAGGCACGAGCGTACCTTGTTCACCGCTCGAGCATCTCTGAAGTGCTAACAATCCTTAAAAAACCGGTCACAGCCACCGTGTACTTTGTCTGGGCGTTTGATTTTGGGAACGAGATCAATGTCTGGTTTCTTGTCTGGAGGAAGCGATCCAAACAATTGCCTGGCCGGCTGGTTGGGCCCTGAGCCCCTGGCAGCAGCAACGGTTGGTGCCGGCGTGGCGTCCGTGATCGTGGAAGTGACGTGGCACAACTCTGATTTCTTTTGAACCAAATGTACAACCTAAAAAAAGAATAAACATGTTTCTTTTCAAATATCAAATCATATCTACATGCCCATAGCTAAAAGATGTTCTTATCTCATTTTGTTTTTTATTAGAACTGATTGCCCGCACTCAATAATGCAGGGTGTTGTTTGTTTGGTGACTTGTTTCTATACAATTCACTCTAAAGATACGAGTCGTGTCACCCACGGACAACATCTATCTATTATATACTACACCTAAAAAATTCCTACAGCTATCGTTAGCGTCATCCCGCCCCCGGCAAAAAAAAAAAAAAAACACCGTAAATAAAACCAACATCCCTGTTTTCAATAAAAAAATCAAATATGGCAAAAAAAAACCAAACTCTTCCGCATCCCTCGTTTCAAAAAAAATACCGTTTTCAAAAAAACAAATACACCAGAAAAATGTTTGTGGCAAAATTTCTCCCAAACTCTTCCACAAATCAACATCCCTTTCAAAAAAAAAATCAAACTCTTCCACACCCCGCTTCCCAAACTTTCCACGAAAAATTTCCATACCATTCCAAAAAACAAATACAACAAAAAAACGTTTGCAAAAAAACATATATGGCAAAAGAAACCGTTTCAGAAACAAACTCATCCAGATCGAAAATCATATACAGCAAAAAAACCTGTTTCCGAAACAAAATGTTACACGTCCAAAATCATATAAACGACTGATTATAGGCCACGTCACCATCCTGCTCCGTCCGACGCAGGAAGCGTGAAAAGACAGCGTTGCTCTGGCCTCCTCCCTCCCTGCAAGTAGTCTCAGGCAGACACCAAACAGTCCCCCGATAGGACCCCGACGTAGCACCGGACCACACATGGGAATCAGGGAGGAACCGACAACACCACCGGCCGTCGCACGTTTCGAGCACCCGAACCTCTGAAGTTCGGGGCTAGAAAAAGCGACGAGATAGCGGACCGATGTCGCGTATGACCTGACTCGGCAGTCACGCTATCTCGCACCCCTCCGCTCGCAAAGCCCCTTCTAGCGCCAGTTGTCGAAGGGGCGCCACCAGATTTCGGGCATCACCAGCGACCCCCAGCGGGATGCAAAACAAGAGCCGCGTGGCTCTCCTCATATTTTCCTCCCTCATCTCCTCATTCTCTCGAGCACCTAATCGCTCAGAGAGGCGAAAGAACAGTTCATAGTTACGGTCATGAGTGCCTCAAACGGTAGAAAGGCCTTCATTTATAGGCCAGGGACGGACTAAACCGCCTGAGATCCCCGCGCCGCGTGGCGAACCATGGGAGGTCACAGCCAATGTCAGATGCCCGTGTGAGGTCAGGAAAATCGGGACTCTCACAAAGGCAGGGCCGGTACAGCGTCGACAAGACCACTCGGTCCCGCCTGGGTCACGAACCCCGATACGCAGCACACTGACACGGCAGGGCTCAGCGGTCACATACCACATCGTTAGGGTGTCCTGACGGGGCGGAGCACAACAACCACCTACCGCATTGAACGCCGAGCCCACAAGGGATCGAGCGGCGAAGCTTGAACAAGCCACGAACTACAAAACCGCATTCGATATGCACACAACTCTTTCACGATCACTCCGTGATCGTAAAAATGCTCAGGGGCTACAGTCGGGGTTATAATCCCCAGGTGTTTTAAGGCACCGATTAGTTAGCAAGTCGAACGCCCCACGACACATCAGCTAGCGAAGGCCCGAACGACCGAGGCACAACTGAGCCAAGCAGAACAGGCCTAACATCAAGGCCAGGGTCGACCGCGACCCCACCTTTTACCTTAGCCGCACGACGCGCAAGAGACCCACGACCTCTCCGCCATCCCGACCCCTGGGAGGAACGGGGAGAGGTCAGAACTAGCCAAACATGCCCGCTCTTACAGGAGTAGGCAGGCCGCACTGACCCCGCAAGGACCAAGGGAACAACGGTCACCTCGGTCCAATCAGACACCACCCCTGCGCCACGCAGCTCAGACACGACAACACCGCCCAAGCCGGCGACGGCCGGTACAATGCCCACCATCCAAATATGGCTTGACAAGATGCATGTACGATTCTACCCACTATGAGATGAGATCCACGACGAAGGACGAATGCCTTGACTTAGAGGCCATCCAGACCTGTCGTACGACGCCCTAGGAAACTAGGAGGCGATGATGAAGACCACGTCATATAGGACGGGTGGCGAACCACCACCATGCCTACAGTGCCACCACGGCCGCCACAGGAGCACCACGTCACACCATGCCGCGACTTGGCCACAAGACCACGACGACAACCGTGCCCAGACGTGCACCACAAGACCGCGTAGCTTGCAAACCAAGTTAGCTAGGTCCTCCCTCAGGCTCATGACCTTTCGTTCTGGAAAACCTTATGCTTTGTACATGCCCTGGCCCCGGACTCTATATAAGGGTAGCCAGGGCATCCGTCTTGGGAATCCTTTTTGACATTCACTCATTCTTACACCGTAGAAGGGTTCCTATAGCTTCCCTTTGGACAACCCGTCTCCTAGCTCTATCTCTCATACCTCTTTCACCATTCTTGCATCTCCATTGTAAGAACTTCAGAGCATTCAAACGAGGAACACGCACTCGATCATCTCTGAGACTGGACGTAGGGCTCCGGCCTGAACCAGTATAAATCCTCGTGTCTTTTGGATACTACCATCGTCTTCCTAGAGGAGCGCGACAATCGTATAAGTTTACTAGTCCGGTTTATAAAACACCGATAAAGGTGGTAGGCAGAGAGGTCGTTGATGACGGTGAAAAGGATGAAGAGGAGGTGCAGCGTATGTACTCGTAACTATCAACGAAGTTGACATTGTAGAACGAGACGACGATGAGGGCAAGCCGGATGCGAGGACCGGTGTGGCAACGGTGACGGAGATCATCCGTGACAACGAGTGCCCTTGTGGAGCTTCATGGCCGCGAGGGGCATACACAAATGCAAACGAGGAGAAAAAACAAATCCTCGCGAACGGACACTCCAACATGAAAAAGGACAAGGATGTAAGAGTAGATGGAAAGATAACATGGTTCCATATATATATATATAAAAAGAATTTTAGAAATAGTTTAGGGTCGCCAATATAAATTTGTGTGTTAGTTTTTAATATTTTCTAAAAATAGTAAAATTTGTTATCATAGATACGTGTGAGTAAAAATATGGTCAAGTGCTGCAAAGGTGGTACCAAAAGGATCTAATTATGAAAATACTTCCTTATCTATATGCTTTGAGATTTGTGACTTAAACATTACACTATTCTTATATAGAGAAAATAGAAACAACATATCAAAGTGGCATCTTGCAGATCCCATAAGCCGTTTGTTTAATGTGCAGCCGGACTGCTCCTAAAATTCCTATCACTTTGCTCGATTAAACTACTAAGCCCTGTTTTGGATCAAACAACTAAAAAATAGTTAAAATGGATCCGAACAAACCTGCTAATGGGTCAATTAACATTGATGTGTCTAAATAAATTTATTATGAAAATATATTCTATAACTAATCTAATAATACTTATTTGTATTATGAATGCCAGTATTTTTTTATAAAGGTTTAGTCACAGTTTTAAACTGTTTAACTCCTCGAAAAACTAGAATTGTATTTTTTTTTACGGAGGAGTATTAACTAGCTGAATATTAGCTTCTAGTAAATCAAAATAGAACCTAAGTATCCAGCTTGATCCGAATGTATGCAAATGTGAACCTCTTCCCAACAGTTTAAGTTGATTCATAGTTTCATGGGCCAACAATCATCATGTTGGTATTGTGATGTTCGGCTTCCAATACCTCGTTGCAACAAACTCTTTGCGATTGAAGAGCAACTTTCATTTTAAATTTTGGGAAAAGCTTATTGTTTTCTATACATATCATTTTATAAACTATTATCTTGTTTTCTTTCTAATGTCATGCATTATAAGAACTAGATGGATCCTCTGCACGAAGCTGTGAGAATTAGAAAGTTATTTCTAGATGAACGCATGACGTGGGAAAAGTTTGGAGAACCGCATCCATGTTGTTAGTAATGAAAAAAATTTAGCGATTAGGCCAAAGTATCATCTAGAAATAATGAATAAAACGGCACAAACATAGACGGTCAATCATGTTTGTTGGCTTTGTGGGAGGAGGGGAAAACCATAAGAGCGCAAAGCAAATACATATTTGTGGGTGAGAGAGATCTATTGAATACATAGTAATTGTTTTTAAATAAGGAGTTTAGATACAAAGTTATTGGATGTCTATTTTTTTGTTTCACCTAAAAATGAATTATGGAGTTATCTTAGGTCTTATTTGTTTCATCCCTAATTGAAGATCATTCCTTTGGTTTATAGGGATAAAAAAAGGGGCTCAAGGAGTTCATCCCCTCTTGTGAGGCACTAGTAGTAGTAAAAAAAAAACTAAAATCTGGTGGAAACCACGGCCACTAAACAGTGGTTAGTGGACGAGCACGACAAACACCCCCGCTCGAAAAGGGAGATGCACGTTAGCACGTGTGGGTTTGATTATGCGTTAAGCATGACTATAAAGCAACCTCGCACTAACAGACCCTTCCTTGTTCCC
Organism: Miscanthus lutarioriparius; assembly: GCA_904845875.1. NCBI lineage: Eukaryota > Viridiplantae > Streptophyta > Magnoliopsida > Poales > Poaceae > Miscanthus > Miscanthus lutarioriparius. Next base: position 84,459,229 of record CAJGYO010000006.1, read on the forward strand.
TCCTTATCCCCCCACCCTTCTCCATTTCCTTCCCCGCCTGCTCAATTCATCTCGCGCGGTGACGCCATTCTCCCACCGCCTCCCGACTCCCGACTCCCGCGGGCCCGCAGATCCAGGACACCCTGCCGACCCCGATGAGCCGCCGCCGGGTCGAGACCTGCGACTCGTGGCGGCCCCCGCGGAAGAACCACGCCGGGGCGCCGCCGCTCCTCCGCGCGGGGCCCCGGATCCCCGCCTTCGCCTCGCTCTCCGTCCGCGACGGCGGGGACGCCGCGGCGGCCGTCGCCAAGGCGGTGGAGGAGGTGGTCGTCGTCCGGGCCGACGAGGTGAAGGAACAGAAGGCGGCGGTGGTGGCCGAGGAGGAGAGGATGGAGCGCAGGCTGCCCCCCGCGGCGCAGCTTGTGCGCCACCCGCTCGCGCTGCTGGCGCTTGTACCCAACAGCGCCGCGCTCTTCGCCGCGGGGGCCGCCGCGGGCACTATAGCCAAGACCGTCACCGCGCCGCTCGACCGCGTCAAGATCCTCATGCAGGCACGCCACCCACCGCGCGCGCGGCTCTAATTCTTTGCTCGTCGGTCTTCTTCATACTATTGCTTTGCGGCTGGCGGGATTTAATTTTGTTCTTTTCATCTATCTAGACGCATAGCGTGCGGGTGGCGGGAGAGAGCGCCAAGAAGGGTGCTGGATTTCTCGAGGTAACCAATATGAGGCGCTTCTCTTTGCTGGATTTAGTTTCACTCTGATGCTGTGCATTCATTAATGTACCTTCTGAGCTACACTTTCTGTTGAAAATTGAAGTCTCATGTGCTACGTTCATTCATTAATGTACCTTCTGAACTACGCTTTCTGTTGAAAATTGAAGTCTCATGTACTACGTTCTTTGTGGAAAATTCACATCTGTGGATTGTGGAATATTCTGAAATACACCAGAGTTTATAGAGCTTATCTTTAAGACTTTAACAGGATATGAGGTTCCTAATAACTTCCATCAATGTTAGGGAGACAATTTATACTGGTCAATTAACAAATGACTGCATTAGGAAAAGAAATCCTATGCTCAATATAATATCAGCACAGGTGAGAAAATTTAAGATACAAATCACTAATGGATTAGTGGGTGAATCTGTTGCATATGTCCTTGGATGGTCCTCTTTTCTGAGTCCTGGTCATGTTGCTTTCTGACATACCTATTGAAAATAGAGATCAGCAAATATGTTCAGGTAGTTATTGTGCAATCCTGACATGGGTACTAACCATCCTATTGAATCAGCAATCCTAATCCTAAAGATGGGCTTGAATTGTGAAGCATAATCCTTTTTTTTTTTTAAACTTTTTGATAGGTGCTACCTGGAGCTAAATGGTTACATCTTTAGATAATATATTGTTATCTGATACATCAGCAATTATGCAGGCTATGGCAGACATTGGGAAGAAGGACGGGCTTAAGGGTTACTGGAAAGGCAACCTTCCACAGGTGCTTGATGTTCCCAATCATCCATGGTTGATCTTGCAGTCCTGTGCTGATTCCTATCCATCTCCATTAACTTGTCCAGGTCATTCGCATAATTCCTTACAGTGCGGTGCAACTCTTCTCGTATGAAGTTTACAAGGTCATAGTTACTCATGGTTACACTTAGTCATCAAGTTTTTTTTTTTTTTTTTACATTCTTTGTGATAGTGAATTCCTCATTTCTCCCTCTCACAAGTCACAATGTTACTGCTTTTAATTCAGAAAATTTTCCGGAGAAAGGATGGAGAGCTTTCTGTATTTGGGAGACTTGCTGCTGGTGCTTGTGCGGGCATGACATCTACAATTGTAATTTATTTTATTTGCTTACTCACTAGCAAATGTCCCTGTATTTCTGTTTTTGTTAGATATAGTTGGTTTCTTCTTTGGTCTTTAGTTTTTCATGGTACATGAATTTTATCAAAATCCACAGAATACCATTGTTAGCACATTCAAAACTTTCTACTTGTACTTGTTTATAGGTAACTTACCCACTGGATGTTCTGCGGCTCAGGCTAGCAGTTCAATCTGGAAACAGCACTTTACCTCAGGTAACCACTCTTGTAAGTGAAAATTTCTATTTTTTTTGAAACTGACTTAGCCTGATGACTTTGTAGGTTGCTCTTAACATGCTGAGAGAAGAAGGGCTGGCCTCTTTCTATGGAGGCTTGGGTCCATCTCTTATAGCAATTGCACCTTACATTGCTGTGAACTTCTGTGTTTTTGACCTGTGAGATTCCTTCTACTGCATATGAATACCATGATACATGAAAGCTCCACACAAATTTAAGTATTTACCTCACATTTTTTTTATATTGCATTCTCTTTTGATGTACAAGGATGAAGAAATCTGTACCAGAGAAGTACAAGAATAGACCAGAAACATCTCTAGCAACTGCTATTCTTTCAGCAACATTTGCAACTTTGATGTGTTATCCCCTGGACACTGTTAGGAGACAGATGCAGATGAAAGGCACACCATACAATACAGTTTTCGATGCTATTCCAGGTAGTTATGCCAGCATTGCATGAGCTAATGGCTAATACATAACATACACTTGATCTTGATAGATCTGAACTATGTTATTTGCTATTTCTATGTGCTCACATGCTACTTGATCATGCTAAAATGAAACACATTTTTAAGTCTATTTCAATGCTTAATGCAGGCATTGTGGAGCGTGATGGTCTAACTGGTCTTTATAGAGGTTTTGTGCCAAATGCATTAAAAAATCTACCAAATAGCAGGTATATCCTTTTACACACCATGGTGACAAAAAATATTTGGTTTAGTTTTAGTAAAACTGAGAATGATTTTTTTTGTCTAACAACACATGTAAATGCTCAGTACTCAGTTATTGTTGTAACCATGCAGCATTAAACTGACCGTGTTTGACACGGTGAAGACACTGATAGCTACTGGGCAGAAGGAGATGGACAAATTAATTCAAGAAAATGAGGAGAAAACAAGCTAGGAAAAGAGCCTTGTTCAATCTTGAAGGCTTTGGTAGAAAGCATGCCTCTTTGCATACTGCATGTTGTTATGTTTCCTCCTTTGCTCCAAATTTTAGGATCTAGGCAGCACATCTTTCTGTTCCTTTTCAAATAGGTCCAGTTTGCAGTGTTTCCTTAGCATACACATTCATAGAGATAGAGGTGGCATTGGAGGGAAATAAAAGGCAATGAGTTGATCTCTTTAGCTAGTGTCGGTAGCATTCCCCTACAGATCTTACTTATTGTAATAGAGGATAGTGTATCAATGTGACCGCCCCAGATTCCTTAAATATATACATCATTAGCCAGAACAATCAAATATCATGCAGGAGCAGGTTTTCCTTGAAATATCATCTTTGTTTTAACGAACAGATTGGGTGTCTTGTTGTACATCACAAGGCCGAAGGCCAGATTTGCTTTCGAATGATGTCATCCAGTGTAGACTTTGGTTAGCATGATCTTGTGAACCATCAATTCAGTTGTTTTTGTTTGTGAAGCCAGTTTGTATTAGAGTAGGAGGCAACAGACGAAAAATGTTGCTTAGGGAGAGGATCAGAGGAAAATGCATCTGTTTTTTATATATTTATTGAGGTGACCTTACCTATGTATATTTTTTAAGAGAAGTAATCGGAATGATATTGGAGAAACTGTCCTGTTATTTCATTTTTCTGGGTATAAATTAAGAATGCATAATGTGCATATAATGGTGGAATTGAATACAATCTAAGCCCACATTTTAGTACACTGCTGGAGTTGGGTGTCACTGTCACCCTGTTTCTCTACGTTTCTTGTCCTGTCCTACACTAGCATATGTGATGAGAATTTTATATATTCCAAACTCACAGGCCAAATTGTTAAGAACATTTAGGGCTTATTTGGAATATAAGATATCCAAAACATAGGAATAGGAAAAACGTAGGATTGGAGTTGCATGTCGCTTGTAATTCTACAGGAATTGAAAATGTAGGAAATTCTCTAATGGAGCATTTGGATACAACAAGAAAAGCACAAGAATTAGAAGAGAGACATAAAGGAAGGTTTCTAAGAGGTTGGACGTCATGTTAGATTTTCTCCAAAATTCCTATAGATTGAGCCATTCCACATAAATATTGTAGGGTTTGGATGGCCAATCCTTTGTTCTAAAGTGTCACATAGAAAAATTCCATTAGAATCCTACAAAATTTCTCCATCCTTAAAAAAAGGTTTCAAAGGGCCTTTGCTTTTTTTTCTAGCCTTGTTTAGTTGGCGAAATTTTTTGGGAAATGATACTGTAGCACTTTAGTTGTTATTTGGCAATTAGTGTCCAATCATAGTCTAATTAGGCTTAAAAGATTCGTCTCATGAATTTCGCCTAAACTGTGTAATTAGTTTTATTTTTTATTTATATTTAATGCTTCATGCATGCGTCCAAAGATTCGATGTGACGGAAAATCTTAAAAAATTTTGCAAAATTTTGGGAACTAAACATGCACTCTGTATAACAACTCCCCTCCCTCCCAAAAAATGTTTTCTTAAAAAAATATACTGATTTAACCTGAAGTAGTCAGATAGCTAAGAGCCTAACATACCAAAAGTATTTTCTCAGTTTTATCACTTTCCCATCCTTAACATGTCTATTTGAATATTTTCTTCGGGAACATAGACAGATACGTGACCACGGCCCACGTGCATTCTACTTTTTTTTTCCTCAACCTTCACAAGTACGTTGTGGTATCTGAACTAAGTGGACTCTACCTCAAGGAAACCCCTCTTTTTTGGAATGAGAGATTTTTTTTTTGTTTTATGTGTATTTTTAGTGAAAATAAACTTATTTTTGTAAAATCTGATACGATTTCTGATTTCTGTAATGTAAAATTCCTGTGTTTTAAAGTGCCTCAATTTCTTTAGAAACTCTGATAGAAAATATTTGAGATTGATTTCACCACTTGCACCTTGTTTGGGACAGGGACCTAGCCTATGTCTAAAGAAAATTGCTACAGAGTTTGACTCCTAATGTGTAGAAGGTACTCTGTCCGTTCCAAATTATAAAACATTTTTAACTTTTTCTAGATGCATTATTTTTTACTAGAGAAGTCAAAACGTCTTATAATTTAGAATTAAAGGAATATAACCATATCAAATATAATGTTTAATTATCTATTTTCTATTTTCTCCCTTCCAAACAATAAGACATTTCGGTTTTTCTAAATACATTGTTTTAACTATATATGCCATGCAACTGCAGATTTTCGCTGTAGCAACAATATTTTTGTTACATGCAAAACCAGCCTCAGCAAACGCTATTGTTGTCAAAACTAGTAGCCAAATATGCTCCTAATGTATATCTAAGTACATAACAAAAGCTATATATATTTAAAAAACCAAACGTTTTATGATTTGAAATGGAGGAAGAATATATTGAAATCTTATATGGAATACTAGAAACAACTATTTAAAAAAAACTTGAAAAGTAGAGCTCAGTCTAGAGTCAGCGGAACTCATTCACAAAGAGTTCATAAAAAGTTTAGGCCAACCACGAAATGTTTGCACGATTATTTCTGCTTCTGTGAGTTCTACCTAATGTTAGAAAAATATACACGCATACAACGAACAAATAAGTGATAATTACAACTAATCTCATATTTTAACCATACAGACTAAAAATTGTTTTATTCGGAGCTTTGGCAAAGCTCACCAAATTTTGCCAAACTTCACCTTTCCGTGTGCCGTTGCCGTCTCCACGTGTCAATAAAACAATATTCATTCATATATGATACGACTTCCTTTTTCTGAAAAAAAGTGAGTTCGCGAAGCGTCGGTTGCACGTTGGAGCTTCAAACGAGGAGCGCACGCCCACCTCTCCTAGACCCGTCCCACCTGCACCGCAGCCTACCCGCACGCCAACCATCCCCACGGGCTCACGTAGACCAGAGGCGCCCCCGGCCCGGGCATCAACCACTCGTCTCTTTTTCTTCGCCCCGCCCGAAGGCCGAAGCCGAGGAGGAGAGGGGAGCAGCGAGATCGCGCGCGCCTCCGAGATCTCCACGAAGGTTGGTGCCAGACCCTTCTGTCTTCCCTCTCCTGATCACGTTTCAATTCTGCTTGCTAGGAGGTTCTAATGCCGAAGATCTCGCTGGTTCCAGATCTGTCGTAGCATGAGGGTGCAGATCTGTGCTGTTGAGCCTGCTGTGAGCGCGTAGAATGCTGCTCTTGGTCGTGACGTGACGTGTTGGCTGTTCGGATTCTTGTCGCCGTTCAGCGGTTCAGGCCATTGGCTGTCGGATCTCGGCTCCCGCGGTTCCGCGTGCTAATGTTGTTTCGAGTTGCATCGTTAGGAATGATTTTTTTTTTCGCTAGAAATGGAGGGGCATTATGGTCTGCCTCGTAGATCTGTGTTGGTATAGGTCTGATGTTGTTGGCTTGGCGCGGTGTGTAGTCGTAGGTGATCTTTTGGGCGGTGGTTTGTTCTTGGCTGAGGCGATCGCATTTTTCTAATCTTGATATCAGTAGTGCCTTTATTGTTTGCATAAGATCTAAGTAATTCCGTTGAATGAAATACCAGCGAGACAAAATGACACTATGCATTTAGTCGAGAGCTCATTCTCTGATCTGGTGTTTCGTTGTGCTCAGAGTCTCATTTGTTTTGTTTTGGTTGCCGTGCCTTCTATGTAATGTTGATCACGAAATGCTGACAACCATTGCTCAATGGCTTCCGCAGTTGTGGCAACATGGGGCTCACCTTCACGAAGCTCTTCAGTCGGCTCTTCTCCAAGAAAGAGATGAGGATCCTTATGGTTGGTCTCGATGCAGCTGGTAAGACCACCATCCTCTACAAGCTCAAGCTCGGAGAGATCGTGACCACCATCCCTACAATCGGTGAGAGTCTATTCTATGCTTTTCAGTTTACATTGATCTTCTATATATCTTGAGAATGCAATTATATAGCTTTTATCAACAACAATATAAACAATGCTTGTTAGTTTGGATCTGTTTCAGACTAAGTGAAATTTCTCCCCTTTTTAAAATAGACAAAGGACATTAGCAAATGGACCTAACAATTTGTCAAGCTCCCTTGAATTAGACCATTACAAGAAATACACACTGCATTACAACAGTACAACTATATGAATCACGAATTTGCCACTGCACCTAATCTGTCCACCTTGTTTTATTGCTGCATGTTTTTACTTGGCTCGCAGATGTGGTTAGACAGTTGTTTGTATCATTATGTTATATCCATCATGTATCTTTGATGCAAGTTATTAAAGGTTTTTGTGAAATGAACAAGACGGCAACACATTATTCTTGTAGGAGCAAAGCTGACTAATATTTTGCCTTCTATTTTGTGATTTCAAGGGTTTAATGTGGAGACTGTTGAATACAAGAACATTAGCTTCACTGTCTGGGACGTCGGGGGTCAGGACAAGGTAATACAAAGCCTCTCTCCTAGTTCCCTTACTGATGCAACTTCACTGCACTAGCTTTTTCTGTGCTGTATCAGAAAGACTGTTCAAAACATCTGATAATAGATCTAATTGTATTCAGGTTTAAGAGACCTTTAACTCACAACATTTTATTTTTCAAACCCCAGATCAGGCCATTGTGGAGGCACTATTTCCAGAACACCCAAGGCCTTATCTTTGTTGTTGATAGCAATGACAGAGATCGTGTTGTTGAGGCAAGGGATGAGCTCCACAGGATGCTGAACGAGGTATATTAACCATGTTCATGTTTCTTGTTATATATTTGTTGCATGATCAATCACGTGCTGCCATTTTTAATTTACTTGGACTTTTGAATTTGGGAGCGTTCTCTTGCAGCTATGTTCAGAATGATGCTTTGATCTATTAACTGCTTCTAGAGCAACTATATGGATCACCGGTGACTTTGAACATGCCACATGTTGTGTATAATGAATTAAATTAAAGTTTGCGATGTGAGAATTCCTTAGTACCACAGCATGGAATCAAATTTTCTCAGTCTGACTTATGGGAAACAATAATAAGTTTTGCTGCCAGAATTACCTCTGAAGATTTTTTTTTTAAAAAGATTGTCACAGTCAGCTTGCTAATATCTAAGTTTGCAAGAACATATAACTGATGTAACAGATGAGTATACATATGAACATGTCGATACATATGAAATATTTAGGTGTCTGGATTATCATTAAGCTGGAGTTATGGTCATGGCTAGCTGTAATGGCTAGTTGTACTTGTACAGGAAGTATGTATGAAGGCAGCAAATACATGTCTAAGATTTGTTTTCCTGGAACCACTGTATTAGTAAAACCTGTAGACAGATCTCCATATGATTAATGAGTTTGACTGTATTCAGGCACTCATTGTTTTGGTTCCAGTGACATTTGGATTAAGCTGCATACATAAAACTCTTAGAATAATTGTCTTTTTTGGGATATAAGTTTTGAGCATTCATCCACATGACACTGGCAGGATGAGTTGAGGGATGCTGTCTTGCTCGTTTTTGCTAACAAGCAAGATCTGCCAAATGCAATGAATGCTGCTGAGATCACCGATAAGCTTGGTCTCCATTCCCTGCGCCAACGCCACTGGTAAGATATTGTTGATTTGTTTTACTTGGCAGACTCTTACATGATCCATTTGTCCTGGTAACCATCATACTAAACTGGTTTTATGGTTGCATTGTCCATCTTATTCTCTGCATCTTTCATTTTGACTTGTCAGTTTTGTACAACTCTTGGTATTCTTCTGTATTAAACTTTTCATAACTAAATATTTTTCTTTATGTACATTAGTATATTCTTTGTGGACCAAGTGTCTTTATATGCTTACTTGCAGTAAAAAAAATCTATATATCATAGTAAAACCCTTTTAATTTGATTTCTTTGTGACTTCTAGGTATATCCAGAGCACTTGTGCTACCACAGGAGAAGGTTTGTACGAGGGTCTTGACTGGCTCTCCAACAACATTGCAAACAAGGTATTGGTTTCCTTTCCATGTGCCATTACCAAACTCCACACACTTGTTTGCACAAAATATTATAGTTTAATCAGCGTTCCCATGATCTTTGAAATAAATCAGACCTTTTTGCTGCTTAGCATTACCAAGACTGGCATGTACTCATGTGGCATACTGATATCCTTATGTCAATGAATGCAGGCCTGATTGGACAATTCTGTGGTTTCATGGAGCACATGGCGAGGCATTTTCTGCAGAAACGGAGCCATGGTCATTTTGACCCTGAGACTTGATTGGCCCTGTTCGTTTCGCTGAAATTTGGCTGACGCTGCTGCTGCTTATGCTGATTTGTTGCTAAGAGAAAAACATTTGTTGTTTCATTGGAATGTTAAGTATTGTATTTCTTTGCTAGGCTTTTCAGAGAGCTGGTTTGTTATGTTGCGTGATTACTCTCTAAGAACCTGTTCCGATATCAAGACAGTGTAATTGGCCATTGGCACTAGTAGATCGTTTACTGTGAGTAATGCAGTTTATATGAATGTATCGGAATTGTGCTGTACCATACAACTTTACATTCTTGTTTGTGTGTGTCGGACTTCCCAGTTAATCTGGAGTTGGATCCAGTGACTATGTCACATGAGGGTGCTTGATACTAATAAAAAACAAATTATAAAATCTGAGGGATACTAATAAAAAATAAATTATAGAATCAATCAGTAATCCACGAGACAAAGACGGTACAGGTTTACTGTAGCATCATATTGTCAAATCATAGACTAATTAGGTTTAAAAAATTCGTCTCGCAAAACAGTTTTAATCTTTGCATTTAGTTTCATAATTAGTCTATATATAATACTTCATGTATATATTCAAACATCCGATGGAACATCGATTAAAGTTTAGAAAGTGAATCCAAACACCCCCTTATTCTCGACAAAAGTTTCATGCGCAAAGAGAGATTCTTTACCAATTTCAGAGGAATTGTTCTGGTCCATTGCAATACATTGTCTCTGAATTCGTTCATGAATGATATAGCAAAGTATCGGTGTTTTCGGACCACCGACGAGTAGATCTGTATTTACGCGTCCGGCTCGAATGGTGTGCTTAGAGGACACGAGGTTTATACTGGTTTGGACAGAAAGCCCCTACGTTCAGTTCGTCGCTGCTGCTCGTGTTACTAGCACTGAAAGTTTATAGTAGAGATTACAAACAGTGAGAGAGGGAAATGATCCCAAGTCTCTGGTGAAAGAAGTGAACGGGTGCTGAGAGCTCGATCGCTGCTCAGTCGTGTGCTCGTATCGTGCTCTTATGCGGATCTGGCCCGATCCCCTTCATGGGGCGCCTGCTTTTCCTTTTATAGGCCAAGAGAAAGCGCGGGTTACAGCGGAGGAAAAGGAGAAGAACGAGAGAGAGGAAGGCTTTTAGGATCGCCGGGTCCTTCTTTTCATGCGGATCCGCCGATCCTGTTAATGTCAACAGGGACAGCTCCATGTTGCAGCCCTATCCGTCACTGGCGCCATACGTAGGCGTCATTTGTCGGTCATGGCGTTCCATCCCGAACTAGCGGACGTCGTGGTGAACTGACGGGCCTGTCAGCGTTCGTACGAGGGTTAGGCAGAACAGCACAGGTACGCCCGACGCTGTTCTTGATGTGAATCCTCAGGTATGGCCCATCATGGCCTCGGGTTACATTGAGTCGTGCCCGTCTCTTCCCTGATGTCAGAGTTTTGACCCAGGCCCATACGCTTGGACCTAGAGTGGTTGGCGGCGATATGGGTCCCTGTCGGACGAGACGGAGCCCGCGACCCTTGGGGGTCGGGTGAGACGGAGCCCGCGGCCTCAGGATCGGGTGAGACGGAGCCTGTGGCCTTGGGCGAGACCCCCGCAGCCTCGGCGAGACCCCCACAGCCTCGGTGTCGGGCTAGACGGAAACTGCGTCCTTTGGGTCGGGCGAGACGGAGCCCGTACCCAAGGGGTCAGGCGAGACATGTTAATACGTCTTGCTATGTCCGGGGAAGTCAGCGTGGACGCTAACTCTCTTGCTTTGGGTATCTCTAATATCGATACCCGATAGTAGCCCATGATCCTGCGAGAGTAGTAGAATACTCCTTTGGAGGCTTTTTCGAACGGGAGGACTCTGAGGGCCTTGGCCTTCTTTTTGTAGCCCGTGGCGTGTCCCGACGATTCCCTTTCGTCGTGATCGGACCCCTCGGGGTATAGCCGTGAGATTTGGTGGGTCGGAAAAGGTCTTTCCTGATTCCGACCCCTACGGGGGTCTGCCGTTCTGCGACCGCGCGTTCGGTCTCCTTGCGCGTCCAACTTTCCTCGACCCCCCGCCCGTAGCGGGGGTTCGATCGAGGGTCGGCTCGTCTTTGTGATCGTCACGCCGTCCACGGTTTCCGCAACCGGAAGGGTTGAGCTAACGTCACTTTCCTCGATGGCTCGAGTGTCGTGCTCGGTGAGCTCGCTAACGAGATATCAGAGTGGGCCCCAGCATCCTGTTCGTGGGGGCCTGGCTTGGGTCAGCTGTGACTGACTCTAGATTCTCAGTGGTCAATCTATATAGTTCTTGGGTCCGTTCGATCGGTCACGAGGGCTCTCTGCCTTTCTTCGAGGAAAAACCATGGATCATATCCGGCCAAGACTTGAACTTGGGCCAGGATGTCCCGCGGCGCTCGTGCACTCGGGTACTGGCCGCTAGCGGGCCCATCCCTTTCAACCCCTCACTATAAAGGTGCCCGGAGCGGTTGTCGAACCCATCGGTGGGCCAACCTTTGAACTCCTGGGCCTAGACGGGTCGTAGGAGCGTTTTTAGCTCCGTATCCCTTTTACCTGTGATGGGTCATGGCCCGTTTGGGGAGGCGAAACGTCCGACGCGTTTTCCAAGAGGATGGCCATAGGTTGCGTGCGCACGCCCCACGATGAGACATGGTGACAGGTTGTGGCAGGCGCGGATATCTAGGTGGGCGGTTGGTTTCCTCGCACCCGTCGCCCCTATAAAACCAAAGGGTTAGCCCTCCATGTTTCATACGCACACCTACATCCAGCCATGCCGCCGCCGCCAATGCTTAGGTTTCCTGCCTCCGCATCTCCGCCACCGTTGATCTCGCATCCATCCGCCCCCACCTCTAATGGATCCGTAGAGTCGTTCCGACATCACCTTCCAGCGCATGGAGGGCCTCGTCCATCGTGGTCTTCTCTGCACGTGGACCTCGGCTGAGGAGTGGCTGCTGCCCGGCAACGAGGATTCACTGTCATCGCCCGATGGCTATGTGGTGTCGTTCGCCCACTTCCACGAGCATGGGCTCGCGACCCCCACCCACAAATTCCTTCGGGGGCTGTTGCACTTCTACAAGATTGAGCTGCAGCATCTCAATCCCAATGGGATCTAGTGCATGGCGGCGTTCGTCGTGCTGTGCGAAGGATTCCTAGGGATCCGCCACCACTTTGACTTGTGGAGGTTTTCTTCATCGTCAACCTCCAGAAGAAGAGGGAGAAGGGCGGCAGGCAAGAGCTGCACATGCCGATGGGGTGCGCCGGTATCCAACTTCAGAACAATCAGGTCGGTGAGTACCTGTCCATGTGGCTCTCGACGTCTAACAAGGGGTGTCACTCATAGTGGTTCTATCTTAAGAATGACACCACCGCCCCTCTGCCGGAGTTCACCGGGCGCCTGATCGAAGAAGCCCTCGGAGCAGTATAGGAAGTGGGGCGTCCCAGATAAGGACAAGAAGAAGATCCGAGACCACATCGTCGTGATCCACATCCTGAAGGAGAACGGCCTGAAAGGGTCGGGCGTTGTCGGGGACCAATACTAGGGTACCCGAAGAGAAGGAGCTAATGGTCATCAACATTGATTCATCCGAGCAGTCAAGAGCACGACTACAGCTCCAACCGACCCCCAGGTGTGTGGGCTCTGCCTCGCCCGACCTTTGGGGCGGGCTCCGCCTCGCTCAACCTCTGGGTCAGGGCCCCGCCTCGCCTGACCTCTGGGTCAGGGGCTCCATCTCGTCCAACCCTGAGGCCGTGGGCTCCGCCTTGCCTGACCCCAAGGCCATGGGCTCTATCTCGCCCGACCCCGAGGTTGTGGGCTCTGCCTCACCCGATCCCGAGGCCACAGACTCCGCCTCGCCCAACCCCCAAGGGTCACGGGCTTCGTCTCACTCGATGGGGACCCATATCACCGCCAACCACTCCAGGTCCAGCCGTATGGGCCTGGGTCAAAACTCTCACACCAGGGAAGAGACATGCATGACTCGATGTAACCCGAGGCCATGATGGGCCATACCTGAGGATTCACATCAAGAACAGTGTCAGGCGTACCGGTGCTGTTCTGCGTAACCCTCGTACGAACGCTAACAGGCGCGTCAGTTCACCATGACGTCCGCCAGGACGGGATGGAATGCCATGACTGGCAAATGACGCCTGCGCATGGCGCCAGTGATGGATAGGGCCACGATATGGAGCCGTCCCTGTTGACATCTATAGGATCGGTGGGACCTGTATGAAGGAGAAGGACCCGGTGATCCTAGAAGCCTTCCTCTCTCGGGTTCTTCTCCTTTTCCTACGCTGTAACCCACGCTTTCCCTTGGCCTATAAAAGGAAAAGCAGGGCATCCCATGAAGGGACCGATCAAGGCAGACCCGCATGAGACCGAACCATGAGATAAAAACACAAGAGCACGACACAAGAACATGGTTGAGCAGTGATCGAGCTCTCAGCACCCATTCATTCCTTTCACTAGAGACTTGGAATCCTTTCACTCTCTTGCCTGTTTGTAACCCCTACTACAAAGCAAGTGTCGGTAACATGAGCAGCAGCAAACTAGATGTAGGGACATTTCATCCGAATCAGTATAAACCCTTGTGTCCTCTCGAGCACACCATCCAAGCCAGACGCGCAAATACAAATTTACTCGTCGGTGGTCCGAAAACACCGACAGTTGGCATGCCAGATAGGGGCCTTTTGCGCATCTCGATGTCCACACCAGGCCTCGGATGGCTAGTCACGACGTCAGCTGGGTCCTGGGCGTGCACGTGCGCTTTGGGAACCTAGACTTCATTGTCACAACAGAGGGAGAGTTGGCGCAGGCTCCCGCCGCCATCCAACCTCTCCACTCCACCGGCCTCGACGTGATCACCAAGGCGCTTAAGGAGCTACAACTACACGCACTGGAGGCCCACGCCCCCGGGAGCGACCATCTCCTCGGCTTCAATTACGGGAGGCTAGAGTGCCAACTCGGTGCCTTCCTGGGACCCTGACCGTCCCGGAGGACCTGCGCCACCTCATCTTCTTGTTCGCTAATGTTATGACGCAGCTTGTCAGAGGAGAGCCACTCTCCCCAGAATACCTCATCCGGAGGGCCCCGACAGCTCCTCCCGTTCGGTCTCCACAACACCGCAGGAGACCATTGGCCACCTTATGGCGCAACACACGCCTCCATCCCCCGTGAACGACGAGTTTGTGGGGATGACCGAATATGTCGCAGAATCTTTCCACGACCTCCTCACGGGAGAATCGGGGTCACCCTCTGACTCTGACTCCAGCAGGGGGAGCCATCACCCGTCTCATGAATGTTTCACGGTAGGTATCCCCGAGGGATACATTGAAAGCATCCACGAGGGAGAGGCTACCCCAACGAATGACCTCGACGACGAGGTCGAGGGGGATGCAGGGGCCCCACCTTGTCTGTGAGTAGGGCAACTAAAGGCCTGTCACCAAAAGGTTGAGGAAGCATGGCTCTAGCTCGAGCAGGAACGCTCAGAGCTCGAATGAGAGATCAAGCGCCATGGAGACAGGCATGCGTGCGTCGTGGCCCGTGACATGAACTGGAGAATCATCGAGGACGACGCGAGCTCAACGCCAACCAGCGTGCGACATTAGAGCGACCCGACAAGGACGTGTTGGTCCACCAGGCACAACAAGGCGACAGGCCACGCACCGTGGTCCTGGTGCATGAACGTCTCAGCCTCCACCGTGACACGCGCGACACCCTTGACGCCCATAGGCATACCCACGGAGATGCGAGGGAGGAGGCTAGCCGCGGCTACCACCCTTGTCGTGGCGCACGCTACGACAACGGTGTCGACCAAAGCTCGAGCCTTGACTTGCCGGGACCTCAGGCCTTTAACCGACACATTCTCAACGCCATCTTCCCACTGCGGTATTGATCGCCGACCAACATCCCGCAATACTCTGTACAAACAAACCCTAGACTGTGGCTCGAGGATTATCGGCTAGCTTGCCAATCCGGTGGAACGGATAATGACGATTTCATTATCCATAACCTTCCATTGTTCCTGGGCGATTCGGTGCGAACATGGTTGGAACACCTTCCGCCCAACCGAATCCAAAGTTGGGCGGACCTAAAAGAGATCTTCGTGGGAAACTTCCTGGGCACATACGCGCATCCTGGAAACCCATGGGATCTCAAAAACTGCCGACAGAAGTCCGAGGAGACTCTTCGTGGGTACATCCAGCGCTTCTTCTGTCAGTGCAACGAGTTGTCCAACGTCGTCGACGCTGACATCATAGGAGCTTTCCTCTCTAGGATCACTTGTGAGTCCGTAGTTCACAAGCTAGGACAAAGGGCTCACGAACCACCAAAGTGCTCCTCAACATCGCCACCAGCCACGCCTCGGGCGAGGAGGCGGTTGGGGCAATTTTTGACCGCCTCAAAGGCAAGGCTAAGCGGGACGAGGACGCCGAAGAAGGCGCCTCCAACCGTCCCAGCAAGAAGAAGAACAAGCGGCGGTGTGAGGGCTTACTCGTGTCCGCCGTCGACCGCTATGGGGGTTAGAAGCCCACCGAGGTGAAAGGTACTTGTTGGTTTTGGTAATTGAGTGACAACCTAGGTGGACTAATTGTGTTTATGTGAGATACACAGGTGATTAGTCCACAGGTACATGTGTATGAGCAACATATGCCATGGAGGTGAAAATGGCTTGGAGATGTTGCAAAGCTCACACATGTGATGATGAAGGAGCTTATTGCACATGAGACATGACATTGAGTCATGTGATCAAGGTGGAGAATATCAAGACAATACTTGGCTTGATGGACCGCAAGCGTGAAGGACAAGTCAAAGGCTTTGGAGTGATGGACCAAGGCGGTGAAGCTCGAAGCAAGACTTGGCGCCGATGGACGATAGCAACGGTGAAGAGCAAGTAGAGTCAAGATCGATGAACCAATATGATCATCATATGATGATATGAAGTGGATCATATCATTGTTGATCGTGTTGGTGCATGTGTTCATCGACATTGAAGGAGATGGAATGGAATGCGCAAGGCAAAGGTATAACCTAGGGCATTTCATTTCACCGGTCATAGGTGTGTAGAGAAGTTTATGACCGGGTTTAGGATAGATGGTCGTACTATCAAGAGGGGCAAACTTGTTTGCATATCGGTCATCTAGTGCCACTCGAGTGATCTAACTTTGCATTGTTGCTAGGATCGAGTGGCGTGGCAAGTTGAGTGGCTAACATCCTTTGGGAAATGATTGTGAAAATGCTAACACATCATACACATGGTGGTGTACACTTGGTGGTGTTGGCACATTTACAAAGGAGGTGGTGTTTGCAGGGGTGAGATGGGTTTGGGTCCTCTCTCTCCTCTCCGCCGAAGACCTGAGGGCGGGATTCGGCGCTTCGGGAAAATAGAATGCCTATTTTCTATTGCGCCGGATGCAAGTTCTTATGGTTAGCACATTGGAGCAAGGGTGATGAAGTTAGAAGTGAAAACGAAGTTAGTCGCGAAGATGTTTGGCGTCGGTCAACCGACCGGACGCTGATTGAATGCACCGGACGCCGGCAGTTGGCGAGTTGCGTCCGGTCAGTACGACGTCACGATGACGCAGAAGTCGGAGGTGACCGACGCCGTCGCGTCCGATCAAGTGTGACCGGACGTGTCCGGCCGAGGTCGGCACTTCTTGAAAGCAAACGACCGGACGGGGGAGTTCAGCCCGGCCGGTCGATTGAAAGTAAAGCCGCGCGTCCGGTCAAGTCAAGTGACCGTTGGAACCGGACGCATGGTCGTCATGCGCGACGGACGACGCGAGGTCCAAAGATCCGGTCAACACGACCGAGCGCGTCCGTCGGCCCGACCGCTTGCCGATGAAGGGTAACGGCTAGTTTAGCCTTTTGGGGCTATAAATAGAAGTGGCCCTCGGCCATGGCTGGTCTTTGAGCACCTAAGGGGACTTAGTGTCCATGCTTGTGAGTGCTTGGGAGCCCTCCATCACACATATACTTGATAGTGATCATTCGATTGTGTGAGTGAACGATTCTAGTGCGATTGCATCGTGAGGTTGCATCGAGTGGCACTAGGTGGTCGTGTTGCAAGCCGATGGTGCTTGTTACTCTTGGAGGTTGCCACCTCCTAGACGGCTTGGTGGTGGTCTCCGTCGAAGCCCGCAAGAAGTTTGTGCGGCGCCTTCTGGAGAAGTGCTTGTGAGGGGTACTTGTGCTGCGCTAATGAAATCGCTAAGAGCAACTTTAGTAAAGCGTGTCATTGAGCTACCCTCACTCAAGGGGTAGGTTCTTGCGGTGCCCGACGTGCGGGCTTAGCGGGTGATGCTAATTAGCCGAACCACCAAGTGAGCGGTCGACACAACGGGGGACTAGCGTGTTGGCAAACACGTGAACCTCGGGAGAAAAATCATCGTGTCAACCTTGTTCTTCCCGTTGGTTTGCATCCCATTACACAAGCTTGCAATTACTTATATATATCTTAAGCTTGTGTAGTTGCTCTTGTAATTAGATAGCTTGTGTAGCTAGCTAATTACCTTCTTGCTTGTGTAGCATAGAAGTAGCTCCCTTGCGTGGCTAATTTGGTTTTAGTAACCTTGTTAGTCACATTGCTTAGTTTGTGTAGCTAAGTATTTGCGCTCTCTAATTAGGCGTTGGTTGCCTTGTTATTGAGCATTGCTAGTGAGCTTAGTTAGCTTTGTGCTTTTGCTTACTAGCATGTGTAGGAGCTCCCTTGTTGCTTAAAGTACTAGTGGCATAGGTTTGTGTGACCTTGCTCCTAGAATTGTTTAGGAGAGCTCTAGCTAGCCCGGCACCTTAGTTGCATAATTAGTATCTTTGCAAGGTGCTAGTGAACATATATAGAGGGGTGTAGTCTTGGCTAGACCGATTGTTTTTATTCCGCATTTATATCGGTTAGCCGACGCGATTAATTTTAGAAAAGACTATTCACCCCCCCTCTAGTCGCCATCTCGACCCTTTCATGAGGGTACCCTGAACCACTTCGAGAAGTTGCTCGAAGGACCATGCCCGAACCATGCTTTCCCCATTGAGCACCTATACTAGGACTGCATCCTCATGAAGCGGTTCTCGTGGTGCTCTAGAGCCTGAGGACGACCCCCAGCCAGGCCACTGGCTACACGCCATTCTTCATGGTCTACGGTTCCGAGGCTATCCTCCCGACCGACCTCGATTATGGAGCGCCGAGGGTCAGGGCGTACGACGAACAGGGAGCCAAGGCATCCCTCGAGGATGCCATGGACCAGCTAGATGAAGCACATGATGTTGCCCTCCTCCGCTCGGCTAAGTACCGACAAGCGTTGCGCCGGTACCACAGCCATTTAGTGTAGGGTTGGGCCTTCATCGTCGGGGACTTGGTGCTCCGCCTTGTTCAGAGCAACAAGAACCGTCACAAGCTCTCTCCGCCATGGGAGGGACCATACATCGTCGCGGAGGTGCTTCGACCAGGCACCTACAAGCTCAAGACCATTGATGGTGAAGTCTTCATCAACCCCTAGAACATCGAACAACTACGTCGCTTTTACCATTAAATTTACGCACGCTTTCTCTTATTAGTTTCGCTACCAACTCCCCGATCTTTAGTGACCCCCGATGATGCATCCGGCGGAGGATGTCCTCATCACCCGACCCCATCAATGGCAGGGGGTCAGGCCTCACTCGAGGGCTGATAAGAGCATATGTATCCGGTAGACATTCTCAATGCATGACTCTTTCTCACGTTAAGACCTAGAAGCGAAGGTTGTAGAAATAAACGCCGAAAGTAAAACCGGTCGATCAAGCAGAAAACCTACGCCAATGGCTCACGTGCGGCGCTTTTGCTACCAACATGATCGTAGTTTTTTTTCGCACCTCGAGCTTCTTAAGCCTTAACTACTAAAAGAGCCTCGGAACGCAACATTAAAGAGTATATCCACACAGGCAAGCGTTTACTATGCCCGACTTTTCTCTCTCGTTAAGATCTAGAAGCAAGGGTTGTGGAAACGAACGCCAAGAAAACTAGTCGATCGCAAAGAAACCTATGCCCCAAATGCTCCACGTGTTTTTTGCTCCCCAAAGATGATCGTAGTTTGTTTACCCGCACTCAGAGCTTTTACGGGTCTCTTAACGATGTAAAGGGTCAGAACGCACTAACCTTTTTATACAAAAGGGGAGAAGGGCTAAAAGTCTGTTTGGCCATAATGAAATATGAGAGCTTGTTCACTCATTAAGAGTTCGCCGCCTGTCTTATTTGCCAAACTAATTTCTTGGGGAAGGATGATCTCATCCTCTATCTCTGTAGGAAAGTCCTGTGTCAGTGGGTCACCCAAGTCGATCGGTGCCCTAGAAGTTTCCCACGAAGATCTCTTTTAGGTCCACCCAACTTTAGATTCGGTTGGGCGGAAGGTGTTCCAACCACGTTCGCGCCGAATCGGCCAGGAACAACGGAAGGTTACGGATAATGAAATCATCATTATCCGTTCCACCGGCTTGGCAAGCAAGCCGATAATCATCGAGCCACAGTCCAGGGTTTGTTTCCCCAGAGTATTTCGGGATGTTGGTCAACGGTCGATACCGTGGTGGGAAGACGGTGTTGAGGATGTGTCGGCCAAAGGCCTGATGTCCTGGTAGATCGGGGCTCGGGCTTCGGTCGTCGCTGCTATCATAGCGTCCACCACGACGAGGGTGGTAGCCACGGGTACGCCTACGAGCATCCAGGGTGTCGCGCGCGTCACGGTGGAGGGCAAGACGCTCATGCACCGGGACCGCGATGCGCGGCCTACCGCCTTGCTACGCCTGGTGGACTGACACGTCCTTGTCGGGTCATTCAAAGGGCATGTGATGGCTGGCGTCAAGCTCGCGTCGTCGGGATAGCGAGCTCTCGGCCTGCTGTGTCGCCGCATGCTCGAGTAGCATGCGAATCTCACGATGGGCCCGATGATCCTCGGGCGTCGTGGGCCCTGGAAGCCCCCAGAGCAAAGCCACCACAACAGCGATGTTCTGGCTTGCCCGGGTGAAGTGTGGGAGGACTTCGTCGTCCTCGATGATCCTCCGGTTCACGTCGTGGGCCACAACACGCGCATGCCCACCGTCTCCGTGGCGCTCGATCGCTCGCTCGAGCTCCACGCGTTCCTGCTCGAGGTGGAGTCACGATTCCTTGATCTCTTGGTGCCAGGAATTCAATTGCTCTCCCCACAAGTTAGGTTTGGGGAGCCTCAGATCCCCTCGACCTCATCGTCGAGTCGCCCATTGGGGTAGCCTCTCCTCGTGTGGATGCTTCCTTCATTTATCCTTCTTGGTGTGCCGCCTATAAAATATTCACGAGATGGGTGATGGCTCCCCCTGCTGGAGTCAGAGTCAGAGGGCGATCGGACGAGAGCGCTGTCGGGGCACTCCGGATGAGGTATTTCAACGAGAGCGGCTCTTCCCCGGCCAGCTGCGTCATGACATTAGCGAAGAAGAAGGTGAAGCTGCCCAGGTCCTCCCGGGACTATCGGGTCTCAGGAAGGCACCGAGCGAGCGCTCTTGCCTCCCATAATCGAAGCCGAAGAGTTGGTCACTCCTGGGGGTGCGGGCCTCCATTGCGTGCAGCTACAACTCCTCAAGCGTCTCGGTGATCGCGTCGAGGCCGGTGGAGTGGAGAGGTTGACGGCGACGGGAGCCTGCATCAACTCTCCGTCCATCGTGACGATGAAGTCCAGGTTCTCGAAGCGCACGTGCGCGCCTGGGACCCAGCTGATGCCGTGACTAGCCATCTGAGGCCTGATATGGACGTCGAGATGCGCAAAAAGCCCATACCTGGCGCGCCAACTGTTGGTGTTTTCGGACCACCGACGAGTAGATTTGTATTTGCGCGTCTGGCTCGGATGGTGTGCTTAGAGGACACGAGGTTTATACTGATTCGGGCAGAAAGTCCCTACGTCCTATTTGTCGTTGCTGCTTGTGTTACTAGCACTAAAAGTTTATAGTAGGGGTTACAAACAGAGCGAGAGAGAGAAAGGATCCCAAGTCTCTGGTGAAAGGAATGAACGGGTGCTAGAGAGCTCGATCCCTTCTCAGCCATGTGCTCGTGTCGTGCTCTTGTGCGGATATGGCCCGATCCCTTTCATGGGGCGCTCTGCTTTTCCTTTTATAGATCAAGGGAAGCACGGGTTACAGCGGAGGAAAAGAGAAGAACGAGAGAGAGAAAGGCTTCTAGGATCGCCGGGTCCTTCTTCTCCTTCATGCGGGTCCCGCTGATCCTGTAGATGTCAACAGGGACGGCTCCACGTCGCGGCCTTGTCCGTCACTGGCGCCATGTGCGCAGGCGTCATCTGCCGGTCATGGCGTTCCATCCCGTCTCGGTGAACGTCGTAGTGAACTGACGCGTCTGTCAGCATTCGTACGAGGGTTAGACAGAATAGCACCGGTACGTCCGATGCTGTTCTTGATGTGAATCCTCAGATATGGCCCGTCATGGCCTTGGGTTACGTCGAGTCGTGCCCGTCTCTTCCCTGATGTCAGAGTTTTAACCCAGGCCCATACGCGTGGACCTAGAGTGGTTGGCGGCGATATGGGTCCCCGTCGCACGAAACGAAGCCTTCCACCCTTGGGCGAGACCCCCGCGGCCTCGGGGTTGGGCGAGACAGAGCCCGCGACCCTTGGGGTCGAACAAAGACGGAGAACGCACCCAAGGGTCGAGTGAGATGGAGCCCGTGGCCTCGGGTCGGACGAGACGGAGCCCGCGGCCTTGGGCGAGACTCCCACGGCCTCGGGGTCGGGCGAGACGGAAACTACGTCCTTAGGGTCGGACGAGACAGAGCCCATACCCAAGGGGTCGGACGAGTCATGTTAATACATCTTGCTCTGTCCGAGAAAGTCAGTGTGTGTTAACTCCCTTACTTTTAGTATCTCTAATATCGATACCCGACACCAAGTAAGAAAAAATAAAAGAAATCACCAATATCCTCGAGAAAGGGTATAAAATGCATTGTTATTCAGCAAAACAACACTAAGCAGTAAGCAGCACACCGGCAGCCCGTCAGTGCTTGAGGTGCGGCGGTTCTCCTGTCTAGCGTTGCAGCTCCAGCCGTCGCAGGCGCTCCACCTCCCTGCCGATGACGCCGCAGCGCACCATACTGGCCACCGTCCGCCACAGCAGCCGGAGGTCGCCCCACGGCTCGCCGGGCACCATCCGCTTGTACAGGTAGCTTTCGAACGTACGCCGCTGCACGTACTCGTCGGCGCACATCTCCACCAGCGCCTCGCGGCCGGCGTTCCCGCCGTAGAACATGCGCTGCAACAGGTCCAGGAACCGGAACATGAGCAGGAACTCGTCGTCCCAACGCCGCAGGTAGCCGCACCTCAGACCGGCCTCCGTCACGGCGCCCGTGCGCGCCCACTCCTCCGCCATGGCCTGCCCGCACAGCCGCCCCGACTTTGCCGCGAAGTAGATGCCCTCGCCGGAGCAGCGCGTGACGTACCCCGCCGCGTCGCCGACCAGGGCCACGCGCCCCACGACGCGGCGCGGGCGCGGGTGCTCCGGGATCGGGTGCGCCTCCACCTTGACCACGCGGCCGCCGGCGATCTTGGGGCCCGCGCGCGCCCGGATGCCGGACTGGAGGCGCTTGATCTCCGGCTTGGCGGCGACGGTGCCGGTCCCGACGGCGACGTGGTCGCACTTGGGGAACACCCAGCCGTAGAAGTCCGGGGACACGTCCCCGCCCACGTACATCTCGGCGAGGTCGTCGTAGTACGCCATGGCGGCGTCGGGGAGGCGGATGCGCTCCTGGAACGCGATGGCCGTCGTGTAGTCCCCGGCACCCACCTCGCGCGCCACGCGGCTGTTGGCGCCGTCCGCGCCGACGACGGCGTCCACCTCCAGCACGCCCCGCCCCGCGCCCCCGCCCTCTGGGGAGGAGGACGAGATGTAGTGGACGAGGTAGGGGTCGGCGGGCCCCGCGGGGAGCGAGAGCGAGGTGACGAGGCCCGGGACGAGCTCGGCGCCGGCCTCGGCGGCGCGGCGGCGGAGGAAGGAGTCGAGCACCTCGCGCCGGAGCATGGGGATGTGCGCCCCGGGGGGCAGCGCGCGCGAGAAGTCGGCGGTGAGGTTGGAGGGGGAGACCACGCGCATCCGGGTGACGCGGCGGTCCACGAGGTCCCGCGGGATGGCAAACTCGTCGAGCATGCACAGCGGGATGGCGCCGCCGCAGGGCTTGGCGCCCGCGGGGCTGCGCTCGAGGAGGAACGTCCGGGCCCCCGCCGAGGCCAACGCCTCGGCGGCCGAGGCGCCCGCGGGGCCGCCCCCAACTACGGCCACGCGCAGCGGGCGCGCTGACGACGACGACGAGGTGGTGGTGGCTGAGCAGGAGATGATGATGCGCGCTGGGGAGTAGCAGGCGGCGGCCATGGTTGTCCGGTGTGGTTTGGGCGAATACGGGGGATTCACGAATGGGCTTGGAGATTTTCCTTCTTGGCGAGTGGAGCACTAGTTTAAAGTTTGTTTTGCTTGGAGTCTAGCTACGGCCTGCGGGCGCGGTGTGACACTGTCGGAACTGGGGACAAGCCGGCCAGGCGGGATTTCAAAGCATTACTTGTTGACCGTTTGGATCTAAAATGGACAGCAGCAGATCGCTTTCCTTTCTTCCTTCCAGGTGAGCCATTATAAAAGATTGTAATCTCCTCTTAAAAAAGTTTAGTGGACTTCAACGTCACCGTTCTAAATTTTTTCCCCCTCCATGTCACTGCCGTTAGATTAAGCTCTAACGGTGTTAAACTATAGGTGTGAAAAGTCAAAAATACTCTTAGATCTAAATATACCATTAATTTTTTAAAGCATCTTAACGACTTTAAATAAAAAAACTCAAAACTAGAAAGTTGTAGATCTCGTCGAGATCTATAATTTTTATATAAAATTATCTTCATTTAATTCTATAAAAAAAGATATGATTTAATATGATTAAAATCTTAGAAAAATCATATATTTTTTTGCAGTATTAAATGAAGATAATTTTTATATGAAAATTATAGATCTCGACGAGATATACAACTTTCTAGTTTTTGAGTTTTTCATTTAAAATCGTTAAGATACTAAAAAAAATTAATGGCATATTTAGACTTAAAGGTATTTTCGACTTTTCAAACTTATAGTTTGACACAGTTAAAGCATAATCTAATGTTAGTGGCATGAAGGGTCAAAAAAAAAAAAATTAGAGCAGTAACGTTAAAATCCGCCAAACTTTTTCACTGACACATAAGAAATTACGATTTTTTTTAATGGATCAAGCAATTCCCTCCCCTCTGGACTACTGGCCACCCAGAGCGTCCATGTCGAGTGAAAAAAGAACCTCTGGACTACGGAAGTCTATATAACTACGCCAATTGAACTGATCGTTCAGTTTAGTAAGAGTGCAGGTACATCGTCAACTCAAACCTGTAGTCTGGAGTAGGGCGTCCACTGTTTACAGACACTTGAGCACGTTTTTTGTCAAAAAAAAAAGCACTTGAGCACGTTCTGAAGAGGACTAGAGTAAAGCACGAACAAGGTATTTTCAGAAACAAGCAGAAAACTAAACAGAAGAAAGCTTCAAAACTCAATGTCACGCTATAAAGCGCTGGAAACTCGATAAACATCTGCTGTGTTTCTCCTGCCACGGTTAGGGCATTCCAACGAACAACAATACACGAATTTAGACTCTCCTCTGCGAGGTGTTTTCAGCTGCACAGGTCAGGGTCACCTTCAACTAATTGGATTGCTAGGCACAGTCCACATGTTTTCAATGTCAAACAGACTGGCCCATATGACAACTGCAAGTCAGGTAAGCACAATGGCTAATGGAACGTCCTGCTCCCAACCTCATTGAAGCACCATAGCTTCTTCCTTGCCACCTCTGTATCTGTAGTAGCAACGGCATAACTTGTAAACATAACGAAGGCAAAGGCTGTCTCGTGGCGTCTGAGCTTAACTAGATGGCACATACAGAATGGTACCTCAAATCCTCATGATGCTTGTGAGTTGGTTCCATTGTTGTCGTCCATGGGCATTCCCCTGTTAACAAGTATTTTATCACGATTCATAAGTACAAAGAGGGAGCGGGAGGGGGAGGGAGAGAGTGCACGTACAGTTCTTTTGCTTCAAGTTTAAGCTGATCAATCTGATTCTGCAGGTCAACACAGGCAGCTTGAATAGCTATATTTTTTTGACACAGCTCCTGCCATTCAATTGTCAGGGCATGCAGCTGTCCTCCAGTATTTTGCTGATCAAAAAACAAATTATGAGCTGCCTGTGAAATATTATCATGACTCAAACTTCCCAATAAAGAGATCAATGCTTGTAACCTGGTGGAACTTCCTCTCACGATTGACATTTTCTATCCTTTCATTGTATTCTACAGCCATCTTTTGCATCCTGCATATAAGATGGCAGATCAATGTCTCAAATCCATATTGTGACACTGATCGGTACTATTTTAAACCTATAAAGCATGTAGAGTGCTTCAGTGGACATCTAAGCTGGCACTATCGCTGACATATCACACATAAAACCAACAAAATATGATATATATATATAGATACATCATTTTTTGTTGCATCCCAAGAACTGATAGCACAGTCCCTAAACCAAACTAAGAGCGCGTTTGGTGCGGCTCCTCGCGAGCGCTCTGCTGCCAGAGCTGGAGCCCCAGAAACCAGCTTCACCTCCATACGTGCAAAATGGCTCCGGTTCCTCTCCCACAGGTGCAGAAGCGCTTCTCCTATCCTGGCCATTTGGTGCAGCTCCTCCGGCTCCGTTGCCGAAGTTGCCGGTGGAGCCAAAGCCAGCGTGGCACCAAACAGGCCCTAAGTTTTAAATGAAAGGCAAAGAAAAAAGAGATACGGCATTGTCAAGGACCACATGGACATTAACTTACCTAGACAGAACAGATTCCATTTGTTTGTTCTGGAGCTTCCAAACATCTACACCATATTTCAGCATAAGCTCGAGATTCTCTATCCTGAAATACTAGCACTGTTTCAAAACATATTTTTCGAAACAAGGCACCACCAAATCTCCATTTATCATAAACAGGAAAACAGATAAAAGTTTGTTCGGAAATAGAGCAACAGTAATTACTATTCCTTCTATTCATCACTTTTACAAGGAATGAAAGTTTCAAGACTTTGAATACATTTACTAAAACTAACATGCAGGTTTAATGAAAAAAAAGGTAATGTTAGATTTTATAATATTATGATTGTTATTTCATAATTATCACTTATCAACCATATATATTACAGAAATGAATGGTCAGATTCAAAATTAGCCTTACGGAAATCATTGAAGAGAGTATAAAAAACATAGGCCACCGTGAACTTGTGACCCTTTATTAAATGGAGTAAAAAAATGCAACCATGATAAGAGATAAAGTTCATTAACTCAGTATGCACCAGTTTTTATGCATTTCTTTGGTGGAGAAGCATGGGCACTATTCTGACTATGGCATGTCAAGAATGGTTATGGCAGCTTATCACTACATGCTTTAGAGTTCAGAAGAAATTCTCACATAATGCTACACAATACTGCAAGTCATTCAAGATTATTACAAGCCATAAACTTGCAGCTGTTACAAAAATGTTTTCCTTAGTTTCTACATAGACACACAGTTCTGCAAATAGGCGTCTATACTATAGAATATGAATACATAACCCTTGATGCCCCAAAAGTAATACCCTGACTTACCTTATAATTTGATGCTGCAATTGGCTCTGAGCATTCCGTAGAGCCTGCCTCCAGGCACCAACATCATTCCTCTTGTTCATTGGAGGTGGCTCCAAACCATAGCGAGACATATCTAGCATAAAAGGAGGTTTGCCAGCCCTAACTCGTTCATATTCTTTAGCAAGCATAGGATGATTCTGAAACAAAAATGATAGCATACTTTGCGTTAATTGCATCACACATAAATTTTCAAACAGTCAAGACTTGCAAACATCTTGATTCACATCGCGGTTCTGGTTTTGATATGGCATAATAATAGTTAAAACAAGTATACCTAAGCTATCTATGGAATTAAAATACATGAAAACATAACTTCACAAGGTCAAAGTTTAATAGCAGTGCTCACTAAACAGTACAGAATATTTTCTGTTAAAAACCTCAAAAACAAACTTAGAAAATCTTCCAAGTCATGTTTTGATATTGAATTTCAATTAGAGATGATTAGTTCATCATAAATGGTCAATATTTGATCCTCAGAGCTCAGTGTCATGACCAGATGAGGTATAATAACCTCAAATCCATCAGAAGTAAACATCAATCCATCGAACTAAAAGCATAAGCGTGTCCTTTTCTGGCCATTCAGCCTTTATCTGAGCCCGAAGTAAACATCAAGCACAAAAATCCTTGATTTGTACAGGATTTCCATCTGAAGTAATAAAAGACAGACTACAAGAGCATGATACCCCAGCTTAAAATGCACTGTTACAGAAAGGGAGCACAAAACTGTGCTAGGTGTTATACCTATTATACAACCCAATTAAATGGTTCACAGGTAAAATGTAAAAGGGTTATCAACTAAAACTTCAATTTCATATGCAACAGTTCTAAAGTCTAAGCAATGCAAAGATGTACCAAGTTAATTCACTTAGACCTCCACAAAATCTAAACAACGGAAACATATATTCATAATTCATCCAGCAAAGTTAGTTCACTGTGACCTCTACAACTGCAAACCCTAGCTCCCACCCGACCCTCCATTGAACCCTAAATGCAGATCGCACCTGCTAGCATCGACGAAGCTGCAACCTGTTGCTATGTCCCTAGCATCCGCAGAAACCGTATGGATTTGAGCTACTTGGCTCCAATATACATTAGGGGCTAAGAAATTTGTACGGCTGTACCTCGAATCCGGCGGTGGGAACAGGGGGCAGGTCCCGGAGGAAGTCTGCGGGCTTGCGCTTCCCTCGGCGCATCTCCTCCTCGACGAGGCGGTCGACCTCCCGCTTCACCGCCGCGTCGCCGTAGTCTCCGTCGATGTAGGGCAGCGCGTCGACGGCCTCCGCGTCCGGCGCCGCGCGCCACGGCCCCGCCGCGGGGTCAGACGGCGGCGGGGCCTCAAGCATGAGCACCTCTCTCGTCGCCGACGAGGCCATCGCGTCAGGCAGTAGAGGCGCAGTCGAGAGAGAGGGAAGCTGTCGCGTAGGCCGGCGCGGAGGAGGAAGATGGAGAAGCGGAGGTGTTGGGATGGAGATGGAAGGAGAGGCTTTTACACGTGTGCGGTTATAAAAGTCGGTAATTACTCCTGTATCATTAAAAAAAGTTGAGTTATCGACAGTTGTCACTGTTCGGAACTCATTTGCCCTCACGTCACTTCGTCAAATTTTGTTCTAACGATCTCAAACTACTGAGTGTGAAAAATCAAAAATACCATCAGTTCTAAATATACAATTAATTTTTTAACATCTTAACGATATCAAATAAAAAAAACAAAAAACTAGAAAGTTATTTTTATAAAAATTATCTTCATTTGATTATGTAAAAAAAATATGATTTTTCTAAGACA
Organism: Miscanthus lutarioriparius; assembly: GCA_904845875.1. Lineage (NCBI taxonomy): Eukaryota > Viridiplantae > Streptophyta > Magnoliopsida > Poales > Poaceae > Miscanthus > Miscanthus lutarioriparius. The sequence continues at coordinate 84,487,909 of CAJGYO010000006.1, forward strand.
TTAATAATATCAAATCATATTTTTTTATAGAATTAAATAAAGATAATTTTTATATAAAAATTATAGATATTGTCGAGATCCACAACTTTCTAGTTTTGAGTTTTTTTATTTAAGGTCATTAAGATATCCAAAAATATTAATTATATATTTAGACCTGAGGGTATTTTGGACTTTTTATAATCGTAGTTTGACACCGTTAAAGACAAATCTAACGAAAGTGACGTGTGGATGAAAAGAGTTCACAGCGATGATATCGATAAAAACTCAATTTTTTTAATAACTGGTACATAATTACTGACTTTTATAGCGGCACCGCGGCGCGCATTGGCCGTCTGGAGTTTTGGGTTCAGCCCGGTTCGAAAGGTCCGTGTCTTTTTTTTCTTCCGAGAGAGAGGACCCGTGAGGCCCCTATCTTTTAGCTGAAAGCCAGAAACTGAAGTGAACACACGAGATCTGCATCAAATCGTTTCCATCTCCAATTCTCCACTGTACATGTACTTTGGTCGCTAAAGCTGGAAGCTCTCCATTCATAAAGAAAAAAGAGAAATCAAATTTTGGCCATCTAGTTATTGTCCATTTTTGTTTTTAGCGATGTAACTACAAATCAGAAATCTTTGGCTATAGAACTATCAGTACCGAACAAATTTGACCATCTAGCTGGATTAAATATGGTTTTTCTTTTACAAAAATAACAAAAATGAGTTTGTATTGTAAAGAACTATAACTAATTAAATCCATATCAAACCAGAGAAAACATAAACCAATACCATTTTTTTTCTAAGGATCAAATATGTCTATTGGCACTCTATCTAGAATAAGTACCTATTTTATTTGTTAGTTATTAAAATTATCATTTTACATTATATTGTACCCGATATGTACCAGGAGAATTCATAGTGAGCTATGAGTAAATAGAATATATGGAAGACACTAACAATCTCACAAATGCAATGCTCCATCACATATAGAAAAAATTTAGCCATTGCAACTAATGTGACATCGATAGCCCTCTGAAAATAATTCGATTTATTCAACTCCAATATATTTGGTAATCCATTTTGTGTATTTATTCTCTTGGTTGATCTCTCGGTTTAATATAGTATAGAATGATGATTTGATAAATAATCCGCATGACTATATGCAATAAAACACTATGAACAGCTAGAAATAAGATCCAATAACTTCAAATGGAGCACTAATAGAAAAGGACATACTTTTAGAAAACGTCTCATAATATATAGTTTTATATTTTTTATTAATTAAAAATTAAAAAACAAACCAATTTTATTATTTTCAGAAGACACAAAACCACCCTTGAAACCAGTTAGATGTCTAAATTTGTCCAATACTGACAGTCCAGTGATCAAAGATTTCTAATTTTAGAATTGCAAGGCCAAAAACGAGCAATAGTTGAATGGTAGAGTAGAAATTTCGGGAGCCTAATTCTAGCCTGTTTCCCATAATACAATGACAAACGGGTTCATGAATATCATAGGTTGGTTTAACATCATTTTTGTGTATTTATCTTTCTTGAAAACCGGACTTGATGTTTGGAAGCAAATATATCTAGAAACGTGAATCAGATATTGGAACAGTAAACATTAACATTGATAAAGTCTCACTATTAACAAGGTACATCATCTATTATTAAAAGAAAATAGCCACACCAATATTCACAATAGTGAACAGGATGTGAAATATGAGATCTTATCCCAAAAGTGTAGGTGTGGTTACAATGATTTCCGCCAACAATCTAAGATATTGTTTGGTTCTTCGCTATTCCATTGTTTAACATATGCTATACTCTCTGTGTCTTAAAATATAAATACTTTTGGTTGTGTCCTTAGTCAGATTGTTCTAATTCTAAGTTTGATTAAGTTTATAAAAAAATAACTATCATAGAAGTACACTATAAAAATAGTTTTATAACAAATACAGTGATCATTTGATATTATAGATATCATTATTTTTTTGCATAAAGTATATCAAATTTAAAATGATTTGAGTTAAAACAAATATAGAAATATTTATATTTAAAACGGATATGTTCAGTCTCTTGAAAACGCATACATTATACGCAAACGTGTTTCAGTGAGTGTACGTACATAAGCACACTCTACCGCGCGGCAAGCGTGGTATCAACTTTGCAAACGTACATAAGCACACTCTGTTTGTGTTGAGAAAAATAAAATAAAATTGAGGCGTGCGCCCTCCATTTGCTAAAATCTCTTAACCCCCACGCAAAAAAGAGAGAGGAAAATATCTTGGTATTGCTCTGGGGACATCACATCAGTAGTTAGTTGATGAATACCCAACCACGTCCACATACCCTGGCCCCCGGTGCACGGGCAAAGATCAAGAAGATGCCTGTCGCCGCGCGGCAGCATCCCCCGCGTGAGCGGCGACACCTGACGCGCCAACAGACCACCACCGGTGGCACGGCAGCACCAGCGCTCATCAGCCTCCGCCTCCACGTCCACGCGCCGGGGCGGCGACCTCCCACCCGTCTCGCACGCCGAGATTCTTTTCCACGCCCTTTTCCCCGATTCCTTTCCACCGCCCCCGCCCGCGCATTCCAGTCGCCCTCCCCCCACCCCACCCCGGTCCCCCGGTCCACACTTCCACTCCCAACCCCACCAGACCCTCAACTGCTACATTTCCGTCACTACCGGAGCCGCCACTCCCACGACCACGAACGCGGGCGGCGGAGCGGAAACGAACCAGGTGCGTGCCTCAACGCCTGCCCCTCTCCCTTCCTTCATTCCTTCCTTCGTGCCGCCTCGCAGTTCTCGGCGATCGGGGTCCGGCCACTGCGAATTCCCGGCTGTTATCGGGCTGGGGTTTGGGCGCCGTGTTTGGCGGGTGAGATTAGATTCCTGCTCCCAGCTGCTTTACTTGTCCCTTGGCAGATCGCTTGGGGTTGGGTTCTTCGTGGATGTGAGGTGAGGGTGAGGTGGGGTTTCGATCCGTTCCTCCTCCAGCTCCGGTGGTTCTCGCCGGTCGCGTTGGCTCCCGGAAGATCGGAGCTGCACACTGGCGGCACCGCGTTGCGTTAACTTGATCTCGACCTGGCGATGTGGAGCGCTTCCAGATCCAATCCTGCGTCGTGCGAGGACCAACAGCTTGTACCTCGCCCGAATTCCAGTACCCTGCCATGCTACGATTTTGATATGGCTGCTGCTCTGTCAGTCCACTCCCATACGTCGTGGTGACTGGAATTTAGTGGCCTGCCGGCCTGCTGCCCTATTTAATGACCCCCTCCTTTTCGGAGATTTTGATGTTTGATGGCCCAGTCTTGGCATTGAATCGATCATCAGTTGGAAGCTGCTATCTGTATCTATTATTCCTAGATTATTTTGTTTTGTTTGCACCAAGGCCATGACCGGGATGCCTGTTCATATTGACCTTTATACTCAGAATATGGCATTCATAACGCTCCAGTAAGAAGGAAATGCACACTTTTTTTCCCCACACCAGTCTAACCCCATTTCCATTCTGATGTAGCAGAAGAGCAGAAAGAAAACAGGCTACTACCTCCAGCATATCTGCACTCTGCCTCAGAGTCAGATAGTCCCCAGGAGCTAAACGTTTAAAACCGACCAGTTTGCGAAAGCATAGTAAAGTTCTACAGGCCTATTACAGACCTTCCAGGTCGAACAGTGATATCACAAAACTCCACAGATCGAAATACACACTTGCCATGTAGAATATCATTGTAACAGAAAACTTTCATGCTCCCAAACAAGACTGCAGTCAACCAGTTTTATGTTCAATTGCAGAATTTCAGTCTCTTTATGTGTTTGTGTTGTGATGCTAAAATGGTCTGCATAGATCATTTTGGAGAAATCATACTATCGTAACTTTTGAAGTCTGAAACATATAATTTGGTACAATTCATTGTCCAAACTTGTGTTTATGGCACTGTATCTATGTCAGTATGTCTACTTTAAATTACTGCTTCTTGTGACTGGATGGACTAATTTAACTTCTGTTGGACATAAAAGCTGAGCTCTTGTTAACCTCGGGTATTTACCTGAATATTTGCCGCACCCTCTTAATTAAGCTGTTAATTTTTCAGTATGCTATTCTGTTAACTTTTCTTTTGCTACTTTTTGCACAAAGTTGCCGGATGAAATTAATTTATGTATGTTCATTCTTCTTCTAATAGCATTAATGCACGGTTGCAGTTATCTAGTGGAGCTGCCTCGTTCAAGGTACTGTAATGTCCTTTCTATTCAAGTCTAGCAATGGCGGCACCACTGAAAAAACCCTGCCCCAAGAAGAACAGCAAGAAAAAGTAAGATCAACCTTGCCTAGACATCTCTGCTGGATTTTAGCTATGTGCTTTCTAGTAAGTATTAACTTTCTGCACTGTGACTCTGTGAGCAGATAAATGAACTACGCAAGGAGCTTGGTGAACACTCATCAGCAGCCATTCAAGACTTCCTTTCAGATGCCTCATTAGCGAGATTTCTTCGAGCAAGGAACTGGAATGTGCAGAAAGCTAGTAAAATGATGAAAGCAGCTGTGAAGTGGCGGCTTGCATTCAAACCTGAAAACATCTGCTGGGTATGTTGGTTTTAATTAAAGATAACATGATTACAGGCAGTACATAGATCAATACATTCAAACTTTAGCGAGAAGTAGCCAGGCAGGGGGCCCTTGTAGCTCAGTTGGTAGATCCTCTGGTTCCCTAAAAGGTACAGCATTCCCCGCTGCTAGGGTAAAGCTATGGGAAAGTCTTCTCCTTGTATCCCCCTCTAATGTTCTGACCTACAAGCTATCTGAAAGTTCAGTATAGGAGGAATAATCATGATGCTAATTTAAGGACATTGTTTTAAGAGTAAAATGCATGGATAGTCCATTAACTTGTGAGGGTGTGTCGATTTGGTCCATCAGGTTTGAAAGTGCATTTTTTGGTCCAAAATCTTGATCAGTGGTGCATAAAGAGTCCATACCCCTTCCTTTTATGTTTAAATTTGTAAAACCCCCCTATATTTATTTTTCTTTCACAAGCTTGTTGGCCCAGTGTGCGCAGTCACCACTGGCGCTCGCTGCCGCTCGCCACGGCTGACCCATGCCACCGCACTCGCCCCTGCCACGACCTGTGCTGCCGCTCGACTGTGCTCGCGCACCCAGTGCCACAGGCATCACGCGTCGCTCGCCGCGCTCGTCGCCCACCCGCATCCCAAGCTGCGCACAGAGCACCGTGACATGGATAGCCACGGTGGCGGCCAAGGTGATGCAGCTCATGGCGATGGTGCGGCTGTTCCGGAGAACAAAGGCTATGACGGCAGCAAAATAATGGCGGGGGAGTACCAGGGGAGCACCACGGACACATACAAGGTACCGGTTGGGGCAGAGGAGGTTCGAGGAGGGATGACAACATGCGCGCAAGCGGGGCGGCGACGCTCCGCGGCGGACACGGCGGCGTCAGCTCGTCCGCGGTGATGTCTTTGTGCAAACAAAGGAGAACATCGGCACGGGGAGGTCAAGGGCAGTCCTCCATATCATGTAATTGGACCAATTTCAACAGACGAAGCTTACCTCCAAAACAGCTAGGTCTCAGCGGTGAACTAAGTGGCGGCGGGGAAATCCAAAAGTAGGCCGTCCAGGACTAAGGGAACGCGCCCACGCGCGTGCAGCCGAGCCAAGCACCATTGGTTCGTCGCAACGCGGTTAGACGAAGGGGCACTGCCTCGGTCACACGGCGCGACGAAGCAGAAGGCGACAGCGAGAAGGCAGAGAAACTGCAGCAGGGGCTTGCGCGGAGACAGGTGCGATGCCAGCAGGCGCCCGCTGGGTTCACACTTCACAGTAAGGGTGCACATGCGTCCGCCCGGTTTGCCCCCATCCGGAGTACAGCGATCAACGGGGAAGAAAAAATGACGACGTGAGCAGAGCGGTCACGTGCGCGAGTGGCTTGGCTTTGCCACTGCTCTTGTGGTGGGCCAGCGCGCAACAGCGGCAGGAGTAGCAACGGCACAGGCGCACGCGGCAGCGCGAGCCCAGCGGCACATCATAGCAACACAGCACAGCAACGTAGTGGCACCGGCGCATGCGCAATGATGGCTCTTGGGGCGTGACCAGCATAGCGAGGAGGTGGCCGCAGCATGCGCTCGACCAAGCACGCAACAGCGGGCCACAGAAGCGTGCCAGCCGGCCGTGGCGCGACAGGGAAGCGAGGAGAAGGCGTTGCGGCCAGACAGGGAGGAGAGCAGGCCAGGGCAGCACGGCGAGGCCAGGCGCTGCATCGGCAGGGGCTCATCGAGGAGGCGCACTGGGATCTCTTCACGGCGATCGCCTTCTCGTTGCCGTTGTGCCGAACGCACAGAGCACGTTGGGATGGTCGATCCCACCGATGGCCATCACCTTGTCCCAGAACTCGTGCTCCGGCAACGAGGTCTCCTTGAGGCGCTTCACCGCCATGACTGGCCCAGACTCGATCGTGGCCTTGTACGTGGTGCCGTGCGTGCCCTTGCCAAGAACCTCACCGGACGCGCATAGCAGGTCCTCAAGGTTGTAGGGCCGGGGAATCCTGCCGAAGAAGAAAAGCTTCTTCCGTCCCGCGGTTGCTGCTGGTGGGACTGAAGGCAGTGGCGGCGGCGGTCACGCGTCACGTGGAGTGTAGCCGTTGGGGCTCATTGCCTCTTTGCTGTGCAGGGCTAGCTCCTCCGCAACGGCGTCGTGGCTGTGGTAGGTTGCTCTGGGCCCCCGCCGGTGGTGGCCTGTTGCGACATGAGCGAGCGCGGGAGCTCATGATGGCCTTGGCCATGGCGGAGTGGTCGAGCCCGAACGGGTTGTTGGGGCCTTGGCCATGGAGCTGAAGGCTGGCATGTCGCCGGCCTCGGACAGCATGGCCGGATCGACGGAGCCGAGCAGGTCCATGTAGTCCGGCACGGTCCTGGCGGGCGCGCGGCCCGCCGCGGCCACCGAAGGCGGCGGTGTGGCAGACTTCTTGGGCGAGGACGACGGCGACACGCGGGGGACTTGAGGAGCACGCGGAGTGCCCGGTCCCTGTCGGCGGTAGCGTTGACGCGCGGGAGGAGGTCCCCGGCGCAGAGCCCCGAGAAGGCGAGCGCGTCCGCGGACGCGGCCGCAGCGAGGAGGAGGTGCGCAGCCGCGACGGTGCCCGGGGCGCCGCTGGCCGCCAAGATGTGGAGCGGCGTGGCGCCGTCCGTGGGCGACGCGCGCGCGGCCTCCGCCGGCGCGGAGGACAGCACGTACGCCAGCACCGTTGTGCTGCCGTAGAAGAGATCCCGTGCATTCGAAGACAGGGAAGGGTAAGGTTGTGAAAGAAAAATAAATATAGGGGGGCTTCTACAAATATAAATATAAAACGAAGGGATATGGACTCTTTATGCCCCATTGATCAAGATTTTGGACCTAAAAATGCACTTTCAAACCTGATGGACCAAATCGACACACCCTTACAAGTTAATGGACTATCCATGCATTTTACTCTTGTTTTAATTGATTGGGGTGAACAACTTGTAGCTCAAAAGCAGCTTGTATTTGTTTTTACAAAGTATCTCATATTTGCAGTTAAACAACATATAATAAGCTTGTTTCATCATTTCTCCTCCTTTAGGATGATATTGCAGAGGAAGCGGAGACTGGAAAGATATATAGGGCAGACTATAAGGACAAACATGGCAGAACTGTTCTTGTATTGAGGCCTGGCTTAGAGGTTAGTTTAGATACTAGAGATTAATTTTCTGGAAATAATTGAGTAAACATCTTCAGATTATTGAGATTTTTGTTGGTCTTGCAGAGGTATTCTGTATGGTTCTGCATCAGATATGCCTGTCATCTAACATGCTTGGAGATTAGAATTAGAATTTAATCATATGATCTAGAGAACATCTAGAAATAACCATAGGCTATCTTGCAAAGTGCTAAGCCTGCCAATATGAGTATATTGAACAACAAATGTGAAACACATGATCAATCAACCTTTATGATCCTAATTTAAAATCAAACTATTAGGAGAAACAGAAGGTGAATTTCAAACTATGCATTAAATACCTTCAATACTTCTCTCTATTTTCCCTAGTTACCTTGACAATCTTTTGTTGAAAATCTTGCATTTCCTAATTCCAAATTACCAATGCAGTTTGAACTTGAATTTGTATGGTGTTAGTTTACTTTGAGGATTATAACAAAAGGTGTTTGATATTGATTTGATGAACCAATATCATCGTGCAGTCTAGGCTTCAAAAGATTGTTGATCAAATGTGAAACATCTATTTTTTAAAACTTGTATGTTTGGTCTTTTTGAAATGTGGCAGAACACTACCTCAGCAACAGGACAGATCAAATATCTAGTCTACTCTCTGGAGAAAGCAATTATGAACCTGCCGGAAGATCAAGAGAAAATGGTATGGCTGACAGATTTCCAGAGCTGGACATTGGGAAGCACACCGCTGAAGGTGACCCGTGAGACTGTCAATGTCTTGCAAGACTGTTATCCTGAGAGGTTGGGGCTTGCAATCCTTTACAACCCTCCTAGGATATTTGAATCATTCTGGAAGGTGACCACAACCGACTTTCTTTTGTTCACTTGAGAACTAGTATTTCTTCTGTTTCTGCCATTTGCACAGGGTGCATCAGTGTAGGAGTGATTGCTACCAGCCTACCATGATGTTGTGTTAAATAGGCCCATACTGAAGGAATTTGATCAACTATTTATTGTGCTTCCATTCTTTACTTAGATTTGTTTGTCAAATAATTAAATTTGGTAATACCATCCTTAATGAATTTGAACTATTAAAATTCAAATGTAATGATCCTCTTCATCTGTGTTCCATGATGTGTTGTGCACTCTACTGCTACCAAGACCGGGACCCCAATCATGGAAATTAAACTATATGAAACTAACAGATGCTCACTGAAAATGGACTGTATGGATCATGTTGTGGATAGGGAATATCCAATCCGTCGCCATTATTACCATTTTGCACTGCTTTCACCCTTTTTCTACTCAGCTACATAAGTTATTCCATTGGTTGAAACAGCAACCAGTCTAACCATAATTACAACTGACAGATAGTGAAGCCGTTCCTGGACCATGAGACCCGCAAGAAGGTCAAGTTTGTGTACTCCAACGACAAGGAGAGCCAGAAGATAATGGCAGAAGTCTTTGACATGGAGGAGCTTGACTCGGCATTCGGGGGAAAGAACCCAGCGACATTCGAATACAACAGCTACGCAGAGCAAATGCAGGAGGACGACAAGAAGATGGGATCATTGCACAGTTCAACCAATAGCTTGCTTGAATCAGCTGAGAAGGAGGCTAATGGCGCAGATTCGGACGCCTCAAGTGAGGCCTCCTTCTACAGTGGAACTGACTCTCCGAAACATGAGGACGGCGAACACAGCATCCATCGCAAAGAAGAACGGCTGAACTGAGCTGCTTTGATTGCTCAAACTGAGGGAGCTGAGGAATGGAACATCTAACTTGAACGATTGTCAGGACCGATGGCGATGACAGATTACAAGCTGGTTAGATAACGTTGTCGGGTCTAGGCGGAATGTATATTTGCTGCTCATGGTATTACAGAGTATATGTAAGAGTTTGGACCATCAACGGTGAATTGGTGATGCGCTATATATCTTTGGAATAAGTTCCCACTTCTTCATGGCACATGTTTGGTTACTCGTTGACGTCGCCCAGTGTATATTCCAGTTCCCAATGTCTCTAACAGCGTTTATCAACTTGAACCATTGTATTTCTTGGAAATTGAACTGTACCAGCCAACTACTGTATTTCCTCTCGAAAAACAGAGGTTGTTCCAAAAAGTTAGTTTTGATTTGCAAAACGAGTCTTCAACCATCATTGGAAACGAAGGAAGTACCAATGAGTAAAACATGAAACCCAAGAGGTAGCACTGATTAAAACATGATGATACAAAAAATTGACGACGTTGGTATATGTTTGATACCAAAATTTTGGTAGCGAACTTAAATTGTAATTTTGAAACTTTGTGGTTAGGATTGTAAAAAGCTTCTTGCATAATCTTGCATATTTGCTTCATGCATTTATGTCTTACTATCTAGAAGTGCGTGAGCGTAAACTGAGAACAGGGTAATATTTTCACGAGTACATTGAGGGCTTGAGGCTATTTATTTTCATCGTGATTCATGCTGTAAGGGTGCATAGGAAGAATCATGGACATGTGAGAAGAACCAAATGGATAAATATCTTGTGAGAGTTAGAGTAAAACAATGTGAGCAAAAGTGCATGTGATTTTGCTTTTACTTCTTCCGTTCCAAATATAGGATTTATTCGCATTAAGTAAAGTCCAACTTCATAGATCTTGACCGACAATCACTCAAATTATATACGTATTTTGTACATAAAAAAAGTCATATAAGCATATTCATATTCCACGTATCTTTTAATACAAACTATTTTTAAAACATTGATGATATACTGTATTCCTTCCGTCTTAAAATAATTGATCATCGCAGAGCAATCAACCAATCTAAAATTTAACTAGATTTATAAAAAGATAGTATTGTTAAAATGTAGTATAACAATTATATTTCTAAATAGGTTTACCTTTAAAATATATGTAATCTAATGATATTTATCTAACATCATAAACATTAGTATTTTCTCGTATATATTTTGCCAAAATTAAGATTGATTGCCTCTTCGAAGTGCCGATGAGTATTTATTTTAGAACGGAGAGAGTAAGCGTGAATAAAGTAATTAATCCTAACACGTATTATAAAAAGAACAGTGACTATTATTAGGGATGGAGAGAGTAAGAGTGAATAAAGTTATTAATCCTAACACGTATTATAAAAAGAACAGTGACTATTATTAACGATAATGATACACCACGGGCGCGCACGTCGTTGCTCGCTCCCGCTCGTTGCTCTGCCTGCCCGCACGTCGTTGCTCGCTCCCGCCTGCGCCCTCATCCTCCTCTCTAGTCGTGGAAGGGGAGACAGGGGAGGTGTCGGCACGAAATTTTGTCCCATGCCGAGGGCACACGAGAAAGCCGGAAGGGTCTGCTCGATAGAGCTGTAGATCCGCCTGGCTTCAACGCAGGGGTGGTCGATCCTGCACACTCCTCCCAAGACGTGCCAGTCAATTTGATCCTGCAATTAACAAGGAGAGAAAGCTAATCAGTAATTTAAGACGGAACATGCCGGTGTTGCCAGACAGTCCCGAATGTGCGGCTCTGAGAGTCGATATGGAAGAAGATCGACTAAATAGTCGATTCCAGCATATTCATAGGAACAAATCAGTTAAAGCACGTGGGGTTGTGGAAGAAAAATCGGTTATCATTTAGGATAAACATCGTTATTTAGACAAATATTAGTCAATGGCAATAGGATGTTAACAATAATCAGTTTATGTTAAGCTAATGACTGCAAGTAACCGAATCCCAACTTATATAAAAGAAATAGCTCAACACCATTTAACCATTTAATAAAGATAAATCTAATGAACATATTAGATCTCATCTATCGTCATGATCAGTGGGGCATGAGGCAGAATCATACAGGCCGTAGAAACAGCGATAAACTCGATGACCCTAACTTATTACAAATATCAGTGGGGCATGAGGCAGAATCATGCAGGCCGTAATACAATTATAAGATCATGGGGCTAACATATATTTCAACCTATCTTTACTTCAACGGTCTCGTGACATGAACTCGTGAAAACACTCGATATCGCCTAAACAACCGATTCAGGCATAGCGCACAGTTAAGGTCATACCCTATCAGGAATATAACTACCAAATAACGATCCCCGTTCCACGGTGCTAACAGTGGGGTGTGAGGCAGAATTACACAGGTCGTGATAACGGGTCAAGGAATGATTTTCGCTAGCCAATAGATCTATTCAAGACCAGACATGCCATAACCGCACACTATGCACGATCAAGATTGACATAAAACAGCCGATAAAACATAACTCATCGTTTAAGGTGCAGATTAGATCAGTTTAGATTAATAAACGATCTGTTAAAAAAGATATAAGGCCGATCTAGATCAATCCAACTGGGCGAAAGCAATAAGCAATATCGGTAACTTAATGAATCTATCTGAAGGAACGCCACCCTTAGATAGAGCCGATAACTTGACCTTAATCTAGTTCGAGCAGTGGAGGTCGACCGAATCGATGCAGCCGTACTTGAACTAAACAAGACTCGATAACTAACTTATACCAGAGTCACAGTGGAGGTCGACCGGATCGATGTAGCCGTACGAACAGAAATATAAGCCATGACGGTACTTACAGACAAGCCGGAGGTCGGCCAGACCGATGTAGCCCTGCTCGTTGAAGAACTTGCCGAGATCTACTCTACTCCTATTCCTATTGGGTGGCCAGAGCCGAAAAAAGTAAGGAACTTGTATTTGATTGATTGTGTGTCATTTTACAATGGCCGGAGTCCAATATTTATACCCGTATCCTAAACATGAATCCTACCCAAGCATGACTCGTTATAATCTTTGGTATAAAAGAAAATATTCCTAATTTAAGATAACTTACCCTAATCTTTCCCTTTTTGTAGAGTCCGATATGTAGTTTCCTGATGCCAACCGTAGCTTATCATCGCTATCTGCTAACGTCATCCAAAGAGATCCGATTCCAGAGTCATATCTGAATCAACTAATATCAATCCTTCTGCAATCGATTCCTTGATAGGCACAATTCTGGAAGCCTTCGAATTCCCACGTTCTTCTTCCAAATTTTGGTATAAACACATGCCCCCCAATTTTGGGATAAAAGTGATTTTATTCCAAAATTCCTATTTATCCGTTTACCACACCGCAACCGTCCTATTCCGAGATATACGCGCGACTCCTGACTTCCCGGGCCGAGTCTTATATAACACCCCAATAGTATCTCTTCCAACTCACTCGGCCTGTTTGCTTTCTCCTTCTTTCTCGAGCCAACTTTAACAGCCGATGCCGCCATCGCCAAGGCCTCAAACCCTAGCAAATTCTCTGTTCTATCAAGCCGTCATCCAAGCGATCTTCGCCAGATTCAAACCTATTTCAGCTACAATGGTGACCATCGACCACGTCCCTGAGGTATGCCTCCAAGTTTCCACTCTCCAAGCATCGGCCGCTACCTTGTATTTCTTTTCTTCTCAAACTTATCTCGTCCAATTTCTAGGAAATGAGGAACGAAATCTTGATTCCATCAGCCGTTGCTTCTAATATCTATTTTCTTGGGCCTATGGGTGACCCTGATCCATCTGATTTTATCCGTCAAGAAACCAACCAAATCCCCTTCAAACAGTCTGTAGTAGATTTATCTTCCTGGAACACTAAGACTCCCTTCAAAAATTGGCCTAAAATGCCCAAGGGATGGAGAGACTGGTTTCGTAGGGTGTCCAAGAAAAAGGGTGGAGATTGGGAACTTTATGATCTGAATTAATGCTTGACTCTTTCGTTGTCTGGGATGGAGAGGAACGACTCACTTCTGATTGCTGCATCTTATTTCTGGTCCACCGCCCTGAATGCCTTTGTATTTGGTCACGGCCCAATGACCATCACCCTGGCCGATGTTTATATGTTGATCGGCCTTAGAATCATTGGATTAATGCAGCCTTATGAGTACTTGAGTGCTGGCTCCAAGAAATTAGCCAAAATAGCAGACTGTACAGGATGGGTCAGTTACATTCTGAACCACGTTGGAGATGGATCAGCTGTCAGCGAAAGAGAATACGTGGCCTTCCTGAACATGTGGCTGTAAAGATTCATTTTCTGCTGGTCATCTTGTGGTCCAACCTATAATCACAAACTCATGGCGGAGCACCTAGCATTAGGCAAGGATATCCCTTTTAAAAAGTATCTGCTAGGAGCTGCTTATCATCTGATGTACCAGGTGGCTGCCCAATTACTGAAGAATGAACCAGTGCATGCTATCAGTGGCCCCTGGTGGTTGATACAACTGTGGCTTAACCTGTACATGCACAAGATTATAAGGCTTGATCTCAAAAACCTGAGTTTCCCTTCCTCCATCTTTGATGAGGAATATAGAGGCGAAGAAGGAAGAACCCGTCAGTGTACAAGCTATGGTGAGGTTGCATCGGTCATAACAATCGATATTGATATTGGCCATCTCTTCAAAAAGTTTTACAGAGGGTTCAATGCAGGCATCCTGACTTGGCTACCATATAATGATGATGAGAACGATGAGCTGGTCTTCCCATTCAAATTCTGATTTGAATCAGGCTGTTCGGACGAGACAGCGGCTGTAATCTTCAATTCCTTCATTGAGCCCTGTGTCCTTCCAGCCGAATTTCATCATGGTCGCGGCAAAATGGCTACAGGTTCCTTCACCCCAGGCGACCTTCCAACTTATGAGTTTTACAACCCTTAATTTGTGGCTTGTCAGTTTGGCCTCGGTTAATTGCCTCCTCAACTGCTCTTCAAGAACATACTGAAGCCACGGGAGGATATCAGCGAGGTGATGGAAGCCTCTGGAGCCTTTCAATTGGGATTAAATCTCCCTTCCCTTTGTTTGTATGACTGGATCAGGGTCATCTTATCTTCCACTCTTTTTAACTCCTGGTGGCAAGAATGGCGATCCCACCTCTTTTGTGGGTCGGTCCACCCTTTATGCATAGCTCTAGACGGGGAATTTGCTTCTGATAGTGAGGTAACTTTTCATCCCCCTTTTCAGAGAAATTACTTGGTGAATTCTCCTACCAACTATTCTAACCGACCCTTTCTGGATACTGAATTCGATCCTCCAAGCTTGGATAGGAAAAGACATCCTATAGATTATCAGCCACCATGCCCAGTCTCAAGAATAGGATCGGCCGCACCTTCACTGAAGAAATTAATGAAAACTCATGCTGCCTCCACCATCATGACACATCAATCCTCAAAGCACAAGGCAGCTCAAGGGACAACCTAGGAAACCACCACTGGGAAGAGACTCCGCAGAACGAGACCATTAGCTGCTTAGGTAAACAATTTATCTCCTTCTCAAAATGTTATTCAACTCCTGATCCCGTTCATTCATAGCTATCGAACATTGCGTCCCAACCTGCTCTAGGTGTGGGATTGCTATCCTAGGCGTTTGACTCAGCACCAACTAAACCCCCATCGGCTAATCCTCAAAAGGAGCCGATTTCGGTTGAAATAACCGATGCTTCCATAACAACAGAAAATGTGAGTTTTATCTTTGATGCTTGTCAGAGCATTTTCTTTAACTTTCTGATCTGCTCGACTTCCATTCTTCATCTAGCTTCTTACCACGCCAGATACTTCCTGAGGAAACACCAATGCAAGAGCAGGAGTCTAACAATCCACTTAATGATCCTATCGGCGTCGAAGGTGATCCTGTTGCCGTCGACATTCAGACTGTTGATTTCCAGTTCTCTCTAGAGTCTTGTCCCCTTTATCTATCTTTGAAGATCAAGTCCTGAAGGTGAAACAGGCTCAAATGAATCTGTTTGATCATAAAACTTTATTGGCTAAGGGGAACTCTAACAGGCAAGAGGCTAAAGAACTATCATAGTCGATTGATCACTTGAAGAACTCCTCCCTCAGTATTGACCCAGAATTGTCTCAACTAGAAGCCAGGCGTGCAGAACTTGAGAAAGGAGCTACAAAACATGAAGGCTGCCATTGATCGTCATAAGTCCACCCTGGCTCAAATACTTGATGCCATTCAACAAAAGAAATAGGAACTACTGGCCAAGGTTAGAGAAGGCAGAGCCATCTGAAGTAGCTTCGAGAGCATTCCTGGATCAGCCGAAGAAGATAAACAATAGATCACAGAAGCTAATGCTATTCGGCTAGAAGTGTTGAAAGTGATCCTGGATGTTCTAGAATTGTAATTCGTGTATCAACATATGTCTTGTGTAGAACCAATGACAACCATACTTTTCGTTGTCTCACTGTGTTTTCTTTGTTTCGACTAAAGAACCGATTTGAAAATAGCCGATTCTAGACTCCCGATCTTAATCCCATGTAGGTCTAAAAACACGTCCTTTATTAAGAGAACCCTTCGATCTTCTATCTTTAGTTACCCAATGCCGTATTCTCTTCGGTATTAGCGAGGTGGCGCTTTGTCTTCTATTAATTGCGGTTGCCTTTTGCACGTCCCGAGGCGTCCACCTCTTCGCTCCGTGGCTTCAAATACTAGCCGAGGGCTCCGGCCTCGAACACATCTACACTTGCAACCACTCCTGTTCCTTTGCATTTCTCCACCCTCGCAGAACTCTGTAGCGGCCTTCCCCCCTTCCTGTAGATCCGATCAACTTCATGGCCGGCGAGGAGAACCGCGGCAACCATGCGGCGGAGAAGGTTCTGAAGGAGAACATGCCTGTGAATCAACGCCTCCGAGGCATGAGGTGAGATTGACATCATCTGCTTGTGATGACGAACTGTTCTGATTTGTCTATAGATTTGTCTTGAATGATAGTCTCCGTCCTCTTCCCAGGGCCGACGAGCCCTCTAATGCTGTATCTTTCGCGTCGGCCTCGTCATCGGATTCTTCTGACTCGTACAATGGTGATGATGCCCGACGCTTCTTCCAAGAGTGGAGGGCGGCCTAGGATCGCTATTCCAAGGCGACTCGAAAAAATGGCCAGCTTGAGATCCGTCTCGGGGCCTTCTAAGCGGCCCTTCATGCAGCCGAGGAGGAGGCCAGTGCCGTTCGAGCATGGCTGGCTGAGTCTGATGCCACGGTGGCGGGTAAGATGAGTTCCATGAACGCTTCTATTCTGATTTTCACTATCTTTATCTTGATAGTTCTTCTATTTTCTGCGATCGTCAGCCCTGACAGTCCCTCCAACTGGTAGCGAACGCGACCATGGATGTCGTCAATGCTCAGGGTCCCCTCATCAATGCCCACCTCCAAGATATCCCAGCCCACATTCAGGAAATCACCCTCCATGGTGTTCGTCATGGCGCGTCGGTGGCGCTGGCCTCAGTGCAAGTCCAGACCGGGTATGAGCTCCACGCCATGGAGACCGGCTTCCCGATGGGCGATGGCCCTGAGGAACATGAGGACCTGCTCGAAGGATTCGTCGTAGCGGTGGAGGCCATTGTGGACATCACATCTGCTCAGAATGTGGTGAACAAGGTCTTTGATTAGTCTGTACTTAGGGCAAACTGATGAATGAAACCTTTTGTTCTTTTATGAATGTATCTCAGGGCAATGCCCCTATATGTGTCATGAATGTCTTTATTTTTGTTTTTGCTCTGGAGGTGATACATATCATATCGGCTTTTATATATTCTAAGATCTTTATTTTTGAACTAGATGCGATACCTTCCGGTACCGGCTATTAGAGCCGATGACTAAATGAATCGGCTATCAAGTGTTGATCAAATGATAGGATAACATCCCTTTAAATATTTTTCGTAGATCGCTATTGATAGATTGCACCAGAACTTTTTAGACCAAAGGTTAAACGATCGATCAATCTAGGCCATGCATATCATTAAGTGAAACAGAACTTCCTTCAATAGATGTATCAACTCTAAATTGCACTTATGATTTGACTTAGCGTTCACATACGTCGGCCTAAACCCATCTTTAGGAACAATGCTTATTCTTTCTTAATCCAATGGCCAACGCGAAGCCATAACTATTTACTAAAACAAACTCTCAGAGCCGATTGCTTGCATCGGCTGTTGGTTTCATTGCTGATTTTAATTAAGTCTCCTTCCCATAACTTGCTAGAAAAGCATTCGAGGTCTGCTAGCTCCCAAAAGACTGGATCGGCGGTTGCGATACTCACAGACTCATCAGCACGAACTAACTCGACATCATCTCCATGCCATTGAATCAAACATTGATGCATGGTCGATGGTACACAATAGTTCACATGAATCCAATCACGACCAAGGCACAAACTGTACGACCCTTTTTCATCGATGATGAAGAATGTGGTGAGCAGAGTCTTACTCCCGATTATCAGTTCGACATTCATTGCCCCCCATGTCTTAAACGCATTACCCCCAAAGTCCTTAAGCATCATGTCAGTCTCAATCAGATCTCCTGGTCCCTTGCCAAGTTTACGAAAAGTGGTGTAAGGCATGAGATTGACAGAAGCACTTCCGTCTACCAACATCTTGTTCATCGGCTTTCCATCAACAAAACCTTTCACATATAAAGCTTTTAAGTGCCGATGCTTGATTGGTTTATCAAATATTGCTTGTTGTATAACCGTCAATTTGGCAACTATCTCTTCATACTCCGATTCATCGAAATTCGAATAAACTTCTTGATCTGCCGGAGCTCTAAATTTTGATGGCAACAGAAAAGCTATTTGAATATTGGCCGATGGTTGCCCTCTATCGGCTGTTTGCTTAACACACCATACTTGAGGTTTACCGAATGCCTGAGCCTATTCTAACTCTCTATTCCTTAGGCGTTGCACCCTTCTCTTCTGGCTTCTTGTTAAACCTCTTGGACACCATTGGCCTTCCTGCCAAACATATTTTCTCTTATTGCCTTCTTCATAATCAGCCTAGTCTTAATCAACAACTCTTTTTCCAAGCCAATTATGAACATTTCCATTTTTTAAGCGCCAATCCATGTTATCATGATGACATGTATCTTGAGCATGGACAGACCGGCGGTTGGCTTGAGATTGCCTAAACTCCTAATACTGATCACTGCACTCTGGACAGCTATTTTTGGTAAGCAACTTCAAACCTTCGTTCTAGTAATGTCTGAAGAAAAGATAATTCCAATGCAATTCAGCTTGCTTTCTTTCATACCTCTCTTTTTCCTGTTGACGCTGGCATTCTTGCTCTTCTATCCAACACTGATAATCTTTTTCTTTCTGCTGCTACCATTTATTCAATAGAATTCGTGATGTAACCCACGGCTTTGTCGCCCCATCTTTTGACGTTTCTTCCCTGCTCATATCGGCTCTTTTGCTTGTTGCGACGTCTTCTAATTTCTCTGTATTCGTCAGCCGATATTTGCATCTTAGGATCGACTGTTCTAGCTTCTCTCGATTTGGTTGATGTCAGGACCTTAGTCTTTCCTTTAAGCAGCCTAGCATCGACCATGTTTTGATCTCCTAGGAAAAGATTATCATTAACTTTTATTTTCCGAGATGTATCAAATTTGAGTCTTCCTTGCTGAATAGCCCTCTGTATATGTTGCCAGAAAATTCTGCATTCTTTAGCGGAATGAGATGTAGCATTATGAAACTTGCAGAACTTCTTATTCTTCAACTGATCAGGGGGCAACATAACATGATTATTAGGCAACTTGATATGTCCTTTCTCAAGCAAGAAATCAAAGAGCTTGTTTGATTTTGTTACGTCAAAGTCATAGCTCTCCTCGACTCCTCTTTCCCAAGGATTTGGCACCATTACTGTCTTTTTGCCCCAATTCCATTTAGCCACCTGCAACCTCTTCTTCTTCATCTTCATATTCATCATCGGCTGAATATGGATTATAAGCTTCGGCCACTATGGTACTCTTCTGGAATTGGGTATCACTGCGCATACTCTAAAATTGACTATTGAGCGCCGCCACTCGTTGAGCCAATTGACCTAGGTTGTTAAATTCTTGTCCCAGCAGCTTCTCCTTCCATGTTGGCAGCATTCCTTGCACGGCCAAAGCAGCTAGCTGATCATCAGCCAAGTTTAATGAGAAGCACAAATTTTTAGTCTCTCGGAACCTCTGAAGAAACTCAGTGCCTGATTCATTAGTTTTCTGCCTTATTGTTGTCAGATCGATAATCTTCTTTTCTCCAGTCCCAGTATAAAAATATGTATGAAATTTCTTTTCTAGGTTAGCCCAATTAGCAATAGAGTTGACTGGCAATGATGAAAACCAAGTGAAGGTTGGCCCTGACAGTGACAGGGAGAAGAAATGAACTCGATGGGCCTCCTCAACTGATGCCTTTCCCCATTATGTAACATATCAATTGACATGTTCTATTGTGTTTGTGCTATCTTGGCCAGTGAACTTAGCAAACTCCGGGAGCCTGTAATTTGCAAGAAGAGCGACCAAATCATACCATTCTGGATATGGGTGTTTGTATGAAAAGATTAGCCATTTTGGCTTCAGACCGAACTGATTCTTCATCATCTCGGTTACCTTTAGCAACAACTCATCAGCATGTGAATTTGGATTTCTCTGCAGTTGCTGACCCATCTGCGGATTGAAATCCCATGTGCCTTGATATCCTAGATTTGGAATTATATGAAGGGTGTTATAATATGTGCCATAATGATACCCCTACGGAATCTCTATCTGTTGGATCCTTTGCTGGTTTGCTGCTTGAAGTTTCTGATTGTAGACATAAGGATCTATATCTCTACGGATTCTTTAAATTGATGATGCTATTTTTTGAGCCGACGACGGTATGTAGCCTGATGTGCCAAAATTAATCATCTGGTTCTGACCTTGTCTCGCCGGCTGTTGCACATGTTGCACTGACGATCTAGGATTATACCATGTCTGATTAGTAGTAGCACCTTGAGCTTGCTTAGATGAACTCTGAACTACCTGGACATCATCATTACTAGTTGGTGCTGCTTCTTGATGGCTGGTACCGACTTGATTAGTCCTCTAGGTCGATGGATGTGGAATGTTGTAATAAGCCGGCCCAACCTGACCAACTGAAAACCCATGAAACACATCCTTCATGGTGTTGTGGAATGTGTCCAAGAAAGCTTTATCATGGCTTGATATGGCATCACAAACATATTTGTTTACAGCTTCCATGAAGAAAACACCTGTCTTCAGCTTCATCTACATCTATCTGCCCGTGCAATAGAACTCTTGGTAGTGAATATTTCTGAACAATTGTATTGTCACGTGTTTTGGTGTAGGACAACAAACACTTGTTCTGAAATTCTTCTATAGCCTTGCTGATGATATATTTATCTCCATCAGGTAGGTCTTCGTAATGTACCATAAGGATGTCGTTGTTGTTGTAAACCGCCATGACGATTGTGGGGTCCCACCCAGTGTGCCAGAACGTGTGTCGGCACAAAATTTTGTTATGTGCCGAGGGCATACGAGCAAGCCGGAAGGGTCTGCTCGATGGAGCTGTAGATCCACTTGGCTTCAACGCAGGGGTGGTCGATCCTGCACACTCCTCCCGAGATGTGCTAGTCAATTTGACCCTGCAATTGACAAGGAGAGAAAGCTAATCAGTAATTTAAGGTGGAACATACCGGTGTTGCCAAATAGTCCCGAATGTGTGGCTCTGAGAGTCGATTCCAGCATATTCATATGAACAAATCAGTTAAAGCTCGTGGGGTTGTGGAAGAAAAATCGGTTATCATTCAGGATAAACATCGTTATTTAGATAAATATTAGTCAATGGCAATAGGATGTTAATAATAATCAGTTTATGCTAAACCAATGACTGCAAGTAACTGATTCCTACTTATATAAAAGAAACAGCTCAACACCATTTAACAATTTAATAAAGATAAATCTAATGAATATATTAGATCTCATCTACGTCATGACTAGTGGGGCATGAGGTAGAATCATGCAGGCTATAGAAACAATGATAAACTCAATGACCCTAACTTATTACTAATATCAGTGGGGCATGAGGCAGAATCATGCAGGCCATAATACAATAATAAGATCATGGGGCTAACATATCTTTCAACCTATCTTTACTTTAACGGTCTCGTGACGTGAACTGTTCGTAAAAGCACTCGATATCGGTTAAAACAGCCGATTCAGGCATAGCGCACAGTTAAGGCCATGCCCTATCGGGAACAGTTCTACCAAATAACGATTCCCACTCCACGGTGCTAACAGTGGGGTGTGAGGCAGAATCACATAGGCCATGATAACGGGCCATGGAACAGTTTTCGCTAGCCAATAGATCTATTCAAGACCAGACATGCCCTAACCGCACACTATGCACGATCAAGATTGACATAAAACAGCCAATAAAACATAACTCATCGTTTAAGGTGCAGATTAGATCAGTTTAGATTAACAAACGATCTGTTAAAAAAGATATAAGACCGAACTAGATCAATCCAATCGGGCGAAGTGATATTGCTGTAATTAAATAAATAATGAAAGCAATAAGCAATATCTGTAACTTAATGAATCTATCTGAAGAAATGCCACTCTTAGATAGAGCCGATAACTGGACCTTAATCTAGTTCGACCAGTGGAGGTCGACCGGATCGACACAGCCGTACTTGAACTAAACAAGACTCGATAACTAACTTATACCAGAGTTGCAGTGGAGGTCGACTGGATCGATGCAGCCATACAAACAGAAGTATAAGCCATGACGGTACTTACAGACAAGCCGAGATCGGCCGAACCTATGCAGCCCTGCTCGCTGAAGAACTCACCGAAATCTATTCAACTCCTACTCCTAAGGGGTGGCCAGAGCCAAAAAAAGGAACTTGTATTTGATTGATTGTGTGTCCTTTTATAATGGTCGAAGTCCAATATTTATACCGGAGTCTAAACATGAATCCTACCCGAGCACGACTCGTTACAATCTTTGGCATAAAAGAAAATATTCCTAATTTAAGATAACTTGGACCCTAATCTTTTCCTTTTTGTAGAATCCGATATGTAGTTTCCTAATGTCAACCGTAGCTTATCATCGCTATCTGCTGACGTCATCCAAAGAGATCCGATTTCAAAGTCATATCTAAATCAGCTGATATAGATCCTTATGCAATCGATTCCTTGATGGGCACAATTCTGGAAGCCTTCGAATTCTCGCGTTCTTCTCCTAAATTTTGGTGTAAACAGGAGGCCTACGCCTACACCTGCGCCTGCGCTCTCATCCACCTCGCGCCGTCGGCTGGAAGGGGAGACCTGCGCCACCGCAATTCTCCACAAGGTAGGCTGTGACCAACGACGACCATGTGTTTAAAGTGTTTTAGGCGTTTTCAGACATGTTGTAAACCTATGTTTCAAGTGTTTCAGTTGTTTTAGACGTACGTTTCAAGTGTTTCATCTAGATGTTGTATATGTTGCTATGGTTATACACACATGTTTCAGGTGTATGTTTCACATGTTTGCAGATTTATATTGCAAGTGTTTCATCTAGATGTTGCATATGTTGCTATGGCTATACACACATGTTTCAAGTATTTCATATGTTTTTAGACGTATGTTGCAAGTGTTTTATGTGGATGTTGCATATGTTGCAAATGGCTTATGTTGCAAGTGTATGTTATGAATGTTTCAGGCGTATGTTGTAATTGTTTCATCTGAGTGTTGCAAAAGTAGATCGTAGATGTGGAGGAAGCCTAATCCCTCGATGGTCCAGTTGCTGCAGCTATACATGCATGTTTCATGTATTTCATCTGTTTTTATACGTATGTTGCAAGTGTTTTATGTGGATGTTGCATATGTTGCAAATGACTATGTTGCAAGTGTATGTTCTGAATGTTTCATCATGTTGCAATTGTTTCATCTAAGTATTGCAAAAGTAGATCGTAGGTGTGGAGAAAGCCTAAGCCCTCGGTGATCTAGTTGTTGCGGCTCCCTGGTGTGGCGAAGATGGAGGCTGCGGATACGAGAGCGGCGGGGACGGGATGTCGTGGCAGATGCACCGGGATGTGGAGCGGGATGGGACGCCGGCCCCATGCTACATGCGTCGGGCGCAGGCGCGGGAAGCTCCGTCCGGACAGACTGCCTCCAAAGCGGGGATGGGCGTGGGGCGTTCGTTGAGTGCAGGTCTGGGTGTGCGTCGGGTCGCGGGCACGAGCGCCGCGTCCGGACGTCCGGAGGCTAGTCGCTCCGTATTATTAATGAACGGGGAGCACAACACAGTAGTTATGTTCTTCAATACTATACTCGGGGTTCATAATTGTTAACATACGCTCGATCTTAATCGGGGTTCAATCAATTTCCATCTGAGAAGGATCGTCTCATGCATCCCCGAGTCAGACCGTGAGTCCGTGACGCATGGGGATGGCGGAGGCAAGTCGTGACTCATCCACTTCATCCTCTCGTCCATACGCAAACCCTCCTCCATTCCAGCCTCAAACCCTCCTCCATTCCAGCCTTCCAGATAGGAGATGGCCAATCCAGCCGACGAAGAAGCAGCAGCAGCACGCACAAGGCACAAGCGCTTCAGAAGCTTCAGCAGATCGATCCGCGTCCTGTTCCGCGCGCGACCACGGCGATGGCGATGGTGAACGCACATGACCGGGCCATGCCGTGCTGCCTCGGAAGGAACAGCGACCGATCCAGCTCGGCAACTCGCACCTGCTATGGAACAAGCAGAGGCGACCGAATCGGTCCGTGTCGCGCGTGCCAGGATTCTGATCTGCCATCACCGGCGCTGTGGCTGCGGCGCGGTCACGTACGCGCGCTGGGGTCGGTTTGCAGCTTGTTCCGGACGGGATGTGTGCGCCGTTGCTAGGGCTGCATACGGGGCCATTTCCGGTTCTTGTTTAGATTGCAAATTTTTGTAATCTGAATATTTTAGCACGTTTCGTTTTTATTTGATAAACTTTGTTTGATTATGGACTAACTAGGTTTAAAAGATTCGTCTCGTGATTTATAACTAAACTGTGTAATTAATTATTTTTTTATCTACATATTTAATGCTTCATGCATACATCCAAAAATTAATGTGATGAAGAAAGAGTAAAACAACTTAAAATTTGGATGCAATCTAAATGAGGCCCCGCTAGTACACTAGTACGCAGTATGTACAATACACTTGGTCATCTCTCGACGTCTTATCCCTACGCTATACCCTCCGTACGCAGTATGTAGAAACATTGCCGCATATATATTAAAATATATAAATATTTATGCTAAGTAATCTCTCTAGAACAAATTTATTTAAAGTCTTATCGAGTCAAACTTGCTATTTTGGGAGTCACCCTACTGCTCCATGACGTGATTGACGACATGTCTTTGGGACTGAGGCCCCGTTCGTTCTACCAAAATTTGGTTTATATTGATGCTCTTGTTATGTGAAGAAAATATTATTCGTTTGTTGAAAAATACTGCTAAAGTAGTGTCCGAAGAACAGAGTGTAAGCTTTTGAAATTTTTTTATTCAACAAGTAACAGGTACTAGACCGTTTGCATTACAAAAACAATAATACGGTTGGATTTCTGTTTGGAAGTTCAATTGCTGTTAAATACTCCTCCTGTCTCTTTTTAACCGTTGCTCTCACTGTTAAAAATATTAATATTTATAGTATAGATATATTATTAAATTTATTTTCATAATAAATTTATTTAGAGATACAAATATTGTTAATATTTTGTAACCTAATCAAATTTAATAACGTTTGACACTTAAAAAGAGATATTTATAATCGACACGAGCACAAGTATGACTGTATGAGCACCGTATAGCATAAGGGAACCACACGGAGCCACAACCGAGCAAGTTGTCATCCCCCACTTAGCCGGGTGAAGACACTACGAATGGCCAGCTTATATTTCCTTCATAAATGGACAATAATTTCGTTTAACTAATAATAGCTCTGAAGAGATTGTTGACATACATCTTCATGCATCATGTTTCTCATGCCTTGGCCCTGGTTTGCTTCGAGCCACATATCTGAGTGGTTCTAGGCTTCATTTAGCTAGCCTATTGAAATCTAGCATGAGGTGGTGGACAACATGTACAGCTTGCTGCTTGCTGGTAGCTCGCCGATCGCCATGCACTTCATGTGCACCCTACAGTAACAGGTTCGTACTTATGCAAGAATAAACCAAACAGCTACTAGGGCTAACTTTGCCATGCTAGGTAGTGTTGCAGTCGCACACAGTTCATCAGTGCCATTCATTCAGTCATTCATTCATTCTGTGTAGGGATGAGACTTTGCTTTTATTTAATCTGGTTGTTGCGTCGACTCTGAAGTCTGAACATTTCATATAGGGATCTATATTTTATTTAGTGAACCAGATCATTTTCACAAATCGTTTGGCTAGCTGGCAAGATCGAAATTCTTTAAAGGGAGTCAAAAAACATGGTTTTATATGAAAATATACCATAGAAATAGATATGTTTTTAAATAAAGTATTTAAACTTTCTATGCATGAAGAACAATTCAAATATGCCCTCTAATACTTCTAGATTAGAGGGGGAGTAAGGTATGAATAGAACCAGGAGAAACTACTTGGTGGTGATTTTGATCCTACATATAAAACCAGAAATATTACAAGCACTTATAGCTAGAGCCAATTCTTTTTTTTTTTCCAAAAGATCGGTTACCGGCTTTCATTGATAAGAGGTAGAGCCAATTCTGTCCATGACTGTTTGACATGGTTTCTAGTGATTATAATGAGAATCCAAACAGATTCACCCATCTAAGGCCTCCTTTGGATCAAAGGAACTTCAAAGGAAAAGTAGAGGATTCTCATTCCTATGGATTTGAGCACTGTAGCATCATTTGGGATACAGGCTTGAGGCATAGGAGAAGTAAAGGATTTTTTCCTATGCTCATATAGGGATCTATATTTTATTTAGTGAACCAGATCATTTTCACAAATCGTTTGGCTACATCAGCTCAAATTCTTTTTTCAAAAAACATGGTTTTATAGGATACCATAGAAATAGATATGTTTTCAAATAGGTATTTAAACTTTCTATGATGAAGAACAATTCAATATGCCCTCAATACTTCTAGATTAGAGGTTGATGATTACCATTCAGGATCATCTTTTTGGTGGTGATTTTCCTATGTATAAAACCAGAAATATTACTAGGGCTCATCCTAATGCCAATTCTCCTTTTTTTAATTCCTGTGTTTTAAATCCTTTCATTTTAAGAGGCATGCAATTCTATCCACTATTTGACTGGTTTCTAGTTTATAATGAGAATCCAACATTTTCACCTATCAATCCTCCTTTGGATCAAAGGAACTTCAAAAAAAGTAGAGGATTCTCATTCCTATGGATTTGAGCACTGTAGCATTATTTGAATACAAAGGCATAGGAGAAGTAAAGGATTTTTCTATGTGTTGGTTTCACGGGAAAACAAACATTCGTAACATCAGCTCAGAGCTCTTTTTTCACCTTCACGTTAGGATCGAGGCAAATTGGCTTCACGAGGATAGACTGAATTAATGTACAGTCATTTGATGCAGAACGTTGATGATTACCATTCATGATCATCTTTTAATACCAAATCTCGACATGTTTCCTAATTTTTCCTGAACTCATCAAAATGAAAAACTATTTAATTCCTGTGTTTTAAATCCTTTGTTTTACACATGCATTCCTATACTATTCCTCTATTTTTTCTATTCTACATTTTTTCAATCCTGCGTTCCAAAGGAGGACCTAAATGGGCCCTAAAATGGACTAGTCTAAAAGAAACAAACTAAGCCAACGGTTTAACTATGTATGCACGCTCAGCACACACAAACAAGCTCCCCTCCATTTCAGAGACCTTACTTAAATTTAGAAATCAGAACTGAATTAATTCTCATTCGATACGCTTGCAATTCCATCAGAGTTCATCCCTCTATAATGCACGTCACACGACAGACGATTTAATTTCCTGAACACAAAAGAAAAACAGATAGATACTGTCATTGGGTATCTGAGTCTGAGGAGAAGCTACCTCCAGACAGCAGAATGAATGAATGTTCCTAGCTACTAGCTTGAGTTGGAAAGGCCGGAGACCGGTCGATCGAGTGGTCTGCCTCTCAACAGTGGCCGATGTGTAGCAAAATCGCCTCCACTCTCAAACGCAAAAAGGAGGCGGGATTGGGACGTCCTGTCACTCTGATTATTCTTCATCCGATACAGATTGCTAATGATAGATTAGTTAGGCTTAAAAATTAAATCTTGGAAATTAGCTCCATCTATGTAATTAGTTTTGTAATTAATTTATATTTAATACTCTTTATCGATGTGACTAAATTTTAGAAAGCCTTATTTGGTTACTTCTCTAAAATTTACTCCATTTCTCATCGAATGTTTGGACATATGTATAAAATATTAAATATAGACTGAAAATACTAATTTATGAGACAAATCTTTTAAGCCTAATTAGTTCATGATTTGACAACGTGGTGCTATAGTACACACACGTGCTAGTGACGATTAAATTAGGCTTAATAAATTCGTCTCGTGGATTATTAACGATTCTGTAATTTATTTTTTTTATTAGTATTGAATACCCCATGTGACATCCCACGTGACACTCGATGTGACACTCTAAAACTTTACACCCTAAATTTATACGAGGCTTGTAAATAAGAAATGTCCAGAAAGGGATGAAAGTGAGGTGCGTCCAAAATTTTAGGGGAAAAAACACCACCACCACGGTTTGATTTGTGTCCTTTTGACATTTTGCGACCGGCACAACCTCCTCTCTGAAACTAAAGGCTTGTTCGATCCATATGTATGGGAAGCAATTCAGGTGTCAAATTAGTTTATTTTTTACTCTAATCCATATCAATTGTGAGAGATTGAGTTTATTCAAACAAATATTTTAAAAGTGTTCAAACCATTTTTTTACCCGTGAATATAGATAACCTAGTCCTTGCCGGCAGGGCCCCACGTTTTTTATGGCCCACCCGTCAACAAGCTGAATTGGTTAATTTTGATGCTAGTTCATTTTGCTAAGGCCAAGAAGTGGCAAATAAATGAGATGAGAGATGAAGACGTCCGTGTAGAATATGATTAGAGAGTTTCATGAGCATTAAATAAGTTATCAACTTAGCAAATATATTGATATGGCACAATGTTAATGAAGAGAGAGATGAGCAAAGTTTTCATACGGTGAAACTAGTCTACACTGTTTCCAATACTTGGGAGTCTTAGAAATTAAAACATAAAACCCCCATTGAGACTGATCTTAGTGGAAGCAATAACATTAATAACTAGTAATTAATAAGTATACTAAGTCATACTCATTATGGTTTGTTCTTCTAATTGATACTAAGTTTGTAAGAAAAGATTAATATGAGGAGATAACCTCACCAACTTTCATGAGGAGGTAACCATATCTAGCTGTCCAGTTCTCATCCCTCTATGGCCTTGTTCGTTTCTCTTGTAATCCGTACTTTTCAGCTTGTTTTTTAGGTAGAACAGTATTTTTCTTTCACAATAAATTAACCGAAATAGTGTTTCGGCTTGTTTTTTCAACGAAGCGACGGGGCCAGACCTGAAACCGAACCATTCTATCCATTATCATCCCTCTAACCAAGGAAAAAAACAAGAATCATCACATCCCTCCAATTAAACAGAAATCTTGATCACCATTGCCCTGTTCGTTTGGCTGATAAGCCATGGCTGAAAGTACCGTTGTCTAATTTGTTGTGAGAGAAAAATATTGTTCGTT
Source organism: Miscanthus lutarioriparius (assembly GCA_904845875.1). Classification (NCBI taxonomy): domain Eukaryota; kingdom Viridiplantae; phylum Streptophyta; class Magnoliopsida; order Poales; family Poaceae; genus Miscanthus; species Miscanthus lutarioriparius. Next base: position 84,517,148 of record CAJGYO010000006.1, read on the forward strand.
GGCTGAAAAAATACGACTTATAAGTCAAACGAAAAGGACGCATATCTCTAGAATCAGGGATGGCCATCCCACTATGTCTCCCAACCAAATACAAGTGTATATAAGTAGTCATATAGGACAGTCGTTGCCCCCTTTCTTATACTTATTTTTATTTTTCCTCGTCTAATATAATCTCGGCAAAACTCTTGCCGTCTTTCTAAATAAATGTGCCCAGACAAATTTCCAAACAAACCATTATATTCCATACATATATTCTTAAGTGGTTGCCCCCTTATTATTAATCGCGAAGCGATCATACAGCATAGTGGAAGTTGAACACATGAGTTGTAACGAGCAGGAGGAAATGAGTGTAGACTATAGAGGTGCCCCATTTTGTGTAACACTTTGAAGAAATCAATCAAAGCAGCATGAGTGGGTGGACAATGCCGTTATATTAACACAGCAGTTTCGCATTCGCTCACTACAATCCAAATAAAACAACTTATTGTACTGCTACTGTACATAGCGACAAGTCATGATCAGAAATCCACCGGCAAAAAAAATGGCAACCTCGTGCGCGCATGTACATAGTTCACTTGGCGTCGCCGCCGGCTGCTTGATGGCGTGTCACGTCCGGACCGGCACGTGAGCGCGGCCGTGGTGGTGGTACCGTGACGCGCCGTCACCGGACCTCTTGGCTGCTGCCGCGCCCGGGTGAGCCGGCGGCCGGACCACCCGCACCGGCGTGGGCCCCACGCTGACCGCCTTGTCGCACCGGCAGCTGCTGAGGAACCCGCCACCGCCGCCGCCGCTCTTCTTCCGGCGGGCGCTGCGGGACATGGCGGCGGTGAACCCGGCCTCGGGGGACTCCGGGACGACGTAGCGGAGGTCGTCGACGCAGCACGCGGACGCGGCGCTGGAGAAGTTGGCCACGCTGGCCGCGTCGAACGCGCCACCCTCGGCCGTGGCCACGCTCCACACCACGCTCGCCGGGTACATGCACTCACGAGCGCCGGCTCGGCGGCCACCGCCGCGGAGACGTAGGGCAGGTCGTCGTCGGCCGAGTTGCGCCGGCTTCCCCGCCCGCGGTACGTGGTCGGGTACGAGGAGGATGCCGCGAAGCTCTCCAGGTCGAACAGGTCCGAGCTCGCGTCGCTCATCGCCTCCTCGTCCACCACCAATGCCGCAACCGCCGGTGGGGCGCGCGGGAGCACCCCGACGCGGCCCGCCAGAGCCACGGCGGCGGGCAGAGGGTCCGCGAGCATCACCGAGTCCTCGTCGATGGGGCGGAACACCTCCAGCGACACGCGCGGCGGCTCGTCCAAGATGCCGCCGCCGCCGCCGCTCACGACCCTGGCCGCACCGAGCGCTGGGAACGTGAACCCGCCGGAGCTCAGGACGCGGCGATCGATGTCGGGATTGCTTAAAGCGGTGAACGGCAAGTCGGCGGTGAGAGGGAACGCGCGGCTCCCCGGTGTTACTGTGACCTTCACATTGGTGGGCTCCTCGGTCGCGGCTCTCGGAGGAGACGGAGACGGTTGTTTCACCTTAAAGATGGCGCTCTCCAGGCACTCCTCTACGGCACACTGCGGGCTGAACTTGGCGTGGAAGTGCGCCGTCTCCGCCGGGCTCCTCGGCTCGGACGCGACGTCCACGGTGACCGCCTTCCTGCCGGCGCAGGGGCAGTCGCGGCCGAACAGCGTCCAGCGCGGGCCAGAACCACCACCGGTCCTCCTGCTGCCGCGGTAACCCTGATCGCTGCCATATCCCGCCGCGGCGCCGGCGCCAATGCTCCCCGTCTGCTGTTGCTGCCTGGCCGCGGCCAGGTGCCCGGCAGACAGCAGGCCGGATCGGCTGTTCCAGCTGGCCTCCGACGACGCAACGGTGCGGCCGCTCTGGCTGGCCACGTCCGCCACCGCTGGGACGGACAGCCGCGGCAGGTCGTGATCATGATCAGGGAGAGCGAGCGCGGGCGCGGGGATCATGGCGGCGTCGCGCCTGCCGACGTCGGTCGCGCTGAAGTAGCGCTCGGCCGTGAAGATGCCGATCTCGACGCCGCTGGACCGGCCGCGCCGGCGCGATCCTGTACCTGTCCATGCGGTTGCGGCTCTCTCTCCATCTCGCTTGTCTCGCAGTGAGAGCGAGGCACTGTTCGTGATGAGACGGGGGGAGGGAGACGGAGATGGGGGCGTGATTTGTAGGAGCAGGAGCGCGGATGCAGCCAAGCGAGTACAGACTGGAGGACGGGGATGGCCGATGGCGAGCGCGCGAGGGGAGGAGTACGGAGCGATCAGCGAGTGTAAGCGTCCGTGCCGTGCCGCGGGAAATTGCTCACATATGTGTTTTAAAGAAAAAAACACATGGATTTTTTCTCTCTTTTCCTCACCAGTGAGCAACTCGTCGGCGCGGTTGGTCCCCGCGGCGTCCAGCTCCTGCACGGTGCCGATGAGATCGTCAACCACCTCCAGGAACACGTCCGCGTCGGCGGAGTCCGCCCAAATCAGACGACCCATGGCCACGAACTGCAGGTGGCGGGGGCAGCACTGAACCTATACGCGTATACGCGTGCCACAAATTTGTCCTTTTATCCTTGTATAAAAAATTGTTTCTTGGATCTGTGATCTTATGATTTGTGATTGTCTAAAGTTAGAAGAAGGTTGGAGTAGAAAAAGGCTGGATGTGGAAGGAGGATAAAGGCTGTTGGATCTTAATTATATAGTACAAAAAATTTATATGTTGAAACTGTATAAAATACATGGTCGTTGGGTAGACTCTTTTTAAAAGCGTGTGGCTCTGGTCGCGCGGCAGGCGTCGTGAGACGGGGACGCCGGCCGCCGGTCCGCTGCTGCGTGCGGCGTGCCTGGGCCCAGCCAGCCGGCCGGGGCGATCCGGCGAGCGAGGAGGAAACCTACACGGTATTCCAAGCATGCACGAACCTAGTAGTTTTCTACTCCATCACTCAACAAGCATGATTTGCGTTGGATTATTTTGGTTCGATAATCTAAGGCTGTGTTTAGTGGTAGGAATTTGAATTTTGTTTAGTTGGTAAATAAATTTAAATATGGAAATTTCAGCGTTAAATCTGCAATTTTATTTTTTATTTGGTAAATATTCATACATGGGCCGCAAACATTCGATGTGACAGGTACTGTAGCAACTTTTTAAAAGTTAGGGTGAAACTAAACAAGGGCTAAGAGCGTGTTTAGGTGTCTAAATTTAGGAATTTGGGCTACTGTAGTAATTTTGTTTTTATTTGGCAAATAGTGTTCAATCGTGGACTAATTAAGCTCAAAACGTTCGTCTCGTAATTTCCAATCAAACTGTGCAATTAGTTTTTTTTCGTCTATATTTAATGCTCCGTATATGTATTGCAAAATTCGATATAATAGATACTGTAGCACTTTTTTGGATTTTGAGTGAAAACTAAAAAGGCTCTAACGCACAAGTGGCAGAAATGGGCGTTGATTGTGTTGCTACAGGCCTAGAATACTGGTCGACGAGAAGTGACAAGACAAGCCAGGCCTTCGCCTTGCGTGACAAGGCTGAAGAAGAGGCACGTCAGCCTTGCGTGCATTTCAGCGTTGAGCCCATGTTCCAAACCAAATTTCAAAAAAGTGCTACAGTATTCATTACATCGAATTTTACGATACGTGCATAGAGCATTAAATGTAGACGAAAAAACTAATTACACAGTTTGATGGGAAATTGCGAGACAAACGTTTTGAGCCTAATTAATTCATAATTGAACATTAATTGCCATATAAAAACGAAAGTGCTACGGTAGCTGAAATTACAAACTTCCTCCCACTAAACACACTGATCTACGTCTCCACTGATCTACAAGACCTCCACACGTCCGACAAGACCTATGGCGTCCAAATTGCAAAAAATTGATGACGATACTAGTTCCACGGTACTTGAGGCTATTCTATTTTTATAAATCATTGTCAAAAATCAAACTCTCAAAAATTCATCTCTGATTTCCAACAAACTCTCAAATAGTTATTTTTTTTACAAGCCCTGGTTCCGGATGCTCACTCCAAGGCTAAAAATTCGGTGATGGAGAGAGTGGCTTGGCCATTTTGATGTAAACTAAACAAGGCCCAAAGCAAATTGTGATGACGATACTCTTCGTTCCACGGTACTTGAGGCCCTATTCTATTTTTATGAATCAAAACCCAAAAATCAAGCTCCAGAAACTCTACTCATCAGCCTCTCAAATCGTACCCTCAAGCCCTGGTTCCGGAAGCTCACTCCAAGTCCACCAACGACCTACCCTTCTGTTTTCATCTTTTTCACATCCGCGCCCATACACAAGCTCCTGCCCGGTCCACATGCGCCACTCCCCCGCCACCGCAGTTCCGATTCTAATAATAGTAGGTTCTGTCCTCCTCATCGGCCAGAAATCGCTTCTCAACATTCCTGTTGTAATCGTAAAACATACCGACTCTATCTTGAAGAAAGAAAAACTATATATACGTAGGAGCTTTACGTTGTAAATTATCAATATTCAGATGAATAAAGAATAGTCATCCTATCTTATGTCTATTTGTTCTTCTACTTTCATCTATTGTGTTAATTATAAGAGACGGAGAGGGAAGGTCATAACCGCTAGCAATATGTTTCATAACACGTTATTAGTACGACAAGCTCTTCGTCGACATCGCCGGTGAAGCCGTCATCGATCTTCGATGCCGACGCTTGTACCGTCGACGTCCCGCGCCGCGACTACTTCGATGACGTCGACATCCAGACGTTGTTAGCGGAACAGATCTGCTACCTCTACCTGCTACCGATCTGCACTACATTGACATACACCGTCGACGTCAAGCAGATAGTTCTACGACAATGCCAAACGCTCTATGCGATATTATCTACTAACCACAACCCTACACGCCATGTGAGGCATATCAAATTGGCATCCTGCAAAGTATGAAAGAATTGCATCTCGCAGATACATACCGCCAATACGGATCTTGCAGATCAAATTGCGTTTGTCTTACCATTGAGTTGGGCAATTATGTTTTTTTGTCGCAATTACTATACATGACGTGTGCATAAGAATTTCTACCGGAAGTACATAGGCAACTACGTGCATGCTGCGTGATTGCATCTAGAAGAGCTGAATTTTGCGTTAATAAAATAAAAACGGAATTGCTATCTGTTGCCCGTGTGTTTCTTTTGTTGGCAGCACATGATTTTTTTGTTGCGTTCATCTGGCGATGGAGGGCTGGGAGCGCTGGTTTTGGTGGAGAGTGAGGTGCCCTTTCGTTGTCTGGCTGATGCGTGGGTCCCACTGCTACTGTTTGTATTTTGGAAGTCGTGCCGGGTATCCGATGGGTCGCGTGGCTCCCCCATTTCTCTCGCTCACATCCCCATTTCTCTCGCTCACTTCGCCGGGTAGCCGAGGGGTCGCGTCCCATTTCTCTCGCTCACATTGCGGCGACTGCAACCCTCTCCCTCCCGGCGTGGTGACCAGGCGGTGTATCGGCGGCAGCGGCGCCTCCTCCTGTTGATCTGCTCGGTGACCTGTCGACTAGCTGCTTCCCGGTGCACTGGAGGCGATTTGATCGGCGGAAGCGGCAGTTGCTCCGGCTCGTTCTTCTTTGTCTCGGACTCGTTGTTGAGGTTCGTAGTTGATCCCGTTTCTGTGTTGGTAAGATTGCTAGGTCTCAAATCTGTTAGATTCCATTTCGATTTGGTTTGGGTTTAGGGTTTTTTGGGTTGTGTTTGTCAATTTGGTTGCGGCAGCGGATGTGGTTGAGGATTAGGTTGCAACCAAATCCTCTCCGCATCGCACGGTGGCGTTGGCAGGCGGTGGGTGGGTTGGAGGTTGTCTGCGGCAGGGAACGAGTGGGGCTATGGGTGAGATTGTCCTCCTTTTCATGTTGGTTAGGTCCTTGTGTCTGTACCTGTCGATTTAGAGCAGATATGGTTTGTTTGTAGATCTCGTTTTGATGCATTGCTTGTTGTAGATCTCGTTTTGATGCATTGCTTGTTGTTGTCTGTCGATGAGCGAATGCGGCTCTGTGTGGGTGAGGTTCGAATGCATCTAGGGTTTGTTCTGTTAGTCCTTGTTAGGGTTTCTTTAGATTTGCTGATCTATTGTGTTCAGTCTTTTACAGCTGTGGTTCATCTTTAGTTTTTGAATTTTTTTTTTCTGAATGGTGGTTTAGATTTTTGGTGAACTTTTTTTTGGTGAACTTGTTAATTAGGGTTATTGAACTCATGATTCAATCAGATTCAGTTCTTTTGTGTTGTTTCCTCTGTTGCATACAAGGTTCAATACACTCTGTTGTAGTTTCAGTATGTCTATTTAGTGCTTTTAGTAGAATGTATTAGTCTCAGTGTGTGGCATCATCACTGTCTGTTCATTTGTTGTTCTTGCTCTTTTAGGTAGTGAAGATTTGGTTGAATCCACGATGTGTGTTTTTATCTTAATCAGTTCCTCCATGCTAATGTGTCCTTTATTTTCAGGTTTTGTGTGCACCACAGATAGAAGCATTGCCAGCTTTTAGGCTGTTCTTCCCTGGTTTGTATACATCATGTGTCATCCTTTTTTTGTGACCTTTTATATTTGTGATTGGTTTCATTGTTGTACATCAAGCTTGTTGATGGCTAGTTGACATCCTGATTTTTTGTTGATGGCTAGTAACCCTAGCTTGCAGAGATCCAAGGCTTGGAGGAGGGTACCCACTGAAGGCTGTCAGCAAGGTAATAATATTGTAGCGAGTCCTATCATTTCTGTGTCTTGTATGTTTGTATGTTTTCAGTTGTCCCTTTTCAATTTCTATCAATTTCACAAGAGACTTGAATTAAGGTGATTCAGGACTGCATGCTTATTACGGCCAAACTGATGATTTGTCCCAATGTTAAAATGATGATTTGTCTTGTTAGATCTGCGTGAGGATAAATTGCATTGCACTGTACCTAGGCCAAACAGGTAGCCTTGTTATGGCTTACAGGAATTTTTGTAGTGCCTCTGATCATGGATGAAATTAGCTGTTTGTGTGTTAAAACTACATAATTGTTGTCCTTTTCTTGATGCAATGATATCCAAATGGGCCAGTGCGTGCACTTCATGAAAGCTTTTTGCATGTCTGTTATAGTCATATTGACATGATTTTTTATCAAGTAATTATGATACTGATATGATTTTTGAACTTCTGTCTTTGGTCAAGAATTAAAGTAGGATAGGCTGTTAATTCAGCAACTTTAAATGTAATTCATGATATCAAAGTCATGAATGAATTCAGCAACTTTACATTTCTGATTTAGTAGGATGTTTATCATCCAGTATCTTTTTTTTGTCATTTCTTTTAAAGTGCCTGTTTGATTATATACTTCTTTTTACTGACATTCCATATGGTTCCTTGGTAAGATTGTATACATCAATTTTCAGTTGCCTCTATTCTTGTCAACATTGGTTGTCCCTAAAGCAAACTGTATTAGAATTCTACTGAACTGTGATTTTATTCTATTACTTTATTTAGAAGCACCATTTTCTTGATTGCACATTTATTAGTAGTAAATTGCACACTTCAACTACTGCAATTATGGTGTGTAACATGTGCAATATCTATTCTTGGAGCATGCAATTTTAGTTAACTTGGAGCATGCAATTGTTCTTGCTTTAGGGCATCGATATTCTTCTGGATGGGCTATTTGGGACTGGACACTACATTTTTAAGGAGTGCATCTCATTTCTATTTTAATACAAGTCTTCTCTTTAAGGAATAGATCTAATTTGGCTTGATACAACAATTATTTCCTTAACTGTAGTGAAAATGCTGGTTTTGCTTGCTTTACTGTGAAAATGCTGGTTTTGCTTGTTTAACTGTAGTGATACACCATTTTCCTTAATTGTTTCCTTAACTGTGAAAATGTTGAATTCTGTTATGCTTCCTGAAACTCTACGCAGTTTCAAAGAACTTTGCTAAAGCAATATTGTTAGTACCAAATCTGAAATATTTTGCTTGTTAGTACTAGCTGCTACTTACAGCTTTAGTAATCTGTGCATTTCAGTCTTGTTCTTCTTTATTTAGTTTTTTTAGAATTTCTATGTGTATGGATAAGTATCCTTGATACATTTATTGAAGAGTCTCTATTTTTTCAACGCTTGTTATTTCAGTACTTCATAATTGTATGATATGTCATTTTCAAGCAATGGTGATGTATTGTTAATGTTCAGTTTCAGTGCTTGTGATTTGCTATTTTATTTTGAGCAAATTGTACAACATTGCGGTTTGACAGAGATGATGCAATATTTGTAGTTTCCAGTGAAACACATTGATTTAATATTTTCATCTTTGATCGTTTGAGTTTAGATGGACAGGCGCATGCGGAGCTCTTCATGTCCCCCTATTATTCAATCGTCAGCTCCTCGCGTTGAAAGGGAACCTATTTTAGTGCCTTTGAAAGACGACGATGTCTGTGCTATCTGCTTGGGTGTCTTAGATATCAGAAAAGAGGACGATGACGAAGCTGCTTTAGAGGCTGCCATGGAGACACTGAGGGTGCTGCCTTGTATGCATGTCTTCCACAAGATATGCATTTTTGAGTGGCTTGGTAGCGATAAGTCGTGCCCTCTGTGCCGATATAGGTATCCTAGTGTAAACAATGGTGATGATGTTGAGTTGTAGTTTGGTTAGTTGATATTATAAGTATTGGTTTTTTTATGAATACCAGCTATTGCTAGCTTGTAATTATTATATTGAACTATGATATATAATATATTTGGCTCTAGTTATTCTAGTGATCTTGGAGTTTCAGGTTATTTTTTAGGAAGGCTCTCAAATTTTTTTTTATTTGTTCTGTAAGCGTCCAATTACTTTTCGAGCTAATTGTTTTGCTTCTTTTTTATTGGCTGCAACTAGCAATGAGGTCATTAACTAAATTTTTTTTGTTATGTTATGTAGCCATGGATGATGATTTATTTCTTTCTGATGCTGATTCTGGATATGGTGAGAGTGAGGATGACTTTGCTATGAAGTCTGAAGAAGAAAACAACTCTGATTCTATGAATGTTGGTGAGGTATTAAGTTCACTTGATTTTGTTTTATTTGTGCACTTGTGTATTATAATAATATGATATATGTTGTTGCCTTTTTTAGGATCGAAATCTCACAGATGATGATATTGATACTGCTGAGATGCTGAAGACTTTCAAGCATGTGCATGAAGCTTTATCTAGAGTATGTTCTGAAATTTGTGTGGTGAAGATTCATGTATTTAAATTGTAGCGCAGTTGTCATCCTAGGCACTTCGTGTGCTGTTCTGTTTCCTGTTTTTTTTTGTACTATACTTCTGTGGGTTGTTTCCCCTCTTAATGAAACACATGCATAGCACATTCTTTAAAAAATGTGCTTTATATCAGCAAAAGTTAGCTCATTCTAACGCATAGTGAAGGTTGTTTTAAAGTACTCTTTTGGTGCATAAGCATTAGTTGATTTTGTCTATCATTGATTAACAAGTAGAAAAATTAAGCACTAATACCAAATACTAAAGTTGAACACGGGGAGTTCCAGGGGGTGTCAGAATATCAATTGTGCACACATGCCACATGATCCCGCATAGCAAATATCAGAAATATTTAGATTAACAAGTATTTTTTCTTATAGTTTTCTAAGTTTGTTGGCAACAAAGGGAAATCAAGACGGTCTGGCGTCCGGGTGCGTTCTGGAAAGGTAAATTCAGTACCTAACTAATCTTCTTTTTTGTTTGTCACCATGTTTACTGAATTCAGTAGCTTAACTAGAATTTTTATATTATTTTTTTGCATCGGTTTTAGATTAACAAAACTATCAGAGGCAGGGGTAAAGGGAAATCAAGTGCTGCTGCAAGTACATCAGAGAGAGCATCCTATAGGTTCAATAGTAAGTATTTTGGAGAGATAATTGTGAAATTGGATGAGCGTAAGAAGAAGATTATTCGGGATCAGGGTTTCGGTACCTTGCTGGAGTATGATGGTTGTTCTGCACCTAGAGGCTTTGTGCAGTGGATAGCAGATCAAGTTGATTTGAATTGCTGTGACATAGTTGTTGGAGGGAAAGTGATCCTATTTTCTGCAGAGGCAGTTCATCTTTTCTTAGGCCTTCCAATAGGTGGTGAAGACATTAGGGAAAATCATAATGACTCTGCAAAGACCAAGTTTCTTTCTGAAATCGATGAGGATTCTCTGCCCCTGATCAAGACCTTTGGTGAGAAGTTGTTAGGTGACACTTTGTCTGATGATGATGTGTTTCGGTACTTTATGGTTGTTGCTTTGTCCACTTTTCTATGTGCAAACTCTAGTACTCTTCCCAGCCCGCAGTACCTTGGTGCTTTGATTGATGTATCTAAGGTGAAAGAATGGGATTGGTCCAAGTTTGTGTTTGATTGGCTGTTTGCTTCGATTTCAAACTATAGAAAGAAGAATAGAAGCACTATTGGTGGCTGCAGATACTTTCTTGCTGTAAGTGTTTCTGTATTTTGTTGTTTGTCTTGGATATGTACCCTATTTTAGTGATGTCTTTGAAATCTTTTGTAGGCTTATTATCTTGATTTTGTCAACTTTGGAAAACGTAATGAGCTCCCCCCAAATCTGCCAAGGATCCTCTGTTGGAAGGGCTTGATGATTAACAAATGTGCTTCTTATGATCGTGTGTCTGGTGAGAAGTATGGAAAGCGCCCGTTAAGTGTTGTCTGTTATATCACCGCCAAACTATGTGATGATTTCATTGTTTTTGAGTTCTCTTGTATTACATGACACATACATCTCTTGTTGTTTTTGAGATCACTGGCTGACTTGAATACATTTTGTGTAGCTGAAATCCATTGAGGACACTTGCTATGTAGAAGCATACCTACCTGCAGATGCTCATGATTCCTTTAGGAATACTTTGGATAAACATTGTGATTTCATCCATATAGAGGTAGGTGCCTTATCCAGTATGTTTATGAGTATTCTTCTATATTGAAAAATACATGATTCATATGGTACTATTAACTTGACATTACAGGACAAAGATGCTATGTGTGAGCTTTTCGAAAACCACTTGACGAGCCTTGGCTATAGGAGTCCCAGCACACTTGTTGCCAAAATGTTCAAGTACATGCATGAGCGTTATTGTCATGCCGCCAACCCACCTGCTGAGGCTCAGAATTCTAATGCCAGAGTGGCTTCTTCAGCACATGATAATGCTGATGATGGAGGTGTTGATGCTCTGCCTACTGAACATGATAATGATGATCCAAGAATGGCTGCTGTTAGAGGTAAAATAGCTGTGAAAGAAGTTGATGCTGCTGCTGGTATAGATGGCATTGTTGAAGATGTCCAGCCCAAGGAAGAAGCTTCTGTGACTGAGAAAATGGAATCAGATGGCTTATACAATGCTTCTAGTACTGAGTATTGTGCTGCTTCTCAGCCAACTGAGATTCTTCCTTCGACTAACTCATCTGCTCATGGTAGATGAAGTGTTCTGTTTCATTTGTTTTAGCATTGAATTAACTTTTGTGTATCTTGTTCATACTCTTTATGCATATTTTTCATGTGCAGAATCAGGTGCAACGAATCGGAAGAGGAAAAAATGCATCATCCCAGTCAACTAAAATTCTTCCTTCCAATGACTCACCAGCTCTAGGTAGATGAAGTGTTCTGTAACATTGGTTCAGCATTCAGTTAACTTTTGTATCTCTTGCTCATATATATTTTTTTGTATATTTTTAGGTGCAGCTTCAGGTACAAGGAGTAGCAAGAGGAAAAGCAAAGCATCCCAATCTTTGAGTCCTGACAGTGTAGGCTCTATGACTCGATGAAGATTCTCTACAAGGCTTCGTAAATCCCCCCTCAGTCGCCCAAATGTTGATAATGATGGAACTGGAGGTACGGCGGACAATCCTGTAATTGTTGAGGAAGTCCTAGTGGAAACTTCTAAAGGTGCAAGTAAACGTCAGAAGCTTCATCTAAAAGTGAGTATGTGTTTGTCAATGTTGGTTTTATTTTTGATGGATGACACTGGAAGCTGAATGCTTATCCATGTGATAGTGTGCTCTGGTCTTCTCTTGTGTCTTATCCTGCTAGACAGTACTAAGGCAGTGATCAAGTAAAGGAAATATCCTACTAACTGGACTTGTTACATCTGCTTTCCATTGTTCAGGAAGGCAAAACAACTAGTGGAGGTGCTACTGCCCCCTCGATTCCTATGGTTCAGGAAGGCGAAGCAACTAGTGCAGCTGCTGCTGCCCCCTCGATGAGTACGGTTGAGAAGGCCCCAGGTTTGTTCTCTTTAGCAGTAAATTGCATTTTTGAAATTCTTAACGGTTAGCACTTTTTAGATTGCACTTTTATTAGCAGTAAATTACACAATTGAAATAAAACAATTATGGTATTTGACATGTGCAATATCCGTTGTTGTCATCTGTAATTTTTAATTTTGTTTACCATTTTCTTTTTTATTAACCAGGGAAAGCAGCTGTTGAGAAACCTTGTATAAAGAATAAGGCTCCTTACTTTAATAGTCCTAGCATTCCATCTTTTAGAATGTTTGAATCTAAGGATGATTTGGGAAATTATGTTGAAGACCCTAAACTGTGGCGTCCTGTTGGTCCATTATCAGGTGCTAGTGCAGCTTGTCCTATTGATCGAGTGATATCTGGGATTCGACGTGCTGTATCCAATAACATGCATGAAAAAGTCAATTCTGTGGTAATATGTTTGTAACTTGTTCTTTTTGTAAAATCGTGGTTGTAATATGTTTGTCTTATTCAATGTACTATAACACCTGATTTATTTTCACTTTTTGATAGGTTCAATCTGATAGCAGCTTCTACTTCCGATTTAGCCCTAGACCAGAAAATTGGACTTTTATTGATCGGATGAGTTCTAATTCATTTGGTCCAAGCGGTGGTGTGAGGAATCATGAAACTGTTGAGACCGAGAGAAATGATAATGTTGAAATTGTAAGCTTGTTTATTAGATTGGATCAATTTTATATTGTGACATATCTTGTGATCTCTTTTCTGTAACTAATATCGTAGTATTTCTTGATTAGGAACTTGTGCGTATGGAGTCTTTACCTTTTACTGAGACTCCTGAAGAATCAATTGCTCCTATTCCTCTAGCTGCAATCAGCCCTTCTAGAGTACACATTGACATTGTAAAATGGGATTTGTAGTTTTATCAATTTGGAACAATTTGTTAGTAGTTGGGGCTGCTCTCAGTCATGTAATAGCTAGTACAAGTGTTCTCAGTCATGTAGTATCGATACTCTAGTGTACCTTAGCGGTACTAGTGGTGTATATATTGGCAATAATGGCAATAGAAGCATTTCTATTGTCCCATTCTTTATACCTCTATTATGTCAATTTTAAATCAGACATAATAGAGGTACCTATTATGTCAATTTTTAGTTTATGATTTTTGAATAACTTTATGTTTTTTTCTTGATTTTGCAGGCACCTACACCTCTTCCATCCCATCGAGGTGGGACTTCAGTTTCTGCAAAAAGTATGGGAAGCAATGGTTTATCAGACGACTCTAAGTCCTTTTCAAACCAAGGTCCTTGGTACTCTTCTAGTGCAAAGTTGGATGTTCGTCATCCTAGGAGGACAGTGATCCCAAGCAAATACAAGTTGAGCCCTTATATGATGCCTCATTCGAAGATAACAGTCTCCAGACTTGAAACTGACATATATGAGGTTGTTTTGAAAATGGCAGAAACTGAACATTCCAAGTAAGTTTTCAATGTTTACAACGTCCTTACCATTTTCACCACTCTTGAGTACACTTGAATCAAGTAATTATGAATTGTTTTCATTTGTCTCAGTCTTGCAGTAATCGATTATGGGCAAGTGGTTGTGAAATTAAGTGCACTTGCAAGTTCTCTTAAGCCTCAAGGAAAGGTCCATTACTTTGTAGTGAATGCTTTGTGCAGATTGTTATTCCATAGGAAACACCCTAAGAATTCTTACAAGCATTATTTCTTCTCTAAAGTTGGTGTAAGTGTCATTTGTTTCTCTTTTTTCCTCAATTACATGTGGTAACTATATCAAATAAAATAATATTGACCAATCTGTTTTTGTAGGACTATTTTATTGGAAATCATGGCCCTAATGATAGCAAGGAGAAGGAGCTATATGATAATGCAGTGAAATGCTTTAAGGGTGCTGGTCATGCAAGGTCATTAGCATACAGCCAATATGCGAGTAACACATCCTTTTAATTTTTTAAGCTTTAGCACATATGTTGTGTGCATTGCAGTTGTGCTAATAATCCCTTCTTTTTCATTTTGTGTTATTTTGTCAGCTTTATTTTCCAATTCTCTTCCATGATCAGTGGTATGTTGTTGTTGTGTATATCACTCGAAGATTGATTGTAATCTTGGATTCCTGTACTCTATATTTTGGAGCAGACTCACATTTTCATAAAGCTGTCCGTGATGAATTTGTAAGTGGCAGCAGCACATGGATTCACATCATTTTGTTTGAATGCAATGTAAAATTTTGTTTAAATAAGAAAAAATATATATCTGCACTCTAATTATTTCCTCTACCTGCTTTTAGATACCAAACTTGACCATAGTCTAGAGTGAAGTTGTTCAAATTGACTTTGGGTTCCATGGATATGAAGTTATCTATGCAGATGTACCTCAGCAGACTGAGAAGTAGGTAGTGTACAGTCTTTTTTATTTATTTTTAGATCATATCATTTTGTGTGATGCTTATAATATTCTGTCTTGTCTTTCTCATATCTTGTTTCAGCTTTAGCAATGATAGTGGTATCTTTGCGATGAAGAATCTAGAGCTTTGGGAGGTAAATGTCTATTTGATGGACAAGTTTTCTGAAGCTGATATTGGGCATCTTCGTATCAAGTACGTCAATGACATGATTTTCAATGAATACAATAGTTCTGAAGATGGTCGATCTAAAGTGATGAAATATGATGCTGAGGTAGTACTAGTTGCAATGTCACTTTGTGTATTGTTCCATCATGTACTCAATTGATTTTTGTTTCTAATATTTTTTTCTCAGGTCTACGAACAGTACTATAAGAGAGCATGAGCTGCGTGTTGTGTTTGGAACTTGTGTTTAGGTTCTTGTCATGTAGTGTGTAGGTTCATGCTATGAGTGCATGGTACTTTGTAAAGAAGCAGCTACGTTGATAAGAATAGTTGGTGTTCAAATGGTTGTAAATATTAATCTACAGTCAAGAGGCTAAACTAAAGTGGATGATAATATTTGGTTGGATGGTTTGTTTGAATGCTTGATGTTAACTGTTTTTTGAACCATTATTCTAAGTTTATGTCCTTCTTTGTTAGTTTGTGTTTTTTGTCCACTATGTGTCAGTGTAGTAACCTTTGATAGCGAAGACAAGGACGAGGTTGAGGGTTTTGGAGGTCCCTCTTGTTCTTCTAAATATGACGTCTGATCCGGTTAGTGTGTGCTTTCTCCGTTATTGTGTGCTCCAAATTGTCTCTTATGACTTGTTTGTGCTAACACATCTTGAAATCTGTTATTTGTGATTTGTGTCAACACACACCGCCATGCTCGGCGCTGTCCTAGAGCACTACTCATGGACTAGAGGAGAGATTGGGTTTGACACCTACTTCTCCATGGCCAGGGGCAATGCCACTGTCGCTGCTATGGAGATGACCAAGTGGTTCGACACCAACTAGTAAGTCCTTTGGCTGCTACTAATGGTAATTTTAGTTTCAGATTTTGTATTGAATATTTTTTCTGACAAACTTTGTTCTACTTTTACAATCATTTTATTGTCCCTGAATTGGGCCCTAACACCAAGTTCTCCTACACTTCTCACAAGGATGTTAACGAATACAAGGAGGCTAAGGCGGTATGATACACTCATTATAGTTTTGTTATGTCAGTTTAATGTGCTAACCTATTATCCTAATGTTAATTTCCTACTTGTGTACTTGATTGTCTGACGGTTGCTAATACATTCCTATTTCTTTTGACATCATAATTACTCGGCGCTGTCCGTGGAACCCAAACTCTTGGGGTTGTCACGAGTCTTTGGTTTCCCTATTTGAAAAGTACCTCTTTGTTGGTGTTGTGGATGGACGCAACATCCGGGCTGATGATCTTGCTACATCTCTCAAAGACTCTCTAGTCTCTTGATGTTGTTGTTGGGAAGGGTAATCATACTTTCACTTTGTTTATCTGTTGTTAGATTAGATTTGGTTACGATTGGCAATATCGATAATGCCTACCATTTGTTCGAGACAAGCTTGTTGTATCAACTTCCCTGCTCACTCATGCACACCACCGTGGATCTTGTGAACAAGACTAAGCTTGACAATGAGATTAAGTCTTGGCTTGCTTTTCTTTGCCTAGAAGGTTGTTGAGGTTGATGCTCTTGCGAAGGCATTGGTTGGTCAAAAGGATGAGGTATGGCAGTTTTGTTCTCATTCTCTGTTGTCTTAACTAGTCCTTGGTGTTTCTTTTTCCTGCATACAAACTTATATTGGCCTATTCATTTCTGCAAATGTCATCTACAGGCCTACTTTGCATCAAATGCTGCTGCTCAGGCATCGAGGAAATCCTCTCCCCGCGTGACCAATGAAGAAGTCTAGAAGGCTATGAGTACCTTGCCTGAGGCTTAAAAGCTTACACCTGCTAGTCTAATTTTAACGTGTACCAACCTCTTTCTGTATACTATTACAGGCTATCCTGTATGGAAGTATGCAAATTAGTGTCTATTTTGGTCTATGCAATTTCTGATAAGTTCTACATTTCTCTAGAAATCTTGCCAACAACAATCTTGAGGTTTTGTCCACTGTAGAAGATGTTTCAGGTGATAACATTTCTGTTATCTTGATCCTCAGACGCTTGAGGGGTAACTCACTGATCGGAACTTTGTCACCTGATATGTGCCAACTAACTAGGCCTGTGGTACTTGTAAGTTTACATTGGTTGCCTTCCATATATACAGTGATGCATAAGCTGTAGCTTGATCTTATTGACATTGGTTGCATTGTTGTTTTACAGGTCGATTCAAGGAAATAGACTGGTTGGCAAAATCCCAGAATTGATTGGCCTCATGCAGGCTCTTGTTGTCCTGTGAGTACAAAAAAAGTCACACTTGAATCCATGTCTATTGGTTTCTTTATCTTTACTAGCCCATAATGAGTTTTTTTTTTTTCAAAAAATGTTTCTCAGAGACCTTAGCGAGAATGAACTGGTGGGACCGATTCCTTCGATAATGGGCAACCTGTCCTACACAGGCAAACTGTTAGTATCATCAACAATATTCTTCTTCCCCAAAGCTACCTCCTTTTCTTTTATTAATAGTTTGATCACCACTCGTTCCAGCTATTTACATGGCAACAAACTCACTGGACATATACCACCAGAACTGGGTAACATGAGTAAACTTAGCTACCTGTAAGTTACTCTTAACTAAATAATTTTGTGCTGCTGTTGTCTGTAATCTTAATTTTGTGATTTGTGCTAGCACACACCACATTTTTGTCTTTGTCCTTCCATAGAAAAAAATTGTTTTTGTGATTTGTGTAACACATTTCAAAAATTTATCTTTGTTTTTCTGTAGTAAAAATTGTATTCTGTTTATTGTGATTGTGCCAGCAAATACCATTTGTCTTTATACACAAAACCAACTCTTAAGTCATTTGTAGTAAAAATACCATTTGCTAGCTCTGATGTGTTTGGCAGCTGCATTTTGTTTTTCAGGTAGACTATATGTTTTTTGTAGGTAGCACTTTATGATTATATCTGCAGATCTGTTGTACTGGTTGCTTTTGTTTGTTGCCTTTTTTATTTTTCAAGGACCAAGAGAGTATGGAGTTTGGTTTTTTTTGTGGGCCTTTTTTGGGTGGTCCTACTTTTGTTTTTGGAGTGTCGTCATTTTCTATCTTTGCCCAGGTGCTTTTGAGAAAATGGTGCCTCTGACAATTGAATGTCATTTGCTCTCAGTGTGTAAAGATTAGATTTCTTTGAATTTTGGTATATCTAAGCTTGTTTGTAGGTATGACCATTCCAGGTATACTCATGTGAGTGGAATGGTGGGGTCTCGTGTGTTGATTAGGCCCACTTGCTAACTTTTTTTGGAGCTATTTTTGGTGCTGTCTGTAGATCTCGTTTTGCATGCAGTGCTTGTTCATCTGTCAGTGATTTTGTCATTTTTGTGCTAGTTGATCTATATATTCTGCAAGTATGTCTGAATAAGTGAAGGCTAAGTAAATCTAGAAAGTTTTCATCCAATCTATATATTTGTAGGTGCTTACTACATCCAATCTATATAATTTTGTGGAAAGTTACATAAAATATGGAAAGTTTTCATCCAATCTACATCCAATCTATATAAGTAAATCTAGAAAGTTTTCATCCAATCTATATATTTGCTAGTCGATCTATATAATCTGGAAAGTTACACCATTTGTAGGTGCTTACTACATCCAATCTATATATTTGTCCCTCACATTTTGTGTGTGTGGTTAATGGAGGAGAATAGATAATACTTTATCTATATTCATGACAAGCAGCCAACTCCCAACAGTGTATGATGTCATCAAGTTCAATTATTTGGCTTGGTTGTTACTATTCTTCTTGTTGGTTTGTAAATAAATATGAGCATCCTGTCAACTATCGACTGTGTTCGATATTCTGTATTTTCTAAGATAACATTCATAAGTGTTTTCTGATAAAGATTCTAATTAGGTGCGAACAGCGCAGGGATTTTTCTTGTCTGTTCTGCTTGAAGCTAAAACAACAACATTGTCATAGTAGACCATGACAATGATAGGACACAAATCATCTTTAGTTGTTTTGTTGTGCTACAGTTGAAGGAAATTTGAAAATTTATGAATTGTCAATTATTGGCAACCCTCAAGGGTTGTTTAATAATATATTATTTTTCAATTATTGCATCCTCTCTCAAGCCTTGTTCCTGTGTTGTTGGTTTCATTCCCATCGCTTCTGGAGAGGTGAAACTTACTTACTCAGGCACCTTATGGCCCTTTCATCTATACATTTGGGTAACTGTACTTATCACTCTATCTGTACTACTTGGAGTTTCACAATTGTAATCACCGATAATATAAATTGTAGATATTGGGCACTGCAATTGTAGTTCTTAGCATATGTAATTTTAGATCTAGGCATAATTTAATTTAAGGTTTGTAACATCCTGCTCATTACATAAATTACATAAATATGTTGGCTACTTAAATTTTGCTTCTATCTGCTGATCATCGTGAATTGCTGTATGTCTTTGATCACCGTGTCCTTAGTGTGGTGTGGCTTCGGGATCAGTGCTACCATTTGATGTTTCCTTCCTTTTCTTTCTTTTTAGCTTCACCGGGGAGCCTACAAAACATTATTAGTTCATATAAATAAGAATTTTTGCATTTGGATTCAAATTCTATTTGTATGTCCTTAAATTTTATACCTGCACTGTCTGTGTCATTTGTTTTCTTCTTTTTCTTCTTTTCTGCTGCTACCAGTTTCTTCTTTATTTCTTCTATATGTGTCTTCTTCTGACAGGTTTAGGTGGTCTTCCCTTTCTCTGAATTCTTTCTGGATCATCTATTTCAGTCCATGGATCTCCAGCTTGTGATGTTATAGTTTGTCCTTCTTCATTTCCTTGCTGGTCATTTTGTGCTTCACCTGTTTGCTGAGCACATAGCATTCTATCTAAATTGATTTCCATCTTGTCGAATTCTACCATAAGGTATTCCATGGCTTTTTCATTTTTTGATCCTTTTGAATTCAGTATTGTTGATCTCCTGGATAATATGTTGAATCTCAACAATGAGCTTGTTTCAACTGTTTCTTCTTCTTGTCTTTCAACATGTACCTTCATATCCTTTTTTCTCCACCTGTCTAAGAAGTATTTGTCTGGAATTGTGTTGATTTCCTTTTCAATGACTATTTTCAGGATATGAGAGCAGAGTATGCCATTTTTCCTGAATTTTGCACATATGAAGGTAAATTCTTCTTCTCCTTGTGTTAGTTCAGTGTTTACTGTATATCTCCTGAACCTATGAACCTCCTGAATCTGGTTACTTTTTTGCCACACCTCAAATGTTTTTCCTTCAGTTTCCCTGTAGTTCAGCCTTGATGTTGCCTTCAGTTGTAGCTGAAACTTTTTGAATATGTTTCTGTTGTATAGCTGTTGTGCCTGCTGCTCTATTCTGTAGCCGAATATAAATTCCTTTGGCCTTTTCTGCTTGCTATAGCTGTCCTCTAGCCTTTCTGCTCGATTTATGGTATCAACAATCCGATTGTACTCTTTCAGAAAGCTGATGATACTATAGGTTGGCCCTACATTGTCTTTGAACCTCGCATTTGTTGCCTCACTCCTAGATGTGGTCTGTATGAAAGGGAAAAAGTCATTTTTGTAGTAGACCGGGATAAACCTTTTTCTCATTTCCCACATTTTGGAAAAGTAGTTATTCCCTTGAAGGTTTCTTTCCTCAATCATTCTCTTCCAAAGTCGCTCAAATTCTTCCACCGTTAGACTATTGTTCACTATATCTTCGAAGTCTTCATATAGTCCTTCGTTTGCTGCAAAGACCTTGACATTCTTATTGTAGCATTTGGTCTTTATGTGGAATAAGCAATTTCTGTGCTTTGTGTTTATGAAGACTTCCTCTATTGCTGATTTCATCGCCATGTCTTGGTCTGTGATGATTGTTTGAGGGTGTTTTCCTCCCATTGCTTCAAGGAAAGTTTGAAATACCCACTTAAAAGTGTCCACTGTCTCATCATGCAGGAAAGCACATCCGAAAAGACAACTTTGCCCATGTCCGGTGATTCCAACAAATGGTGCAAAAGGTAAGTTGTATCGGTTGGTCATATATGTCGTGTCAAAACTTACATATTTTCCATAATCTACATAATATTTCATAGAAGAACAGTCTGTCCAGAACAAGTTTCTCACTCTCTTGTCCTCATCTAAATCAAACTTGTAAAAGAAAGACGGATCCTCAGTTTGTTTCTTTCTGAAATAATCCAGTACTTGTGTCATATCTGATCCTTTAACTTCTCTGTTCAGCCTTGTCCTGTAGTTGCTGATATCTTTCTTTTTCATCGGTATAGCTGTAAGCCCCCCTCTAAGATACGATAGAATAGAAACCATCTTCCTAGTCAGGATATTGTTATCTTTCAGAGTCTTGATAAGTCCTTTTTCCATTTCTGTCATATACTTGTGACCA